>OW964823.1:39165474-40365474 GCA_943142095.1 Ophonus ardosiacus
ATTATATTTCCTGTGATACTAAAATTATAACTTGGAATCTTTTAAATTTAACTAATGTAGCTTATATTATATCCCATGCTTTTACTGATTATATTTTTTTGTTTGTTGTTCGATTTGCAGTTTTCTATTTTGTTTATTTACGAAAATCTAGTATAAGTACCAGCGTTTATTTAACTATTTGACAAATAAAAGAAACATCTGTTCCTATTATATAACATAACAATAGGTACGCTTCTGTTATTAGCATATATCATTATTTGATTACTGATGAATTGTCAATTATTGTATTATGTATCTTTGACAAAAGCTTTTCAAAATTAATTTGATATTTCTGTTTTGTTTTTCGCTGAAATTACGCTTCATTTGATTAATCAATAAAAAACATGCCAAGAGCATAATTAAATTGGTGCATGGCGATTTATTTTATTTTGCTCACGTATTATAAAAGGAAAAAATACATGAATAATATTATCAATTCTTTTATCCATTGTTGTATGTATATGACAGGCTCTTTTGCACAATTTCCAATGATTTATTATATACCGTTTTATGTTGTATAGAATATTTTCCAACATGCATCACACGGATCTTTTTTTATTGTTTATTGCTATAAACTACAAATTATTATATATTTTAATGTATTTTTTCCGGTACGGTACTATAGTGCACTTATTCCGGTATTTTAGTGAGTATGAATATTAATTACAAATAATTTATAATGTTAAATATATTTTTTATCTCTTGTACGACAGTACGTTTAAAATTTGTAATTACTGATTTATTACTTCACGATGATACGAAGTTTATAATTATTATCACTAAACTAAGTGTTGATTAGTTAATTGTAAAAATTTATACGTACTTTACTTTCTATTTTTTATAACAATTTATGTAAGGATTAAGTTTATGTTTTCAGTTTTAAGTACTTTTAATTTATAAAATACTAAATTAGTTTTTACCTCCCGCTGAGAAAGGTATTGGATTCATGGTAAAAATCGTATTTTAAGATTTTAGCGAATAAGCAAGTGATTAGGTCTCTAGAATTCGATGTTAACATTTTTACAATGATCTCACTCACTCTCTCCCTTTACCCCACCTCTCAAAGTCTGTGTGTGTGTGTGTGTGTGTGTGTGTGTGTGTGTGTGTGTGTGTGTGTGTGTGTGTGTGTGTGTGTGTGGTGTGTGTGTGGATGTATGTGTGTGTCTGTGTGTGTGTGTGTGTGCGTGTGTGTGTGTGGTGTGTGTGTATGGTGTTTGTATGTGCGTGAGTTTTTGTGTGTGGATGTATGTGTGTGTGTGTGTGTGTGTGTATGGATGTATGTGTTTGTGTGTATATGTTGGAAGGGCGAATCATCAAAAACTATAAATCTAAAGACATGTAAGAACATCATCTAAAATTTGTATTATTAAAAATATAAAGAAAATTAAATTCTTAATCTGTAAATATATCCATTTACAATTTTTATTATATCGTCTATAGAATTTGATATAAAAATGATGTAATTTACAAAATTATCTGTTGTAATAAATCTGACAACCCAAGCAACACCATGGAAACCAGTCGAAAAATTTAAATGTTTTGACAGATAAATATCAGTGTCACAAATAAACAGTTTCACTGCTGAATGATTTTTCTGGGAAATATATTTAATATTTCATTTTGGACCCAATTCTCAATTTTCATTAAAGTGATATTCAGTGAATATTTTTCACTTTATCACTTGAAGCTATTCTGAATTACAAAGTGATCTGATATAAATGACTGAAGAAGTGCGATATTGTATGTATTTACCATAATGTTAACAATATTGGTTGCGCATAATAGGAAATTACGAATTTGGTGCATGTGTTTGCTGACATTTAACAAATATTTCAGAAGAGGAGGACAAAATTCCTCATAGATATATAAAACTCGATTCATGTTTTTAGGCGTGAGTTTTGTCCATTAAGTAAGGTTATCTACGTTAAAGTATGTTAGAAAAATTTCAAGCGAAAATATCCGAATATTCATTCCAGAATTATTCACATAGTCATTTTGAAACAACTATAGGCGTTTTATAAGAGATTTTCTAATCCGCAATCTGCCTGTGATACTGTCATTATTAGCGGAAATGTGTTATTAGTATATTTGAATTTTGCTTGACTATTTACATTGTAGTTTCCTATACTGGTATTGTATCTTATCTTCCATTTTTGACGAATATGATTTTTTTGGTATATTAAAATTTAAAAATTACATGGGAGGTATTGCCAGGTTACCCGAGATATGCATTTATATACTTGAGACTTCTATTGCAACATATTATACACAACATTATACTTAAATAATGTTGGTACTTATTGTTTATTTTGTTTAAGTTACTTGAAAAGTAAAGATTTATTTTTTCTACAAATCTATTAAAAATAGGCTTTTTGATGTTTGTTTTTAAGGTTAAAAATGTCATTTTATAACATCAGTGTTAATAGTATGATAAATCGTTGTTACTTATAACAGAGTATTAAAATTGAATTAGTTACCTTTGTAATGACGAATGGCACAACAAATCGACATTCTTATTCTAAGTAAAATGATTATTAGAAATGCAAATTTAAATGATAAATATTGTTTTTCAAAAAAATAGTAATGATACTTGTTAAAAGTGATATTATTTTGTTCGAAGGTTTGGACCATTCCGCTTCGCGTCTTGTTCCTTCTTTCTCACAATACAAAATTTCACTTTTAACATTTCTATCATAAATAATTATTTTTATTTTGTATTTTTATTAGTTGTATGTACTTACGTATTTACGATTAACGATCGGTTTTAATTTAAAATTTAAACTAAGATTTAAATTTTACGCAATAACATTATTTTCATTTTAAATTCCACAATTGTTAATTTATGTAGCTCTCTAAATATGAATTTCGTTAATTCAATTTTGCAGTAAATATATTTTCCATATTTTAAAAACATGATTCAATACATTCTTAGTGCCCACATCTATTTATTTATGCCTATCAAGCTAATTAAATCGTAAAGATGTAGGATAATTATTACTGTAATAAAGGTTTTTAGTTTTTACTTAAAAGTTCTCCATCTTCTTCTGGTGAAAAAGTGTTTTTAAAAATGTAATTTATTTTTCTTTGTTTTTCAATTTAAAATTTAAACATTTTCATTCATATATTCGTAATGTTGCTTCATCTAAGTAAGAAATTCACTCAGACGTGTGTCTTTCTGCTTTTTATAATTTGACGAGGGCTGATGACAGACATTTTTTTCGAAACCGGTGGCGAATTACTAAATAAATAAAATCCTTTACTGTAATCGTAATCCTAATCTTTATTTCAATTCTACAGTGACATGAACGCTTTTATTAATCTGTAATTAAAACATAACATTCAGAAAATGTAGGTACCTACATTATATTTCAGCATGTTTGCCGAATTTCTCATTCATAACACGTCATTGATTTTTACAGTGTTAACGTACCCACAGTTGAAAGCGGAACTGTGCTTCACAACAATATCATCCAGTGCCTGGAGCAAGATTCGCGTCGCGGAACATCTCGTACATACATGTAGTGTGCAGTATAAAGCATCTAATCTAAATGCAATATGAGCGAAGTTCTTTTAGCTACGGTCTGGCACGTGAAATTGCAGAATTGTCGCTTTACGGTTTGAAATAAACAAGCGGACGCGTTTACATTTCCACAAGGATCTGGAGTCTGTTACGCGCCTCTTATATTCAGGACCGGCTCCAAAATATTTAAACTGAATTTATAGTTTGCAATAGAACGATATGGGATAATGTAATCAAAATATAAACAAACACAGGGTCCGCAAGTTTCCGCTCCCGTCACGTTGGCATTTAATAATTAAAAACTAAAATTGAGTCTTAACATAAAGTTCTATCTAAAGAAAAAAAACCCTTAACCTTAACAATAATTTTAACAACTATATACGTATTTCGAGAACTACGTTCTCATCATCAGTAGAAACTACAAAGTAAACTTAACTTCTCTGTCATTATTTTGTAGTTCCTACTGATGATGAGAACGTAGTTCTCGAAATAGCTACGTATATAGTTTTTAAAATTATTGTTAAGGTTAAGGGGTTTTTTCTTTAGTTATTGGCATTCATAAATAAATAAAAAATTAATTATAATTATAATGAAATGTAAATGATAGCATTCTTTTCTGAATTATTTTAAAATAATATTACAGGTTGGTGTATACGAAAGAAATAAAAATCATGCTCATAAATATTAATTATAATTTGTAGTAGCAAATTTGCAAACAAATATTTGTATGTTTTCAAATTATTTCAACATTTAAATGAATACAATTCCTTTGTATCAAGTGTGTTGCGTGTAATCAAAACTTTTCATACTGTTTCACAATATACCTATTCAAGAATATATAAAATGTTTCATTTGCTTGCTTACTTGCTAGACAAAAGCACATTTATTATAGATATATTTGTTTGTTGATTAGTAATGTAACAGCGAATAATACTTCATAACTAACTGTACAATAATAATAGTTATTTATTATACAAGTGTGGAATGTAACATGTAACATATCGTGGCTAATTTTCTTTAGTGACTGATATACATTCAACACGAGTGTAATACGTTTTTCCAATATATTTTTTAAAAACTGCTTAAATAATTTTTATGTTTTCGTTCATTGTCTGGCACTGATAAGTCTTTTGAGATATTAAAGAAACAAATTTTAAATTACAAAGTAACCATTGAATGGTTGTTTTTGTAATATGACGTGATGTGTTTGTTATATTGTCATTGTGAAAAAAAATTATGAAATAATTATTGTCTGAAATTGGAAATTGTTTGAAAGAAAAATTCATTGAATGGAGTGAAAATGACCACCTTTCTCTGGAACAAACTTAATTAGAAGCACAAGCATCTTTGAATTTAGCAAGCACAAACTAGTTTTATTATCACTAGTAGATGACAGCAGCCATTGTGTAAATAAATAACCCAAATGACTTTTAATGTAAATATTTAAAATTAATTTTTAAAAGTAATTTTCATAATGTTAAATTATTTCAATATTAAAATAATATTGTAAACTTGCTATTTATTTTTTTATAGGTATTATCCTCGGTGACTTCTTAATTATTCTTGCAAATAACTTATTCGGACAGAAAAGTACTGTTATATTTCTATTTAATATTATTTTTATTAAATTTAAATAATAGCACAATAAACTTTTTTAAACTATTTATTGCCACATGTCCCACGCCTGTGCAACGCAGTGGAGTTTCCCCATGCTATGCGCACTCTATATGGCGACTGAGGCTTTTCAAATAGTTGGTGGCGCGACCGCATTTGCGCCACTATCGCTGTAATAGTTGTGCGCCGTGCCGCTAATAGCGCTGATAACGCAACAAAATTATGAAAGATTTCAGGATGGTGACAAATGTCAGTTGCACTCATGTTTTCGCTGTCGAAGTGCCAGCATCGGTTTATCGAATTCTTTTCTGTGTATCCCTATTTGCGATTCAGTTTTGTTGATTATTAAGTACTTTTGTTGTTTGTTTAGTGCTTTTTGTTGTTTATTGTTCTTTTTGTTTGGTAAATACTTTTTGTTGTGTGTTAAATATTTTTGTTGTTTCTTTCTTTTGTTCGTGAACGATCTGAGTCGTGAATCATGACAATGCCAAAGAAAAGCAAAAGAAAATTTCTCCAATTTTATAAAAAAAGTAAAAATTTTGGTGAATGAAAACAATGCTGTTGTCATAAATTAGATTTGAGCAAAATTATTATAAGAATAATTACAAAACATATACCAAATGATATATTTACTTGTACCCAGCATAATTTATATGAGGTGTGCCTGGAATTTTATGTAAGATTTTTGTTTTTTAATTATACCAAACACCTTAACCATGTGTTAGCTGGAAAAATTTATAAAGAAAAATCAAATGACATTGTAATCCAGAATGCTATAAATTATTTTTTAAAAAGAGGTATAATAAATAAATTAAATGAACAGTTTTTAATTTGTTTCCTTTTTCCTCTGACTAAAATTCCATTTAAATCAAATAACAGTAGTACATCCATAATTCATCCACAAAACTTTATTTCTCGGCGCGTCCGCAAGGCGCGGTAGTTGTACACCTAAACTGCTTGCGTTTCTTCATAGAGTGCGCCTTCTATAGGTCAGTATCTCTCTTCGACCATATAACTATAGACACGTAACTGGCTATGTTAGGTTATACAATGTTTTGAAGTATAAGTGTGCGGTGCGGGGAAGGAGGGCGGTGCCCATATATGGTGTTTTGTTGGTTGCAGGATTGTAGGAGATAAAAGTGCATTGCGGATTACATACGAGTAAGCAATATTACATTAGCATTTGAAAAATGTTTGAGACATTAAATATAATATTCCAATACGAATTATTTAAATATAAAATTTATATTATTACTATTTTTAATATCTAAAATTTAAAAAGGTAAACATTATTTTAAATTAATTGCTCAGATGAAAATATTAATTTTAATAAATAGCTAAAATTAATAATAATAATAATAATAGTTACTGTTACAAACGGAAAAAAAATTCGTTATTTAACAAAAGAGTCTACTAACAGCATGTAAAACTAGTAATATTGAAACATTTTCCTATCACCGAAAATAAAACAATAATTATGTATTTTAAATTTATCTGCATAAAAATCATTATTTACAAAAAATGATAATATTCGATAACTGTTAATCAATATTAATTAATAAATGAATAATAAGAAAATAAAATTCTTCCTAGGTGTCACTGCCAACGGTCTTGAATCACTGCATTTGGATTGTTGTTCATTCCTCCTCTACTTCTGATAGCACTAAAAAAAATTTCCAGATGGTCTTGGCTGAATTTGTAAGTTAATAAAAACTTTAATATTGGCTCTTCACAAGAAATTAAATTATTGAATATTTGTTTAATACTTTTCAGTGTAATTAAAAAACCGAGAAATCCAGTTTTTCGCCGTTCTTCTAGAATTGGAATGTTATCAATTTTTAATTTCTGTACGTACTCTGTAAATTCATCAATTTTTTCATGATATGAAAGAGTATTTTTTTTTTGTTCATGATGATACAGCTCAAATTTAGTGAGATACATAAATATAATATGAAAAACACTAACAATTTTAATGTCGAAACTAAAAAACATGAAATATTAAGAAAATCAATCTTAGTATAACATGTAGTACGTACATTTATGTATGTATTATGTACACACATTATTTGTTTGTTATGTTAAATATTAGTAGTTATACACAAATTTACATAAAGTCTATCTTTTCTATAAGAGAAGATAATAAAAATAGCAAGAATATAAATTTTATATTTAAATAATTCGTATTGGAATATTATATTTATTGTCTCAAACATTTTTCCAAAGCTAATATAATAAATACTTACCCGTATGTAACCTGCAACGCAGTTTATCTCCTACAAACCTGCAACCAACAAAACACCACATATGGGCACCGTCCCCCTTCCCCGCACTTTACTTACACTTCAAAACAAATGCCCCCATTACTTGTCTATAGTTATATGGTCGAAGGTATCTCTCTATTTTCTATGAGTTTCCCAATCCTAGCTGTGTCTCACGATTTTATCATGATAGAAAGAGAAGCCGGTGAGAGAGATGGAAGATCAGGGGCCATTGAGCGTATCGATGTACCTTTACATACCCTTTGCTGTAAGGTTCAGTTTTCACGTTTGTGAAGAGTTTTGTATTGTAATTTAATATAACATAGGGAAAAAATATTTTATGCCGAACTGTAATAGTGGCAACGCGACATGCAAATAAAATGTTTAAATTTTTGGTGCTCCTAAAGATGAGACATTAAAAATCTGGATACGAAAAATACCTCGCAAAGACAGAGACCGGTAGTATTTACTCTTAAACAAGGGTGATTAAGCGTCGACTAAAGTAACAAATTCGTTTTAAAGATGAATAAATTTTGAAAGAATAGACTGACGGCTTCAATCATGTTTGTACATTTAATAATATTTTTTACATTAATAAGATAAGTAAGATATAAAGTGTGAACTAAAACGAATATTTATAAAATTCCGCACAAAATATTTCAGTTGAAGAAAGGTGCTTATCCTACCATATTTTCAAACTGTCCAAATTATTTGAATGTTCATACCCCTAAAAAGAGACGTGAAATACTTAAACATGATACAATATACAAAAAATCTGATGTGGCCAACACAAAACCTCCCGCTATTTAATTTTTATTAATTTAAATACATACCTACGGATTTACTAACGATGCAAACTGTTCCATTGCATAAAACTATTGCTTTATTTACTCTTTTCTTTTTAAAATGTCACTATTATTAATTTGAAATGATTAGTTTTTTGACAGTGACATTTACTGTCAGTTACATTAATTTGAAATATGAACTGTGTAACAAAAGAATTGTGTTTTTTACCTCCCGCTACCCTTGGTAAGGGAGGTATAGGGATCGTGCTAAAAATCACTTATCGAGATTTTAGTAAATGACCACGTTTTAAGGTCCCTAGAATCCAAATTTAACATTTTCACGATGATGTCTGTATGTGTGTATGTGTGTGTGTATGTATGTATGTGTGTATGTATGTATGTATGTATGTGTGTGTGTATGTGTAGGGATTTTGTCTTCGCTCTAACTCAAATACTATCATTCAAAAAATTATGAAACCTTGTATTTATACCCTATTCTAATATGAAAAGAAGCCATTAGATTTTGGTGTGAATCGGATAACCGGAAATGGCACTTTACCTGAAGCTCATAATGGTTTTTCTTCAAAAAATACCATTAAATGCCATTTTTTCGCATTTTATGTCTTATGAAAATTAAAGATTATTGAATTTTCTACAGGAATGCATTAATACTTTTTCTATATATTTTACAGATAAATTTAAAAATATTTTTTTTTATTAGTCGCGAAGCCTAAGATAAACACAATAATTCCTTTGTTATACAGTTCATATTTCAAATGAATGTAACTGACAGTAAATGTCACTGTTAAAAAACTAATCACTTCCACTTCAAATTAATAATAGTGACATTTTAAAAAGAAAATAGTAAATAAATCAATAGTTTTATGCAGTGGAACAGTTTGCAGCGTTAGTAAATACGTAAGTATGTATTTAAATTAATAAAAATGGATAGGGATATGTGTGGAAGGATGATTGTTGCGTAACTATTATTGTGGTCTAGATGCGGTTATTCGCTACCGAAAATCAGTCACTTTAATATGTTCTTATGTATGAATGCTATGATGATTGTGGACAAGGCGAAAGAAGAATGTTGTTAAAGAGTGAAGTGAGTTAGCTGAGCTCTGACTCTTATCCCTTTTCTTATTGTTACTATTGTTTCCGGGTTTTTGCTAACCCACTAAGTGGGAAACGCGTGATTTTACGTATGTATGTATGTAAAAATTAAATAGCGGGAGGTTTTGTGTTGGCCACATCAGATTTTCTTAGGATTCGGGACTTGTAAAAAAAATTATTTTTAAATTTGTATGTAAAATATATAGAAAAAGTATTAATGTATTCCTGCAGAAAATTCAATAATCTTTAATTTTCATAACGACAAAATGCGAAAAATGGCATTTAATGGTATTTTTTGAAGAAAAACCATTATGTGCTTCAGGTAAAGTGCCATTTCCGGTAATTAGATTTACACCAAAATCTAATGGCTTCTTTTCGTATTAGAATAGGGTATAAATACAAGGTTTCAAAATTTTCTGAATGACAGTATTTGAGTTAGAGCGAAGACAAAATCCCTACACATACACACATACATACATAACATACACACACACATACATACACACATACATACATCTTCGTGAAAATGTTAAAATTCGATTCTAGGGACCTTAAAACGTGGTCATTTACTGAAATCTCGATATGTGATTTTTAACACGATCCCTATACCTTCCTTCCCAAGGGTAGCGGGAGGTAAAATCGTAAGATAACCGACACCATGCTCGTTAACAGTAATATCGATGACGGTAATAATCAATCTTTATTAACAGGTATTGGAGTACATCATAGTACTTTTATAAAAAAATGTAGTCGTGTCGAAATGATATCTATATTTTTTTAGAAACAAATTTGGAAGCTCCAACGACGTCTCCTTCACTTTTTAATTTTGAAAAATGAAAATGTAATCACACTGCCTAACGAACTTTGGTCCTTGAGCAAAACAATAAATAATGACAAACCATGCCTAGGATATTTTATATTAATATTTTCTAATAAAGAAGTTCCAGTAATTGAAAAACAATTATTAATTACGGAATCTTTGGAAGTGAAAATTTTTATTTACGGACAACTAATATTTAATAAGGTACACAAAATAGTTTTATCAAATGACATTTCTAAAATTTTAGAAGCATTAGAAATATTAAATGTATGCCAATGCATTAATTTAACAAATAAAAATATGAATATTAATGCTCAAAAACGAAAAGTTGTAATTATAGAAGAAACAGTCTCAACTGTTTTGTAAAATTATCAGTTTTCTTTTATTTGTAGAGAACATAGATCTCAAATATTTGCTTTCATAATTCATGAATTTATTTATATGACAATGGAACAAAATTTCCATCAAATAAATATAAACTTATAATCTAAAAGCAAAGAATTCCGAAAAATAGCTAAATTACTTGATTATTAATTTTTAAAATATTATTATTATTACAACCTTATATTTAACTTTCCTTGTCTGTCAAGGTATTTTTAAACCGATTTTGTATTCACTTCACTATCTTCCCGTCACTCTTTTCTACCGTGAAATGAAGTATAGGCTATCCAGCGAATCAAGCGGTTTACGTCATCGTTTAGGGATTTTTGAAATTTTCTTTATATTTTTAAATATATTTTATTAACGGTATTTTATTGGTTTTTTTATTATTATTAAGTATTTGAAACCTTTAATAGAAATAATTATATTTGGAAATATTATTATTAAGTAAAATTTTGTTAATTTTTGCAAAATGACGTTTGATTATATTTTTTTAATATTGGTAATTCTGAACATGTATATTACTAAATATTCTATGTCTACATTATACTTTTCAACCTGTATTGTGATTTCATTTTGTTTTTTGTATTGTTGTTCATTGACAAAATGTCAAATGCTCTGTCATGTCAAATTCAAGATTGTAGTTCATTTATTGACTTATTTTAAAAATGAAAAATAGTTTGGTGGGCTCTTACTTTCACTGAATTGTAATATTGAGGTAATATTTCGTTTTTTTATTAGTAATTTGAAAATTAAATCTATATGTACAGCGTGTGGCAAACGCTATACGCAATGTACAGAAACAGTTAGAAATTGTATGGTATGCAGTATTCTGTATTTTTTTTAAGGATCTCACATAATACTAGATGATTTGTTGCATATACTACAAGAATGAAGTATTTATAACGGCGTAAGCAGTATAGTTCAGAATATTATAAATAAAATTGGATTTCGCTGAAAAAAAAATGATACCAGACGTGTTACCTTTTTAAGAAAGATTTGGATTTATGAAGGCAACCCACAGATCATATATATATATTTTAATCCGTTTTACATGCTCATGTAAACTTTTTAACATATGACGTCATTGTTTCTAGTGATATTGTATTTATGACGTAAACCGCTTGATTCGCTGGATGGCCTATATATGGTTACGAGTGTAAATATACTATAGAAACTCTCATTCAATTAAAATGTATATTGTAGAATCGCTATGTTTTTTTTTACATGACAGAAATTACACACAGAGTTCGAAACGTCAATATTTTAAAAAAATAAATATCGTACTCCAGGAATGTAACTGAACTATTAAAGTCTTAAAATTAATTTATATATTGTCCTTTACATCAAAATCAATGAAATATAGACTGAAAGTCTTTTTATTTGAGAAATATTATGCATGATTTCATATAAACTACATGATCGCCAGCTGTGCGTAGGCCTCTGATTTTCTGTCTCTCTCATCGCTCAGCGATAAGAAAGTGTGCCGCTTTTCGCTGCTCCCTTTTTTAAAACCAAAACACAGTTTCAACAATATTAATCAAATTACAGAAATAAATTAAATAATAAGTAAAGTAGTTTTTAACAATTAATACAACAATAATATGTAACAAGTTTAACAATTAATATAACAATAATATGTACTTATAAGATTTTATTCCAAATATCTCTCAGGTTTCTTAATTACTCGTCCGCTACGAGTAACAATATCAGCTTTATCGCGCATTGTAGTTACAATCTGTGTTTCAGTATTGTTATTGCTATTTGTACTACGTTGCTTAGGTGATCTAACTAATTCAGGTTTTGATACATTTTCAGTATTATTCAAAGCTGGGTCAACAGAATTATAATTTTCAATGTTATCTTCTTGTGCTTCTGAATTGTTCAAATTAGGCATGTTTAATGAATTTTTTAAATGATAAGAATTCCTTCGATATAATCTGTTTGCTTCATCTTTGACTAAATACGATCTAGGATAATTTAATTTTTCAACTATTTGTCCTGGTAGCCATTTTTTGTCTCTATGGATAACTATATTTTGATATGGTTCAAACGGTTTCCTTTCTTTGGCACCTTTATCGTAATAATTTTTGGACTTTACTTGATTCTGCATTAATTTCTCTTTAAAATAAAAATTTAATTTGGGTTATAATTTCTCATTAGATATGGGTATACTAGTTTTTAATAACTTTGACATCAATAACTCTGACGGAGTTTTACCTAACGCGGGAATGGGTGTACTACAATGTTCCAATAAGAAATCATCAATAAGCTTATTTTCCTCTAAGGATTTTTTGATAATATTTTTTGAAATATGTACAGCCTTTTCAGACATCCCGTTTGATCTGGGGTACTTGGGACTCGAATTCGTTATTTTGAAATTAGAACATTTTGAGAAATTATGAAATTCAAAAGAATTAAAAGGCATGTTATCGGCAATAATCTCCTGAGGTATGCCATGTGTACTGAAAATCTTTTTTAAAACTTTAATTACTTCTTTAGCAGTTTTAAATTTTAATTTTTTAATTTCTATCCACTTTAAAAAGTAGTCAACTAAAACTAGATAATCACAACCTTGATATTTTAGTATATCTATGCCTACTTTTTGAAATGGTAAGTCAGGTACTGAATGTGGAATTAAAGGCTCTTTTATGTTAGAACTTCTATATTTTTCATAAATAGGACATTTTAATATATGGTTTTCAATTTCATTGGTCATACCTGGCCAGAAGAACAATTGCTTAGCACGCATTTTAGTCTTAGTTATACCTTGATTAGCTGTTTGTAATAAATTTAAAAATAGCGGTCGAAGAGAATATGGAACAATTATTCTGTCGTCAAAATAAACTATTCCATTGTTTACCATTATTTCATGACGTAATTTCCAAAAATGTTTCAGATTGTCTGGAATTAATTTTTTATTTAAGGGCCATCGGTATTATATTTTAGTATTTCTGTTAACGTGGTATCTTTTTTAGTAGCTATTGCAATATCGTCTTCTGAAACAGACTTACTTTTTAGAACATTTAAACTATGAACAATGTCACTATCATTAATTTCATTTCCAGTATTATTTAAGTAATCTCTATATAGCAAGTCTGCAATAAACATTTTCATACCAGGAATATATTCTAATTCAATGTCATAAATTATAAGTTTTAATTTCATTTTTTGAATTCTAATTGAAGCTATTTTTGAAAATTCTTTACTGTGTAATTTGACTAACGGGAAATGATCAGTTAATACTTTAATTCGGTGACCATAAATATAGTTATGAAATTTCGTACAATAAATACAATGCTTAAATATTCTTTTTCGATTTGGGGATATTGTTGCTCTATTTCTGTTAAAGTGCGAGATGCAAAAGCCACGGGTTTATTGTTTTCTAACAAAGCACAGCCTAGACCACTTTTCGAAGCATCACAATGAATTGTTATTGGCAAACTGGGGTCAAAATTAGTTAGTACTGGTGGATTGGTAATAAACGTTTTAATAGATTCTAATGCTTTTGTTTGCAAATCTGTCCAAACCCATTCAGAATCTTTTTTCAGTAAAATTCGTAACGGTTCAATATGAGTTGACAAATTTGGAATAAAATCTCTTAAGTAATTTACCATATCTAATATACGTTGCAGTTCAGTCTTATTAGCGAGTATTTTCAAACTTTGTATAGCTTTAATACAATTAGTATCTGGCTACATACCTTGTTCATTAAAAATATGGCCAATATAATTAATTTCTTTCTGCTTAAATTGTAATTTTTTAGAGTTAAACTTTACGTTATACTTTTTAGCCCGATTTACTATTTCATTTAAAGCTATATCATGTTCTTTTTCGTTCTCAGTTGCAATTAAAATGTCGTCAAAATAAATTACAACATTTTTTATGTCTCCAAAATATGTATTGAAAGTTTTTTGGAAAATTTCAGGGGCAGAGGCTAAGCCAAAAGGTAATCTATTGAATTTATAATATCCAAAGGGACTTGAAAAAGTATCCATGTTTTAAATCAATGACAGTGAATAATTTCTTATTAGCTAATTGAAACTATAATTTCATCAAGTTTTGGAATTAAGCAAAATTCTCTTCTACTAACTTTGTTTAACAATACCGGGTCCAAACATAGCCTTAATTTTTTATTTGGTTTTTCAACAATTACAAGATACTGGCCCATTCTTTCGGGGTATCTATTTTTTGTACAATACCTTTTGACTCCATTTTATCTAACGTTTTCTTCAGCTCAACTTTGATTGCATGAGGTACTCGCCTTGGAGGGTGTATGGTTCCTTGCGCACGGTCATCAACTTTAATTTCATATTCCTCCGGAAATTTCCAAAACCCATAAATACTTATCTATTGGACTCTAGGAATTTCTGTTTACTACTAAAAACAGTAATATTATCAGATCTACTAACTAAATTTAACGAAATGCAACCTGGTAATCCTAGTATAGCTTTCGTTTCGTTATTACTTATAACTATAAATGTTAATATTTCAATCTTATTCTTAGCTGTAGTGCTTAATTTTAGTTGTCCTATACTTAATTTTGGTTGTCCTATAGGATTGATTTTAAATCCTCCATATGCTTATAATAACTTATTACATTTTCTAACTTTACCTATGCTTTAACTTTAACTTATCTATTATTTTATGATTAATTATATTTACTTCTGAGCCTGTATCCAATTTAAAGTTAATTGGAATATTCTCAACTTTAATTGACTCAGTCCAACATATTTCATTAACCGATTTGTTTACTAGGTGTACAGACTCAGTATTAAGTATTTCTATATTGTTATAGATGAAAGAATTAGGCCTTAAGGATCACGGAGAATATTAAAAATAAACGACGAAAGAAATTATGAAAAATTCAATGACTCTGCAGGGATTTGAACCCCGGACCTTCTCATTTCTAGCGAGACGCTCTACCAACTGAGCCACAGAATCCGTGTTCAAGCAGAGACATTGAATCTTCCACAATTTCTTTTTACAAGTGTCGTATAGGAGTACACTCTCCTAAGCGGATGGATATATACTCAGCGCGAACAATGCGCTATTATAGAAGTGTGAATAATTCGCCTATCACACAGAATCGTTGAAATAAATTATTTTTGATCCAACCAGAAGTTATAGATGAAGGAATTAGGCCTTAAGGATCACGGAGAATATTAAAAATCCTTAAGGCCTAATTCCTTCATCTATAACTTCTGGTTGGATCAAAAATAATTTATTTCAACGATTCTGTGTGACAGGCTAATTATTCACACTTCTATATAGCGCATTGTTCGCGCTGAGTATATATCCATCCGCTTAGGATGGTGTACTCCTATACGACACTTGTAAAAAGAAATTGTTGAAGATTCAATGTCTCTGCTTGAACACGGATTCTTTGGCTCAGTTGGTAGAGCGTCTCGCTAGAAATGAGAAGGTCCGGGGTTTAAATCCCTGCAGAGTCATTGAATTTTTCATAATTTCTTTCGTCGTTTATTTTTAATATTCTCCGTGATCCTTAAGGCCTAATTCTTTCATCTATAACTTCTGGTTGGATCAAAAATAATTTATTTCAAATATTTCTATATTGCTTACAACAAAACTATCTTCCTCACTGTCACTATTATCTTCACTATCGGTTTCTTTGGTTATTTCTTTTACACTTCTCTTATTAAATCTACATCCCACCACAAAATGATTATATCTTTTGCACTTTTTACATTGCTTACCGAATGCGGGGCACTGGTACATTTTATGTCGAGTGTTGCACTTTTTACACAAATAAACCTCACCTCCACTGGACTTCTGGTTGTGGCTGGTCTGGATTTCCTTGCGACTGGCTTGATATCTTCTTTTGACAACAGCGTGGGCCTAAGCTGCTATATCTTCCGCCATCACTTTTACCTGGGTTTTGCTAGCATAGCAGCCCTTACTTCACTACTTGTAGCTATATTTTTTTCGTTGCGACCAAATACCTTTGGAATGCTTTCTTAAACTTATTCCAATTATAATGTATGTCTCCTTCAACGACTAAAGACTTTGGTGCATTAAATATCTCCATTTTTAATCTTACTTTTTGCTAGTAATCTTCTCACTTTTTCGTATTTTAATTTTAGTTCTTTTGTCGCAGCGCCATGTTATATTTCTATTTAATATTATTTTTATTAAATTTAAATAATAGCACAATAAACTTTTTTAAACTATTTGTTGCCACATGTCAACAAGTACAATTTCGTAGCATATACTCGTATTAAAATGTTTCCATTTTCTGATTATTTGGATGAATTACAAACAATCGGCTGCCTCTCCTTTCATATACTTCAGCATCAAAATCTCAACAATACTTCTTAAATTTTTTTTCTGCACAATTTACTTATATTTATAATCAATATATCGACGCAAGTGCCAAACTTCATAAGTCGATTTTGTCTGTCTGTCTGCTGGCAACTACATGAAGTCTCTTTCTCATCGAACACTACACAAGTGTATAATATGCTTCATGTAAGAATGACATTGCCCATTAAAAATCGTATGATTCTTAACGACATACGTAATTAATGTTCAGAAAATAGTTTGGAATTTTCAACATAGTTAGAGCTAAAATAATTGTCTTGTTTGCATGTACGTTTCTTGATGCAGCAAAAAGTAGTTTACTTGGCGGCGTCAGCAAAGATTATAGAGCGATTTGTACTACCTGTAAATGAAATATGATTGCACAATGCCGTTCTTACATGAAGAACACTATAGGTTGTATTTTTATACCTAATTAACTAAAATATGTAGCCATTGCGAGGTGGAGTAGCCAGCAGATGACAAGAACAAGTATAAACTGGCTTCCAGATTTGTTAATTCGTCACACGGGTGAAGTAGCTACTATAACCGGGACCACACAATAATGAATATAAAACAAATTATTTAAATTACTGCAGATCATTAATATTTTATTTTGTATTTATTCAATTTGTTTTGCGTATTTCTGATTGGTTTGACCTATTTTGTTAATGACCATTTTGTTTTATTTCATATTTCACAATTTTCTGGTTTTAATAATTAGACTGGTATTTATTTATTTGAAAACTATTAAACAATGAGCAAGATATAAATTAAAATTATTATTACGGTTGAAAAACATACTAGAGGTTTTTTTGAAATCTGGGAGAGTTGATCGAGGAAAACGTAAAACAAAAACGAAAATACTCAATTTCAAATCGTAGGTGCACAAACAGAATATATGGATTCATTACATCACTGAAAAATACTCTTTTTTATTTTTTTATTAACGAGTCTATATTACGCATGGAGTGGAGAAGATTAAATGGAAGCGACTTTTGTAACAATAATATTGAAACTCCAGTTTTTAATTAATGATTTTTCTGTGATCATACAAAGCCCTCGTAACAGAGATTATCTTAATTTATTGATGACGTGATAACATACTGCAAAACGCTGTATTCCGGTTACTCCATTTGTTAACAAGGAATACATAAATAAATAAATAAATATGACATCACGGCTTATTACTCACTTTTCGGTGTACCAATAATGTAAATGACAATGGCTGGAAGTTTACCGAGGAGATGACTATCAGTGTTTTATCTTTGTCTGTCGTTTATTAATTATTTTAGAGAAAAAATACTGGGACAAAAAAAATATAAACAGTTGCGTTGTTTTTAACTTTTAGTTAAAACTAAAACAGTTACCTTTTTGTATTTTGCATCAGTTTACTATTCCATTTTAGTTTTTAAAAATTTTTATTAACAGTTATAAATAAAGCATTTTTTTTTTAAATAATGCACGGCTGTCTATACCAATAGCTCATAAAAACAGCAACTTTATAATTATTCAGCTAGAACAAACGTTTCACATAATTTGGATGTAGAATTTAAATCTTTATAACTTTTATTTGAAGTATTTTTGCATAAAATAATTTGATTACGTTTGCGGAAAGGAAAACGTCTATGGACCGCTTCTCGATTTATACTCTGTAAGTATAGCTAAGTAAACTTTAGGTTCGCGCCAATGTCTCTAGGATAGGTACAAAGATTTAAACATAATCTCTTTTTGTCATTTCTCAACTTCAGCTTAATTCTGTTAAGATATATTTTAAAATCTTGGAATTAAGGAAGTTTCATCTGTTTATACATATAAGTAACATAAGTAATCAATCTACATCCTCCACAACACTAGCGAGTAACAAACTACTTCTAGATTGCAGTACAAATTTACTTTTATCAAAGACGAAATATATGAATCCATAATTTATCCGTCATATACCATAAGTAAAATAAATTCTACACGAAATGTAATCTCCTGAGTGGAGTTTTGTATGAAAGTCCGGGCCTGTGCTTTCAGCAGGAGAGACAGCAGGAATTCCTGTGCAGGAAGGCTTCCTCACGGGGGAAGTTAGTGTTTTCGCTGCGTCGCCGTGCGCGGTATTGGATCCAGCTTGTGGTTAATTCTCTTGAGATTGGAATCTTGATGACTTTTTGCTCTGCTACAGTACATATTGCTATTATTTTAGCAGTTGCTAGCGAATTGTGGACTCGTAAAACAGTTACGCAGTATTAGCTTTTTTCTTAAATTCGTTTCTTACATTAAAACTAAATAAATGGCAATTCGTGGTTCACTGATATTTCACGAAATTTTTTTATTTTTCTGTTAAGATCTTGATCAAAATATAATTCTGTTCCAGAGAAGAAACTCAAAAAAGTGTTAAAATTAAGAATTCTAGAAGTTTGTTTATGCATTTTCATCTATAACATCTAATTATAATGAGCCGGTTTCACATTTTTTTAAAAGTATTTTAAATGAAAGTTTATGCAATATTTATCGCAGTAATAACAATAATAATAATAATTTATTGTTATTTTCGTAAATAATTAAATAAAAAGATTGGCGCCAGAAATAGTAATGGAAAACAAGGCCCTATTCCTGTGACGTCCCAGTACATACCACACGTCATTCGTAGCCAATAGGAAAACAGTTTACGTTATTTTTATAAATAAAAGTAGGCGATAAGTTATCACATGTTAAACTGTACGTACTGTGACGTCAAATTCTGTTTTAGATCACGTGATTTTTAAAATATTATGCAGATTTCAATATTTAATATCTAATGGATATATCGTGATAAGGAACAATATCTTTTAAAATTTAGTACTTTAAAGTCATATAAAAATTCTTATACAAACAGCTTTATTCAGAAATTGTCAGTTTATTTCTAAATGCATCAGTAGTAATTCAGACAGAATAATTAATTTAATTTCATAGTGTCAATTGTAATTAAAATAGTTCATTTGATTTTAGAAAATGTCATGTAACAGAAAAATATTTGTATTTCAGAAAGCGTTATTTTTATTTTAGAACGTTCTATAGGTACCTTTTCTAAAACGGAAATCTATCACTTATCTTTGATATTATTTCAACATTGTCCACTTCATTTATACCGTGAGTATTTTTTAACGTGAAACATTGGTTTGACATATCTATAGTTACGACTTGACATTTGATTGACAGCACTGTATTTGCCCATTTCATTTAAAATGAAACATAGGGAACGAATTTGACATTTGATAAGACGTCAATAGAGGTTAATTTTGTTTAAATAATTATACCTGCATTCTAAATTAAAATTTGTTGTAGAAAAAATATAATGTACACCTTGCGCCCGAGTGGTTTTCTGACTCGGATAAATTTCTTACAATATTTAAATACGAGTATAATACTTCTGTCAAATTCATTCCCCACGTGTCATTTTAAATGAGACAGACAAATACATTGCTGTCAATCAAATGTCAAATCATAACTTGCAGGGAAATTCAACGGTTATCTGTCATATTGACAAGATGTCATTAGAGGTTAATTTTGTTTAAATAACTATACCGGTTTTCCAAAAATTAAATTTAGATGTAGAAAAAAATACTGTGTGCACCTTGTGCCCGAAATATGTTTAGTGCTCTCGCTCTCGAGTGGTTTTCTCACTCCGCCAAATTTCTTACAATATTTAAATATAATACTTCTGTCAGATTCGTTCTCTATGTTTCATTTTAAATGTAACGAGGAAATACATTGCTGTCATTCAAATATCAAGTCGTAACCATGGATATGACAAACCCAATGTGTCACGTTAAAAAATACTCACAGTATAACTGTTATTAGTATCAGTCATCATAAACCGTGAGTTTGCATATTCATGGGTACGACTTGACATTTGTTTGACAGTAATGAATTTGCCTGTCCCATTAAAATGAAATATAGGGAACGAATTTAACAGAAGATTATATTTAAATATTGTAAAAAATTTAATTGAGTCAAAAAAATCATGAGAGATATTTTCGGGTACAAGTGCACACATTTTTTCTACAACTAAATATAATATTTAGAAAACAGGTATAATTTTTTAAACAAATTAAACTTTAATGACATCTTCTTACGACTTGACAGGAATGTATTTGCCTGTCTCATGGAAAATGAAACATAGGGAATGAATTTGACAGAAGTATTATATTTAAATATTGTAAGAAATTTAGCCGTCAGAAAATCACTCGGGAACAAGATACACACAATATTTTTCCTACAACTAAATTTAATTTAGAAAGCAAGTATAATTACTTAAACAAAATTAACCTCTATTGACATCTTGTCAAATGTCAAATTCGTTGCCTTTCATTTTAAATGGGACAGGCAAATACATTGCCATCAAATGTCAAGTCGTAACCATGAAAATGACAAATACAATGTTTCATGTTAAAAAATACTCACGGTATTAACGTAGTGCTACGAAAATAATGATCTAGCATGACCGTATCGATATCACTTTACTAAAAAAAATCTGTTCTTATTTATATCTTTTGAAAAATGTGACGAATAATATCCAAAAGTAAGTATTTTTTCATTGTCCATAGTTCAACGGTCTGGTCAGCCGTGGCAGCAGTATTTAAAAGAGTATCTAGAATTGATTGTGTCCTGATTGACATGGACTTCAGCTCTGAATCTTCTATAAGTAGTAAACTATATGGTATAATTAAATAATTCCTCTGAAATACCATAAGCTTTAGTTAATTCGACTGATATTAGGAGAATCCCAGGCTTGCAAAAAAAATATTAATTTTGCAAAAGAATTCAGATTTGAGCAAAGCAAAACTCATAAATTTCTTGTTGTGTTTTCCAAGACAAGATAAGAAGTATCTCAACAAGACATGATTATTTTTCTTGGTAAACACTAAATTTTGTACATTTAAATAGAGCTTACCCTCCTGGGTTGTTTTCACCGAACCCTATATTTTATTAACTATTTAAATAAATGCATTGATGCTACATATAAATGTAACGTGTAAAATAAATGAGCGTTGTACGAGAATTACCCAATTTATATTACTCTAATAAAATTCGTTTAATTTGGGTCCAAACATGTGCCTCAGCAATTTATTATTAGTAGCAATAATTTTTGTATAAACAAAGTTGAGTTAAAATATTCCAGTCTTTTAATGTAGCAATTACCTAACTTTTAAACCAGCTTAATTTTTATGGGTATTTTGACGACTGGACGCCGGAAAAATGTATCAAGACAAATTTGCTCAGAAAAAATATTTTTTACACTTTTGAGTCCCAATGGGTCATATGTTCGGACATGTATTGAATATACTCGGTGTAAAATATATTGCACTTATAGTTTAAGGTAAATATGTACAGCTTTTATCCCAGTCAGGTTAAAGCCTTGAAATCGCAAATGTACCCCTTTTTCCCAAAAACTTAATATTAATTAGATACCTATCTGTTTTCTTTCTCGAAATATTTACATTTAAAACTTTACCCATTTCTATGTTATTATATGACCAAAAAATGGGTGAAATTACGAGACTCACGACTTCTCCATTTGGGTGAATACTCAACGCCCGAATATTCAAAACCAGAATATTCAAAAGCAGAATATGTTTACACAGAATTATTCAAATCCCGAATATTAAAAAACTGAGTCGCGCATTGTGCGGAAGCGTTTCGACAGCTAACCTTAACCAACCACCGATAACATTACCTAAAAAGACCTCCGATTAGCCACGGTGCTATGCCCAGGTATTCGGTTTTTGAATGATTCGAGCGAACCACTTTCAGACGGTGCGTGTTGAATGTTTGGGTTTTGAATGATTCTGTGTAAGCATGTTTTGAATATTTTAGTTTTGAATATTCAGGCGTTGAGGACTATCCCCTCCATTCGATTCTATGCACAATATTACATAAGTTTACTAATTTTCATTTTCAATTCGTCCTATTAATTCAGTTTACACATCTGAAAAATTGACAGACCGGAAAATGATCAAAATCGCAGGAGGTATACCTTTGATTTTGTGCAATTTTTGGCCAATTTCAGATATTTTGCTCTAGAAAAATTATATCAATTGTACATAATAAAAAAAATCTGTTGTGGCCAGCACAAGACCTCTCGCCATTTCCATATTAGGCTATATAAGTATTGTATTACACTTCGCTTTCGAACCGTCGTTTTATAACAAAATATTACAGAATTTTACCCAAATCTTGTTTTTTTATTGTATTTAACATGTCTTCTGCCCACATATAATTCTAATTATATCTATTTTTCATTGTATGAGGAAGTTTCTAAATGTCAGAGATTCTTCCAATTCATTAACCAGATTGGCGGTATTTCTGATGGATATATGCATTTTACCACAATTTTACCTATAATTTCAAATATTTAATTAATAAAACATTAAGAAAGATTAAATATACTTCCCAGAAAAAGCTATCAGAATGTCACTAAAACTGTTGATTTTTGACAGTGACATGTGTCATTTTACAAACTATGTTATAAACATTGGAATTTGTCAACTGGTTTCCTTAGTGCCTCAGCCTCTACGATTAGAATACTCTATAAATTATAGTGTCTTTATCTCTAAATCTAAACAAGATATAATAAAAATTTTAAGTGTATTAGATGGAGAATTTTATGTTCTTTAATATTTAATAAAAAAAAAAACTCCCAAAAAATTATATTTAGAAGAATTTTTCTAAGAAACTACTACTTCCGGTTGTTCAATTGTTACTAAAACCTTTTTAGCTCTTCCCAGGAATGTCAGATTGAGGAAACTGTAGTTAAATATTTTTTAAGTCTTATAGCTTTTCAGGTATCGTGTCTACAACATCCAGACACATATACATACACACATACATACATACACACATCTACACACACACACACACACAGACATTTTAAAAACGTTAGAATCGGATTCTAGGGACCTTAAATCGTGCTTATTCAATAAAATCTGGATATGCGAATTTTAGCATGAATCCAATACCTCTCTTAGCGAGGGTTAAAGATACAAAT
Source organism: Ophonus ardosiacus (assembly GCA_943142095.1). NCBI lineage: Eukaryota > Metazoa > Arthropoda > Insecta > Coleoptera > Carabidae > Ophonus > Ophonus ardosiacus. Next base: position 39,189,338 of record OW964823.1, read on the forward strand.
TCATATGCAAAAAAAAACTGATGTGTCCAGCACATTACCTTCCGTCAATTCTATGTATTTTGTACAAATCCCACACCAAAAGTTCCTTGGAAAAGATTCTGTAAATCCAATAAAATTATAACACGAACATACACTATGTAAATTGCACTTGACACTGATATCTCTCCACCGAATTTTTTGACCAAAGACAATACCTTACTTACCTAAAGGTGACGGAAGGTAAAGAATTATATTGTGAAAACTGTCTTCTACATATCTCACAATCAACAGGGGATATATATTAAAGCAAAAGCATCTGAATTACCGTGAAAACGTCCTTGAGTAAGTAAGGAAAAAAAGAAAAGTACTGTTTAAATTTGACACAATGATAACTATATGTGCAAAAAGAGCAAAATTATGTCCACATACGTATTAACGTACAATCCACACACTGTATATTTTTTAACTCGGGCAAATATCATCTAAGACTATAGAACGAGTTTTTGATACCGTTAGATAGATTATTTAATTTGGCGACGAAGAGTATTTAAATATTTAATGGCATATTAGTAAAAATTGACAAAAATAACAGCTACTTGAAAGTTATTACTTATGATTTATTAAAAACAGTCATGGAAACGGATTCACTGGTCAAGTTGGATAGTTCTAAAAACTTTAATTATTATTCACGAATTCAAATCCCGCCTGTTATTTATTTTATTTTGTGCAACGTATTTAAATTAAAATACAAAATTAAAACAAATTGTTTGGTAAGTCGAATATTAGACCTTTCTTATTGTAACTTTTTGATATTTTCATTAGAAGGTAGAGTTAATGTTATTAAATTATACCATCAGGGGAACAGTTTACTAGAAATTCGTGATTTTTTTACTGGAATTCTTAAACCAATTGCATTCCGTGAACCATTTAGAAAAATAATTTTAAAATTAAAGAAGACTGGTCTCATTTGAAGAACATAAAAATAAAAACTGTTCCTTTATAAACAGCAGTACATTAATTGAAAATGAACGTATTGGCATCGGCACTAGTGATGGCCACGAGTTCGAGCTTTACTCGACTCGACTGGAAGCTTGACTCGAAAAGGAGCTTAACAATTTTATTTCGAGTCAAGCCAATAATATAAATTTGGTATAATAGTTATTTTTATACAAGGCGATAAAATTATATTTTATTGACGAGCGAATTATTTTTCGCGAATCAATAATTTAATTTTATTTCGAGTAAATAAACAATCTTAGCTCACGTGGTTTGTACTTTATTCAATTTTGACGAAATAATAATAAAAATCATTATAATATTTAATTTTAACAAAATAAAAAATCTGTTGTGGCCAGCACAAGACCTCTCGCCATTTCCATATTAGGCTATATAAGTATTGTACTGCACTTCGCTTTCGAACCGTCGTTTTATAACAAAATATTACAGAACTTTACCCAAATATTGTTTTTTTTATTGTATTTAACATGTCTTCTGCACACATATAATTCTAATTATATATATTTTTCATTGTATGAGGAAGTTTCTAAATGTCACAGATTGTTCCAATTCATTAACCAGATTGGCGGTATTTCTGATGGATATATGCATTTTACCACAATTTTACCTATAATTTCAAATATTTAATTAATAAAACAATAAGAAAAATTAAATATACTTCCCAAAAAAAGCTATCAGAATGTCACTAAAACTGTTGATATTTGACAATGACATGTGTCATGTTATAAAAATTGGAATTTGTCAACTGGTTTCCTTAATGCCTTAGCCTCTGCGATTAGTGTACTTTATAAATTATAGTGTCTTTATCTCTAAATCTATGCAAGATATAATAAAATTTAAGTGTATTAAATGGAGAATTTTATGTTCTTCAATATTTAATTAAAAAAACTCCCAAAAAAATATATTTAGAAGATTTTTTCTAAGAAACTACTACTTCCGGTTGTTCAATTGTTACCAAAACCTTTTCAGCTCTTCCCAGGAATGTCAGATTGAGGAAACTGCAGTTAAATATTTTTTAAGTCTTATAGTTTTTGAGGAATCGTGACTACAACATCCAGACATACATACATACATACACACACACACACATACACACATCCACACACACACACGCACAGACATCATTTTAAAAATGTTATAATCGGATTCTAGGAACCTTAAATCGTGCTTATTCAATAAAATCTGGATATGCGAATTTTAGCATGAATCCAATACCTCTCTTAGCGAGAGGTAAAAATATAATCAAACGTCATTTTACAAAAATTTTAAAAAAATACTTAATAATAATATATCCAAACATAATTATTTCTATTGAAGGTATCAAATACATAATAATAATAATAATAATAATAATAATAATAATAATAATAATAAAACAATTAAATACCTTTAATAAAATATATTTAAAAAAATAAAGAAAATATCAAAAATCCCTAAATGATGACGTAAACCGCTTGTTTCGCTGGATAGCCCATATTTTAAGCTAATTAAATAATAGTTTGACACAAATTAAAAACTTTATTTATGTAAAATACATTCGCTTTTCGTTTCTTGCAATTCTGAAATTTCTGTTTATTTCCTGAATGAACATTTTTTTCACGTCACATCTATTTTTGTCTTTCGGTTCTTTAAATGCTCTTTCTTCATCTTCAATTTCTTTTTGTCTTTCGTTTCTTTAAGTGCTCTTTCTTCACCTTCGATTTTTTTCGTGGTTTACCAAGGTGTTCTTTTATGTTTTTCTATGTTTTCGTCACATTCTTTAATCTTTTTGTTATTTTACTTACATATTTAATTCTCTGGAGTATCTTTTATTTTCAGCAGGTTTATTATACTTGGTTTGTGGAAAATCTTAGCTTTTTCGTTAAACGTCAAAGCCACTATCTGTCCAAGCGAAATTTGACGTTTTATTACAAGTTTATCATATATTATTTAAGACTTGGTTAAATCTTCATAAAACGATGTTTGCAGGATGACAAGTTGCCGTTATGGTTTTTGTTGAAACATAATTAAGTAAAATTTTCGATTCGAGCTCGCACTACCGCCCAACAGATATAAACTACTCTATATTTTTGACAATGACAATTTTTTTTTTCTTTTACAAACATTTGAATTTATCAACTGCATATGCATTTTACCTATAATTTGAAATATCTTTTATTCTAAACGGGTACATTCACTATCTATATATATTTCTATATTGAATTCATCAAGACGATCGGGGAAATTTTGTTCGCCTCTACAGCCTGAACGGTGCGAGTGATTTTAATTAAAAATTTTCTGGGATGTAGAAAATAATTCAACTTGATTTCCTGGTAATAGGTCATTTTTCTGTACGGTGCATAGTTTTTATGTAAAATATAAATAAAGGTCGTATTTTGGCTTTTTGAAACAATTTGAAATAAAAAATTTAGTCTTCTTTGAAAAATTTAAGACGAAGAACGTTTCTTTGACATGTCAATCAGAACATTTAAATGGAATTATTTATAAAATAAGGACATTTTGAAAAAAGTTAAATTCATAAACATACATTATGGCAATGGGCGGTTATTCCATACTAGTTTAAAAGGCCTAAAATATTATATTTAAAAATTATAATTTTTGAAGGTTCATGTCAGTGATACAAGTGCATTTCCAAAGTGTTGCCACACATCCCATAAATAACTAAGTAAAATACAAATATTCCAATGTCAAGAATTTGACAGCTCGATTGGCTTTTGTTTTTTGCTTAAAGTTGTCAGAACCATGTCGTGTTTGGTATCAAATGAAAGGTAACGTCGAGGGCTGTCATGCAGAAATGTCAAAAATTTGACAGCTCGATCGGCTTTTGTTTTTTGCTTAAAGTTGTCAGAATCATGTTGTGTTTGGTATCAAATGAGAGGTATTGTCAAGGGCTGCCATGCAGAAATGTTAAAAATTTGACAGCTCGATCGGCTTTTGTTTTTTGCTTAAAGTTGTCAGAACCATGTCGTGTTTGGTATCAAATGAGAGGGTTCGTCAAGGGCTGCCATGCAGAAATGTCAAAACTTTGACAGCTTGATCGGCTTTTGTTTTTTGCTAAAAGTTGTCAGAACCATGTCGTGTTTGGTATCAAATGAGAGGGTTCGTCAAGGGCTGCCATGCAGAAATGTTAAAAATTTGACAGCTTAATTGGATTTTGCTTTTTGCTTAAAGTTGTCGGAACCATGTCGTGTTTGGTATGAAAAGAAAGGTATTGTCAAGGGCTGCTAAGAAGAAATGTCAAAAATTTGACAGCTTGATCGGCTTTTGTTTTTTGCTTAAAGTTGTCAGAACCATGTCGTATTTGGTATCAAATGAAAGGAAACGTCAAGGGCTGCCATGCAGAAATGTCAAAAATTTGACAGCCCGATCGACTTTTGTTTTTTGCTTAAAGTTGTCAGAACCATGTCGTGTTTGGTATGAAATGAAAGGTATTGTCAAGGGCTGCTAAGCAGAAATGACAAAAATATGACAGCTCGATCGGCTTTTGTTTTTTGCTTAAAGTTGTCAGAACCATGTCGTGTTTGGTATGAAAAGAAAGGTATTGTCAAGGGCTGCTAAGCAGAAATGTCAAAAATATGACAGCTCGGTCGGCTTTTGTTTTTTGCTTAAAGTTGTCAGAACCATGTCGTGTTTGGTATGAAATGGAAGGTATTGTCAAGGGCTGCTAAGCAGAAATGTCAAAAATTTGACAGCTCGGTCGGCTTTTGTTTTTTGCTTAAAGTTGTCAGAACCATGTCGTGTTTGGTATTAAATGATAGGTAACGTCAAGAACTGCCATGCAGAAATGTCAAAAATTTGACAACTTGGTCGGCTTTTGTTTTTTGCATAAAGTTGTTAGAATCATGTCGTGTTTGGTTGGGCATATTGCGTGGGCAGGTTACGTGAGCAGTTTGGGTGGGCAGGTTACGTGGGCAGTTTGGGTGGGCAGGTTGCGTGGGCATTTTGGTTGGGCAGGTTGCGTGGGCAGTTTGGATGGGCAGGTTGCGTGGGCCGTTTGGGTGGGCAGGTTGCGTGAGCAGTTTGGGTGGGCAGGTTGCGTGGGCTGTTTGGGTGGGCGTGAAAAAAATATTTTGAAAGACTCATAGCGTTAGCACTTTACGTTTAAATTGTTCCTAGACGGATTGGACGTACGTAAAACTATTATAAAACACTATCGGCGGAGCCCTAGGGTATACTCGGCTTTTGTTTTTTGCATAAAGTTGTCAGAACCATGTCGTGTTTGGTATCAAATGGGAGGTATCGTCGAGGGCTGCCATGCAGAAATGTCAAAATCAGTTTAGGGAGGCATGTTACGTGGGCAAGTTGAATGGGAAATTTTAGTGGGCAGGTTGCGTGGGCATGTTGCGTGGGCATATTGCGTGGGCAGGTTGCGTGAGCAGTTTGGGTGGGCAGGTTGCGTGGGCTGTTTGGGTGGGCGAGAAAAAAATATTTTGAAAGATTCTTAGCGTTAGCACTTTGCGTTTAAATTATTCCTAGACGGATTGGACGTACGAAAACTATTATAAAATACTATCGGCGGAGCCCTAGGGTATAAATATAAATCGTTTGTGTATGCGTGAAGACTGATGGCGTTAGCATTGTGGATTTAAGTTGTACCTAGACGGACTGAATGTACGTAAAACTATTCTAAAACACTATCGGCGGAGCCCTAGGGTATACTCGGCGTAGCCGAGTTTACGCTAGTCTTTTATTCTAAACGGGTACATTCACTATCTATATATATTTCTATATTGAATTCATCACGACAATCGGGGAAATTTTATTCGTCTCTACAGCTTAAACGGTGCGAGTGATTTTAATGAAAATTTTTCTGGGATGTAGAGAATAACTCAACTTGATTTCCTGGTAATAGGTCATTTTTCTGTACGGTGCATAGTTTTTGTGTAAAACATTTTTAAAGGTCGTATTTTGGCTTTTTGAAACAATTTGAAATTAAAAATTTAGTCTTCTTTGAAAAATTTAAGACAAAAAACGTTTCTTTGACATGTCAATCAGAACATTTAAATGGAATTATTTATAAAATAAGGACATTTTGAAAAAAGTTAAATTCATAAACATACATTATGGTAATGGACGGTTATTCCATAGTAGTTTAAAAGACCTAAAACATTATATTTAAAAATTAAATTTTTTGAAGGTTCATGTCCGTGATTCATGTACATTTCCAAAGTATTGCCAATAAATAACTAAGTAAAAAACAAATATTCCAATGTCAGGAATTTCAAAGCCCCATCGTCTTTTGTTTTTTGTTTAAAGTTGTCAGAACCATGTCGTGTTTGGTATCAAATGATAGGTAACGTCAAGGGCTGCCATGCAGTTATGTTAAAAATATGACAGCTCGCTCGGCTTTTGTTTTTTGCTTTAAAGTTGTCAGAATCATGTCGACTTTGGTATCAAATGAAAGGTAACGTCAAGGGCTGTCATGCAGAAATGTCAAAAATTTGACAGCTCGAACGGCTTTTGTTTTTTGCTTAAAGTTGTCAGAACCATGTCGTGTTTGGTATCAAATGAGAAGGTTCGTCAAGGGCTGTCATGCAGAAATGTTAAAAATTTGACAACTCGATCGGCTTTTGTTTTTGGCATAAAGTTGTCAGAAACATGTCGTGTTTGGTATCAAATGAGAGGGTTCGTCAAGGACTGTCATGCAGAAATGTTAAAAAATTGACAGCTCGATCGGCTTTTGTTTTTTGCTTAAAGTTGTCAGAACCTTGTCGTGTTTGGTATCAAATGAAAGGTAACGTCAAGGGCTACCATGCAGAAATGTCAAAAATTTGACAGCTCGATCGGCTTTTGATTTTTGCTTAAAGTTGTCAGAACCATGTCGTGCTTGGTATCAAATGAGAAGGTTCGTCAAGGGCTGCTATGCAGAAATGTCAAAAATTTGACAACTCGATCGGCTTTTGTTTTTTGCTTAAAGTTGTCAGAACCATGTCTTGTTTGGTATCAAATGAAAGGTAACGTCAAGGACTGTCATGCAGAAATGTCAAAAATTTGACAGCTCGATCGGCTTTTGATTTTTGCTTAAAGTTGTCAGAACCATGTCGTGTTTGGTATCAAATGAAAGGTAACGTCAAGGGCTGTCATGCAGAAATGTCAAAAATTTGACAGCTCGAACAGCTTTTGTTTTTTGCTTAAAGTTGTCAGAACCATGTCGTGTTTGGTATCAAATGAGAAGGTTCGTCAAGGGCTGTCATGCAGAAATGTTAAAAATTTGACAGCTCGATCGGCTTTTGTTTTTTTGCTTAAAGTTGTCAGAACCATGTCGTGTTTGGTATCAAATGAAAGGTAACGTCAAGGGCTGTCATGCAGAAATGTCAAAAAATTGACAGCTCGATCGGCTTTTGTTTTTTGCTTAAAGTTGTCAGAACCTTGTCGTGTTTGGTATTCAATGAAAGGTAACGTCAAGGGCTGTCATGTAGAAATGTTTAATATTTGACAGCTCGATCGGCTTTTGTTTTTAGCTTAAAGTTGTCAGAACCATGTCGTGTTTGGTATCAAATGAGAGGTATCGTCAAGGGCTGTCATGCAAAAATGTCGGTTGCATGGGCATTTTGGATGGGCAGGTTGCGTGAGCAGTTTGGGTGGACAGGTTGCGTGAGCAGTTTGGGTGGGCAGGTTGCGTGGGTTGTTTGGATGGGCGGGAAAAAAATATTTTGAAAGACCCTTAGCGTTAGCACTTTCCGTTTAAATTGTTCCTAGACGGATTGGACGTACGTAAAACTATTAAAAAACACTATCGGCGGAGCCCTAGGGAATACTCGGCGTAGCCGAGTTTTCGCTAGTCTTTTATTCTAAACGGGTACATTCACTATCTATATATATTTCTATATTGAATTCATCAAGACGATCGGGGAAATTTTGTTCGCCTCTACAGCCTGAACGGTGCGAGTGATTTTAATTAAAAATTTTCTGGGATGTAGAAAATAATTCAACTTGATTTCCTGGTAATAGGTCATTTTTCTGTACGGTGCATAGTTTTTATGTAAAATATAAATAAAGGTCGTATTTTGGCTTTTTGAAACAATTTGAAATAAAAAATTTAGTCTTCTTTGAAAAATTTAAGACGAAGAACGTTTCTTTGACATGTCAATCAGAACATTTAAATGGAATTATTTATAAAATAAGGACATTTTGAAAAAAGTTAAATTCATAAACATACATTATGGCAATGGGCGGTTATTCCATACTAGTTTAAAAGGCCTAAAATATTATATTAAAAAATTATAATTTTTGAAGGTTCATGTCAGTGATACAAGTGCATTTCCAAAGTGTTGCCACACATCCCATAAATAACTAAGTAAAATACAAATATTCCAATGTCAAGAATTTGACAGCTCGATCGGCTTTTGTTTTTTGCTTAAAGTTGTCAGAATCATGTTGTGTTTGGTATCAAATGAGAGGTATTGTCAAGGGCTGCCATGCAGAAATGTTAAAAATTTGACAGCTCGATCGGCTTTTGTTTTTTGCTTAAAGTTGTCAGAACCATGTCGTGTTTGGTATCAAATGAGAGGGTTCGTCAACGGCTGCCATGCAGAAATGTCAAAACTTTGACAGCTTGATCGGCTTTTGTTTTTTGCTAAAAGTTGTCAGAACCATGTCGTGTTTGGTATCAAATGAGAGGGTTCGTCAAGGGCTGCCATGCAGAAATGTTAAAAATTTGACAGCTTAATTGGATTTTGCTTTTTGCTTAAAGTTGTCGGAACCATGTCGTGTTTGGTATGAAAAGAAAGGTATTGTCAAGGGCTGCTAAGAAGAAATGTCAAAAATTTGACAGCTTGATCGGCTTTTGTTTTTTGCTTAAAGTTGTCAGAACCATGTCGTGTTTGGTATCAAATGAAAGGAAACGTCAAGGGCTGCCATGCAGAAATGTCAAAAATTTGACAGCCCGATCGACTTTTGTTTTTCGCTTAAAGTTGTCAGAACCATGTCGTGTTTGGTATGAAATGAAAGGTATTGTCAAGGGCTGCTAAGCAGAAATGACAAAAATATGACAGCTCGATCGGCTTTTGTTTTTTGCTTAAAGTTGTCAGAACCATGTCGTGTTTGGTATGAAAAGAAAGGTATTGTCAAGGGCTGCTAAGCAGAAATGTCAAAAATATGACAGCTCGGTCGGCTTTTGTTTTTTGCTTAAAGTTGTCAGAACCATGTCGTGTTTGGTATGAAATGGAAGGTATTGTCAAGGGCTGCTAAGCAGAAATGTCAAAAATTTGACAGCTCGGTCGGCTTTTGTTTTTTGCTTAAAGTTGTCAGAACCATGTCGTGTTTGGTATTAAATGATAGGTAACGTCAAGAACTGCCATGCAGAAATGTCAAAAATTTGACAACTTGGTCGGCTTTTGTTTTTTGCATAAAGTTGTTAGAATCATGTCGTGTTTGGTTGGGCATATTGCGTGGGCAGGTTACGTGAGCAGTTTGGGTGGGCAGGTTACGTGGGCAGTTTGGGTGGGCAGGTTGCGTGGGCATTTTGGGTGGGCAGGTTGCGTGGGCAGTTTGGATGGGCAGGTTGCGTGGGCCGTTTGGGTGGGCAGGTTGCGTGAGCAGTTTGGGTGGGCAGGTTGCGTGGGCTGTTTGGGTGGGCGTGAAAAAAATATTTTGAAAGACTCATAGCGTTAGCACTTTACGTTTAAATTGTTCCTAGACGGATTGGACGTACGTAAAACTATTATAAAACACTATCGGCGGAGCCCTAGGGTATACTCGGCGTAGCCGAGTTTACGCTAGTTTAATTACTAAAACAATAAGAAAAATTAAATATACTTCCCAGTAAAAGCTATCAGAATGTCACTAAAACTGTTGATATTTGACACTGACATGTGTCATTTACAAATTATGTTATAAACATTGGAATTTGTCAACTGGTTTCCTTAGTGTCGTAGCCTCTGCGATAAGTTTACTCTATAAATTATAGTGTCTTTATCTCTAAATCTATACAAGATATAATAAAAATTTTAAGTGTATTAGATGGAGAATTTTATGTTCTTCAATATTTAATAAAAAAAAATCCCAAAAAATTATATTTAGAAGAATTTTTCTAAGAAACTACTACTTCCGGTTCTTCAATTGTTACCAAAACCTTTTCAGCTCTTCCCAGGAATGTCAGATTGAGGAAACTGCAGTTAAATATTTTTTAAGTCTTATAGTTTTTGAGGAATCGTGACTACAACATCCAGACATACATACATACACACACACACACACACATACATCCACACACACACACACACAGACATCATTTTAAAAATGTTATAATCGGATTGTAGGGACCTTAAATCGTGCTTATTCAATAAAATCTGGATATGCGAATTTTAGCATGAATCCAATACCTCTCTTAGCGAGAGGTAAAAACTGATCAGTTAGTAGGCTGAGCATGACAATCGTCACTGATAGACGTCATGTCATCTATTTAAAATGCTTTCTTGTCTGTCATTTGTGCCGTGAAAAATAATGAAAATGGCTGATAATGTATGATAAATACTATGGTGAGTGTTATTTTCGTACCTGATGTTATTTTAAATACATTATTATTTGTTGCAAAGTGAGTTAAAATTTTGTGAGAGTGATTTAAAAAAATTTTATTCACTTGTGAAAAAAGTGTTACTTATAGTTGTTGCTATGAAGTTAATAATGACAGTTTAAAACGTCAAAATTGAATAAAATGCTTTATATATTTTTTATTATACATGCATCAAAATCGCTATTTAAAACACGCAAAAGCGTGCGTAAATCGACCATTAAAAAACGCTAAATTTTTGAGTTACCTAGGTAACGAAAAATGACAATAAATATGAATAAAAACTAAAACAATGAAAAAAAATAATATTGACTTGTTGACTTAACGTAAACAATACCAATAATTGCTAACTATCAAAAGCGAATGATTTGCACTTATTTTCAGTTTTAAATGGTTATATGCATTTATAATAAAAAATAGCGAATGATACACATTAAAGGCACTCCGCTACGCGTCGTGGCTTTAAACTTGTACGCCCTTTATGGCTAGCTTATACACTTGTATCATAATACACTATTATGCAAATTTTAGGCAGTTTCTTAAAGACATAAAATTTGAAAACACATTTAAAAATAGACGGCGAATAAAAAAATTAGCAAACTAAAATTTCATTCTTTATATAGGGTGTAAATTATAAAACGGGTCATAGGGCTATAACATAGAAAAACAGTTTTTTAGACTCCAAAAGTTTCTATATTAATTTATAGAAAAAATAATTGGTGCCTAATATAAAGAAAAAATTACGATTTTTTTTAATACCAAACACATTACATTTCTATTTCATATAAAGCCAGAAAATAAATTTAAAAATTTGTACAATTGAGAAAAAATATTATTGGGGATATTGTTAAATAGATGATTTTGTACAAAGAAAATGCTGATATATACCGGATAGAATTTTATTCTCTGAAAAGAGGACTTGTTCGAATAAAAGAAATCGCCTGGATAGCCCAATAAGAAACTATTAAATTAGCAGTATTTAAATACTCCTCGATGTCAAATTAATAATCTTTCTAACCATATCAAAAACTCCGCCTGAAGTTTTACATGACAGATGATTTTTGAAAAAAGCTGTTTTCTCATGTTAAACGTCTATGTCACGGTTTCCAGTATTCACCTTGTATACACATAAATGATGTTTTCATTTCACAAATGAACTCTCCTTTATCATCCCATCGGCTGTTTTTGAAGCAGTTGCGGAGCCGTCAATAAATTATAATCTAACATAAACAACTACTGTAATTTGCAACTAAGTCAGCAACGGGAATATTCCTTTAATACCTGGTTTCACCAACATCAAATAAACCTTCGAATAGTTAATTCGTCGAATAAGAGAAAAATATCGCATCGAAACCATAACACAAATGACGGCATTTGTTCTAGCTGTCATATTTTTCTCTTATTCGACGAGTAAGCTATTCGAAGATTTATTTGATGTTGGTGAAACCGGGCATGAATCAGTATCACATATTTAAGACGACATGAGTGTGATTCACTTGGCCATAGATTCAAAATTCGAATCGACGTACTTACCTCACATCTGATCAAAACAAGTAGAACCCCAGCACAGATATTTCTGCTCCACTGTATGAAACGATTCCACTATAAATATGTATTGTATTGATATGGGTATTTAAATAATTATGTTGTTAGCGATTTTCGCATGACAGGATTTGAATAGATTCAATTCATTCATCCTGCATGGAAACCGCGAGATTCCGATCAGCGCGATATCGATCGTTGAAATATAGACCATGACCTTGTCCCAAACAAAGAAAAATTAATCTTCCAAAAGAAAGTAGAATTTCTATTATAATCGTAAATACGATTTAATAATAGTTATTTATGCACAAAAGTGCAAACACTAGCTTTATGACATGAGGTCAAATATTTCGTGACGAGGTTTGTCGCGTCACGAAAATTATTGACCGAATGGCATAAAGCTTGTTTACACTTGACTTGCATACAATATTTTATACAACCTTATAAAACATTCCTGAAACAAATTAGAAATTTAAAACAACAATTTGAGCACACCAAATACCGAGTTAACATTTGACAGATAACGTAATATCTGATGAAGTTGAATACGGCAGTTTTCTGAGTATTACCAATATGAATGTACAAAAAAAAAAAAAAATAGATTTAGGTAAGATAACTTAAATGCCACACGTGTATTAATGGTGACAGCTCTCTAATGTATAAAGTAAATAAAATATGAAAATCGTTACTTTACACACTGTCTGCAGTGTGTAAAGTGTCAACTTTACACATCAGAGTATAAAAAATAGTTTTACTAGGTTATTCTGTTTTATATATTTACCTATATATGTACAAACCTCAATGGAATGCATTAAATCATTAATGGCCAGTTGCACCCTTTATAGTTAAATTTGAACTGTTGGTTAAATTGACAATATCAAATGAATTGTTAAATACTGCCGTCAAAATTTCGATGCTCACTATTTTTGTTAACCTGCAGTTGCGATTAACTATAAGCTGTGCAACTGGCCATAAAAGTACTGTATACTTAAACAATGATATATTTATAATGTTACTGTATTTGCAATGATTGCATTTTATTTAAAATGGAATGTTACGAAATAAATGTTTTGTTAAAGTTAAAGTTAAGATATATTTTCAACATTATATTATTTTTTAAAAAAATAATTAAATCCCTTACAAAAATATTTTTAAAAACAGATGGGGACCAATTTGATTCTTGTAGAATTACAAACGTACGCCCTTATATTTTTTGTTCATTTTGGTATTTGGTAAAATTTTGTTGCTCACACTGTCATGCAACCAAAATAGAACGCGCTATGAAATGGAATCATCAATAAATGGACATGTTCAATTATTGTGGGAAACCTTTGAATTGTGAAAAGTATAATTTTATTGTGGGAAAACGATGTGTATACCGAGTTGGGTTTTTCTACGAACAAAATAAAAAAAGGATTGTTTGTATGAATTTATAGTTTACCGTTGCGTCAAAAAAGTAGGTATGTTCATTTCATTGGAAGTAAAAGTAATATCTATAGACGACTATTCGTTTCACTATTGCTGTCATTCTAACGCACCGTCAAGAATTACAGCTGCTTTATAATATACACATACGTATATGTTGTATTATTTCATTTTATTTTTACCTCTCGCTAAGAGAGGTATTGGATTCATGCTAAAATTCGCATATCCAGATTTTATTGAATAAGCACGATTTAAGGTCCCTACAATCCGATTATAACATTTTTAAAATGATGTCTGTGTGTGTGTGTGTGTGTGTGTGGATGTATGTGTGTGTGTGTGTATGTATGTATGTCTGGATGTTGTAGTCACGATTCCTCAAAAACTATAAGACTTAAAAAATATTTAACTGCAGTTTCCTCAATCTGACATCCCTGGGAAGAGCTGAAAAGGTTTTGGTAACAATTGAACAACCGGAAGTAGTAGTTTCTTAGAAAAATTCTTCTAAATATAATTTTTTGGGAGTTTTTTTTATTAAATATTGAAGAACATAAAATTCTCCATCTAATACACTTAAAAATTTTATTATATCTTGTATAGATTTAGAGATAAAGACTCTATAATTTATAGAGTATACTAATCGCAGAGGCCAAGGCACTAAGGAAACCAGTTGACAAATTCCAATGTTTATAACATGACATATGTCATTGTCAAATATCAACAGTTTTAGTGACATTCTGATAGCTTTTCCTGGGAAGTATATTTAACTTTTCTTATTCTTTTATTAATTAAATATTTGAAATTATAGGTAAAATTGTGATAAAATGCATATATCTATCAGAAATACCGCCAATCTGGTTAATGAATTGGAACAATATTTGACATTTAGAAACTTCCTCATACAATGAAAAATAGATATAATTTGAATTATATGTGTGCAGAAGACATGCTAAATATAGTAAGAAACAATATTTGGGTAATGTTCTGTAAGATTTTGTTATAAAACGACGGTTGGAAAGCGAAGTGCAATACAATACTTATATAGCCTAATATGGAAATGGCGAGAGGTCTTGTGCTGGCCACAACAGATTTTTTTAATTAAATCCTTGAAAAGTCCGTTAATGGAATATGTTATTATTTATTTCTGTTTGTCGTGCATATTTGGAGCAAAACATATTTTTACACAACAAATTAATTCTTCACAGTTTGTAAATAACAGATGTCAGTGACAAAAATCAGCTCTTTTAGTGTCATTCCGAAAACTTTCTTCTTATTTGTTTTATTAATTAAATAGTTATAATTGTAAGTAAAATGCATATATCCGTAAGAAATACCGCCAATCTTGCTAATGAATTGGAAGAATTTCTAACATTTAGGAACTTCCTCATACATTGAAAAATAGATATACATAATTAGAATTGTATATGTGCAGAAGACATGTTAAATACAATAAAAACAATATTTGGGTAAAGTTCTGTAATTTTTTGTTATAAAACGAAGGTTTGATAGCGAAGTGCAATACAATACTTATATAACATAAAAAAAATGGAAACGACAAGAGGTATTTTGCTTGTCACAACAGATTTTTTTGTTTATGATAATTGCAAATCATTAACATTTTTCAATTTATAAAAAGAATATTTATAGTAATTTAGTCATTTGTAATAAAAAACACCTGGTTTTGATGTTCCCCACAAAAATAAAAAAATTATTTGATTTTTTACATACTAATGTTGCAATGTTTTTATAGTGGGAGCCTGATACTTAATTAGTTAATTATGGTAATTAAAATTTTAAGAAAATACTACAAATGTTTATGTATACTCATAAAGTAATAGAACTACTGAACAACAAGAGTAATTACATAATTTTTAACACTGATGTTAGAAAATTTAATTAGACGATGAAAATACCTTGGTTAGCAAGATTATTTATTATTTTTATTATAAATATTAAGAAAAGTAAGTGCCGAGGTAGGAAATGTAGAGGCACAAATTATAAAATATAAGTGTTAAGCATAAAAATTATAGAATGAATGTGTACTTGCTTAGTACAAATAATATAAATATAATGTAAATGACTCATGAATTGTAGAACTGTTCACATAGATACGAGGAATAAGCCATAGCCTGCACCCTGCACCAAACATAAACGACGCGATAGAATATTTACACAGACATATATGTATGTATGTATGTATGTATGTATGTATATCTACGTTTATTTGTTTTGATCACATTGTGATCCATAATGTTCACTGATATTTCGATGACTGGAGGTAGATTATTCCATGAAATACCCGGTTAGATATGAAGTGTAGTTTTGAATGGGATTTTACCTTTTCCCTGGCAAGTTTCAGTTGCTAACCTCGTAGTTGAGTGTTGTTCAGTGTAAATATCAGTATTTAGAATAGTTGCAAATATACGTAGGTAGGTAATGATGGAGCAAATAATTTATAACTGGCGCAGAAGTAATGTACTGCATGAAAAATATATAGAAGGATATTTATTTTCTTCCAACGATTTTCAAGGTAAATTTTTTGACCTTAGCCTCATAGTCATGCGATGCTAGACTATATCCAAGCTACAAGATGTATTATTCTCTAAGAATAATTTATTTTGTGCAGATACTTCTTCCAACTTGCAAAGTCTGCAGTTTTTATAGTGGGATCACAGGCACCGCCAGTTATTTTTCCAGGGATAAGTAAAAATAATGCAAAAATTCTTACTGATTTTATATTAGAAAATGTACACAAGGTCAACACAAGAATCCATGGCATATGCGTTCAACATGGGAAAACGGAATTTTTTAAAATATTATCTGTCTTGTAAAACTTTATACGGTGATTAATACATATAACTACCTAACTACCTACCTCCAGTTTTAAAAAATAAAATTCTAAATTTTCAGTGCCATAATTTTTATATTTGCTGCTTTAGCGGCCGAGAAAACTTAATGAATGCAAGTTCCTTGTAAAATTATCTCTCTAATGTACTAAAAGCAGCGCATAGGAATTTTTATTAAAATTAAAATAATTTCAGGTTTATGCCATTTTTCGATGCGATATTTCTTATTTATTACAAAATTATATTAATCAGCTACTTTGTTAGGCGAGTGAAAAACTGGGGCTTAGTAAAACCAGATTTGATATCAAGAAATGGGAGTCAGTTATCTACTATATACATATTTCATATTTTTTGTTGTCGTTTGATTTGACAGTTTATTATTTATTATTGATTTTTTGAGATCTTAATTAATTAAGTTTACTCGCCTACCAAAAGCGTAAATTTAAAAATTTTGGCAATCGAAAATTCAGATATTTATTTTTTAAATCTTTATCGAAGCACCACAAAATTTTATAAAGTACAGATAATATTCGAAAAAAAGAACTGTTTACCCATGTTAAAGCTGTAAGTCACGGATTCTCGTGGGTACTCACTCTATATATGTCTGTAGCACATTTTCTAATAAATAATAACAATAAGTAAAAAAACATAACAAACAACTTATTCACAACAAAAATACCAATTTCCTTAAATCTTCAGCAAAATTATTTATTACTTCGTTAACAAATTGGTCTTGGTTGGATATTTTGATTTTTTTTTCAGCAATGAGTGCTCGTGAGATGACGTCTCGTAAACGCTCGCACGGTACAAATATGTCATCATAATTACCGAAATCTGCGAACAAAGCAGATTGGTACACTCAGAAATGGGTAATATGCCGTGATGATATATTTATATATTTTTTCCTTTTTTCTTTTCTAAGACATACGAGTAGTTCTAGTAACGATCTTCAACCATCGGTAATTTAACCAGGTTTTTATTCTTCTACTACCGTCTACATTATTGTAATCAAATTTAATCAATGTAGAAATCAAGTACAGTTCAGAAAAAAAAATCCTAATTCGGTGTAGGCTGTGACCACAGAAACGTATGTCAAATTTAAAAGTATTTAATTTAATGCCAATTTCACACGAGTTACTGTCAAAAATGTTATCTAAAGAAATTAAAGCTTTTCTGCTCGAATCCTTATTTCAGAAATAGAAATAAATTAGAAAACGGTGAATGACAGTTATTCTGTATCCTTCTGTATTATATTGTCTTCTTAAAATTACATATTAGGATCAATTTTGACAACTTGACCTTGACATTTAAATTGAATAATGATCAGACATACGTTTCTGTGTTCACAGTCTACTTCGAATTAGGTTTTTTCTGAACACACTGTATATTCGTTGTTGCATCAAGTACCTTGAAAATACTATTCATTATTTATAATATTTCATAAATTCAGAAAGTTATTTTGTTCTAATAAAATTAAAACTGTAAGAACTATTTATATAGACATAATAAAATTTTGTCTCCATATTTACAATAATGAGTAAATTTTTTTAAAATTATTTGTAACTAAACATTTGCTTGCTATAACGCTTGAAATATTCTTAACATGACTGTCATATTCCGTTTGGCACATTTAAAAATGATATGTGTACAATTTAAATAGTTGACAAAGTGTGTCACTTTTTAATTCAGTGCCAGGTTTAATAATATTTATTTAAACATAGCAATAGCAAAAATGTAAATATAATCATTTGTTTCGTTGATTAATAAGTGGCACTATGTATTGCAATATTGACATTTTAACTAAGTATTTTTGCATTGCAATAATGAATTTATAAAATGTATGCACATAAAATATTAGATATACAAGTACGTCTCATTTTGATAATATAATAAAATATTTGTTTCTAATACATAATTACTTTTGGGTTGCGTAACTGAGTACGTCATGTGGCCGGATGTGGTTTTCAGATTCAAATACGACCGAACTCAACTTTAAAATTATTTTCAATTATTAACCGCACAAAAGTGACACCTGTAGTGTTTTCTCCACAACAGCTTTGAGCGCCCGTAAATATTTAGTTTTATGATATTCATTTAAGTTATGGAAAGTAATTTTTAAAACAAGTAAAATTTATGTTTTAATTATTTCCCGCAGGTTTACTCGTTTTTCTCAATATATCCTTAAGTCTTTGGTTAAATAAGCTCTCCTCATGTACAATATTGTCAATACCTATTATCAAAATATAACGAATAAAAGCAAATTAATACACAAAACAACGTGGTGGTGGTGGTCATGTATTCATTTATTATATAGTTTAAGCTGGGTCCACATTGAAACGAACATTGTTAGCTAAGTTCAGGAACATACGAGCATAGTTCGTGAAAAATTTATGGTAAGAATGTTGGTTAACATATGAAGGAAGAGAATTTTTCCTTCTATTAGATTTGCTAATCGAAGATGGCAGTGTGCATTAAAGTTTTTATGAGAATGTCACGATCAAATTTTTAATATATAATAAATTTATTTGTATCCGCCAGGACACTAATTTCTAGAAAAGTATTTTCTGTAATTGTAGGTAAACACTTCCTTTTATAATGCAAAATATACATTTTATACTCACAAGACCTACATACATCTACAAGTTTGAATATCGTAATAATAACATTTATTTCTTTGAAGTTTACCTCCTATTCATAGGATATTAATTTTTGTTAGCGAATATTGTTATTAGCTCGCAAAATGTTCATTATACACCTGCTACAAATATAAAAAATCTGATGTGGCCAGCCCATAACCTCCCGCTGGGTATTTAACCATGCAGTATAAATAAAGCAATCATTATTAAATATTTTTACATTCAATTATAACAATTTGTATTTTACATTTAACAAATATGTCATACATAAAATAAATTTCACAAATATTGGCAAAACTAATAGAAACACTTAACAAAAATCAAAATAGTACTCGCATCTTGACACAAAGTCTTTTCAAACCCGTATTCTTGAAGACAATGAAGCATATCATAGTACTTCTAATATTTATGTATGATTGAAAATATATTATTTTTACTAACCTTATTTTATTAGATTCAAATACATATATTATTACTACATTCTCCTTAATACGGTTTCATTATTAATTTTAATGTAATGTGCTTCCTGAGAGTGACATTTGTTTAAATATGTCAAAATTGTTATTAAAATATTGTTTTTGTTTGAGGCATAGGCAAAATGATATACAAAAATAAATTATATTATAAATTTATATTTAAAGTTATTTAGAGTTATTTACTAAATGCTTTATAGATGTTGAACTTAAATCGCCTGCTCAAGGTGTCTAGAAGAGGGATAATTCATGTACATAATTCTCTTGATTTTAACATTTATTTGGACGTTTCGGAGGTCCAAAGACCTCCATTTTCAGCATTATGCATTATTGTTTTCTATAAATAATTTCTTTTCTGTATCATATTATTTTCTCAATAAATATTTTTTAAAAAAACTTACCTAAGTTTTACATTTTATGTTGTGTGGTAAGATGTGTTGTCTTACAAAACCCCGTAAATTTGATAAGAGAGTGGGTCTTCACCTCCTTCCTACATAATAATTGTCAAAAAAGCGTATAAGGTTTAACTTGATGTTTTTGTTACCTGGCTTTTTGAGGGATTAAAGATTGAAAGTTTTTTAAAAATTGAAAGTGACCGACACTGTGTTACTTCACTTTCAATTTTTAAAAAACTCTCAAGCTTTAATCCCTCAAAAAACCAGGTAACAAAAACATCAAGTTAAACCTTATACGCTTTTTTGACAATTATTTTGTAGGATGGAGGTGAAGACTCACCCTCTTATCAAGTTTACGGGGTTTTGTAAGAGAACACATCTTACCACACAACATAAAATGTAAAACTTAGGTAACTTTTTTTTTATAAATATTTATTGAAAAAATAATAACATGATACAGAAAAGAAATTATTTATAGAAAACAATAATGTATAATGCTGAAGATGGAGGTCTTTGGACCTCCGAAACGTTCAAATAAATGTTACACACACACACACACACACACACACACACACACACACACACACACACACACACACACACACACACACACACACACACACACAGGGAGAGAGAGAGACATCATTGTAAAAATGCTAAAATCGGGTTCTGGGGACATCAAAACGTGCTTATTCACCAAAATCTCTATATGTGATTTTTAGCACGATCCCTATATCTCCTTTACCTAGGGTAGCGGGAGGTAGAAATCAAAATATGTACTTTTTTAAAATTTTCATATAGGTAATCTGTCATATTGCATTTATAGAGCAAAGTATGAGTACGAGCCAAAGATAAAGCTAAGGTCGGGCACACATTTGAGCACGAACGCGAATAAGGCAAGTCGCGGCAGCATGAGGCAGTAAAGCCGGGATTACGATGGTCATAAGTCATAACGGGACGGGATGTAAGGTAACCTTACGGAAAATAACGTGAATGTAACGTGAATCTTAATCGTGTATATTTACGATGACCGTAACGTATTGTTTCTAGGAGAAAACACGCCTCACAGAGTAATATTAAACAATCCATTCTATAAGAAAAAGCTTTTTTACACGCACGGTTAAACTTAAAGAAACCATCACTCTTGCAACAACAATAACAATATCGCTGGCAACTGATATGAAAGACGCGCATGCACATTGCGCACGCCTAGGCTTGGTTTCTAATGTCCCGTGGCCCACAGAACGTGTAACGGGAGATTTTGACATTGCCAAGCTTTCTCGTTACGGTTACGTACCGTCACGTTACGTGATATCCCGTCTCGTTACGGCCATCGTAATCCCGGTGTGGACGTTGTCTGAGGTGCGCCAAATCGTTCGCCAAATAGCCTCGGAACGATGCGTTGAGGGTCACATCAAACTGAGGAAATATTGGGTACCATTCTGTGCAAGCTCTCTTGCTCAGTTTGAATGTATTTTTACACTTCGATGTAAATTCAAAGTTTTTTATAAAAAATTGCCGATCAAAAGTCGCAACGAAAACATTTATATCGATGATCTCTGAGACAAATTCATATAAAGTAAAGCTTTTTTGTAGGTATATTATTATTACTCCGGTCAATTTGTAATTATCGTCTGTTTTTCTATGGTACTATTTTTAACAAATGTCCAAGTAATTGAACTCGTGTTTCAGACTTTATTCTGAGATCCTCGTTATTATTATTCTATCGATAATTATAATACATTTATTAAAATTGCCTGGATTGTAGAATAACCACTTGAAATTCCATTTTGTTATGTCTTCTTTTAGCTAAAATAAATAAAGAAATGCAAAATTAAAGCGCGGAAGCATGTATTTATGTTTTTTGACATATAAAATCAGACTTTACCTATTCTAAAGGCTATATTTGTGAAAATTCTGATTTCTTCGCTTGCAAATTTTCAAAAAATACTTTAATATAACGGAAACCTAACGCACAAAACTCAAATGACGAAATTAGGGTATATAATGTAATGTAAATAAAAATGTTATCTATGTTCGGGGTGGATGATTATTAGTTTTTAGGCTGTGTTTGTGAAAAATGTGACTTTTCGCTTGAAAATTTTCAATAAATACTTTAATGTAACGATAACCTAAATCACAGAACACAGTTTGACGTATCTCGGATGGTTATATACATTTTATAAGAATTTAACCGTAGTTTTTTTTCAGAAAAAATGCCAAAATCACTATAAATATTTGTACCGTGTGGGCGCTTACCAGGCGTCACCTCACGAGCACTCATTGCTGGCGTGGAGAGATAACCACAGGGGTCACTTTTGTGCCGTTTAAATTCGAAATATTACCTATTTAAGCCCCATTTATATTTTAACAAAAATAAAACATGCGAAAAGTTTAAACATTAAAAAAGATATATTTTAACATTTCTGATATTCAAATATCTATATTATCTTTGGTTAATATTTGAATATTACGTTATTGTTCTGTTAGAAATATATTTTAAAATTATGAAAAGGCGGCAATTTTCTGGGTGCCTACGGGAGGCAAAACTGTTAATCCGCCTTTGAATATACCTGAGGTTCGGTTCTGGGCTTGAGTTCGCTAAAATGTTACAGTTTGGTTCCGGTTTTCGTTCGGTTCAGGTTCGGGTTAGATACTACGGAAAGCCGTAGAAATTAAAAATTTTTATTTAGGACTGTTACAACATCTAGTTGTGCACCTCCCTTTTCGGTCATTACATAACTTTCGGAAGTGGTACTTTACTTGAAGCCTATAATATAATTTAATGAAAAACTATTTTAAAATATAATCCAAAACTTTTCAAATTTGGTATATAAATTTTTATATCAATGGGAACAACATAATAGATTTTAGTTAAAATGGTCTACCCGGAAGTGGTACTTTACTTGAAACCTATAATAGATTTTAATGAAAAACTATATTATAATATAATCCAAAACTTTTCAAATTTGGTATATAATACTTTTATATCAATGGTAACAACATAATAGATTTTAGTTAAAATAGTCTACCCGGAAGTGGTACTTTTACTTGAAGCCTATAATAGATTTTAATGAAAAACTATATTAAAATATAATCCAAAACTTTTCAAATTTGGTACATAGTACTCTTATATCAATGAGAATAACATAATAGATTTTGGTTAAAATAGTCTAAACAGAAGTGATACTTTACTTGAAGCTGTTATCAGTTTTTCTTGAAAAAATGGTGTTATTTTGATTTTAATAATAAATGCTTTAAATAAAAGTTTAAGAGAATTGAATTCTTCGTCGAAAACATTAAGTATGATTAAATTAGCTCTTTGTGTAAGCGAGATATATAAATTTAAAAATTATATACTTTTTGGTTTCTGCAATTAAGTTTGCCATAAATTAGGACAAAAAATAACAAAAAATAAAGAATTTAATGTCAATGTCAAATACGTGCAAGTTTATGATTGGGTCTGTTATAATACATGTTTTAATTATTAACAAAATATGTAGTGTAACAGGCGTACAAGGAAGTCATGTGGTGTCCACATCAGATATTTTTTTTTACTAATTTTGATGAACCCTATAAATTGTATCATCCGAGGCCTGTAATGCGGCCTCGACCTGCCTCATTGTCGATCCCGCCTTAACTCAATAGTGATAATTATTATTTTATTTTATGTGCGTACATAATATAAGTATATTAAATAGGAATTAATTGGCAGTTTATTTCGAACCTCCATGAGAGACTGACGTGTTTTAATTAAGCTCCGTAATGATTGTGCAATGTCATTAAATTTAGTAATATACTACTGAAGAGCTGACCTGAAAGTGACGTGCACTGAAGTGAAACAAAATTAGGTGAACTGAAGTGAATAATATATTTTACAAAACAAACGTTGCTGCCGTTGGAGTAATTTTCATAGATAAATATTAAACATGGAGTCAACTGGGGTAAATACGGATTAAAAATATTAAGATAAGGAGGTAAATTTAGAACGCTTGCGCCTTTTCATTCTCGGTGGAACTAAATCGAATACAGACATGTTATATCATTGATTAAATAGTATATATAGACTAGCGTAAACTCGGCTACGCCGAGTATACCCTAGGGCTCCGCCGATAGTGTTTTATAATAGTTTTACGTACGTCCAATCCGTCTAGGAACAATTTAAACGTAAAGTGCTAACGCTATGAGTCTTTCAAAATATTTTTTTTACGCCCACCCAAACAGCCCACGCAACCTGCCCACCCAAACTGCTCACGCAACCTGCCCACCCAAACGGCCCACGCAACCTGCCCATCCAAACTGCCCACGCAACCTGCCCACCCAAAATGCCCACGCAACCTGCCCACCCAAACTGCCCACGTAACCTGCCCACCCAAACTGCTCACGTAACCTGCCCACGCAATATGCCCAACCAAACACGACATGATTCTAACAACTTTATGCAAAAAACAAAAGCCGACCAAGTTGTCAAATTTTTGACATTTCTGCATGGCAGTTCTTGACGTTACCTATCATTTAATACCAAACACGACATGGTTCTGACAACTTTAAGCAAAAAACAAAAGCCGACCGAGCTGTCAAATTTTTGACATTTCTGCTTAGCAGCCCTTGACAATACCTTCCATTTCATACCAAACACGACATGGTTCTGACAACTTTAAGCAAAAAACAAAAGCCGACCGAGCTGTCATATTTTTGACATTTCTGCTTAGCAGCCCTTGACAATACCTTTCTTTTCATACCAAACACGACATGGTTCTGACAACTTTAAGCAAAAAACAAAAGCCGATCGAGCTGTCATATTTTTGTCATTTCTGCTTAGCAGCCCTTGACAATACCTTTCATTTCATACCAAACACGACATGGTTCTGACAACTTTAAGCAAAAAACAAAAGTCGATCGGGCTGTCAAATTTTTGACATTTCTGCATGGCAGCCCTTGACGTTTCCTTTCATTTGATACCAAACACGACATGGTTCTGACAACTTTAAGCAAAAAACAAAAGCCGATCAAGCTGTCAAATTTTTGACATTTCTTCTTAGCAGCCCTTGACAATACCTTTCTTTTCATACCAAACACGACATGGTTCCGACAACTTTAAGCAAAAAGCAAAATCCAATTAAGCTGTCAAATTTTTAACATTTCTGCATGGCAGCCCTTGACGAACCCTCTCATTTGATACCAAACACGACATGGTTCTGACAACTTTTAGCAAAAAACAAAAGCCGATCAAGCTGTCAAAGTTTTGACATTTCTGCATGGCAGCCCTTGACGAACCCTCTCATTTGATACCAAACACGACATGGTTCTGACAACTTTAAGCAAAAAACAAAAGCCGATCGAGCTGTCAAATTTTTAACATTTCTGCATGGCAGCCCTTGACAATACCTCTCATTTGATACCAAACACAACATGATTCTGACAACTTTAAGCAAAAAACAAAAGCCGATCGAGCTGTCAAATTTTTGACATTTCTGCATGACAGCCCTCGACGTTACCTTTCATTTGATACCAAACACGACATGGTTCTGACAACTTTAAGCAAAAAACAAAAGCCAATCGAGCTGTCAAATTCTTGACATTGGAATATTTGTATTTTACTTAGTTATTTATGGGATGTGTGGCAACACTTTGGAAATGCACTTGTATCACTGACATGAACCTTCAAAAATTATAATTTTTAAATATAATATTTTAGGCCTTTTAAACTAGTATGGAATAACCGCCCATTGCCATAATGTATGTTTATGAATTTAACTTTTTTCAAAATGTCCTTATTTTATAAATAATTCCATTTAAATGTTCTGATTGACATGTCAAAGAAACGTTCTTCGTCTTAAATTTTTCAAAGAAGACTAAATTTTTTATTTCAAATTGTTTCAAAAAGCCAAAATACGACCTTTATTTATATTTTACATAAAAACTATGCACCGTACAGAAAAATGACCTATTACCAGGAAATCAAGTTGAATTATTTTCTACATCCCAGAAAATTTTTAATTAAAATCACTCGCACCGTTCAGGCTGTAGAGGCGAACAAAATTTCCCCGATCGTCTTGATGAATTCAATATAGAAATATATATAGATAGTGAATGTACCCGTTTAGTAGTATATATAGATTGGCAATGCTATAGTCAAACCGCGTAACACATTTTTATTCTGTAAGAATGAGAGCCATCTGTATGGCGGTTGTCTACTATGCATGTGTATACTTCGCTACAAGATAGCAGCATGATAGAACTCGTCGGCGGGCGGGGCCTCAGGCGGAGCCAATTAATTTGTTTCGTCATTTCTTCAGAGAAATTTAATTTAATTATACATTTATTTTTAATACATACACATTACATATTCCATAACATTTTTAATATTTCTAATAAAAATTCATTTATCATTGAATCGAAAAACAATTTAATATGAATTTACAGCGGTTATAACCATATATGCATTTAAAGGTTTGGACCACACTGCTTCACCAAATTAAAATGTTACTTTTAACATAAATATATCATAAATAGCTTTTTTTTTAAATAAAGTGCTTACCAAGCGTTATTGAAACAGGTTTCATTAAAATAAAATGGAACCCAAGCAGTTAAAATCACACCCGATCACTTAACACACATAAAGTTATTAATGTATAAATTTCGGGAAGTATATTTTAATAATAATAATAATAATAATAATAATAATAATAATAATAATAATAATAATAATAAATGATTATAAATCTAAGCAAACTTTTCAATATCTTCTTTGACCACTAATATGTAATTAAAGAAAAAGTAACAATTAGAAAAGATTATATTTATTTAAAATCTATTGACCTAAAGATTGATGACACTTTTCAATAATTCAATAATTATTATTTGTAATAGAAATATTTATTTTTCTTTTACAAGATTTTCTTGTAACATCTGCAATTTCTATTTTAAAGTTTTTAAAAAAATTATTTTAATGAATGTTTTTACAATGAAAATTTTATGCTCGAAGCATCCATCACTTTTATTTAACCAGTTACTGGAATGTGAATTTATGCACTGTACACAATTTTTTAATAATTTCCTGGTTATATTGTTTGAATGTAAATGTTGCTTTGTAAATTCCCTATAAAATTTCAATAATTCTGACACAATCTTTACCATCTCTTTATTCGGTCTGCAAATATATTGTTGTATATCATTCACTTTGTCATAATCTTTTAGAACTAAAAATATTTCCTTTTTACCAAGAAAAAGGTCATTTTTCTTCAAAATTTTATTACAATTTTCGCAATTATATTATACATTACAACGAAAAACCAAATATCCAGTAAAGTACACCACAGCACATTCCTAATATAAATTATTTGGCTATTGAATTTGAGGTTCATTGTCATTATTTTTACTGTCTTCAACAATTTCAGTTATTTCACATAAATTTTCTTGAGGCGGTGTAATGTATTCTGATATTTCCGTATCAATAATTTCATCTTCATCTATTTCACAGTTGCCCCTTCCAACTAATTTTAGAATTCTTATGTTTTTAGTTCTTTGCAATGTTTGCCTAAATTATTTTGCAGTTGGATTTGGATTGTATCCGCCTCTATTTTTAATTATTGAAAAATGATTTTCCAGACAATCTTGTTGAAATCTATTTGTTAATAAAAATAAATAGGTCTCATCTTTATAAACAATACAAATACAAAGTACATAGTAATTTTATATATATTTTTTCTATTTCGGTGCACTTTAAGCCTATAAAAGCACTGTTAATACGTCATTAAGCAGATCTATAAGCACTTTGTTTGATACAATGTATGTATTAACGTAAACAATCAGACAAAATTCACAGCACAAAATACACAAACTGTCACAATGTGAAATTTCAATTATTATCGGGAAGCGCTACCAATATAACCGACAAAAATGCACCAAATCATATTTTTGATTTCGCATTTTTTTTTAAATCACATTGTATAAAATTACCTCAATAGAAAAAAAAGAAATATAAAAGATATGTTTCATAAGACCTGGTCACGTACGAGTCCAAGCTTACAAAACGAACCACGAGGCGAGTTTGACAAAGGACGAGAATGCCTTATGATACTTTTTTTGATTTTATTTCTTTATTACTTGAAAACATAAAATTGTAAGAATTATAAAATTTTACATTATGTACCTGTGTCCTGTGTACCTATCTGTAAATCCACAGTTGGAATTTGAACATTTTCCAAAAAAGTAATTTGTCCAAAAAGAAAATTAACATGAGATATTTTGATATGTATTTATTTGATAAAATAGCTTAAATTAAATAAAATAAATAAATATATCATCACGGCATACTACCCATTTCTGGGTGTGCCAGTATCTACAACACATGTAGACATCGGTAATGATGACGATATATTTTACCGTGTGGGCGCTTACCAGGCGTCACCTCACGGGCACTCATAGCTGGTGTGGAGAGTGCACCACAGGGGTCACTTTTGTGCCATTTAAAATTGGAAATATTTGGCGCCTGTCGGGATCGAACCCGGTTCCCCCAGGATCGCGACTCAAGCACGCGGCCACGGCTTAAATTATTTCATGCATATATAGTACATTATAAAAGGGATAAAAATTGAGAATACCAATATACATTTTGATAAGTTAATTCTTAGTCAAAAATATTTTTTTCATAATTCACAAAAGTTCAATTTTAGTGTCCGTAAAAATAATAATGAATTAATTTATTTGTTATTCAAAAACAGTTACGTGATTATTAAATATCTAATTATGTTTCATTAACAATTTCGTTTCTCCGACTCCAAGCGACTTCACACGAATACATCCGAACATTATTACCGCCAGTCTTATCAAATGTTAGTATGGCCAAATAATAAAATTATTAAAGGTGGCAGCAAAATATGTCGCTGTACAGTGTGCTACGTAAATGCCCGTAAGGTTGCCAATCTATATACATTATTTAATCAATGGTTATATGTAGCAAGAACTTCGTTCTAAGAATATTGTTAGTTTCGTATTTCATACTTTAATCTTCCAGTGGTTGCGCGCGGACTCATGCTCTGCTGACAGTTTAAATTTTAGATATTTTGAAAACATATGTCTGTATCGACTTGCGCTGCACAGTAACTTCCTAAAATATGCTTTTGCAACATCATATGAAATTTAGTGCTAGTCATTTCGTCGTTCGTCCGTTCTATTTTTATTTACAATTGCGATTACTATAACGTAATATAATTGTACATTAGTTATGTGTATAACAAATAATTATTGTTTATTTTACATCATTCATACTTTGTAATAAGTGTATATATGCGCAGGGTATAATATACTTATTTATTATTATCATTAATATAAATATACCTACCATAGTTATATCTCGGCGTAATACATTAAATATGAAATCAAGTTTTTATTTAAATTTTATTGTAAAGTTTTGTTTATATTGGCCTTTTTAGTCCAATTAATAGAGGTTTTTACCCTACAAAAGGTGGGGAAAAAACGATTTTAACATATGTTGATTTTAATCACTCAAAATATGCACAATATTAATTTCTTAATACTTAGTCAAATATATTTTGTTATTTATAACAGTTTACATGTATCGTGGCATCAAAAGAAGTAAATTATCGATGATTTTTAAATCATTTTTGTCAGCGCTTTTTCACAAATTCATCAACCACTCTAACTCGGTTGATAAGCTTTACTGTGTACGTGCTGAAATTGCAGAAGAAAAAATGAAAACTAAGTCGATTTGCAGATGTTTCAAATTTTGGTGAAATTTTATATAAGTTTAAATTGTTAATAATTCGTTAACCGCTCATCGGAGCAAAAATCGTTTAACATGACATGAAGGAGAATTCCAAACTGAATTAAAATTTTTAAACCGCGGTACCGTATCTTTAGCAGGGTCAGAGTGGTTGATGAATTTGTGAAAAAAAGATAATAATGTAAACTGTTACAAATAACAAAGTCTTTTTTTGTCTCCATTGACTGGATTATTTTGTTTAGGAATGGTAAATATTCGGATTAAATAATGTTATTTACAATATTTTAAATAATAATAATTAAAATTCAGTTACACAAATTCATAAATAAAAGTGCGAACTTCGGATCCGCGCGTGACAACTAATGTTTACTTTTCCGTTTATATCAATATATTGCAAAATATATGGAAATTAAAATTGATATATACATAGACATATATGTTACAAAATCCTTAATTTTTATTGAACCGTTATTCTACTAAATTGTTTCATATATTGTTATATAAAATGTTGAAAATCTCGCCAAAATCTCGAACCCAATCGACATCACCCTGTAGCCTCGACTGGTTTCCGAGACGCGCTGGCGGAGGGGGGAAGCTGTGGACGCGGAACGCGGCAGAGTACGTGTGGACAGCAAGAAGGATGGAGCTGCGTGTCTTTTTGTGTCGATTATTGTTTTCCCGTTAAACGTAATAAAGCCGTAGCGTTATTCATAAAACTATGTGCTTTATTTATACCACTACTCGATAACAAAAACAATAAACATATGTTTTCACATGTTGGTCTGCTACAGATTAAATTAGATTTTCTCACTAATTAAAAAACTATAATTTGGCTATTAAACCACAATTGAAATGATAATTTAATATTCAATAATACTACTTCTGTAATATATTCATATTATGAATAATATCTACTGGATAATTTATATGAAAATATAATCAAATAAGTATTGCTTTCACTCGTTTTTTTTTTTCATTATTAATTCTATAATAATTAAATAAATATAATTATTTACTAAGTATTTGTGCAGATGCTTATGGATCATCTTAAATAAGAAGATTCATTTTTTTAATTAATATTTTTTAAGTATATAGAATTTCGTATATCTTAGTAGTACACTAACAGGATAAATTATGAATATGAGAGAAAAAGATTCAAGTCAATCCATTATACTCGTGGATGCAGTATAGTATTATAAAAACATATGGAAATTTATACAAATTTATACATAGAAAAATGTTGTAAATAACATCAATAACATCTTTAATTTTTATTGAAATCAAATAGTATTTATGTACCTTAGGACCTTTATATTTCAGGATAAAAATTAAACACAATTACTGAAATGTGGAATATTTTAAATAAATAATAAGCTTTTAATTCTTTGCAGCCGTTCTAAGTAATTCATTTTTAAGATTTTTTTCTAATTTGAACTTATATATATAAATTCTACACAATTTTTCTACATAACTTTTTATGTATTTCAAAAATTAAAGGTACGATCATACGCCAAACTAGAAGATTTATGACCATACTCACTATTTTTGTAAAATTGTAAACTATTTTCCAAAAATGTCAGAAAAAAATCACATATCGACTAATACCGCTTGAAGGGACTTGTATTTATTAAAATGTAAGTATGAATTTCAAATACCTAACTAAATTTAAAAAGATGGTGATGGCTTAAACGTTGATACGATCCGTGATAAAGTTGGTAGAAGTAGCTTATATCTAAAAGTTAGTGTATCCATTGGTCCAAACATGAAATACAAAGCAGTTAACATGTTAATAAGGAAGGAAACAAGCATTGGCGTAGCTAGGATTTTTTTCTAGGGGGGGCAGCCCTCCACCTGAACTAAGCACAGTCATTTAATGAGAGATCATAAATGACTCTGTAAATATTTCTAGGGTGGGCAAAGAACTTTCTAGGGTGGGCGTTGCCCACCCTTGCCCCCCCCTAGCTACGCCCATGGAAACAAGGTTAGTGTAGCCCCATATAACGCAATCAATTTTTGTTGACATTTAACGTAATGGACTGAAATGTATACTTGAGTTGAGCGACCTTGGAAAGTTTAAAATCAACAGATTTGTGTGCACTTGTCACTTTAAAATTTTATTTTATTATTTTGCCGTTTTACTAAATTTTTTAGAGTACAGTTATGTCAAAATATTCATTTAAAAAATATAGATCAAGAAATTTATATTAATAATATGTAAAATTACAGTTTGAAAAACTTTGTTGCTCATGATTAAAAAGAATGATCAAATAATTTGAAAGAAGGAAATTTAAAACGAGGAAAACGAAAGGTGAAGAATAAAGCATGTAAGTAGTATTAATGCTCCTGTTAATATATTCTATTATTACTTGTTTTTACCTTCCGTCAAAAGGAAGGTATTGTTTTTGGTCAAAAAATTCGGTGGTGAGTTTTTAATGAATAAGCACGTTTTAGGGTCCCTACAATATGAATGTACTATTTTTAAGATGATGTCTGTATGTGTGTATGTGTGTTCGTGTGTGTGTCTGTGTGTGTGTCCGTGTGGCCGTGTGTGTGTGTGTGACAAATTTTTCTCCGACGATAACTCCAAAACTACAATTCTAAAAATTATGATTCTTTCATATTCCTCTTCTTTACAATCATATGAAGAGCTGATTAGATTTTGGTTATAATTGGTCAACCGGAAGTACCCTTATTTGAAGTTCTTAACAGTTTTTCTTGAAAAATCGCAGTTAAATATCATTTTCGACATTTTATGTGATTATCAATAGAAAGAATATCTTATTCTCTATACGGTTCGATTATACATTTTCCTTCATATTCAATAGATATAGAGTTATAAAGAGATTAAGAGAGATTAACTTTCGAAAATCAGTCAGCATTGCAAAAATTATGAAAACTTTTAAATAAATGGGTATAAAT
Organism: Ophonus ardosiacus; assembly: GCA_943142095.1. Classification (NCBI taxonomy): domain Eukaryota; kingdom Metazoa; phylum Arthropoda; class Insecta; order Coleoptera; family Carabidae; genus Ophonus; species Ophonus ardosiacus. Next base: position 39,221,826 of record OW964823.1, read on the forward strand.
TAAGGGAGATCTTTGGGAGATAAAATAACTTCACTTCAAATAGAAAAACGTTTATTTTAATATCATATTTCTCAATTCACATCTGACATAAATCTATATAACAACAACACTTTTTAATACAATACGTTTTCATAGTTACATGTCAACACAGACTACCTAAGTAAGTAATACAAATTTATTACTAATTTCACACGCCTCCTTAAATTTGTATTACTATTTTAAAACTAATTATAAACATTTTAAGTTACACCCAATGTAAGTCTAAATTTTTCAAATTTAACTCTACCTAGCGACTTCGTTAAAATGTCCGCTACATTTTCTTCAGAGTCGACTTTAACTACATTAATTATTTTATTAATATAGTTTTCATTTACAAAATGATAATGAGTTTCAATGTATTTGGAATTTTTTGTAAAATTACCGTGTTTGGCTATGCTGATTGTACCAGAATTATCTTCATAAATTTTTATAGGGTCAGAAATTTTAATATTAAGATCAAATAATATATTTCTGACAATATTTAATTCACTCACACATTCAGATAATGCTACATATTCAGCTGATGTAGAAGATTTAGTTACACTATTTTGTTTCCTTGATTTCCAGAAAATTACATTTCCATACATTTTTATTACGTAACCAGTTGTAGATTTTCTATCTGTCACGTCTCCTGCCCAATCGGCATCTGCATAACAATCTATAATATCTGCATCTAAATTTCTATTATATATTAACTTTAAATCTTTGGTTAACAATAAATACTTTAAAACTCTCAATGCATATTTATAATGAGTATAATCGTAAGAATTTTGAAATCGACTTAAATAATTTACACTGAAACTTATGTCTGGTCTTGTTCCTGAACTAATGTATAACAATTCACCAATTAGATTTCGATATTTGATTTTATCACAAACTGATTTTGCAGGCAACAACTTTAAATTTTGTTCCATTGGCGTCTCATACAACCTAGAATCTTCGAGATCATATTTCTTTCCCAGTGATACAATGTAATCTTTTTGATCTAAAGTCATTTTTCCATTGACAAGTTCATAACTTATATTAATACCTAAAAAGTCTTTATGTTACCCAAATCTTTCATTCGGAATCTTTTCATTAACAAGTTTTTTATATATTTCAATTTATCTATATCTTTACAGCAAATAAGTAAATCATCAACAAATAGGATTAAATAAACATTATTATTTTTCTCACTTAGGACGTATAAACAACTATCATTTTCACTTCTTTTAAAGTGTAAGCTTCTCAAATAATTATCAAAACATTCATACCATGCTCTTGGGCTTTCCCTTAAACCATACAACGCTTTATCTAGTTTTAACACTCTATCAGTTCTGTCCTCATATCCTTGAGGTTGTTGTACATATACTTCAGATTTAACTTTGCCATTTAAAAAGGCTGTTTCGACATCCATTTGCATTATAATTAAACCATTATAGCAACAATATGATAATAAAACTTTTAAAGTTTGCATTCTTGCTACAGGTGAATAAATATCATCAATTAAATCATTTTGCTGATATCCTCTAACCACTAATCTCGCTTTATAAATGCCATTAGCTTTTATAGTATACACCCATTTCAAATCTAAAATTTTTTTATCTTTTGGTTTTTCAACCGATTCCCACGTTTTATTTTTCATTAAACAACTTATTTCTTTATTCATAGCCTCTTTCCATTTTTCCGAATTTTCACTGTTCATCGCTTCATTATAAGAAATTGGTGTATTTGCATTTACATAATTAACATTTATAATATTATTATAAACAAAACTATCGTCATTAAATCTAGCAGGTTTCTTCTTTTCTCTTGATGATCGTCGTAACTCTGAATTCTGATTATTTTCATTATCAATTATACTATCACTTTGATTTTCAAATTCATTGAATCGAATTACATTCACATTTTCGGAGTCATCTTTCAAATTAAGGTCAATACAAGGTGTACCTTCTTCAATAATATCAACATGTCTAGCAACAACTATTTTGTTATTTATTAAAACTCTATAACCAACATTTTCATAACCTAGCAGAATACCTAATTCTGCTTTTTTATCCCATTTTGAGTGCCTCTTTTGTTCAGGTACTCTTACAAAAACTTTACTACCATACATTTTTAAATGTTTTACATTTGGTTTTACATTAAACATTATTTCATAAGGACTTTTGTCTTTAATAATTGTATTAGATATAATTCTGTTCTTTAAATAAGCAGCTGTTTTAACTATTTCTGGCCAAAATCGCCTATGTACTTGAGCTTCGGCTAATAAACACCTTGACATATTCATGATATCTCTATTATATTTCTCTGCTGTCCCATTTAATTCATGAACATACGGTGGACAGGGTTCAATATAAATTCCTTTTTCACTGGCAAACTTATATATTTCATTATTCAAATATTCTTTACCATTATCACATCGTAGTTTCTTTATTTTATTTCCTGTTTTATTTTCAATTAGATTAACGTATTTTACAAAACAATTATAAACCTCGCTTTTAGACTTAATAACATAAACTTGAGACACTTTACTATAATCATCAATGAATGTCAAAAAATATTTTTCGCCATTTAAACCAGTAGTACATTGTGGTCCATTTAAGTCTGTATGAATAATTTCTAGGATTTCTTTTGCTCTTGTTCTGTCATTCTTAAATGGCAAATTATGCATTTTATTTTTTAAACAAATGCTGCACTTAAAGTAATCAAGCTCTATCTCTTTAGGTAAACCTTCTAGTATTTGTTTATTACACATGGTTTTTAAATAATTAAAATTTACATGCCCTAATGTTCTATGTAATTTTTCTTTTTCAGACATATTACTTTTAGCTGTTACATTTACTTCTGTTTTAATAATTTTACTTCTCATACGATATACATCATTATCTTTAAATGCTAACGCAATTATATCACCGTTTGTATTATATATTTTAGAAATATTTCCCATTGATATAATTTTATTCTTATTTGTAACTTTTCCGTAACTGATTAGATTTCTGTCCATTTCTCTCACAAACAAAACATTAGACATTTTATTTTTGACCATTTGACCATAAACATTGAATTCATGTAAGATATTTCCTATTTTAGTTGCTTTTAATATACGACCATCTGCGACTTTGACATCTACCGGTGTTTTAAGAACTATATGTTTATAGAAATACTCGTCATTATTAACGATATGGTCAGAACAACCACTATCTAACAACCATTCTACCTTACCTGTGCAAATATTGGATTCGACTAACGATTCATGCGATTCGGGTGTAACTTTAACTGCAATTTCAGTACAAAAACTACTTGATTTACTATCTTTTTGATTTTGCTGCCATCCACCACCTCGGCGATGTTGACTTTGGCCTCGACTGCTTATGTTGCCTCGGTACTGCCCATATTGCTGACGTCCGCCTCCTTGCTGCTGCATTCTGCCGCCTCTGGGTTTCCAGTAACTGCTGCCCTGCTTCATACTTGTACACTGAACTTGAAAATGTCCATATTTGCCACATTTGTAACAAATTTGATCTTGTTTTCTTACTGTTTTGAATACGCTTGAACTACTTTTACTACTTTCATCTTTTTCTTTTAGTTCAAACATTTTAATTTTGCTTTTTACATACTCGACAGTTTGATCTTCTTCTTTTAATACATCAACCAAGTCCCCAATATAGCTTAATGAACTTGGAAGCATCTTTATCATATAACTTAACTTTTCCTTTTCAGACACCATTGCACCAGCACTCTTCAATTCATTTACTAATTTTTCAAACTCGGTGAAAAATGTACCGGTAACTTCAAAATTTTTCAACTTTAGTCTTTCTAATTTATTTCGTACACATATTTGTAGTGCAGTTGATTCTTTTAGATACATTTCATCAAACTTTCTTATTATTTCGTAGGCAGTTTCTTTATCTTTAATAAACTGTAATTGGTCGTTTGAAATTCCACTGTATATTAAATTTATTGCTTTCAGATCTTTTTCAATCCAATCATTTTCACTATCAGCTATTGTTTTTCTTCTAGTCACTACTTCTTCGCATTTCTTCATTTTCAAAATCATCGTTATTCTTTTCTTCCAACACTCATATTCTTTTCCGTCAAAAACAGGAATTTTAATCTCGTCACTCATTTTGACTTCTTTTCTTCTTTATCTCCACTCAACTACGCTCTGCTACCATGTTAAATAAATGGGTATAAATTAAGGGAGATCTTTGGGAGATAAAATAACTTCACTTCAAATAGAAAAACGTTTATTTTAATATCATATTTCTGAATTCACATCTGACATAAATCTATATAACAACAACACTTTTTAATACAATACGTTTTCATAGTTACATGTCAACACAGCCTACCTAAGTAAGTAATACAAATTTATTACTAATTTCACAAAAACAACAGATATATTCTAAAAAATCTAATTGACAGATGTCAGTGGCAAGTGCAAAACCAAAGTGGAAAGTATATGATCTGAAAGTAATATAAGTGACAGAGTGTCCCTCGCCAGTGACTTGCATTTGCGGCCTCGCCTCAAGATAGGAACTTATAATGCCAGAAGTACGAGAAAGGCAAAAGAGAAGATGGAAGGACTGTATAGCAGAAGATTTGAGAGAGGAAGAACTGTGTCACAAAGGTGCTTTGGACAGGAATGAGTAGAAGCAAAGAGTAAGAAACAGCGACTTCTAATAAAATAGGGCAAAGTTGAAGCAGGAGGAAGTGTTAAGTGCAATACATAATGTACGTTCGTATTCGTATTAAAATTTTATTAGATTTTAGAATCTTTTCAAAGGAACTTTCAGTATGGATATGTAAAAAATAGTGTGTTCTTGTTACAATTATACAGGATATATAGAATCTTTTTTAAGGAACTTTTGGTATAGGATATGTGCAAAATACATCGAATTGACGGAAGGTTTTGTGCTGGCCACAACAGATTTTTTAATTTATTAATTTCATTGTTATATTGCTCGAAAATTTTAAACTGGTACTTTTTGCAGTTCAAAATAGTTCAAAAAATTGTTCTTGCCAAAGTGACAAGCGCACACCCTCAGCAGTTTCCAAACATTTCAAGGTCTCCTAAATTACGTGTCTACTCGAATCCTGTGCAGTTATCATTAAAACATATTGAATTTCTGCCCTGAGCAGGGTTGAATACAAAGATCACATTTGAGAATAGACGCTTGTTATATTTTATAGAATTTTATTTTAAAAAATGTCCAAAATAATTTCCTTCAACAATAATACGAGGAAAGTTTATAAGGAAATCTATCTAGCTATGAAACAAAAGACGAACGATAATAATTTTTTGTTGTCAAATTTGTGTGACATATTTAAGTTCATACAGTAAGTTGCATTCAAATCGAATTATTTATTACAGTTTAGCGTAGAATTTTGTGTTAAAAAATGAGTAAAACTAAATTGGAGCATTGGAGTGTGATAAAATTCTTAACAAAAGAAGGCAATGGTCCTAAAATTAGTCATGAGCGAATGGTGGCCATTTATAATCAAGATGCCTCGAGTTATTTTAAAGTAAAATTTTGGTGTGAACAGTTTCGATTGGGAAGGAATTCGATACAGGTGATCCAGAATGTAGTCGACCACTTGAAGCACGAACTGCAGAAAATGTTCAACAAGTTGAAAAATTGGTCCTTAGAGATAAACGGGTGAAGGTTTCTGTTGTTGATAAGGAACTGTCTTTATCTGAAACCAGAGTTTGGAAAATTTTACATGATGGTTTGAGCATGAGGAAGGTGTCTTCACGGTGGATACCCAGATTACTTATACCGGAGCAGAAACAGACAAGGAAAGAAATTTCGCAAGAAAATTTTACTGTTTGGGAAGATGACAGCGACTTTTTCTCGAAGATTGTGACTGGAAATGAAACATGGGTGTATTAATGGAACCCGCGTAATAAAAAGGAATCCATGCAATGGGTTCATAAGGGCTGTCCTCCGCCCAAAAAGCAACAATTTTTTTGGGATAATCAAGGGATAAGAACGATAGAGTATATGCCAAGAGGGTCTACAATTAATGCAGAGATATATGGTAAAACTATTCACAACTTAGAATTTGCACTGGACGAAAAGCGTCCGAATTCATGCAAACAAAAGAAATTGTTATTGCATGGTAATTGCAAGGTTCACAAAGCGCGTAAATTTGAAAACATTATCAGGGTCTGCAGTTTTATAGAACTACACCATCCACGTTATAGCCCCGATTTAGCACCTAGTGACTTCTTTTTATTTAAAACTTTGAAACAATTTTTAGGGGGAAGAGGGTTTGAATCAGACGAGGAGTATGTATGCTGTTGACAGTTATTTTGCACATATTCCAAAAAAATATTTTTTTGACGGAATGGCACAGTTGAAGAAACGTTGGGAAAAGTATGTTCGTGTTGAAGGAAGTTATGTTGAAAAATAAAGTATTGTTTAAGTTCAATGTGTCTTCTTTCATAGCTAGGTAGATTTCTTTATAAACTGCCCTCGTACACTTCATCAATCTTTCTTTCCTCTTCTTAAAATCTTCTAACAAATCTTTTTATGGAATGCTTTCAAAATAATTATAAATTGCAACATTAAAAACTTTTATCGACTACACCATAAATTTATTAAGCCCAAAAATACTGAAGAATAGTGTATTTAGTATATTCACACAAATCCCAAACAAAAAATCTGTTGTGGCCAGCACAAAACCTTCCGTCAATTCGATGTATTTTGCACATATCCTATACCAAAAGTTCCTTAAAAAAGATTCTATATATCCTGTATAATTGTAACAAGAACACACTATTTTTTACATATCCATACTGAAAGTTCCTTTGAAAAGATTCTAAAATCTAATAAAATTTTAATACGAATACGAACGTACATTATGTATTGCACTTAACACTTCCTCCTGCTTCAACTTTGCCCTATTTTATTAGAAGTCGCTGTTTCTTACTCTTTGCTTCTACTCATTCCTGACCAAAGCACCTTTGTGACACAGTTCTTCCTCTCTCAAATCTTCTGCTATACAGTCCTTCCATCTTCTCTTTTGCCTTTCTCGTACTTCTGGCATTATAAGTTCCTATCTTGAGGCGAGGCCGCAAATGCAAGTCACTGGCGAGGGACACTCTGTCACTTATATTACTTTCAGATCATATACTTTCCACTTTGGTTTTGCACTTGCCACTGACATCTGTCAATTAGATTTTTTAGAATATACTCTGTTGTTTTCATAATTTTTGCAATGCTGACTGATTGTCGAAAGTTAATCTCTTATAATCTCTTTATAACTCTATATCTATTGAATATGAAGGAAAATGTATAATCGAACCGTATAGAGAATAAGATATTCTTTCTATTGATAATCACATAAAATGTCGAAAATGATATTTAACTGCGATTTTTCAAGAAAAACTGTTAAGAACTTCAAATAAGGGTACTTCCCGTTGACCAATTATAACCAAAATCTAATCAGCTCTTCATATGATTGTAAAGAAGAGGAATATGAAAGAATCATAATTTTTAGAATTGTAGTTTTGGAGTTATCGTCGGAGAAAAATTTGTCACACACACAAACACGGGCACACACACACACACACACACAGACACACACACAGACACACACACACACAGAGACACACACACGGACACACATACACACATACAGACATCATCTTAAAAATAGTACATTCGTATTGTAGGGACCCTAAAACGTGCTTATTCATTAAAAACTCACCACCGAATTTTTTGACCAAAAACAATACCTTCCTTTTGACGGAAGGTAAAAAGTCACCAACAATAGTTTAAGAATTAAGCTCTTCTAATACAATATGCGAGATAGAATATTATTTTAATTCCGAAACAGAGAAAATTCTGTTTAGATAACTGTTTAAAATGATAACTAAGACTTATCTTTTGCAACTTAATTTCAAATGACAAATAATTATTTAAAATGATAACTCAAATTTTGTTTTCCACGACCTGTATGATTTTGTCATTTTCAACTCAACTACCTGTATCCGTTGCAAATATTTGCAAATATATATATATATATATATATATATATATATATATATATATATATATATATATATATATATATATTATGGGGTAATGTTTTCATCTTATAATATTTTATGTATATACAACTTTTAGTACTTTTCTACACTGTTTTTTTTTTAACCACCGCTGCTTTGTTGACTACATTGACACGTAGGGCGAACTCGACACACTGTTAATAATAAACACATCATTTAAGCCGATTTGTTAATAATTGCATTGTTAATTATTTGATGAGGATCTTTAACTGTTATTATATTGTATAAATTTTATAGCAAAGCAAACTGCAGCATTGTTCAATTTTCAAACTGATACATATATTAAAAGAAATTTTATTTACGGTTGTTGACGTCTTACAGTTGCGTGCACTTCAAAATGTGAAAGAGGGTATGGTAATCAATAAATTGTTTTTATTTTATGGGCGCACTCCCTATTGCTTTCGAATACTCTTGAATGCTATCGAAACCAATGCTTTTCTTATGTAAATTTTAAAATTAATTATAAAAGAACTACGCTAAATTTTAAACTCTAACTACTGTACGACACGTCCGGAAGCTGAAAGAATATCTCTACAAAGTTTGGAGTCGATATGTAAAACGGTGTACATTTGTATAGATTTATTTTTATGTACAAGTTAATTGTAGCATGAGCTTGTATTTAAATTAACTTATAATTTGATATTATTTCCGCTAATGTTAAGTATATATCCAGATTTTACATATCCTATATGATATTTTTATTCAGAATTTGGAGAACGGAGACATTAGATGAACTTTGCATATTGTAAACACCGTAAGTTCGTGTCATTAAATAATGCTTCTGTCAGCATTATCCTGTGAAAAATGTGGCCGTAGTAGAAAATGTACACTGTGCTACTTGAGATGAAGAAGAATATTTTACACTCACAAGGTTCACAATAAGGTCACTAGACTTCGCTTCATATGATTCATTCCTGGGTCAAATATTCTCAACAAATGTTGCTAAACAAACATTGTGAATGAAATTCTCCAGTTCAGAATGCATGTTTAATTGCAAGGTAAGAAAAATGTAACCAGTCTGGTGTTCTTTACACGAAGAAATATAAAAGTAAGATTCACAGAACACATAAAAAACAACCCCCCGTTAGCTTTTGGAACACATTTAATAAATACTAAACATAGCACTTCTATAGATAACCTTACACTTCTTTATTCAGAAAATAATTACACTCAATTAACAATATTAGAAAAATTTAAAATACTTAAACACACCAAAAATAACGATTACGTCGATGAAACCAGAAAACCGTGTAACTCCATTTTAGTCAGTTTTGCAGGAGAGGCATAAAATAGTATAACTTTGAAAGGATTATAATTACATGGTGGAAATTTCTTTCCCGGCTTTTTAAAGTCTTAAAGTTTTATTGGAGTTGCACTATTTTCTAGAATATAGATAGCGTTTGTGGCTAACAGATGACACTAATATCTCCCTTTTAACCAAAAGTGGAGTTAAACGGTTTTCTGGTTTCATCGACTCGATAGCTTAATTAATGAAAATATAATTTTTCCTGAAAATCATATTTTCAAACATTTACCGCCATTTAAACAATAAAAAATCCCTAAATATCACATATATATTTCGGTTCCCGCTAAAAATAACCTCAATTACATTTCATCCTCCTGGCCTTACACATGGAAGAAAAGTTTTTCTAAAAACATCATTCTTATTTAAATTATTTTACACCATATTATTTAATGTATATTTCATCTCATAAACCACCCGACGGTGAGTACATATATTTTTGATAATCTTTTTGTGGTTCTTGCACTCACTTAACCTTACTTTTAACTTAATATATATTAACTTAATACATTGTATAACTATAAAATTATTTATTGTAATTTATCTATTGTAATTTATATTTTAGCTGTGGCCTGATGATGGCATTTTGAAAAGTCGAAATCGATCGCCTCTAAGGATTTTTTAAATAATTAAAAAAAACACCAGACTGCTTACATTTTTCTTACCTTGCAATTAAACATGCATTCTGAACTGGAGAATTTCATTCACAATGTTGAAAATATGGAGATATCCATGAAACTCCGACAGTTGAAATATATGTTACATAACGACACAGAATAATACAACATTTAAATTTTTTACATTCTGCTAAAATTCACAAAATTACTCCAGACTTCCTACGCATCAAATTCCGACATAAAATTACTAAAGGCCAGGAGGATGAAATATACTTCAAACTCCTTAGAAACGAAATAAACAAACAACAACACAACAGTTCAATAACAAACACAAAATTGAAGTTCTTACACCGATACCTCCTTAAATACCTTCACACCATCGAATATGAATGTTTAATAATAAAATTAGAAGAAAAAATACGTATAAACAACTATGAAGACGACCAGAAAAGAAGACTTAAATTACAACACCTACTCAAGAAAAAAGAAGAAGAAAGAAAACAACTAGAACGTCAAAGAACTTCAAAAATACAAGAAATATATAAAGACAATACTCACAACTTCCCACAACGCACATCCAATCTCTCCACTACAATTTTCACCAAACCCGAAGAAGAACTACTGCAAGTTGGGTACAAATTCACACCACCACCCTCCAAAATCTAAATATACCGAAGATTTCAATACAATTAGAAGCACAGATTTCAAACAAACAGAACAAAACACAATTAATTTCAGAAATCACACATATCCTACAAGATAGAAGTAAGGTAGGTGAATGCAACAACCACAAAAAGAACAATATAACTTTCAGTAATAATTTAAATTCAATCAAAGAAAAAATTTCTAAAAAACAATCAACAAATGTTCAAATACTTTATCAAAATTTAATACCAATACATATCAAAATTTAGAAACTAATCCCCTCACACCAACTTTATACAGTCTCATAAAATTACATAAACCCGACAAATCAATCCGTCCAATCACTTCCTCTGTACAATCACCAGCACATAAAATAGCTAAAACACTAAATAATATAATGACACATCACTTTAAATACACATCCACACACTCTATTAAAAATTCTACAGATTTAATTAATACTTTAAATAACTCCCTTCAGGAAAACCAAAAACAATTTACTTTAATATCATTCGATATCGTTAATCTTTATACAAATATACCAGGTCCCGAAACCCTCGAACTACTTAAAAATCTAATTTTAAATAACCATACTTTCATTAGTAACTACAATCTAAACGAAACCGACATTAACAACCTTATAGAACTCTTCCAAATTGTAACAAAACAATTTTTTTTTAACTTTCAAAATAACACTTACAAACTAGAAAACGGTCTCCCAATGGGTAGTCCCATCAGCGGCCTATTAGCCAACATTTATATTGATAATCTAGAATCTAAAATTATGAAAACACCATTTAAAGAACATATTATTTTTTGGAAACGATATGTAGACGATACCATAATACTTTGGACAGGAACTTTAAATGAATTACATAATTTTCACAACGCTATTAATAACTTATCGAATATCAAATTTACAATCGAAATAGAAAATGATAACAAAATAATTTTTTTAGATTTAACTTTACAAAAAACCCCGAACAATCAAATTAAATATAACATTTACAGAAAACCCACATCAACAGATATAATAATACCTCATAACTCTTACCACAATCCAACAATTAAACAAACAGCCTTTAACTATTTTTTCAACAGATTATTAAATAAACCACTTTCCAAAACAGATTTTATTAAAGAAATGAATACAATATTTATTATAGGACTAAATAATAACTATCCCCTAACTTACATAGAAAATCAATTTAATTCCTTAAAAAATATACACAATTAATTAACAATAAAATATATAAACATATAAAACAAAAGAAATTATTCATTTCAATCCCTTATTATAAAAGTTTACATACAAACTTAAAACATGTAACAGATAAACATAACATTGTCTTAACTTCACAATCACAACCAAATTTATATAAAATTTTGAAAAATAATACACCAAAAATAAACAACACAGAAAAAAGCGGGATTTATAAAATAAACTGTAACGATTGCAGCGCATCCTATATCGGGCTTACACGAAGAAATATAAAAGTAAGATTCACAGAACACATGCCGCGTGCCTGAGTGTCTGGTCACGAACCTGGGGAAACCGGGTTCGATCCCGACCGGCGCCAAATATTTCGAATTTTAAATGGCACAAAAGTGACCCCTGTGGCGCACTCTCCATGCCAGCAAAATATGTCATCATTACCGATTTCTGCGATAAAGCAGATTGGCACACCCAGAAATGGGTAATATGCCGTGATGATATATTTATTTATTTATTTATAAAAAAAAACAACCCCCCATCAGCCTTTGGAACACATTTAATAAATACTAAACATAGTACTTCTATAGATAACCTTACACTTCTTCATTCAGAAAATAATTACACTCAATTAACAATATTAGAAAAATCTGAAATACTGAAACACACCAAAAATAACGATAATTTAATTAATGAAAATATAATTTTTCCTGAAAATCATATTTTCAAACATTTACCGCCATTTAAACAATAAAAACTCCCTAAAAATCACATATATATTTCGGTTCCCGCTATAAATAACCTCAATTACATTTCATCCTCCTGGCCTTACACATGGAAGAAAAGTTTTTCTAAAAACATCATTCTTATTTAAATTATTTTACACCATATTTTTTAATGTATATTTCATCTAATAAACTACCCGACGGTGAGTACATATATTTTTGATAATCTTTTTGTGGTTCTTGCACTCACTTAACCTTACTTTTAACTTAATATATATATTAACTTAATACATTGTATAACTATAAAATTATTTATTGTAATTTATATTTTAGCTGTGGCCTGATGATGGCATTTTGAAAAGCCGAAATCGATCGCCTCTAAGGATTTTTTAAATTAAAAAAAAACACTGCGTACATTTTTCTTACCTTTCAATTGCTAAATAAAATTTTGATACCGGAATCATGATCAGTTGTTAAAATATATTAGGGAATAACATAGTTTCAGTTAATACTCTAAAATTTTAGCACCCAAATTAAATTTACTTTAGTTTCAAAGTAGCCGCAGTTTGTCAACTAGTGGCTATTTTGTAATGTAAACAACATGTACGATGGAAGTCTGTACAATGTTGTATGTTGTTCCTGCAATTTTAACTTCATTAATTATATTAGTCTTTAACTAACTTTTCTCTTACTGAATGTGTACAGAATGTCCTAAAAACATTCAACTACAATATAAACTTCAAAAGCACATCGTATTTGAGTTAAGAGTTATACAAATATTTACATTTTTTTTTTTTTCGAGCCGGAGGCGTTGGGGCACTACTCAGAGTATGCTTTTATTATACAGGCGATTTATAACTAGTAAAAAAAACTTTAGTAGCTTATTCCTCAGATCACTTTTAGTAAAAAGTATTATAAACATAAGATTATTTTTCTTTTAGTTGCTAAAATACAAAAAGTCATAACATTTACTTTTTAAGATAATTGTAATTAAACAAATGGTGGAAAAATCATACAAGGTAAGAGCATCATAACAAAATAACTAAATAAAACATAAAGATAGATAATTTCGACAAAATAAATGAAATATTAACTTGAATAAAACGACATTTTCAAGAAATAAAATAAAATCATTTTTCAAAAATACATATTAATTTTGCAAAATACATTTAATAACTCTTTTTACAACCGTTGGCATGAAATTGTAATACATTCAAATAATATCTTTAAAATATATTGTTAAAACAAGTTATTACATTATAATCAAAACTTTGAAATACAATAAGATGTAGAGTTACAAATATTTACTGGATTAAAAAGAGTGGACATTTGAAAATATCATCATACACCATTATATGAGAAATTGGCATCTAAAATGTGTATAAAACGCAAAGAAATAGAGGGAGATCAGAATCAGTACATTAAATGAAACTACGAAAACTGTTATTTTCGCCACATAGCAATTTTACAAAAAATTAACTAGTTAGCAACACTGCAGGTAGAATAGTTTAAGATTGATACAGTATCTAGGAAAAAAGAGATGCAATTAAAATTCATTATCGTCGTAATCAATCATTTCCATTGACAAAGTCGTTCTAAAAGGTTAAGTGCACGTTAAGCCACAGAAACCTTAGATTTTTACCTTTGCACCTTTGGCACCTTAATTTTAAATTTGGCTTAAACAAAAAAATGAAAATCGAAGTTTTAACAGCAACATTAAATTATTCATTTTACGTTTCGTTTCGATACAATATTGTCAGTTGAGGAACACAAGATTTATGGGCCGGCGGTGCAACTGAGCATTAAAGTGTACCTTAAGTATGGGTAACTTAGCACAGGGTGCAACATATTTTTAAAATCTAGGTTCCAATTAATGTTAAGTTATACTTAAGTAGAAGCTGTGCAAAGGGCTATAAGTCATTTTTTAAGGGCGCCGAACTTTTGTGCTCTTCCTCTACAGCTATCGCCTCTGTACAATTACGATTCTGGCTATATTATATTTGCAAGCGGCTGTGCGTACAACTCCCACTAATTGCTTATACGCACTATCAATATGGAAACCGTGGAAATGTATTTCTCATGGCGTTGTCTCTACTGCAAATACATAACTATACTTGTTTATGCGCGAATTGAAAATGCCGTAGGATAAGATATTGTTCTTTATGTTTTTTTGGTGCATTCATGTTTTATACAAAAGAGGAAAAATTTTCTTTAAAAATTCATTTTACAAAATACATAACGCGGGTATAGAATAACAAGGTAAGCTTGTAACTGCAAGAAAATAAAACTGCGAGGAAAGTGATTCGAAATTTTGTTATATAAAATAAATAAAAATATTAGAAAAGGCAATATTTTTGTTCCTGTATATTATTTAAATGAACAATATTTATGCTCAGTATTTTTCATAAATGTTCAGTATTTATTATTTAAATGTTAAGTAATATAATACGTGTTCAGTATTAAAAATAAATGTTCAGTTAAATAATATTTGACTGTGAATATGTCACTTTCTAACCTCATTTACTTATACTTATAATAAATATTATATTTACCGAATAAATAAATATGGATACGTTAACATATAGTAGAGAAAAATTAGTTGTTGCTAGTTTGTTCATAATGAACAACATCACAATTAAAATAGAAGTTATGTTTTCTGATACTGACAGTTCTCAGGCATGCGCAGTTTGTAAGTCGTCATAGTCATAAAATTAATCCAATTCTGTTAAGCCGGGTTTATGCAGCAATATCATAGGCATTGTAGTCTTAGTCTTAAGAATTAAAATATGTTTTTATAATGGAGCTGTTTATGCAACATCGTCATAGTCATAGTCAGTAACATGAACATAAACATAATCACAGAATTGGATTAATTTTAATTTTATGACTACGACTATGACGACTTACAAACTGCGCATGCCTGAGAACTGTCAGTATCAGAAAACATAACTTCTATTTTAATTGAAATGTTAAAATAGAAGTTATGTTTTTAATTGAAATGTTGCGTTTGGGGCTATGAATATGAAGATGAGAATGGGACAGCAGTGCAAAAATGGGCAGAAATAAATAACCTTTCTCTAATCCACGATGCAAAATTACCTGCATCATTTAATAGTGGTAGGTGGAGGCGAGGCTACAACCCAGACCTAATATTTAGTAGTAATAATATCAGCCAACAATGCAAGAAAGCAATTTGCTCCCCAATACCGAATACACAGCATAGACCAATAATTTGTCAATTATATGGTGTAATTAGACCTCAAAAAGTACCTTTCCGTAGAAGATACAATTTCAAGAAAGCAGATTGGTCAAAATTTACAGAGTTACTAGATGCTAAAGTATCTACCATAGATCCAATACCAGAATTATATGAAACCTTTACTATGGCTGTAAAAAGTTGTTCCAGAATGTCCATTCCTCGTGGTTGTAGAACAAATTATTTACCAGGTCTCACCTCCGATTTAACCGCCTTGTACAATGATTATGTAAATTTATTTGAAGAAAATCCTTTTAGCGAAGAGACAGTGGAAGTTGGTAATAAACTAGTTACGTTTATAAGACAATCTAAAAGGGATAAATGGATTAAAACAATAGAAGATCTAAATTTGGCGAAAGATAGTCATAAAGCATGGAGATTACTCAAGCGTTTAAATAATGACCCAACCAAGGCCACTGAACATTATAACATCACTGCCAACCAGATTGCACATCAATTACTCCTGAATGGTAAAGCAAATCATTATGGTAAAATGCCTAAACTTCAAAGAGAAGACGAAGAAGACGGAAATAATCTTACAATACCATTCAGCATAGTAGACTTAGAAAACGCTATCGAAATTAGTAAGAATGGAAAATCAGCTGGATTGGATGATATTCGAACAGAACAAATTAAGCATATTGGTCCAATAACTAAGAAATGGATTCTTCAACTTTTCAATAATTGCATGAGTGCATGTCAAATTCCAAAGATATGGCGGAAAAGTCGAGTGATTGCTCTACTGAAACCGGGCAAAGAAGGAAATAATCCAAAGAATTTTAGACCTATTGCGCTTCTTTGTCATTTATATAAACTTTTAGAAAAAATGATCTTAAATCGCATTTCACCCGTGATTGATCCTTTACTTATACCCCAGCAAGCTGGATTTCGTCCAGGTAAAAGCTGCACTGGGCAATTACTAAATCTTACGCAGTTTATTGAGGATGGATTTGAAGATCGTAAAGTGACTGGAGTAGCATTCGTTGATTTATCAGCAGCATACGATACCGTCAACCATCAGCTGCTACTAGTTAAGGTCTATAAAATAACAAAGGATATGAAGCTAACCCGATTCATTGCCAACCTTCTCCAGAACCGTAGATTTTTTGTGGACTTCCAAGGTCAACGCAGTCGATGGAGGATGCAGAAGAACGGCCTTCCTCAAGGAAGCGTCTTGGCCCCAATTTTATTTAATATATATACAAATGACCAACCAGTAGCCACCAACTGCAGAAGCTTCTTATATGCTGATGATCTTGCGTTGGCCACACAGAGCACAGACTTCGACAAAGTGGAGATCAATCTAAGTAATGGTCTTGAAGATCTAACAAATTATTACAGAGCAAACCAACTTAGACCAAATCCCTCTAAAACGCAAGTGTGCGTCTTTCATTTGAGAAATAAAGAAGCTCATAGGAAATTAAAAATTGTTTGGTCAGGCACTGAATTAGAACATTGTAATACGCCAAAATACCTAGGAGTGACGTTAGATAGAAGTCTCACATTTAAGAAGCACTGTTTAAATTCCAAGTTAAAAGTTTCCAGTAGAAACAATCTACTACGTAAATTGGCTGGGTCACAATGGGGTAGTCAACCACATACCATCCGAACTTCGGCTTTGGCACTTTGTTTTTCTGCTGCAGAATATGCTTGTCCTGTCTGGTATAATTCATCACATACCAAACAGGTGGATGTAGCTATTAATGAAACACTCAGATTGATAACTGGTTGTCTGAAGCCCACTCCAGTCGAATGGCTTTATTACCTAGCAGGAATTGCGCCACCATCTGTTCGAAGAGAAGTAGCAGCAAACAAGGAGAGACTGAAAATGGAACATATGAGTTTTCATCCTTTATTTGGTTATGAACTTCCTGTGCAAAGGCTGAAGTCAAGAAAAAGTTTCTTAAAAACGTCACAAGAACTATTAATTTCTGCTGAAAAGGCCAGGGTACAGAGTTGGAAAGCAAAGTACCCGCTTCCCTCTACTTGGGAAAATTATAATGAAAGTTTACCACCTGGCAACAACGAAGAATGGTTGGTATGGAAGTCTTTGAACAGATTAAGGTCAGGAGTGGGCAGGTCAAAATTAAATTTAGCAAAATGGGGCTACATAAGTGAAGATGTGAAATGTGATTGTGGTGAAGACCAGTCTGTGAGACACATGCTTCAGTGTCCACTGTGTCCATCTAGATGTACAGAAGATGATTTACATCAGGCCTCAGAAAATGCGCTACTTGTGGCTAAGTTTTGGTCAAAAATAATATAAACATATATAATTTTTTTTTAACTGTATTTAATTTAATGTTTCTGATACGAAAATATATAATTGAAATGTTGCTTATTATGAACAAACTAGCAACAACTATTTTTTCTCTACTATATTTTAACGTATCCATCTTTATTTATTCGGAAAATATAATATTTATTATAAGTAAAAATAAATGAGGTTAAAAAGTGACATATTAATAGTCACAACAAAAATGCTGCATAAACGACCACCTATCTTAAGACTGTTCTTATGACTATAACTTAAGACTGTGATTATGATAGTGACTATGTTTTGCTGCATAAACCCGGCTTTATTATGCTTATGTTCATGATACTGACTATGACTATGACGATGTTGCATAAACAGCTCTATTACAAAAGCATATTTTAATTCTTAAGACAAAGACTACAACTGTGAGAATGACTATGATATTGTTGCATAAATCCGGCTTAATATATGTTCAATATTTAAATCAAATGTTCAGTATTTTTCATAAATGTTCAAGTATTAATAATAAATGTTCAGGAAAATAATATATGTTCAGTACTTGAATTCACTGTTTGGTATTTTACATACATAAAAGCTCAGTATTAATCAATTCTCAAAACTACTCATCGGGAATCAACTTCGACGGGTGTCGGAAGATACGTTGCGATGCCAGATGTCATTTTTAAGTTTTTATTAATTCTTCAAACCACTTGGGAATTAAATCCGACGAATGTCGGAAGTTACCGACGCCCAACGATGTCGCGGTGCCAGGCGTTGTTTTTATGTTCACGTCTAATTTCAAAACGTTTTACAGGCGCGAGTTTAGTGCGTTAGGTTTTGGTTTAGTTTTTTACTGAACAAATAATACTGACTAAATATGAACCAATACTGAACAAGAAATGTTTTTTACTGAACAATTATTATTTATACTGAACAAAACCAAATAAAATATTGAGCAAAACTGAATAAAAGAATTAACTTTTAAATATGTACCTTAGAAAATAGGTAGTTAAAAATATGTACCTTAAAAATTTTTCATGTCTTTTCATGAAAATAATAAATTTTTCCATTGCAAAAATGTTTAGTTAAATTTTAATATTGTTTTATAGTATATTTGGTCTTGCTCCATTCATTACAGCCATCAATGTTTCCAAAGCATTTCGCTTCTTGACGCTAATTTGTTAATCTCTTTTTAGCTTCGTTGACAAGAGATATTTTTTAAAGTACTTCTGTCTCTACTATTGTTGCAGATAGAACTTCGTCACTACACGTATGATTAAATTTATGGACGATAGAACTTTATTTCTGTACTATCTCGAAAAGGATACTCGTAGCAATATTTAAAATTAATAACAGAAATACGTGAAATATGGTAGATAGAACCTAGCCATATATAAAACTTATTTTATAAAAAAAATCCAGTTTCAACCTTGTTATTCTAGAACGATAAAACTTCGGATGAAACGAATAGTTGTGTTTTACTAATCATCATTCTTATTTGCAGATAAAGTAACATGAGACTTGTATAACTTACCGCAGCTATCTTCAACAGAAAACATCTTCTATTCCTCAGAGATTGTTAATATCCTTTGAAAATACTAGTGGTCTAATTGTATCAAACGAATTTATAATCCGTTTCGAAAATTCGTCAATATTTTAGAATGGCCTGTAATGTAAACTAACATTTTGAGATGATCTAGTAGATAAAATCTAATAAGATTTTTAGTGTAGTGAACGAGGAGATTAAAAATTTAGACTTCCAATGTAGCGTTGATCTTGTTCTTGTTATATTTTTTAAAATATCTAAAAACTGAGATAAAGGTTCATCTCCGAGTTAATACTACTTATTAAAATTTTGTGTATGCATGTAATAATATCGTAATAGTTTTTTATAGTATGTACAAATGAGTCATCGACCTTTAAACTATTAAACTAATGGACCAAGTGTCTCCTATTCCTTTATAGTTAGAATATTGTTCCAACATAGAATGATAGAAATATATATTCTGTCCTTCAACAGTACGGAAGTTCTCAGTTAAAGTATACTGCGCATGCGTTCGTACTCATTGTACATCTTTTTCAGTCATATGTAAACGTCTATACATCGCTCTCTATCACTAAATAATTGTCAAAATTTACATTTGACGTTTCGTAACTGTTTGTGTATTATTTGCTTCTTTGGAGAACATTTACAATTATTTCTGTCAATATATACGTGTATGTGTTGTGAGGTGTGTATGTGACAAAATAATGTGGAAACGGTGTATTTCGTGCAGTCAACAGTACGTACGCGGTCCAGCTGTTTCATTTTATATGTAAGTTCTTATTAATTATTACTTGTCCCCTATAATATTAATGTAATATATTGTATTAAAAATATATAATGAATCTAATTATGCACAAAATTAAATCTATACTCTTAGCGATTATGCACCAATTACAACAAGTTAGGGACAAATCAAATTTTTTATTTTGCTGCGTTTTCTTAACTTCCGTAATATTGAAGGATAGAGATACTATGTCTGCACCGTTATGGCGGAACAGACGTTTTGCTTGTACGCTGCGTCTATTAGTTTAAAGGTCGATGAAATGAGTACACATATTTTATTTATAAGGGAACTTCCTAAATGGTATATTTTACTGACTAGTAGCATATTTAAAATTTTCCAGCATCTACCTATTAGAGCTCGGGTGGGGAACCTTGTCATATGGACTGGCTTCATTGTTGACCTACTTAACTAAACAAGGTCGCATTCAAAAAACTTCTGTGTGATGAATTTCAAAAAGAATCTTTTCACATAAGTGCAAAAAGAGGATTATTATATTTTTGGTACCTACCCATTTTAAATAAGTAAAAGAAAAACATTAATATAAAATAATTGAAAAAACGAGGTTTTTTTTTTATATATATATATATATATATATATATATATATATATATATATATATAAACAACCTACCTGGCTTTTATTTGAGATCTTCGGGTTTTATTGAGTATTTTGTTTTTATGAATTTTCATGTTCAAAAATATGCTTATTATGATTAGAAGTTGACATGTGTCATCTCTTCCGGAAAATGGTGGCAAATTATGAAGAAAAAAAATACAAAACTTAAAACTTAGCCTGAAGGTTTTTATTGTATGACGAAAGTATTCATATGTCCATTGTCCAGCCAGTTCGGTATCAATTCAAAATATATTTTCCTCAAATAGGTTAGTATAGTCCAAAATAAGAAATAGATTAAGCTCAAAAAAAAAATACTTGGAAAAAATATGTTTTTAAGAAGAGATAATGTAAATACAGAAATTATTAATCTAGTACGAGTGTTTTAGTAAAATATTAATAAAATATATAATTCATGTTCTGTTTTTATTGGTTTCTTAAATATAAGTAGAACAAATAATTCATATTTATGTAAAAATATAAAAATCCATATACTCTTACTGATACAATATATAGGGTGTTAATACTAAATCGTTAGACCCGAAAATGGTAGTTGTTGTAACTCATTAAAATAAACAACTTTTCTTAGTTCTAATTTTTCATTTGGTGCCCTGGTTCGTAGTTATTTATTTTGTTTTTCGAAAAATCGTCATAACCTTTATTTTAAAGACTATTGAAAAAAAAAATCTTCTCAAAATTACCTATCGGTTCTCTAAAATATTTGGCATTTACAATTGTTTTATATTTTTTCAAATGACAAAATGACGATCGATCAAAAATTTCAAAACAACATTTTTTGAGTAATGTAACAACTCTAGTTTAAATTAGAAATTTGGTTTAAGGTCAGGTTTTACCTCTGAACTGAAATCAAATTTGATATAAATGTAAACTGTTCTATAAATACTCTTCCTTTTCTTAAAGTCCATGAAAATGTACGAGTTGTAGCTTATTATGTTTATCTTTACTTTTCATTTTTACTTCAAGAAAAGTAAATTATACAGTATAATTCATGTTTGAAATAACTGATTCATTACAATTTGTAAACAAAAATTGGTTTACGTTCAAGTACAAGGTTCAATGGAGTTAATCCGTTACTAAAATACAGGGCATAAGAGATCTGAATTTAGAGGTATTTTTACCTCTCGCTACCCTTGGTAAGGGAGGTATAGGGATCGTACTAAAAATCACATATCGAGATTTTAGTAATTGACCACGTTTTCAGGTCCCTAGAATCCATTTTTAACATTTTCACGACGATGTCCGTATGTGTGTGTATGTGTATGAATTTTGTCTTCGCTCTAACTACTATCATTCAGAAAATTCTGAAACCATGTATTTCGACCCTATTCCAATACGAAAAGATGCCATTAGATTTTGGTGTAAATCGGATAAACGGAAATGGCACTTTACTTGAAGCTCATAATGGTTTTTCTTCAAAAAATCACATTAAATGGCATTTTTTTTGCATTATGCCATTATGAATCAATCATACATTATTGAATTTTGTACAAGTACACATGAATACTTTATATATATATATATATATATATATATATATATATATATATATATATATATATAAATTTAAAAATCATTTTTACCTCCCGCTACCGTTGGTAAGGGAAGTATAGGAATCGTGCAAAAAATCACATCGAGATTTTAATAAATAATAATAAAATAAACCACGTTTTAAGGTCCCTAGAATACAATTTTAACATTTTCACGATGATGTCTGTATGTGTGTATGTGTGTGTGTATCTGTGTGTGTATGTGTGTGTATGTGTATGGATTTTGTCTTCGCTCTAACTCAAATACTATCATTCAGAAAATTCTGAAACCTTGTTTTTCTATCCGATTCTAATATGAAAAGAAGCCATTAGATTTTGGTGTAAATCGGATAACCGGAAATGGCACTTTACCTGAAGCTCATATTGGTTTTTCTTCAAAAATTCCATTAAATACCATTTTTTCGCATTTTATGTCATATAAAAATTAAAGATTATTGAATATTCTACAGGAATACATTAATACTTTCTCTATATATTTTACAGATAAATTTAAAAATGTTTTTTTTTTTATTAGTCGCGAAGCCTAAGATAAACACAATTCCTTTGTTACACAGTTCATATTTCAAATGAATGTAACTGACAGTAAATGTCACTGTCAAAAAATTAATAATAGTGACATTTTAAAAAGAAAATAGTAAATAAAGCAATAGTTTTCTGCAATGGAACAGTTTGCAGCGTTAGTAAATACGTAAGTATGTATTTAAATTAATAAAAATTAAATAGCGGGAGGTTTCGTGTTGGCCACATCAGATTTTGATTTTTTTTAATCCCGAAGCCTAAGATAAACACAATTCCTTTGTTACACAGTTTATTTTTCAAATGAATATAACTAACAGGTAAATGTCATTGTCAAAAAACTAATCACTTCAAATTAATAATAGTGACATGTTAAATAATATAGGAAGTCGTAAATAAAGCAATAGTTATACGCTATGGAACATAATATAGTTTAAAGCATTGCTAAATACGTAGGTATGTATTTAAATTAATAAAAATTAAATAGCGGGAGGTTTTGTGTTGGCCACATCAGATTTTTTTTTAATTTAATAGCAATATATTACTATTACACGTAGCACAAGAACATGTACTGATTTTATTACTTTGAATAATATATTAAAGGAAATGTTCGCAGTGAGTTAGGGTACATTTCACTCATTGCAGGCGTGGTTTTACACAGCTACTTTGAGATTTATGAGCGAAATGAAGTAAGAAATAAGTTTGCTTTTAAATTTACTTTTTAAAGTTTCATTGGGAGACGGGTTCGGTTCGATGAAGTGATGACACATTTAATTTGATCTTATATTGCTATATATTTTGTACAGAAAATATCTCACAGTAGTCGACGTTCAGCATGTAGTTTTCTTAGAAAATGTAATTTCATGATTGCGAAGGGTAATAATAAAACAGTTTTTATTTTCTTAACTATTTGGTGTACACGTGTGCTTTTACTGGGAACTTCAGACTTTACATTTTCACAATAATAAACCATAAACGTTTCGATGTATTTGAACAATTTATATTTGATTTAAATCTAAAGAATAGATTCATTTCTCCTATTTCTTTTATAAATACCATATTGTACTTTTGAAAATAAGAAATGTTTTTCAATATTTATTTATATTCAGGATTCAGGAAAGAAGTAAATTAATATCAGCAAAATTTTCTTGATAATGAAAATATATGTACAGACTTAAAATTTCGTGTTACTCGTATATCCATAATACTCATTACAAATAATAGTATTAAAAATAATAGTCCGTTATTGACCAGAGTGATTCTAGCGGCCACTTCTCCAGCATAACCTATTGTGAACAAACCATACCCAATGCATTGCCATGGCCACAGAGATATACCAGGAATAATTATTAAAGAAATTAACGAATAAATGATAATAAAATGCACATTAAAACAAAGCATTAATAAAAATAATACATATAAAAATTATCAGACGCTGGTAAGTGATGAATATATTAATGTTGATGATACTAACCTCTTAAATTTTCTAGGTTATGGCTGCAATTAATAAACAAATGTATTTATTCGCTATATATCGTAAGAGTGCCGCTTTAAAATTATTATAAATAAATTGTATGTATTATAACAAATATATTAATATATATTTTGTAATACCACTACCCGTAGGGGATGTGTAAAAAATTAAAAGTTTGCGTTACCTATCCTATGTGTATATATTTTTAGATATCTCCTATATAAGTTCGCGTGCCGCTTTAAAATTATTATAAATAAATAGTGTGTGTTACAGCAAAGTATTTAACATATATCTTAATATAGCGCCACCCGTAGGGGGCTGGTTAAAAATTCATAAAGTTTGTGCTGGTTCATATATGTCTAATCTTAAATAAGTCCGCGTGCCGCTTTGAAATTATTATAACTAAATAGTATGTGTTACAACAAAGTATTTGACATATATCTTAATATAGCGCCACGCGTAGGGGACGGGTAAAAAATTCATAAAATTTGTGTTGGTTCATATATGTGTAATCTCAAATATCTCCTAAATAAGTCCGCGTGCCGCTTTGAAATTATTATAAATAAATAGTGTGTGTTATAACAAAGTATTAAATATATATCATAATATAGCACCCCCCGTAGGGGGCTGGTAAAAAATTCATAAAGTTTACGTTACCTATCCTATGTGCATATATTTTTAGATATCTCCTATATAAGCCCGCGTGCAGCTTTGAAATTATTATAAATAAATTGTGTGTGTTATAACAAAGTATTTAACATATATCTTAATATAGCGCCCCCCGTAGGAGGGTACGAAAAAAAATCATAAAAATTGTGTAGTCCTTCCTATGTGTAATCTCAAATATCTTCTAAATAAGTCCGCGTGCCGCTTTGAAATTATTATAAATAAATAGTGTGTGTCACAACAAAGTACTTAATATATATCTTAATTTAGCGCCCCCCGTAGGAGGGTACGAAAAAAAATCATAAAAATTGTGTAGCCCTTCGTATGTGTAATCTCAAATATCTCTTAAATAAGTCCGCGTGCCGCTTTGAAATTATTATAAATAAATAGTATGTTTTACAACAAAGTATTTAACATATATCTTAATATAGCACCCCCCGTAGGTGGCGGGTAAAAAATTCATAAAATTTGTGTTAGTTCAAATATGTGTAATCTCGAATATCTACTAAATAAGTCCGCGTGCCGCTTTGAAGTTATTATAAATAAATAGTGTGTGTTATAACAAAGTGTTTAACATATATCTTAATATAGCGCCCCCCGTAGGAGGGTACGAAAAAAAATCATAAAATTTGTGTAGTCCGTCCTATGCGTAATCTCAAATATCTCCTAAATAAGTCCGCGTGCCGCTCTGAAATTATTATAAATAAATAGTATGTTTTACAACAAAATATTTATCATATATCTTAATTTAGCGCCCCCCGTAAGGGGCGGGTAAAAAAATCATAAAATTTGTGTTGGTTCATATGTGTGTAATCTCAAATATCTCCTAAATAAGTCCGCGTGCCGCTTTGAAATTATTATAAATAAATAGTGTGTGTTATAACAAAGTATTAAATATGTATCATAATATATATGCACTTCCCGTAAGGGGCTGGTAAATAATTCATAAAGTTTGCGTTACCTATCCTATGTGCATATATTTTTAGATAACTCCTATATAAGTTCGCGTGCCGCTTTAAAATTATTATAAATAAATAGTATGTGTTATAACAAAGTATTAAATATATATTTTAACATAGCGCCCCCCGTAAGGTGCGGGTAAAAAATTCATAAAATGTTGGCTGTCTTGTAATTGAGAGAAAAAGTTCGATTTACACACGGGAAATATTCTGAAGGAAAGTACAAATTAAATTATAATAACCATTTCTCTTCATAACATTAAATGAAGTTACGAGTAGCATGTTTGGATATATGAATATATTATATTTGTAGAAAAAATAATAATTTAGTTCTATTCCGACAAAACAAATCCCACAGGATCTAAATTTACAGAGTGTAAGTTTAGCTTTCAAAATGCGGCAATATTAACAAGTTTAAGTTTGTACATACATATGTTTTTCAAATATCTCTTATATAAATCTATCAGTTACGAATTATTATAAATTAAAAGTATATAATATAGTAAATTAAGAAATATAATAACAAAAATTATCATGATCTAAAGTATATTTTGATTTTCTTATAAAATTATTTATTATTCAATTTTGACGTTTTAAACTGTCCCTATTAACTCCATAGCAACAACTATATGTAACACCATTGATTAAATAGTATATATAGATTGGCAATGCTATAGTCAAACCGCGTAACACATTTTTATTCTGTAAGAATGAGAGCCATCTGTATGGCGGTTGTCTACTATGCATGTGTATACTTCGCTACAAGATAGCAGCATGATAGAACTCGTCGGCGGGCGGGGCCTCAGGCGGAGCCAATTAATTTGTTTCGTCATTTCTTCAGAGAAATTTAATTTAATTATACATTTATTTTTAATACATACACATTACATATTCCATAACATTTTTAATATTTCTAATAAAAATTCATTTATCATTGAATCGAAAAACAATTTAATATGAATTTACAGCGGTTATAACCATATATGCATTTAAAGGTTTGGACCACACTGCTTCACCAAATTAAAATGTTACTTTTAACATAAATATATCATAAATAGCTTTTTTTTTAAATAAAGTGCTTACCAAGCGTTATTGAAACAGGTTTCATTAAAATAAAATGGAACCCAAGCAGTTAAAATCACACCCGATCACTTAACACACATAAAGTTATTAATGTATAAATTTCGGGAAGTATATTTTAATAATAATAATAATAATAATAATAATAATAATAATAATAATAATAATAATAAATGATTATAAATCTAAGCAAACTTTTCAATATCTTCTTTGACCACTAATATGTAATTAAAGAAAAAGTAACAATTAGAAAAGATTATATTTATTTAAAATCTATTGACCTAAAGATTTATAACACTTTTCAATAATTCAATAATTATTATTTGTAATAGAAATATTTATTTTTCTTTTACAAGATTTTCTTGTAACATCTGCAATTTCTATTTTAAAGTTTTTAAAAAAATTATTTTAATGAATGTTTTTACAATGAAAATTTTATGCTCGAAGCATCCATCACTTTTATGTAACCAGTTACTGGAATGTGAATTTATGCACTGTACACAATTTTTTAATAATTTCCTGGTTATATTGTTTGAATGTAAATGTTGCTTTGTAAATTCCCTATAAAATTTCAATAATTCTGACACAATCTTTACCATCTCTTTATTCGGTCTGCAAATATATTGTTGTATATCATTCACTTTGTCATAATCTTTTAGAACTAAAAATATCTCCTTTTTACCAAGAAAAAGGTCATTTTTCTTCAAAATTTTATTACAATTTTCGCAATTATATTATACATTACAACGAAAAACCAAATATCCAGTAAAGTACACCACAGCACATTCCTCATATAAATTATTTGGCTATTGAATTTGAGGTTCATTGTCATTATTTTTACTGTCTTCAACAATTTCAGTTATTTCACATAAATTTTCTTGAGGCGGTGTAATGTATTCTGATATTTCCGTATCAATAATTTCATCTTCATCTATTTCACAGTTGCCCCTTCCAACTAATTTTAGAATTCTTATGTTTTTAGTTCTTTGCAATGTTTGCCTAAATTATTTTGCAGTTGGATTTGGATTGTATCCGCCTCTATTTTTAATTATTGAAAAATGATTTTCCAGACAATCTTGTTGAAATCTATTTGTTAATAAAAATAAATAGGTCTCATCTTTATAAACAATACAAATACAAAGTACATAGTAATTTTATATATATTTTTTCTATTTCGGTGCACTTTAAGCCTATAAAAGCACTGTTAATACGTCATTAAGCAGATCTATAAGCACTTTGTTTGATACAATGTATGTATTAACGTAAACAATCAGACAAAATTCACAGCACAAAATACACAAACTGTCACAATGTGAAATTTCAATTATTATCGGGAAGCGCTACCAATATAACCGACAAAAATGCACCAAATCATATTTTTGATTTCGCATTTTTTTTTAAATCACATTGTATAAAATTACCTCAATAGAAAAAAAAGAAATATAAAAGATATGTTTCATAAGACCTGGTCACGTACGAGTCCAAGCTTACAAAACGAACCACGAGGCGAGTTTGACAAAGGACGAGAATGCCTTATGATACTTTTTTTGATTTTATTTCTTTATTACTTGAAAACATAAAATTGTAAGAATTATAAAATTTTACATTATGTACCTGTGTCCTGTGTACCTATCTGTAAATCCACAGTTGGAATTTGAACATTTTCCAAAAAAGTAATTTGTCCAAAAAGAAAATTAACATGAGATATTTTGATATGTATTTATTTGATAAAATAGCTTAAATTAAATAAAATAAATAAATATATCATCACGGCATACTACCCATTTCTGGGTGTGCCAGTATCTACAACACATGTAGACATCGGTAATGATGACGATATATTTTACCGTGTGGGCGCTTACCAGGCGTCACCCCACGGGCACTCATAGCTGGTGTGGAGAGTGCACCACAGGGGTCACTTTTGTGCCATTTAAAATTGGAAATATTTGGCGCCTGTCGGGATCGAACCCGGTTCCCCCAGGATCGCGACTCAAGCACGCGGCCACGGCTTAAATTATTTCATGCATATATAGTACATTATAAAAGGGATAAAAATTGAGAATACCAATATACATTTTGATAAGTTAATTCTTAGTCAAAAATATTTTTTTCATAATTCACAAAAGTTCAATTTTAGTGTCCGTAAAAATAATAATGAATTAATTTATTTGTTATTCAAAAACAGTTACGTGATTATTAAATATCTAATTATGTTTCATTAACAATTTCGTTTCTCCGACTCCAAGCGACTTCACACGAATACATCCGAACATTATTACCGCCAGTCTTATCAAATGTTAGTATGGCCAAATAATAAAATTATTAAAGGTGGCAGCAAAATATGTCGCTGTACAGTGTGCTACGTAAATGCCCGTAAGGTTGCCAATCTATATACATTATTTAATCAATGGTAACACTTTATTCACAAGAAGTGAATTAAAAAATTTTAAATCACTCTCGCAAAATTTTAACTCACTCTGTAACAAATAATGCATTTAAAATAACATCAGGTACGAAAATAACACTCCCCATAGTATTTATCAGACATTATCGTCCATTT
The DNA here is from genome assembly GCA_943142095.1 of Ophonus ardosiacus. Lineage (NCBI taxonomy): Eukaryota > Metazoa > Arthropoda > Insecta > Coleoptera > Carabidae > Ophonus > Ophonus ardosiacus. The sequence goes on from OW964823.1 coordinate 39,251,705, forward strand.
TCATTAGTTTTCACGGCACAAATGACAGACAATAAAGCATTTTAAATATATGACTTGACGTCTATCAGCGACGATTGTCATGCTCAGCCTATGCTAACTGATCAGTTTTTTATTTTGCCAAAATTAAATATTATAATGATTTTTATTATTATTTCGTTAAAATTGAATAAAATATTGTACGAACCACGTGAGCTAAGAATGTTTATTCACTCGAAGAAATTAACTAAACTTTCGTCTCATGAATAAACATTACCTTAGCTCACTTGGTGTGTAAATATCTATTAGGTATTAATTTTAACAATACCAGATTTGGTCATTCTTTATAATTAATACACCTTTAGTAAGCTTTGTATACTCCTTGCCAATGATATAGAATCTTATTTTACAATTATAAAAATATATTATATTATATTTTATACTAATATTAATTATTGTAAATGCTGTGTGACCAACAATTAAATAACTACCATATAATATAAACCCAGTTTATTAATAATGAATGATATAAGATGAGTACAAAATATTGTAACATTTCATTAGAAAATACAAAACAATTATTTATTTTGTTGTCATGAAAACCTAGATCCAATTTTGGAAGTTATTTTATATTAATCTTTTGATGGGAAGCTCTTCTCCCATAGCTGTGTCGTACATGTGGCTGTTATGGGATGGAAATACGTTTTTCATTAAAAACTTTGTCAAAGTGCAATTAATTACAGTGTTTCTATTGATATCCTCCCGTTTTGTCGTTGTTAACATTCTTCTTAATTATTATTTTTTCCACTGTTGCTCATATTTTGGCAACTCCTTCTGAAGGAACACATCAAAACCACTTACGAACTAAAACACAGATATTAAAAAATAACTTAAAACAATTAGAAATAGCTTTACCTTTTTGTTTTCTGTTTAACAATATTATGTATGTTTTTCTTTTGTAACTATTGTAAAACTTCAACGTCAAAAGATTATTATTCCACCCATTTTGTGCTCTGCAATGACAATATATTGTTAATAATGTACTGTATGTTAAATTGGTAATTAATTAACTAATTTATTTTGAATGTTTAAATAATATACCTTTTAATCTGCTATATCTAAACTGACTGCTGTTATTTATGAGATTGGAACTGTAGAATCGATTGAAGAGACCTTTTCTACTCAATCATCCGTTGTAAGAAGGGATTTTCAACTTCGTTTGATGGAAAACTAATTTTTTCTACTGATCTGTATATTTTTGTCATTAATAAAAACAAATAAAACCTGGCTCCAAACAGTCAAAATATAATGTCATGTGCGAACTTAACAAAGTTAATATTACTATGCATGTCAAATACAATTTAATATTAATTTTAAAACATTAATTGATTTTTATTAAAATAACTACAATTATATGGGGTCCCGTGGCCGCGTGCCTGAGTGTCTGGTCGCGAACCTGGGGGAACCGGGTTCGATCCCGACCAGCGCCAAATATTTCCAATTTTAAATGGCACAAAAGTGACCCCTGTGGTGCACTCTCCACACCAGCTATGAGTGCCCGTGAGGTGACGCCTGGTAAGCGCCCACACGGTAAAATATATCGTCATCATTACCGATGTCTACATGTGTTGTAGATACTGGCACACCCAGAAATGGGTAATATGCCGTGATGATATATTTATTTATTTATTTTAACTACAATTATTGTTTCTGTTTTTAAATAATATTACACTATTATCAGATTACAAATAAACTAGAATTCTTATTTTCAATTTCTGTAAGTACGTAGAGGTTAGAATATGTTGGTTGCTTCGACCATATAACTATAGACACGTAACAGGCTATGTTAGGTTATACAATGTTTTGAAGCATAAGTGTGCGGTGCGGGGAAGAGGGGCGGTGCCCATATGTGGTGTTTTGTTGGTTGCAGGATTGTAGGGGATACAAGTGCATTGCGGATTACATACGGGTAAGCATTATTACATTAGCCTTTAAAAAATGTTTGAGACATTAAATATAATATTCCAATACAAATTATTCAAATATAAAATTTATATTGTTACTATTTTTAATATCTAAAACTTAAACATTATTTTAAATTAATTGCTAAGATGAAAATATTAATTTTAATAAATACCTTAAAATAATAATAATAATAATAATAATAATAATAATAATAATAATAATAATATAAATAATAGTAGTTAATAATAATATAAATAATAGTAGTTAGTGTTATATACAATATTTTACGAAAAAATATCGTTATTTAACGAAAGAGTCTACTAACAGCATGTAAAACTAGTAATATTGAAACATTTTCCTATCATCGAAAATAAAACAATAATTATTTTAAATTTATCTTAATAAAAATTATTTTAAAAAAACAGATAATATTCGATAATACCTGTTAATCAATTTTTATGACGAAGCTAAAAAACATGAAATATTAAGAAAATCACTTTTAGTGTAACATGTAGTACATTTATGTATGTATTATGTTCACACATATTTTTTTATGTTAAATATTAGTAGTTATACAAAAATTTACTAAAATCTACATAAAGTCTATCCTTTTCTATACGAGAAGATAATAAAAATAGCAAGAATATAAATTTTATATTTAAATAATTCGTATTGGAATATTATATTTAATGTCTCAAAAAAAATTCCAAGGCTAATATAATAAATACTTACCCGTATGTAACCCACAACGCATTTTATCTCCTACAAACCTGCAACCAACAAAACACCATATATGGGCACCTTCCCCCTTTCCCGCAACGCACACTTACGCTTCAAAACAAATGCCCCTATTACGTGTCTATAGTTATATGGTCGAAGGTTGGTGGTATAAATATTTGTATCATAGACGACACTGTAGTATAAAGACTGATTTACACAAATTTTACTTTAGACATTCAAAAATTTGAACGACAACATTTACTTTATCAATTATCCGAATGAGGTATAAGCATTCCACTCGAATGGGGGATTACGGCTCAATCGAATTAAAGGAAAATAGTAAAAAATTACGAATGTATATGCTGAATAACGAATATTAATAAAAAAAATGAAATGGTATAATTGAGATATTTCAGAAATAAAGGGTTTTTTGTTATAGCGCTTCGACACTAATATGAAAATATTTTGATTGGCGGCCGAGAAACCGCCTATACATGCATTACAAATAGCGTGTTAGGAGGTGGGATTACTACCAATGGAAGTTAAGAAATTCAAGTTCGAAAGGAGGGGCTAACATTCCTGTACTACAGTTTTCAAACAGTTTTTATTTTAACACAAATTTCTTGCATTAAATTTAATAATTTAAATACACCTGTAATTATAAAGTATGTAGACTTGTACAGTGTTATAATATTCATTTATTTTTATGTAAATATAACTTAAAATAGCATATATTTCAAGAACATTTAGGTCCATGATGAAAACAGTTTGATATAAAAACATATATATGTAACGTCACGTCAATCTTTTCAAAATTCGGGAGACCATAACTCGCTTATTAATAGGAATTTTTTCACCGGATTTTCATCAATAGTCTTAGTTTTCCTAATATTTTCAGATGAAATTATAAAAAAAAAATGGTGTAATCCCCCATTGTACAAGGTGGAACCAATTCTAGTTCCTTATATGAAAAACTTTTCAAACAAACAACAATCGACAATTTTTTGTAATTGTAAAATAAGATTTTTTAGCATTGGCAAGGCAGAGGTGCATTAATTATAAAGAATGGCCAAAGCTGATAGTGTTAAAAATGAATAAAAAATAATTTTACAAGAAAATAAAAATATATTTTGGATCATGAAGATTTTTGTTATTATATTTCTTCATTTTCTTTCAATACATTTCTAATAATATTAAGACCATTAAAATAGGAAGAATTGATATAAACGTATCACTTACGAGTATAATAAAAACAATGTTCATGTTTCTATTCCTCACAAATGTGTAACAAGACAAGATCAGTTTAAATATTTTCTAGATTTTTTGTTCTTATTTATGATGTATTGATATGAAAAGAAAATTATAAATTTTTTCGTACCCACTCCCGCTTACCGTGACTGTAACAAAAAAAAAATAAAGAGTACATAATTTATTAATAATTCGTAAGTGATACAGATTTATATAGGAGAAATATAAAAAATATATGTATGTGCATATTTAAATGTTGCCGCATTTTGAAAGCTAAACTTACACTCAGTAAATTTAGATCCTGTGGGAATTGTTTTGTAAGAACTAAATTGTTATTTTTTCTATAAATATAATATATTCATATATCCATACATGCTACTCGTAACTTCATTTAATGTTTTGAAGATAAATGGTTATTATAATTTAATTTGTATTTTCCTTCAGAATATTTCCCGTGTGTAAATGGAACTTTTCTAAGTGCCTGGAATTGCAAGACAGATTACATTTTATGAATTTTTTTCGTACCCTTCTACGAGGGGTTCTATATTAAGATATATATTTAATACTTTGTTACAACACATACTATTTATTTATAATAATTTCACAGCGGCATGCGAACTTATACAGGAGATATCTAAAAATACATGCACATAGGATAGGTAACGCAAACTTTATGAATTTTTTACCAACCCCCAACGGGGGGTGCTATATTATGATATATATTTAATACTTTGTTATAACACACACTATTTATTTATAATAATTTCAAAGCGGCACGCGGACTTATTTAGGAGATATTTGAGATTACACGTATATGAACAAACACAAATTTTATGAATTTTTTACCCGCCACCTCCGGGGGGTGCTATATTAAGATATATGTTAAATACTTTGTTGTAACACACACTATTTATTTATAATAATTTCAAAGCGGCACGCGGACTTATTTAGAAGATATTTGAGATTACACATAGGAAGGACTACACAATTTTTATGATTTTTTTTTGTACCCTCCTACGGGGGGCGCTATATTAAGATATATGTTAAATACTTTGTTATAACACACACAATTTATTTATAATAATTTCAAAGCTGCACGCGGGCTTATATAGGAGATATCTAAAAATATATGCACATAGGATAGGTAACGTAAACTTTATGAATTTTTTACCAGCCCCCTACGGGGGGTGCTATATTATGATATATATTTAATACTTTGTTATAACACACACTATTTATTTATAATAATTTCAAAGCGGCACGCGGACTTATTTAGGAGATATTTGAGATTACACATATATGAACCAACACAAATTTTATGAATTTTTTACCCGTCCCCTACGCGTGGCGCTATATTAAGATATATGTCAAATACTTTGTTGTAACACATACTATTTAGTTATAATAATTTCAAAGCGGCACGCGGACTTATTTAAGATTAGACATATATGAACCAGCACAAACTTTATGAATTTTTAACCAGCCCCCTACGGGTGGCGCTATATTAAGATATATGTTAAATACTTTGCTGTAACACACACTATTTATTTATAATAATTTTAAAGCGGCACGCGAACTTATATAGGAGATATCTAAAAATATATACACATAGGATAGGTAACGCAAACTTTTAATTTTTTACACATCCCCTACGGGTAGTGGTATTACAAAATATATATTAATATATTTGTTATAATACATACAATTTATTTATAATAATTTTAAAGCGGCACTCTTACGATATATAGCGAATAAATACATTTGTTTATTAATTGCAGCCATAACCTAGAAAATTTAAGAGGTTAGTATCATCAACATTAATATATTCATCACTTACCAGCGTCTGATAATTTTTATATGTATTATTTTTATTAATGCTTTGTTTTAATGTGCATTTTATTATCATTTATTCGTTAATTTCTTTAATAATTATTCCTGGTATATCTCTGTGGCCATGGCAATGCATTGGGTATGGTTTGTTCACAATAGGTTATGCTGGAGAAGTGGCCGCTAGAATCACTCTGGTTCGTTATTGGTATTTACAGACCAATAGTTGGATATCAAACAGGGAATCTGAATAAGTAAAATTTAGTTTTAAAACTTGAAGAGTTGCAAAAATCAATACAAAGTAGGTATATAAAAAATACACACCAAAATGTTAAAAAAAAATTAAGTATTTTGTTACAAATTGACATGATAATAGTAAAAGGAGTCTAAGGTTAAATTATAAATAAAACTAATAGAATTACCCGTTAATCTTAAAATTAATTTTAATAAAACTATATTCGTATTTCGAGCTCTAAGTTCTCATCATCAATAGTACCTACAACAGGTAAAAGTTAACGGAGTAGCCAAGATTGCTCAACATGCCAGCCATGCCAGCGGTTCTGACAACTCTAAAAAACCAGGGAGAGAACTGGGATTATATAAGGGGGGCAGGTCGGGGGAGTCATGGGTGAATGAATTAAAATTGGTAATACCTTAGCAGCTAATTTAATTTTAGACCTTTGGGGTTATTGGACGTTTCAGATTTTAATGACTCATTAATATTGGACGAATAAAATTTTAATGAAATTATCTTAGTATTTAATTGGGAATCATTCACCCATGACTAACGTCCCTTGTTTTTTGGAGTGGTCAGGATCTCTGGCATGATTGACATGTTGAGTAATCTTGGTTACTCTGTTTAACTTTTCCCTATTGTACTACTGATGATGAGAACATAGTTCTCGAAATACGTATATAGTTTTATTACAATTAAATTTTAAGGTTAAGGGGGAATTCTATTACTTTTATGTACAAATTGACATGGTAGTATAAAAATTGTCGGCTCCGGTGGCTCAATGGTTAGAGCAACGCCTCCTAGTCATGAGTATGCCCGGGGTTCTGGGTTCGAATCCCACTATGGATGTGTATGTGAATCTACTCAGTAATTGGAATTTAATCCTATTGAGAGGTTTCAAAATAAATAAAATAAATAAAAAAATTCGCAAATGTAACATATTATCGCTAAAGTACAGGTGTCCTAAAATAAACGCTCCTATTGTTTATGAGGTTATGTTGTCATATTTAACAATTGCATATTACCGCAAGGGACACGAATCATGAGCTTCGCGGAGAATATTAACACGAGTCACTTTCATATATATACAGGGTGTCTCTTAAATAGAGGGACATGCCTTAACCACATATTCCTGAGGCTAAAATAAGACGATTTAACCAAACTTGCTTCTACCGGAAAGTGTACCATTTAACCAGAAATCTGCTTCAAAGTTCTTCGAAAAAAAATATATTTTGCTTATAATAATCGGACGCTTTATTCGATTTGGATGAAATTTGGTATGACAGTTTATATGGTTATAAGTCATCTTTTAAGGTGATACTTGTTATTATTAGTGAACCACTAGTATATGAAACTTAGGTCTCCCAACATTAATTAGACCGTAACTTTTAAATGGCAATGCCGAAAACGTGACATTATTTTTCTTCAGAAAGATACATTCAATAGTAAACTTTTGTTTTTCTGTGTAATTTATGATATCTGTTACGGTTTACACAGAAAAAAATAAAATCTGAGTGTCTGCACTGCTAAATTTTTAAAATAAATTTAATCTAGCTGTCTATCCAAACGTCAAACAAGTAATTTTTAATGACAGTAACAATAATAGTATTTTACTACCATTATTATAAATAAGACGATTACATATCTCAGCTAACTCCTAAACAAGTTGTGAAGATTGACAACTCGTTACTGTCATTCAAAATTACTTGTTTGACATTTGGATAGACTGCTAGATTAAATTTATTTTAAAAATTTAGCAGTGCAGACACTCAGATTTTATTTATTTCTGTGTGAACCGTAACAGATATCACAAATTACACAGAGAGACATAAGTTTATTATTGAGTGTATCTTTCTGAAGAAAAATAAATTCACGTTTTCGGCATTGCCATTAAAAAGTTACGATCTAATTTATGTTGAGAGAACTAAGTTTCATACACTAGTGGTTCACTAATAATAACAAGTATCACCTTAAAAGATGACTTATAACCATATAAACTGTCATACCAAATTTCATCCAAATCGAATAAAGCGTCCGATTATTATAAGCAAAATTAATTTTTTTTCGAAGAACTTTGAAGCAGATTTCTGGCTAAATGGTACACTTTCCGGTAGAAGCAAGTTTGGTTAAATCGTCTTATTTTAGCCTCAGGAATCTGTGGTTAAGCCATGTCCCCCTATTTAAGAGACACCTGTATATATATACAGCGTGTCTCTTAAATAGGGGGACATGGCTTAACCACAGATTCCTGAGGCTAAAATAAGACGATTTAACTAAACTTGCTTCTTCCGGAAAGTGTACCATTTAGCCAGAATTCTGCTTCAAAGTTTTTCGAAAAAAAATTAATTTTGCTTATAATAATCGGACGCTTTATTCGATTTGGATGAAATTTGATATGACAGTTAATATGGTTATAAGTCATCTTTTAAGGTGATACTTGTTATTATTAGTGAACCACTAGTGTATGAAACTTAGGTGTCCCAACATTAATTAGACCGTAACTTTTTAATGGCAATGCCGAAAACGTGAAATTATTTTTTTTCGGAAAGATTCATTCAATAGTAAACTTTTCTCTCTCTGTGTAATTTGTGATATTTGTTACGGTTCACACAGAAAAAAATAAAATCTGAGTGTCTGCACTGCTAAATTTTTAAAATAAATTTAATCTAGCAGTCTATCCAGATGTCAAACAAGTAATTTTTAATGACAGTAACAATTGTTTTACGGGTTGTCAAAAATTTTCTTCGCAATATTCTAAAATTAGTAACATCCGTTTGTTCGGCCTAATAATATTTTACTACCATTATTATAAATAAGACGATTACATATCTCAGCTTACTCCTAAACAAGTTGTGAAGATTGACAACTCGTTACTGTCATTAAAAATTACTTGTTTGACATTTGGATAGACTGCTAGATTAAATTTATTTTAAAAAAATTCACGATACAGTCACTCAAGTTTTATTTTTTTCTGTCTGAACCGTAACAAATATCAAAAATTAAACAGAGAGATAAAAGTTTACTATTGAATGTATCTTTCTGTAGAAAAATAATTTCACGTTTTCGGCATTGCCATTAAATAGTTACGGTCTAATTAATGTTGGGACACCTAAGTTTCATACACTAGTGGTTCACTAATAATAACAAGTATCACCTTAAAAGATGACTTATAACCATATAAACTGTCATACCAAATTTCATCCAAATCAAATACAGCGTCCGATTATTATAAGCAAAATTAATTTTTTTTTCGAAAAACTTTGAAGCAGAATTCTGGCTAAATGGTACACTTTCCGGTAGAAGCAAGTTTAGTTAAATCGTCTTATTTTAGCCTCAGGAATCTGTGGTTAAGCCATGTCCCCCTATTTAAGAGACACCCTGTATATATATATATATATATATATATATATATATATATATATATATATATATATATATATACCGTGAGTATTTTTTAACGTGAAACATTGGGTTTGTCATATCCATAGTTACGATTCGATATTTGATTGACAGCAATGTAATTGTGTGTCCCATTTAAAATGAAACATAGGGAACGAATTTGACATTTGATAAGACGTCAGTAGAGGTTAATTTTGTTTAAATAATTATACCTGCTTTCCAAATTAAATTTAGTGTACCTTGTGCTCGAGTGATTTTCTAACTTGGCCAAATTTCTTACAATATTTAAATATAATACTCTGTAAAATTCATTCCCTATGTTTTCGATGAGACAGGCAAATATATTACTGTCAATCAAATGTCAAGTCGAAACTTATAGGAAAATTCAGCGGTTATCTGTCATATTGACAAGACGTCATTAGAGGTTAATTTTGTTTAAATAATTATACCTTTTTTTTAAAATTAAATGTAGTTGCAAAAAAAATATTTTGCCCGAAATATGTTTAGTGCTCTCGAGTGGTTTTCTCACTTAGCTAAATTCCTGATTTAGCTAACATCTGTCAAATTCGGTCCCTATGTTTCATACTCACGGTATATATATATATATATATATATATATATATATATATATATATATATATATATATATATATATACAGGGTGTCTCAGGACGAGCTTACGCTATCTATATTTTAAATACTATTTAATATAATTTAACGAAATTTGGTATCTAGGGGTTATCCAACATGCCCGTTTTAACTAAAATATTTTCAAGGCAGTAGCACTTCCGGTTTGACCGGAAATTGACCTCAACTTTCTTATTTTAAATGGAATACGCTATATTTTATTTTACCATTGAATGCAGCGGAAAATTTTACATATGAAGCAATAAAAACATTTTACTCATGATCAACTACTTCCGGCGTTATTCAACTTTTTTTGATTTTTTGTCTGAAATCCGGCACATTTTCAAAACTTTGTATATCGGGAACTAGATTGAATTTTTATAATCTGAAAAAAGCCTTTTATAAAGGAGACTTTAAGCTACATTATCCATAAAAGAATCCTCGATTATTTATAAAAATGTGACGGGTACGTTACACCAAAATTACAGTTGACAAACTTCAAAAAAGACAATTTTTTTAAATGGAACCCCCCCTTTTTATTACATAAATGTGTTCTACGGCAAAAAATAAGGGTACTTTATGTAACATGTCCTATGTTGAAAGTTGATAGAATTTCAGTAAATTAGAAAAACATGTAATCTGGGTATAATTATAAAAGTATTTATTCTATGGCTATTGTGGGGTGGAGCGCCATCATGCTGGTACCATATTAAATTCCTTTGGTCCAACGGTAAATTATCTAAGAAATCAAGTAGATGAGTTTGTAAAAACATTGTTTTTCCATGGCTTACTTATCCGTATTAATAAAATAATTATACCCAGATTACATGTTTTTCTAATTTACTGAAATTCTATCAACTTTCAACATAGGACATGTTACATAAAGTACCCTTGTTTTTTGCCGTAGAACACATTTATGTAATAAAAAAAGGGGGGGGGGGGGGTTCCATTTAAAAAAATTGTCTTTTTCGAAGTTTGTCAACTGTAATTTTTGTGTAACGTACCCGTCACATTTTTATAAATAATCGAGGATTCTTCTATGGATAATGTAGCTTAAAGTCTCCTTCATAAAAGGCTTTTTTCAGATTATAAAAATTCGATCTCGTTCCCGATATACAGAGTTTTGGAAATATGGCGGATTTCAGACAAAAAATCAAAAAAAGTTGAATAACGCCGGAAGTAGTTGATCATGAGTAAAATGTTTTTATTGCTTCATATGTAAAATCTTCCGCTGCATTCAATGGTAAAATAAAAAATAGCATATTCCATTTAAAATAAGAAAGTTGAGGTCAATTTCCGGTCAAACCGGAAGTGCTACTGCTTTGAAAATATTTTAGTTAAAACGGGCATGTTGGATAACCCCTAGGTACCAAATTTCGTTAAATTATATTAAATAGTATTTAAAATATAGATAGCGTAAGCTCGTCCTGAGACACCTGTATATATATATATATATATATATATATATATATATATATATATATATATATATATATATATATATATATATGTTTCGTTTAAATCCACAAAAAATACAGTTAATTTAGGCTGCGTTTACAAAATATAATATACAACAATTGCCAAATAAGTTTGTAAGCCATGCAGCCTTTCTGAAATTGACAATTATTCTGTGAATTTGGTCGATCTTACCTTGTTTATACTCGGATTATACGCATCATCAAATAAGTTTATTTATTTTGAATTATTATGTATAATAATTATTATTTGATGACGCCTATGGAATAAGCATTTCTTTCCACTGGCCCTCAACTCATGATTGGAGTCCCGCTCTGTAGAGACTTGTACAAATTTTTACTATGCGGTATACAAATCAGCAACGCATTTTACTTATGGGAACATTCTATTAAAGTGTCCGTTCGATTATAAGTGATATTGTAACATAGTAGAATTTCAAGATATTCCTTATCTTGTGGGGTGAAGTTTGATATGTGTCCGCGTAGCCAAATCTAGCTGATAATGAAAGCGTTGACAAGTTTTATGTCTGTTTTTTACCTTCCGTCATCTTTAGAAAGGTATTCTCTTTGATAAAAAAATTTGGTAGTGTTTTTAATGAATAAGCACGTCTTAGTGTACCTAGAATACGATTTTACTAGGTTTACGATGATGTTTGTATGTGTGTGTGTGTGTGTGTGTGTGTGTGTGCGTGTGCGTGCGTGTTACAAAACTTTCTCCGGCGATAACTCCAATACTACAATAATTCTCAAATTATAATTATTTCGTATTCTTCTTCTTTACATCCATATGAAATATAATTTTTTTGACATTTTATGTGATTATAAATATGAAAAATATCTTGTTGTTTATACGGTTTTATTATTTTCCTTCATTTTCAATAAATATAGAGTTAAAGAATTATAAAGGGATTACCTTTCATTAATCAGCCAGCTTTGCAATAATCATGGAAAAAATGTACGTAGTAGGAATATGCTGTTTCATAATTTTATTGAATTTATAGAATCTTTTCAAAAAAACTTTCGGTAAGGAATTTGTAGAAAATAGTATGTGTTTCTGTTACAATTTTACTGGATATATAGAATCTTTTCCGAGGAATTTTTGGTGTGGGATTTATACAAAATTCATAGAATAGACGGTAGGTAAATTTGATGTGGCCAGCACGGCAACTATCCTCTCAGCGAAATAATTCTTGTGATGTATGTTTTGTACGCATGTCGGGTAAACATGTAATTTCTTTTAAAATTATTTCAGCTAAGTGTTACTTATATTTGTACCCTTATGGGGAGCCGTTAAGTTGCTGATAAATTTTATTGTTAAAAATGAAAACAAAAGCTTTGAAACATAAATATAGAGCTCTGATGAACTAGTCTTTAATTAAGTCTTTTATTTTCCACGACTTAGTTATATTTCTGTTTTAGCAAATCACTGTTTGCCATTTTATTAATAACATTGAAACTTAATTCGTCCAGTCTTCTGCCAGCCGCACACTAATGCCTGGTTGCAGAAACGTTAATTAACGCCTTGTTCAATCAACGCTTCATCAAAACGAATAAATGCAACGCGATTTTTTGATAGCAATGAATTAAATGTCTTAAGAACAAGAAAACTTATTCGAATTTCTTCATTTTGATGAACCGTTGATTGAACAAGGCATTGATTACGTTTCTGCAACTGCTACACTAGCGCGCCAACCTAACGACATTGTGAAAATGTTTTTTGGAATAAACCAAAATAATACATATTTTAAATATTATATATATTCTACATATTTTTCTTTATTGCTGTAATCATTATTACCCCCAGTTTTTTAAAGGATAGCATAAATTTGCTGCCAGAGTAAATTTGTTTTAATTAACAAATTTAAATCAATTTTATTCTTTTTATGTCATAACATCGACAAAATATCGACTGCCATTTGACGGAATAAATTTTATTTGTTTCGAAAGTAAATTTATGGATCGTTTATAAAACCGGTTGTTAATTAATTTGATAAGAAAAAGAAGTTTTAATTTGAAACATTCGAAAATTCATATCTAGCGTACTATTTCGAATTATAACATTGCGTTTTTACAAATTCTTAGACATTTATTCATTATTAGAAAAAAATGTAAAAAGTACGGTAAAATAAATACCCCATTCACTATTACGGTCATTACATCCATAGAAGCCTATCTTGCAGAACAAGACTCCCACAATTCAACTACTTTTTGTACGGGTTAAAGAGGTTAGAGTATCGCTGGAATGAAATGTGTAGACTTAAAAGGAGACTATGTTGAAAATTAAAACTGAATTTAATTGAAAAAATACTTGTTCTGTGTTAGGCGTACTTTGCCAGTTTGTAACAATATATTTCAATCTACGTCTTCTAATATTTAAATATATTAGTTAATTTAATATGCCTCAAAAAATGTCATCGTTTTTGAGGTTCCTAAATATGAAGTACCATGCCGAATTTATTTAGTAATTACTTATACATATTTAAAGCAAATTTTGTCAAATTCTATATTTTCCTTCGAGCGTATACTGACTAGAGGCCTCCTTATGGTGTATTGCGGGCTGAGTATTATCGTAATATTTGTACTACCTTTTTTTCAATCTTAACACATGGTTACAATATTAGCATATAATATTTTTAAATAATTTATTAAAAAATCTAACTTTTCTACAATATCAAAATACTTTTACTGTTTACTAAAACAAATATTCTACATGTAAAAAATTTATAATAAAACAATTTTTCAGCATTGACCTGAAGATGCCGTAAAAAACGGCGAAATCGATCGTCAATAAGCCATTTTATTAAAAAATAAAAACACAGTGTGCTTTATTCATACAACCTACCCTCTATATCATGCATACTGAGCTGGAGCCTTTCATCAACTTCATAATGCCTAGTTGTTGCTTTTGAAATATGTAAATTATCTTTATTTTCAATAAATTTTAGTCTCTTCTCTCTTACCTCATTATTAGCAGGACACCTAAATGTTACACTTTCTTTATTATATTAATGTAAAAACAATCCCATATATTTTCATATGGAACGAAATTTCCATACTTGCTTTGTATTTTTTTATTAAAATTTGACACAACACAGTATAAAACCATATTGCAATATGAAGAAAGTCTGATGTGGGCAGCACATGACCTCCCGCCAATTCCATGTTTAAAATAGCAGTGAGCTTTAAGTAAAGTTTCACTTCCGGTTGATCGTTTGTAAATAAAATCTAATTTGTTGTCCAGTAAATAGAAAAGTCTGTAATACGAAATTTTGCATTATGTTTTATTGTTTTTCCTCAAAAATCCGTTAGAGCTCCAAATTAAGTACTACATCCGATTTATATCATATATGGTCAAAATCTAATATGTTGTTTCAAATTATATATTAGTTTTAAATACCAAATTTGAGACGTTTTGGATCATATTTTAATAGATTTTAAGGAAAATTCGTCACACACACATTATTATAAAAATCAGCATCAACTTCCAGGTGGTCTACAACGCAATCTGTGTAAATTCTTCGTCGTACATGATCCATTTCTTAAAAGTGTAGTTGTAAATTAATATTGATTTATAGTGCTGCAATCATAGAAAAATTAAATCAGATCATCCTGTACATCTAATATTTATGTATGATGGAAAATATATTATTTTTACAAACTTTAATTTCATTTGAATTAAATATTTTCCTATTATATTCTCCTTAAGACGGTTTCATTATTAATTTTAATGTAATTGCTTCCTGACGGTGACATTATTTTAAATATGTCAAAATTGTTATTAAAGTATTGTTTTTCTTTGGCGCATAGGCAAGATGATGTATAAAATTAAATTATTTTATATATTCATATTTTAAGTTATTTAAAGCTATTTACTAAATTCTATTATAGTAAAATTAAAGATTGTACCAGTATATTCAATTTTTATTAGTAAAAGTTGCTGAAAAATTATATTCAATGTATTATTTTCAAGAAAAACTGTTGAAAGCTTGTAAAAGTGATACTTCCGGTTATCCGATATACACTAAAAACTAATGAGCTTTTCCCACATTAATATAGAAAGGGTATACAAAATTTCAATTTTTTCTGATTGATAGTATGTGAGTAATCGTGTACGCAGGATCCCCACACACATACATACTCACATACACACATATCCACAGACATCATTGTAAAAATGTTAAAATCGGATTCTGAGGACATCAAACCGTGCTTATTCACTAAAATTTCTATATACGATTTTTAGAACGATCCCTATACCTCCCTTACCTAGGCTAACGGGAGGTAAAAAGATACACAAAATCACAAAATAAATATATACTTCGAGATTCGTAAAAATAGATTAGGTTACAGTAAAATGACAAGTAGTCATATAATATATGCCAGCTTTTTGTTGTGTTATATTATAACACAACAAAAAGCTGGCCTCAATACACCGTGACTTCCAGCCCCTCATAAACTACTCGCAAATATAGGGTTAGGTTATAGTAAAATGAGAAGTAATGACATATAACAAAACAAAACCCTGCCCGCAATACACCATGACTTCCAGTCCCGCAAATCCCCCCTACCACATTTCTTCCGATCACAACATGCTATGCGTTTATATAGGGAATTACTTCTCTAGTCAGTATATGCTCGAAGATATTTACATTAATTACAAACACAACCACGCACTACATATTTTCTTCTGTTCCAGATGCATCTCAATCTGTGTTGAAACTAGCCCCCTCGGTACAAGAAGTAGTGCGGTATGTGAACGAATCTTACATCGTGACCTGCTCATCGGAGGATAAGCAACGAGTGATGTGGTTCTCAAATGGAATGGGTTCGGGTAAAGGCCTCCAGGTCGGTGAACGAGGTCATCCGTATGTGTCGCCCATGAGCTCCGGTACTGCACTCGTGTTCGAGCGCATCTCCTCCGTTGACCGCGGTAGATATACCTGTTCCCTAGGGGAAGATACCATAGCATTCAAGCTCGTCGTCATATGTAAGTAGATATACATACTTATTTTAATATACTTGTTTACAATATTCGGAAAAGGAAAAACGCATTGTAAATTTATATTACTTCTATTTCTTTTGCCCTGTAAAAAAAGCTACGGCCGTTATATGCATCTCTTTAGTTGCTTTTATCATGGAAGCATTTATGATAGATTGAAATCAAATTTTATATACATATGTTATTATTCGGGTGTGTTTACAAGTATGCAAAATTCAGAAAAGTTTACCACTTCTGAGCTCAGATATTTAATGCTAAAATAGAGCAAAACTACATTGGCATCAAAGATATGGGTTTTTCTTTGTAATTAATGTAGTAAACGACATATTTGCTTAAAAATACTACCTAACTACAATTCACGTGATAATTTATAAAGGAAACTAATCTTTTGAAGCAATTTTCTTCGAAAGTTGGAAACCATATGATTTTAATAGAATTTTCTGATTTATTGCAATAGTTACCCACCTACAAATGTTGACTGTACAATATCAGTCGCAATGTCGCAGTAATAAACAGCAAAAATCAATTAAACTAAAGGCATTTATTGCATAAAACATAATTACAATTAGAAAAATTACATTTAAAAAATACATGTGTACTATACAGTAGCTATTTTTAAGTTAAAACATTGTAATATCCCTACTTTTACAAGTTGCAATCGCCCGGACGAATCTTGCTCTCTGTACATGTATTTTCTCTGGGCGCGCGGACTCTACTTAACGTGTTTATTTTTTATGATATTTACAACAACAATTTAATTCTCTTAATAATCCTGAACAATTAGAAATTTGGAATATCTATTTTTACAAATAGCGAATCTTTTGTACAAAACTGTTATAAAGAATGTACTGTTGGAGGCTATCATAGCCGGATGTGACGAATAATGCAGAATTTCGTTCTGAGCTGATGGGCCGTGGTCTGATAAATATTTTGATGTTTAACGTTTCGCTAGCTGCTGTGGTTGGCATCTTCAGGAACTGGTTGGCAGTAGGAGTTTCAGTTAACAACCAGTTTCTGAAGATAACAGCCACAGCAGCTAGCGAAACGCCGAACATCAAAAGATTCATCAGACCACGGCCCATAAGCCCGGAAGAAAATTCTACATTATTTGTTACAAAGAATCACCTTAAAGTAGTAGTTTCGATTTTTAAAATTTAATTTTCTTTCATAAATAGACAACAGTCAGTAAATGAAACCTATAATATTTGAAATAAGTGATGTCTACAATTATTTAATTTATTTTTAGTTCGCTAATTAATTAAAATTTAAAGTTGTCATTTGACAGTTGAAGTAGTGATTTTTCTGGAGTAGGAAGTATTTTTATTAAAGAATTGAGTGAAGTAGTTTTAATAGATTTTATTGGAACACCAAAGATACAAAATTATAAATAAAACATAAACATATCAATCAGATCAACCTTATATCTTCCTCTTTTCATCTTCCGTCACCTTTCGGTAAGGAAGGTATTGTCTTCCGTCAAAAAATTCGATGGTGAGTTTTTAATGAATAAACACGTTTTAAGATCCCTAGAATACGATTTTACTAGTTTTACGGTAATATCTGTATATGTGTGTGTGTCCGTGTATGTGTCTATGTGTCAGTGTATGTGTTCGTGTGTATATGTGTGTGTGTGTGTGTGTATGTGTGTGTGACAAATTTTCTCCGACGATAACTCCAAAACTACAACTCTAAAAATTATTATTCTTTCGTATTCCATTTCTTTACCTCCATTTGAAGAGCTGATTAGATTTTGGTTATTATACATTTTCCTTCATATTCAATAGATATAGAGTTATACACTTATAAAAAGATTAACTTTCAAAAATCAGTCAGCTTTGCTAAAATTATGGAAACAGCTGATATATCCAAAAAATTCTAATTGACAGACGTCAGTGAGTGTCAAGTGCAAAACCAAAGTTGGAAAGTATAAGCTCAGAAAGTTGTATATGTGACAGAGTGTCCCTCGCAAGTGACTTGAAGTTGCAGCCTCGCCACAAGATTGGAAATTTCAATGCCGGGAGTACGAGGGAGGCCAAAGAGAAGATGGAAGGAATGTGTAGCAGAAAATTTAAGAGAGGAAGAACTGTATGAAGAAAATGCATTAGATAGGAATGAGTAGAAGAGATGAGTAAGAAACAGCGACCCCTAATAAAAGAGAGAAAACCTGAAGAAGGAAGCGTCAAATGTAATTTACATAGTGTATGTTCATGTTATAATTTTATTGGATTTATAGAATCCTTTCAAAGGAACTTTTGGTATGGGATTTGTACGAAATACATCGAATTGATGGAAGATTTTATTTATCTCTTTATTTTTAATGTTCTCTACGTTATAGCTTTTAAGGACTTTCTATGGCACGCCGAAATATGTATTTTTTTAATTAATCAAATTATGTTGTGTCAAAAATATTTTAGAATTTTACGTCTTTTCAGCTATTACGAGAAATGTTAATTAATTTTACTTCTATATAAACTTTAAATTCGTTTACGGTTAATGGTTCTATTATAAGATTTACTTGTTTGGTATTTTGTACATAATACGTTTCTGTGAGTTACACTTTAGCTGTTTTAGGGAGCACATCTGGGAATTTAATTACAGAACAGTATGCCAACGCACCATGAAAACTTGTTATGAAATAATGCATCAATGAATGCGACAAATTGTTATCTTCACTAATTAGCTACATTATTGAATTAGTATACTATATACTGTTGGTGGAATTTATAATCTAGAATTCGTATTTGTGTTAAATTTGTGTAGACACGAAAATAAATCCTTTTTTAATATAGACCGTAAATATGTATGACGAATGTTTCATTCCTGTAAATGCATAAAATTACAGTTTTTTTTATAAAACGTTTTCACAGAGCTTACGCATTATTGCACTGTACAAAGTACGAACACCAAAATACGTTTTTCAATTTTTGACATATGTGTAGCTAACATAGTCATATTTCTTATACACATATTATGTGCATTGCATGTGTTAACTAAATGTCCCAAATATAAACTGTCATACAGTAATAGTTATAATATCGATATAATATGCACACATTTCATAAATATGTTGTTATTACAAGATATTAAACATTTTAAGTTTGTTTACTTTCAAAAATCATGTGAATTTACTTAGTTTTCACACTTAATTCTAGTATCTACAATATCATTATCAGTGGTACTTACCAGAACCCTTACATGATCACGCTTTAGGATTCTTCGCCATTCCTACCTACTTTGCGCTTTCATTTTCCAATTATTTATCCACAGTACTTTTAAATCCTTTTCTATCTGATCCATATACCGTCTCTTTGGTCTTCATAGGGATTTCTTCTGCACCGGTATTTCTCTCAATTTGTTTAGAGAAAACTTATGTTTTTATAGTGGACAGAGATGTAAGTTGTAAGGTGTACGTGGTATTGAATTCGTTCAAAGATGGAATTGGTACGATATAGATTTTGTATGTTTTGAACAGAAACTTTTAGATATTTTTGACCGGAAACTGCTATGTCTATGTCTATAACATGAGAAGCAGTGGTCAAAAGAACTCTCATTGAAAAATATCACGAGTGACATAAATAGAAATAAATGTAGCGCAAATCAAAACGTTTCTTTGAAAATATTTTATTGTTCTATGCGATTCTTAATCCGTTCTGCTTGTTATGATAATACGAGATACACCCTAGAGTTATTGAGATTAATAATAATCTTTAGAATTTTATTTTAAATATATTCAAAATAGTTCCTTTCAACAACAATATACTTCACCATTCTTTCCTTCATATCAGTATTCTTGTGGAATGTTTTCAAAATATCCATAATGGGGTAGTCCACCATAACAAAAAATAATAAAATGTACACTTTTTACTTAAAGTACCACTCAGCAAATAACGATTAAGATAAATAACATTTTTTTAATAATTAGTCCAGGAGATATTTGATATTTGTTGTTAGTGTTAGCGAGAGAAAGATAGGAGTGTGACCATGACGTCATATTGATTTTAAACATCAAATGCAGTTATACTAAAGACAATTAAGAATTTTTAATACTACGAATTGCTTCAAAATTAAACGAGCTTTCATTTAAAATAATAAAAAAATTAGAGTGGAGGACCTCATTGCACTGTTGCAGTATCAGAGTCTCCTTTAGGATATGGCGGATGTTCTAATAATATTTCCTCGCCACTTCACATTTTTGTTAAAAGTATTATTGGTACCTATGTTACAAAAGCAATAATTTGTTATTTAAGTTACCCTGCAAATAACTTCAAACTTACGTAAAAAATGCGTATAATTAGTTTCTGTAAAAATTGTTCTTTTACAATTTGACAGTTCGTCACAAAATCAAAGAAACAGAGGAAAACAATTGTGTTTCCCCATGTATTTTAAATGAGTGAATTGAAAAACTAGTGGGTTTTGGCTGCCTGTTACATAATAATATCCTGTGACAATGTGACAGAATGTGCTCATTCTGTAAAAGTTTTCAGTTATAGAATGTATGATTTCCATAATAGTGGTAGAGAAAAAAGTTTTAAGTCCATTAATATAATATAATGGATACATGATGAGGAATTAAGTTTTTTCTACAGTTTAATTCTTTAAAGTTATCTAATCAAGGTCATTACGAATTGGACGAATTAATATTTTAGCTCCGCCCATTTTGACAATTTTATTAGTGTCGTTTATTTAGTTTTTATGGGGGTGCAGAAGATATTACAGTTATTTTGTTATTATAAAAACATACGAATATGTTACCGTAAAACCATTCAAAATTAAAAAAATAAATAAATAAACCAACTGGTAAGTTTGTTGGCAAATATAAAACTAGATGTGTCACTGACAGAAAATAACGCACGGCTGTAAATATCAACCAAGGTAATAGGGGATTCCAGCTCAATCGAATTTTAAAGGAAAGTAGTACAAAAATACGAATGTATATGCTGATTAACGAAAAATAATAATAAAAAAAAAATGAATAGTATAATTAAAATATTTCGGAAATAAGGAGTTTTTTGTTATAGCACTTCAACACGAATATGAATTCAATATACAATATTTTGATTGGCGACCGAAAGACTGTCTACATACATAAACATAACAAATAGCGTGTTAGGAAGTGGGGGTTACTACCAATGGAAGTTAAGAAATTCAAATTCGAAAGAAGGGGCTAATATTCCTGTACTGCAGTTTTCAAACAGTTTTTATTTTAACATAAATTTCTTGCATTAAACTTAATAAATTAAATACACTTTAATTATAAAGTATGTAGACTTATACAGTGTTATAATATTCATTTATTTTATGTAAATATAACTTAAAATAGCATATATTTCAAGAACATTTAGGTCCATGATGAAAACAGTTTAATATAGAAACACATACGCGTGACGTCACGTCAATCTTTTCAAAATTCGGGAGATCATAACTTGCTTATTAATAGGAATTTTTTCACCGGATTTTCATCAATAGTCTTAGTTTTACTAATATTTTCAGATGAAATTTAAAAAAAATATGGTGAAATT
This sequence comes from Ophonus ardosiacus, assembly GCA_943142095.1. NCBI lineage: Eukaryota > Metazoa > Arthropoda > Insecta > Coleoptera > Carabidae > Ophonus > Ophonus ardosiacus. Next base: position 39,273,694 of record OW964823.1, read on the forward strand.
CCCCATTAAGAAATAAACGTACGTTACAGCGCCAATGTTAACAACAAACATCATTTTAAAAAATCGAAACAATATGAATTTTAGAAAGACAAGCGTGTTCCTTATCACTCTCGCTTCATATCATTGCAAAGGAGAGCGACACATTTCAATGTATTAATTCATTCATGAAACAGATGTCCTTAATAGGATTTTTTTTTGTAATAGGCTATTCCACGATATTTTTTTTATTTTTTATCTTGAACTACATAAGTATGTAAGACAATATGTGAAAGGCCGAGTTTAAAAATCCTCCAAATAAGCGAGAAATTAAGGTATGAATTTTTAATTTCATTTGTGACGTAGGTAATGTGGGTATACCAGAAGCGAGGGGTGATTCACTAGTAAAAATTATATACGCCTGATTTCATATTACGTAATATTTTATAATTTGTAATCATATTACTAAATTACACCGATTACTTATATTACACTTTTGATTACACTATATTATATATTTTTTTAAATATTACACTGATTACGGATGATTATTAAATTTTACTAATTTATAGGATTTTTCTCGAAATTTATTTTTGGTATAAATAATGATCATTTAGATTTTATTTCGACATCTTTTATTGAGAAAACAAACACGAACTACAAAAATTAAATAATATTTCTTAAGATAACACAATATTTGGGTATAAGTTCTGTATTATTTATTGAAAAAATACAACGTTTCGACAGCTAGGTGCTGTCTTCTTCAGGTAAAAAATTATAATAAAAATAAACATGTAGTCAAGACAACTAGCAATTCAAAGGTACAATGATTAATGGAAAAACATATAATACAAATCATAAGTAACTTAGAAAAAATTATGCAATTTTTTGGCACAAAAACAGAAAACAGCAAACAAACTGTTTTCTGTGAAAATGCAAAACCCGGGCAATGACTTGGACGGCGGGGATGCAACTTCTCTGTATGCCAGAGGAAAAAACCGTCCGCAAAAAACTGGCTGAGAAGTGGCCTAGAAAAGTGAAAAAAATGCATAATCAGAACAATATAAATGTTAAAGTATTGTATAAAATAACATATTAGAGTGACCGATTTTCGGTAGCGAATAACCGCATCCGGACCACAATAATAGTTATGCAACAATACTCCTTCGCCACATGAATATTAAGGTCGAATAACAGGGTACCATGATATATTGAGTTCATAGCCCGTGTTTAAATTTATATTATCAGGTGACTTCTTGATTTCTACTGCTTCTCTAATCAATCTTCTAATCCATTGATTTTCATGTGCTATAATTTTCGTATTTTTAAAGTCAACTCCGTGTAAATTCTCAATGGCATGTTCAGCTACTGCTGATTTATCAGGTTGATTTAGTCTTATATGGCGTTGATTTTCCTTTATTCTAGTAGCTACCGTTCTTCCAGTTTGCCCAATGTATACCTTTCCACATTGGCAAGGGATCTTGTAAATGCCGGAACATTGCAGAGGAACTTTATCTTTAACACTACCAAGAAGATCACGTATTTTTAAATTTGATTTGAAAGAAGATTGTATATTATATTTCTTTAAAATCCTGCCAATTTTGTCAGTAACATTGGCAACAAATGGTAAAGTGGCATATAATTTTCTATCAGTAGTGACTTGAGGTAGTGGTTTATTCTTCGTTTTTAGTGCTCTTCTAATTTGAGCTTTACTGTAACCATTTTTTTGAAAAACATCATCCAAAAAATGTATTTCTTCTTGAAGTTTACTAGGATGACATAAAGAAGTAGCTCTCTGATATAATGTTCTTATGGTACATGCTTTTTGCGCAGGATGGTGGTTAGAAGTCTCATGAAAAAAAAAACGAAGAATAAACCACTACCTCAAGTCACTACTGATAGAAAATTATATGCCACTTTACCATTTGTTGCCAATGTTACTGACAAAATTGGCAGGATTTTAAAGAAATATAATATACAAACTTCTTTCAAATCAAATTTAAAAATACGTGATCTTCTTGGTAGTGTTAAAGATAAAGTTCCTCTGCAATGTTCCGGCATTTACAAGATCCCTTGCCAATGTGGAAAGGTATACATTGGGCAAACTGGAAGAACGGTAGCTACTAGAATAAAGGAACATCAACGCCATATAAGACTAAATCAACCTGATAAATCAGCAGTAGCTGAACATGCCATTGAGAATTTACACGGAGTTGACTTTAAAAATACGAAAATTATAGCACATGAAAATCAATGGATTAGAAGATTGATTAGAGAAGCAGTAGAAATCAAGAAGTCACCTGATAATATAAATTTAAACACGGGCTATGAACTCAATAAATCATGGTACCCTGTTATTCGACCTTAATATTCATGTGGCGAAGGAGTATTGTTGCATAACTATTATTGTGGTCCGGATGCGGTTATTCGCTACCGAAAATCGGTCACTCTAATATGTTATTTTATACAATACTTTAACATTTATATTGTTCTGATTATGCATTTTTTTCACTTTTCTAGGCCACTTCTCAGCCAGTTTTTTGCGGACGGTTTTTTCCTCTGGCATACAGAGAAGTTGCATCCCCGCCGTCCAAGTTATTGCCCGGGTTTTGCATTTTCACAGAAAACAGTTTGTTTGCTGTTTTCTGTTTTTGTGCCAAAAAATTGCATAATTTTTTCTAAGTTACTTATGATTTGTATTATATGTTTTTCCATTAATCATTGTACCTTTGAATTGCTAGTTGTCTTGACTACATGTTTATTTTTATTATAATTTTTTACCTGAAGAAGACAGCACCTAGCTGTCGAAACGTTGTATTTTTTCAATAAATAATACAGAACTTATACCCAAATATTGTGTTATCTTATTAAAATGAGTTCTGAAAACATCTTTCAATATATTAATATTTCTTACTTGAATGTATGTATTAAAAATCACAGCATTAAAAATCACATTAAAATTAATAAAAAAAATTCGTACTACTAAATACAATGATATAACTGATATTATAAACATAGTTTTGAAACGCGATTTTGTCATCCATCAAATATCTTGATTTAATTTCACAGGTACATTTCTAATTAGAATTTTAACAAAACTTATTTTTAAATACAAAATATCGTTTCAGTACATGGCTTGTGATATTAGCCAATATATTAGATGCTTAAATACGCTTAAATAGATGAAATTAAGATTTTACTCGTAACAATCGGTCATTGCTTAAACGTTTTTCGTTCTTTTGAAGTAACCAACAAAGAGACGACTTTTTTTATGTTGTATGTTTTACCGTTTGTGTTAATTACTTTGACAAATGGTATGTCACATAAGTTATCGTTATCGCTAAGCTGAATATAATTTAATGTAAGAGGTCCTTTAAGTGTTTTTAATTTAACATAATTATCTTCTGTTTCGCTTTCCGTTTCTTCATTCGATACCTTGACTTCGTCAGGTATATAGTTCACAGAACGTTGTGTTTTATTTGGAAAATTATTTTTTTTAAAATTTTTTAGAATTCATAACATCAGTCTGGAATTGTATTCTCCGTAATCTAAACAGAATTTCAAGCATAGTGTAATTTACTTTAGTACAATAAGTAGAAGTCATGGATCTTATAGCTCGAAAAAATGCTTCGCAAGTTTGACTACTGTACTGCCATGGAATAAAGAAGTTCTCTTTGCGATCATTTTTTAATTTTATTATAATATTAATTAATGAATGTGCATTGATCTCAATACAAAGGTAGGCATTTAATGTGATAAAATTTTAACATTTATGAATTTCTCGTAGATTCATTCTTGTAATCAATATTCGTTTTATAATTATCGTATTTTATTATAGTTTGTAGTTTTTCAAAATACCTCGTAGTACAATTAAGTTCAAATAATATGAAAAGTTACCGCCTTCTCGAGGTGGGGAAAAAAGAAGAACATTTGTATTTTTATAAACACATATTCAATGTATTAGAACGTTTCGGAAGCTGGAAAACTTCCATCATCAGCCAATGTTTAATCTTGGAAACTTTTAAATTTTTTAACTATTTACGTTTTCATATTTATTACAATTTTTCCGACGTCGTATTTTTGGCCACACCTGCCGTGTGGATTGTTTGTGAATACTCTAGTAAGTAGTTTATGACAATTATAAAACGTTATTGTATTATCAAAAAAAAATTTCTGTTATTGTATTATAGATGTATAATTTAAAAAGTTTCCAAGATTAAACATTGGCTGATGATGGAAGTTTTCCAGCTTCCGAAACGTTCCAATACATTGAATATGTGTTTATAAAAATACAAATGTTCTTCTTTTTTCCTCACCTCGAGAAGGCAGTAACTTTTCATATTATTTCAACGTATTTTATTATAATTATTTCATTTTCGCTTTGCTAAAAAAATACCTTTCAAATTTGATATATTAATTTATTTATAAATCATTTATAATGACATTTCTTTCCAAAACGTCAAATTTAACTCATTGCTCACTACATTCTTTTACTTAAATGCAAGTAAATTAGAAAAAGATATACCTATACCTAAATGTATGAAATAAAAAGAGACGTAAGATACGACTATCGTTTTCACATGCTTTGAGGGTGTCGACTAGAACTCACATTTTTTTCAGTCCAAAACGATATCGTTTTCGGTTTTCACTATTTACGTGATCACATTTTCACTTGTCGACAGTCGCAATATCGTTTACATAGTTACATGATCCCACTCCAAGTGAAAACGATATTCGATTAACGATAAGTGAAAACGACATTCGTTTCCTTAGCGATCACGTAAAATTAGTCACTCACTACGTTTTCAACTTCGGTTATTTCCGTAAAGTGACTACGTTTTGTGAAAACGATATCGTTTACAGACTAATGTTTTTGTATTAAATAGTTTTGACAGATAATTTATATGAATGTCATTAAAATTTTTAATCTAATGTCAAAAAGTATTATTCTCGCCCTTCGTTTTTATTTCGTTCATAATAGCAATGCTGTAAGAATTGAAAAAGGAATTATCAATTAGTTACAGATGCCATGTATCATCTAATTTTTTCCTTTTGATATTTCAGAAGAAAAATTTATGAAGTAAACAAAAATATTTCTAAATATAAAATTAAAACTTCAAGAGACCTTTTAAGATTGCAAGTATACAAGATTGTTATTTTAAAGTAATCTAGTTTTTATTAAGTTTTGTATTTCAAGTAAATAAAGTTTGGGCTACATTTAAATAACGGCGCACAACTTTCGACGGGCTGCAGAAAATGATCAATTCACAAATTTTAATTTTATGTAAAAACTACAAAATATTAATCACAAAATACAAGCTAGAATCGTTATATTTGATGTTTCGCAGAATACAATATTATTAAAATATTAATAAAATTTTCTTTCTTGGATTTGTTCTTGTAATCAATCAAAATATGCTTTGTTGTAACCAACACTTTTACAGTTATTGGAATATCAATATTGCCCGAAAATATTTCTTTTGGGTAGTTCTTTCACTAAATTTTAGTAGTAAATCAGGGAAATTTCCGTAGAAATAAGAAAATATCTAATCACCAAGATTTCAATTTTCTATCATAGATTTCACAAGAGTAAAAATATATAGTAAATCATAAGAATTTAGTTCTTCGCAACATGCTTATTAAAATATTCATTATTTTTTTTCTTAGATTCATTTTGTAATCAATTTTCATTTTATAATTATCGTATTTTATCACAATTATTTAATTTTCGACTTACTAAATAAAATAATAAAATAAACCTTTCAAATTTAAAATATTAATTTATTTTTAAATCATTTATAATGACATTTCTTTCATTCTTTCCAAAACGTCAAATTCAACTCACTGCTCACTACATTCTTTTACCAAGTGCAAGTAAATAAGAAAAGGATATACCTATATCCAAATGTATAAAATAAAAAGAGACGTAAGAAACGACTATCGTTTTCACATGCTTTGAGAGTGTCGACTAGAATTCACATTTTTTTTCAGTCTAAAACGATGTCGTTTTCGGTTTTCACTATTTACGTGATCGCATTTTCACTTGTCGACAGTCGCAATATCGTTTTCACAGTTACGTGTCCCACTCCTGATCTGAATTTTCAAATTTCCATTGCTTGTCAAAACCATAACTTCAATAATTTTTTTCATAACAAGTGAAATGCTTTCTTTTCTGTTGACATTAAAAAATGATGCGCTTTTGTTGAGAGTTACAGTTCTACAGTGGTATAGAAAATTACAGAATCGCACCGTAAAAGTGCATTATCAGTTTAATACATAGATACATACATAGTTTCTTTAATTCGTACGATACGTATGTTATTCTTACAAAATCGATTTCTTAATGCTCTTCGTGATAAGTTCAACGCTGTCGGTGCCAGGTCCATCAATGGAAGAGAACGTAAAGAGAGAGAAAAAGGTTCATTTCATTGAAGAATTGAAGTTAGTTTAAAATGAAATCCAACCGGCTGACAGTTAAATTACCGATTAATTTCTCGATTGTGTTTTGAAAGCGGCACTGCAAGATGTCGCTAAAGTCGTTATCGGAAATGTTCGTATATGGCGGAACGTCAGTCAAACTATTCAAATGTACAAAAAAATGTGTTAGGTGCCATAAATTAGCACAAACTGGGACAAAATGCATAAATTGTGGTAAGACATCGCACAATAGCTGTGTGAATAAACTAAAACTAAATATACTCGACAATAACTGTGTAAACTGTTGTGAAAGTCAAGATGAAAAGGACAAGGAGCATGACCATTCATTCGTAAGTGTGAACGATCTCAGTGAGTCAGACAATATTGTCAAATTAAAATGTGATGTTCTTATGTTACTTATGGAAAATTATGAAGGGAAAAGACATAATAATAAATAACTTAAATGAAACAATGAAAATACTAAATTCTCAAATTAACCTATTACATCTTCATTTAAAACAACAAAAATAAAACAAAGAAAGTCCATAAAGTAAATAGCCCGGCCATTGTCAATACTAACGATCAAAATAAAAACAGTAATAACCTAACTTTAACCTTCTACTGGTGACGTGGTGCCTTTATGACCCCAGCTGTTTTTAAATTTAACGCCAATTGAATAGTTTTAAAGCTAATATATAGTGGCTCCATGTACCCTTAAGTTGCGATGTAGTTTATTCATTTCACATGTTTGTAACTTCATCAGTTGGTTTTTTCAAGAGTTATTGTAATTCAAAATTTGATTGGGGTCATATTGGCACCATGTCACCGTTTACGTTACTAATTTAATAATGGCAAATACTTCCAAAAGTGTGCGTTTTGGTGACAAGGACTATGAAGAAACTCTTATGAAATAGTTTGAAGAAGTAGAAAGTGAGGTAGAGGATCATATGAATAGAAGATTAATAAATCAAAAACTTGCACGAGAATTACGTAACACTATGGGAAGAATTTTGAAAAAAAAACTGTTAAGCCGTTCAGCCAGATTCGGGTAATAAAAGAAGATGTGGATTTTGTCCACGTAAAAATGACAAGAACACAAAAAATACATATAACCTATGTAAAATACCTATGTTGTATAGAATAATTTTTTATTTTTGCATTATGTTTAGTGGTTGCAGTTTTTTATTTTAAGTTGTTTAATTAAACTTTTCTATTTTTTTTGTAAACAAGCCATTTATAATCTTTAAAAAATATATATTCAACATTAACATATACCTACAAAAAAAATATTATTTTAACATTTGTAAACCTCTACATTTGACAAAACATTTTCGTTCGCCTTTCCTTTAAGCGTAAATATATTTTTTCTACTCCCATGCGTGAAGTGAGTACTTCACGTATCAATTTTTATGTGTGAAGTTTGAGTTTTTGCACACGGTGCGTGAAGTGCTATTTCACGCACAGTGTGCGTGAAGTAACATTTCACGCACCGTTCATTATTTTAAATATTACAAACTGAATTGTATTTTAATAAAACAAAGCTGTTAAACACCCGTAACGTTGGTAACCATGGTTACACAAGTCGATAATACAGAGGCTTTACGTTTAAAGAATGACAATGTGAAGAAAAAATATATTTTATTGCAAGGTCATAGAAAAAGTATAGTATGTAACACGTGTGTGAAGCCTATTTTACATTCGGGTGGTTTGCAACACTCGCCTTCGGCTCGTGTCGCAATCTCCACCCTCATGTAAAAATGTCAGCTTCACACACTTGCCACATAATATACTATTTTACCAAATAACATGTCAATTATTTAATTGTGTTACCTTACTTAAATACATTGTTTAAAAGCCTATTTAAAGTAAACAATAACAATTTGTTACTAGTTGCTGTGCAATAATTAGTTAAACTGTTGGGGTCAAGATGGCACCACGTCACCAGTTATGTTACAAAATTTCACGTCACCAATAGAAGGTTAAACACGTGTCAAACAATTGAAATGGTGAGTTCTAATCACAGACCATCTACACTATCAGACTTTGCAACTAGGTACTAATTTGAAATACACAGTTTGCAGCGCCTCTAGTGGTGCAGGGATGAATTAAAAAACGAGAAAATGGGATGCTTGATTAAAATTTGATAATTTGCTGTATTCTGTAACATAATGTTATTTTTTATAAATCGATAAATTCCGACGACTAGTTTTTAACCAATCATGATGCAAAACACTTGAAAATTCAACCAATGGGAACAGTATTATACTGATAAAACCTTGTTACCCCGATAAAACCCCGTTACCCCGATAATTTTCCGCTACCAAGTAAATAAACAGTTGTTATGGTTTATAACTGTCAGTGTGACAATTAATGTGTCAAGTTTCATTTTGCGTTGTCTTTGGAATTTATCTCACCAAATACCACACGACCTCTCAGATTTTCTCAGATAAACTTTTATTTTTAAGCACTCATTTTTTTTGCTTTTAGGCAAAATCACTCAAGCATTACATTAGGTAAAAACCCTCCTCCTTCGGAGTCGGGATTTACCATGCAGTTTGCTTTCGTGTTTGTTGCTAAGCAAAAAAAATTCGTGCAAAATAAAAATTTATCGATAAAATCAGGAGGTCTTGTGATATTACTTCTGATAAATTTGACAAGAAGAATTTTTAAATTGTTTTCAATATCAAGTATTTTTACCTCTCGCTAAGAGTGGTATTGGATTCATGCCAAAAATCATATATCTAGATTTTAGTGAATAAGCAAGATTTAAGTCCCTATAAAACGATTTTAACATTTTTACGATGTGTGTGTGTGTGTCTGTGTGTCTGTGTGTGTGTGTGTGTGTGTGTGTGTGTGTGTGTGTGTGTGTGTGTGTGTTTTGTCATTCAAAATTTCAACAGGCTTACAGATAACCAATATTAAGTATTTAATAGGTGTCAAAGTGGTTGATGAAAAATTGAGAAAAGAGCCGATTTTTAGATGTTTAAAATTTTAGAGGAATTTCATGTGAGTTTTAGTTGTTAGTAACTCGCCAATTGTTCATCGGCAATAATCGTGTAATACATGATATTAAAGAGAATTTCATGCTGAATTCAAATTTTAAAACCGCATCATCGTATCTTTAACAAGATCAGAGTGGTGGATGAAAAATTAAAAAATTGCAGGAAAACGTTAACAATTTTTATAAAACAGTTATCGATAACTTACTTCTTTCGATGCCACGTCGAATGTAAACTGTTCTAAATAGTGAAACCTATTAAACTAAGTATCAAGTACGTAATATTGTTTGTTTTTTTGAGTAATTTAAATATTTTCATAATTGTTTTAAGCAAATGGCCATAAACCTGAATATGCCGCCATTTGTCCAAATTGGCGGGAGGTTCCCATGCTCCGATTTCGGGAAAATATTGATATGTTATTCAGCGCACTTTTCTGGGACTGGATTCCGTTAAAAAGCTTTTGTTGTAATTACTTTAAGGTAAAATCATAAATTTGCTGGACTATAAAAAATCTTTAGAATTAAAAAAAAACTATAAACAATAATTAATATTTATATATATTAGTTAAATAATAATAATTAATGTTTGTCAAAAAGTACTTTGCAACTAGGTACTAATTTGAAATACACAGTTTGCAGCGCCTCTAGTGGTGCAGGGATGAATTAAAAAACGAGAAAATGGGATGCTTGATTAAAATTTGATAATTTGCTGTATTCTGTAACATAATGTTATTTTTTATAAATCGATAAATTCCGACGACTAGTTTTTAACCAATCATGATGCAAAACACTTGAAAATTCAACCAATGGGAACAGTATTATACTGATAAAACCTTGTTACCCCGATAAAACCCCGTTACCCCGATAATTTTCCGCTACCAAGTAAATAAACAGTTGTTATGGTTTATAACTGTCAGTGTGACAATTAATGTGTCAAGTTTCATTTTGCGTTGTCTTTGGAATTTATCTCACCAAATACCACACGACCTCTCAGATTTTCTCAGATAAACTTTTATTTTTAAGCACTCATTTTTTTTGCTTTTAAGCAAAATCACTCAAGCAAACTGACATTAGGTAAAAACCCTCCTCCTTCGGAGTCGGGATTTACCATGCAGTTTGCTTTCGTGTTTGTTGCTAAGCAAAAAAAATTCGTGCAAAATAAAAATTTATCGATAAAATCAGGAGGTCTTGTGATATTACTTCTGATAAATTTGACAAGAAGAATTTTTAAATTGTTTTCAATATCAAGTATTTTTACCTCTCGCTAAGAGTGGTATTGGATTCATGCCAAAAATCATATATCTAGATTTTAGTGAATAAGCAAGATTTAAGTCCCTATAAAACGATTTTAACATTTTTACGATGTGTGTGTGTGTGTCTGTCTGTGTGTGTGTGTGTGTGTGTGTGTGTGTGTGTGTGTGTGTGTGTGTGTTTTGTCATTCAAAATTTCAACAGGCTTACAGATAACCAATATTAAGTATTTAATAGGTGTCAAAGTGGTTGATGAAACATTGAGAAAAGAGCCGATTTTTAGATGTTTAAAATTTTAGAGGAATTTCATGTGAGTTTTAGTTGTTAGTAACTCGCCAATTGTTCATCGGCAATAATCGTGTAATACATGATATTAAAGAGAATTTCATGCTGAATTCAAATTTTAAAACCGCATCATCGTATCTTTAACAAGATCAGAGTGGTGGATGAAAAATTAAAAAATTGCAGGAAAACGTTAACAATTTTTATAAAACAGTTATCGATAACTTACTTCTTTCGATGCCACGTCGAATGTAAACTGTTCTAAATAGTGAAACCTATTAAACTAAGTATCAAGTACGTAATATTGTTAGTTTTTTTGAGTAATTTAAATATTTTCATAATTGTTTTAAGCAAATGGCCATAAACCTGAATATGCCGCCATTTGTCCAAATTGGCGGGAGGTTCCCATGCTCCGATTTCGGGAAAATATTGATATGTTATTCAGCGCACTTTTCTGGGACTGGATTCCGTTAAAAAGCTTTTGTTGTAATTACTTTAAGGTAAAATCATAAATTTGCTGGACTATAAAAAATCTTTAGAATTAAAAAAAAAACTATAAACAATAATTAATATTTATATATATTAGTTAAATAATAATAATTAATGTTTGTCAAAAAGTAATTTGTAAAAAAAATATAATAAAATATGATTTAAATGAAGCATTCATGTAATTTTCAAGAAATTTGCTCTGTTTGAAGCACTGTAGCTCGCTATCTATTAATTATAGAAAAAAATATTTTAGATAAAAGTTGTAGAGAATTTTATAGTCAACAAATTAGATGATAACTATTTTTGCCTAATGCAAATAAGTGAAAAGATATTTAGAAAAAACCGCTTTTTTGCGCCTTTTTTCTCAAGTTGGCGGTGCTTCCCGAAGGCCCCCGAGGGGGAAAACTTGCATTTTTTGTTGAGACCTCTAAATATATAACATATCCAAAAATCAAAAATACCCGACCTTTTGCAGGGTAAATCTACCTAATGACTGGACTATCATGTATTTTTAATCAATTTTCCTTCTTGATTTGAAATTATCCAAGAAACTTATTCATAACGAATGTCTCCTAATGGTAATTACAATTTAATTTTGCAAAGCAATTTTATAATTAAAATTCTTTTAATAACATAATTCCAAAATTAGATAATGTAACATTTGTGATATAGCAGCCGCGGATTAAATTGACAATAGACCTTGCATCCTAGCCAACCTGAAAACATCGACTATAATTTCTTTGGCTTGTGAAAGAATCGTTTTTCCCTTAAAACCAATTTTAGATGTTGGAGTGCTTTCCTCCTTATTATAATAGCATATAATAATTACTAATAAATAGGATTCAACTATTGTTAACATCCATCTAAACGTCAATATACGTAACCCGACTACTATTACATTTCGATTTTAACTGCGTACACAAAGTTAGTGTTAAGTTAACCCGCGGTAGCAACCATTTCAGGTTCGTTAATCCTAAATACTTGTCAAATGGCAAAAGAATTTAATAAAACTATTATTGATCTTATTAAACTGAAAGTGATCCTTAATAAAGCGGCCTTGGAAGGTTAAAAGTATCTATTGTGCAATAATATTCAGGCACTCTTATTTTTAATATATTTTTTAAAGTTTGTGGGATGATATAAACATTAACAACAGAGAAAACTGTCTGTACTTCCCACAGTTTTCTAGGACAGTTGTCACTGATAATTCAGTATCCAAAAGGAGTGTAACTTTACACCACGGATTAAGAAATACATATATAAAAAGAATAAAAGTCTAAGTATGCCGTTTACTTTAAAGTGAAAACAAAATCTGTACATTAAAAATTAAACAAAACAGAGGCCATTAAAATTCAAGTATCCGTTCATTCAAATGGAAAATTGATTTCAATTTTTTTTTCAACATCTACCTTCTGGACCTTTTAAAATTAAAATTAAAGATGATGTTTATGGATCGCATTTGAAACAATTTTGTTTCATTTTTATAGTAACCTAAGTATACTCATTCAAATATTGTTGATTTTTATTTATCTTGAAGTTACTGTACCCCTTCTTTACCTCTCGCTAAGAGAGGTATTAGAATCATGCTAATATTCGCATATCCAGATTTTAGTGGATAAACACAGTTTAAGGTCCCTATACTCCGATTATAACATTTTTACGAAGATGTCCGTGTGTTTGTGTATGTGTGTATGTGGATGTGTGTATGGATGTATTTGTGTGGATGTTGGAGCCACGGTTTCTCAAATACTATAATACTTAAAAAATATTTAACTGCAGTTTCCTCAATCTGACATTCCTGGGAAGAGCTGATTAGATTTTGGTAACAACTGGACAACCGGAATTAATATGTTTCTTTAAAGAAATCTTCTAAATATAACTTTTTGGATATTTTTGTTATTACAAATATTGAAGAACATAAAATTCTACATCTAATATACTTAAAAATTTTATTATATCTTGTATAGATTTACAGATAAATGCACTGTAATATATAGCATAATTTAATGTAGTACATCGCAGAGGCTAAGGCACTAAGGAAACCAGTTTACAAATTCAAATGTTTATAACATAGTTTGTAAATGACAGATTTCAGCGTCAAAAATCAACAGTTTACAGTTTTAGTGATATTCTGAAAGCTTTTTCTGGGAAGTACATTAAATCTTTCTTATTGTTTTATTAATTATATATTTAAAATTATAGGTGAAATGCATATCAGAAATACCGCCAATCTAGTTAATGAATTAGAAGAATCTCTGATATTTAGGAACTTCCTCATACAATGAAAAATAGATATAATTAGAATTGTATGTGGGCAGAAGACATTATGTTAAATACAATAAAAACAATATTTGGTTAGAATGCTGTAATTTTTTTGTTATAAAACGACGGTTCGATAGTGAAGTGCAATACAATGCTTATATAACATAAATGGAAATGGCGAGAGGTATTGTGCTAGCCACAACAGATTTTTAAACTAGGAGTAAATTCAAAAATTGTGTTCAAAATATCTGATGTGGACACCACATGACTTCCTTGTACGCCTGTTACAATATACATACTTTGTTAATAATTAAAATATGTATTATAACAGACCCAATCATAAAATTGCACGTATTTGCTATAATTTGCCATTGATATTAAATTCTTTATTTTTTTTGTCCTAATTCATAGCAAACTTATTTACAGAAATCAAAAAGTAAATAATTTTTAAATTTACATATCTCGCTTATACAAAGAGCTAATTTAATAATACTTGATGTTTTCGACGCAGAATGAGCCTGTTTCACATTTTTCAAAAACTATTTTAAATGGAAGTTTATGGAATGATCTTCTTAATAATAATTTTTATTTTAATAATTTGTTGTTATTTGTGGAAATAATTAAATAAAAAGATTGGCGTCCTGAAAAACTACCCCCCACTCCTGTGACGTAGAAGCACATACATTACATCATTAATAGCCAATAGGCAAATAGTTTTTCCATCACCTACGTTTATTCATATTATTTATATAAATAAAAGTAGGCTAAAGTTTGTCACATGTTAATAACAAAATCTTTTAATTTGACATTTGACGCTGACATTGCTCATTGTAAATGAATAATAAAGTAATAATGGCTAATTCAAATTACACTTAAGCTAAGTCGGACAATTTACCGAAGGTCGATATCTGGATGATGGTTGAATTTATATCAGAACGATTGTTTTACTACTACCGAAATAAGGGGTGTTAAAGAGTTGAGGTAAAATAAAATTTAAAAACTGAATTTACTAACAGCATTTTTGTAAGAAGGCATAATACAATATCATAAATTACTCATTTCATTTTAAACTTTTTATTACCTTACATATCATACAACTTGACCCAATCTAAAAATTTGACACTTGTTTGACAACTTTGACAATACACTTGACACCTTAGAACCGCTGAAAATGTATGTACTCTGACGTCACATTCTGTTTCAGATCACGTGACATTCAAAATTTTATCCAAATTTCAAAAATTTATTGTAAAATATCTAAAGGATATTTCGTGATATTTTCAAATTTGAAGCTCTTTAAAGAACAATATCTTTTAAAATTTAATACTTAGAAGTCATATAAAAATTCTTGCAACAGCCCTATTCAATTGTATTTGAAGCATTTATTATTAAAATCAAAATAACACTATTTTTTTCAAGAAAAACTGATAACAGCTTCAAGTAAAGTATCACTTTCGGTTAGACTATTTTAATCAAAATCTATTATGTTATTCCCAATGATATAAGAGCACTACCAAATTTGACAAGTTTTGAATTATATTTTAATATAATTTTTCATTAAAATCTATTATGGGCTTTAAGTAAAGTACCACTTCCGGGCAGACCATTTTAACTAAAATCTATTATGTTATTCCCATTGATATAATAGTTATTTTCGTAACAAGTTATGAAATATACCAAATATCATGCGAGTGTAAATTGACGCACGACGCGTAGCGGAGTGCAAGTCAATATACACGAGCTAAGATATTTGAATTTCATACAAGTTATGAACATTATTTTTTAGACGAGCGTAAATAAATTTTACTTTTTTTTCAAAACTGAAATTTAGGTTCAAACGTACGGACAGTTGACAAATGAATAATGTATACATATAGTCAGAAAATAATGACATAGTAACCTAGCAACCGTGTCAACTATTACGATATGAAATATATCGTAACACTAATGTGATAAGTTCAACTTTCTGTGTTAGGATACTACGTTGATATGTTATACTTATCACAATGGTCGTCTAAAAAAGTATTATATACCAAATTTGAAAAGATTTGGATTATATTTTAACATAGTTTTTCATTAAAATCTATGATAGGCTTCAAGTAAAGTACCACTTCCGGGTAGACCATTTTAACTAAAATCTATTATGTTATTCCCATTAATATAGAAGTCTTATATTCCAAATTTGAAAAGTTTTGGATTTTATTTTAATATAGTTTTTCATTAAAATCTATGATAGGCTTCAAGTAAAGTACCACTTCCGAAAGTTATGTAATGACCAAAAAGGGAGGTGCATAACTAGATGTTATAACAGTCCTAAATACAAAATTGTAACTTTCTACGGCTTCCCGTCTTTCAGTTATGCGAGATACGTACGTACGTACAGACGTCACGACGAAATTAGTCAAAATGGATTCAGAGATGGTCAAAATGCAAATTTTCGTTGAAATCTGGAAACCGACATTTTTCGCGATTACAATACTTCATTTACTTCGTACAAGGAAGTAAATAGAACAAGTTCAAAGGTTCAAATACGTATAAAGTTATTTCATTCTGTCGTCAATGTTGGTAAAATTAACAAATGTCCCTACCAGTCTCTTGAAAACACGTTCTAATAACCTACATATAATATAGGGAATGGGATTTTTTTGTGAATATAACCAAGATATAGAATCAGAAACTATTTAATATACTATTTTAGCTTTGTGATTAAAGAGATTTTCATCCTTTCCCATCATTAAACATTATTTTAGCACGAACTTTTTGTGGATAAACTGCCAATTTATAGAAAAAAAAAATAATTCCTACTCTTGTAATTTAAATTCATACAAAATAATATTAAAACAATGTTTTACTTCTATAAAATCTTGTATCTCAAGTATAAAATGCTGAGTAGCATTTGCCATTTTTGAAATTTAAAAGAAATTGTGCGTGAAAATAATTGTGTTTGGAGAAGATTGTGTTACAAACCGATACCGTTGCAGCCAGCGAACAACAAACAGACATTCGAGATAAGGTGCTTGTGTGAGAGAATTTCCTTTTGTTCTACAAAAGTTACTGGCACACTATAGACGTATCCACCTATGTAATGTAATCGTATAACTAACTACTCGTGCAATTTACGCTATAATTATAGTAGAACTTACTACATAGGTACTTCATAATGTTTGATTGGTAGATGTTTAATATTGCAATAAATTCACATGTAGCCTGTGTGTAGGGTAATGGGGGATTACGGCTCAATCGAATTAAAGGAAAATAGTAAAAAAATACGAATGTATATGCTGAGTAACGAATATTAATAAAAAAAATGAAATCGTATAATTGAGATATTTCGGAAATAAAGGGTTTTTTATTATAACGCTTCTACACTAATATGAAAATATTTGATTGGCGACCGAGAAACCGCCTATACATGCATTACAAATAGCGTGTTAGGAGGTGGGATTACTACCAATGGAAGTTAAGAAATTCAAATTCGAAAGGAGGGGCTAACATTCCTGTACTACAGTTTCCAAACAGTTTTCATTTTAACATAAATTTCTTGCATTAAACTTAATAATTTAAATACACCTGTAATTATAAAGTATGTATACTTATACAGTGTTATAATATTCATTTATTTTTATGTAAATATAACTTAAAATAGCATATATTTCAAGAACATTTAGGTCCATGATGAAAACAGTTTGATATAAAAACACATAAATGTGACGTCACGTCAATCTTTTCAAAATTCGGGAGACCATAACTCGCTTATTAATAGGATTTTTTTCACCTGATTTTCATCAATAGTCTTAGTTTTCCTAATATTTTCAGATGAAATTATATAAAAAAGTGTAATCCCCCATTGTCTCACTATCTCACTTCGATTGGTGATATCTGACAATATTGTTCAATAATATTGTTGCTCACAGTAGGGTACACAGTTCAATAAACTGAAATGAATAGTATAATACAACTAGATGTTGTCATTATATTAAAATTTACTCTTTTTTTTCTGTTACCATGCCCCCAGCAACGGACCTTACAATTAAATGCAAATATATAAATCTGTAATATATATCAAATTGATTGATAAAATATACCGGGTGTTTATACCACTCGTCCCAGGCTTTTTGCCAGAACTGCAACTTGCTAGAGGTGCTGGAAAAGAAACTAGCATAATATAATCCTATCTGAAGAATTTAATGGCAGTAGTCTCAATTTTCGGAATTTATCGGAAGAAGGCGTAACTACTCTCAGGTTCTGAATTTCAAATGGACACCTAGATCACGTGTGGTATCGTTGGATGCGGATTTTTACAACATTGACAGTTAATTTTACCAAAAATTCATTATATTCTATATATACAGTGTGTCCCATTTAGAGGTGCCACCATTGGGATCTCGAGAACTATAAGAGATACAATTTCGGTTAAATGGAACTTTTTGTGCACCTTTGGAAGGCCATCTCAGATGTGCTTTTGTTTTACCAAAAGTTCTCATAGGGCACTAGATAATGACGAAAAACTGAATATTGTTGATTTTTTCTTTTTCAAATAACTTCTAAACTATTAATAATTGAGAAAAACGTTTCATATACAAAAGATAGATATTTTTATTAACTAACCAGTGGCGTACGAAATAAATTTTTATATCCGTAAATTTTCGAGATATAACACAAACTTATATTTTTTTAAATGGAACCCATATCTGATTTTAGTCTCAAAAAAATCACTATTTTTTTCTCTTTTCAACGACGTAAGGGTTATTATGTTTTATATTAGTTTTGCCTTCAAAATTATTATTTTTTCATTATTTTTTATTAAATTTATAATTATTTCGAAAATATTGGTAGATTTCTATTTAGATATACTCCTTCTATTTAAATAATTTATTTCGTTAGAAAGTTTTGCTCAAAACTCCTATCAAACTAATTTTTATAATATTTTGTATCTGGTCGCCCTTGGCACATTAGTGTAATTTGTAATTATGAGTCTAGAATAAAAATATTAAGTAATAAAGGCATAAAACAAATTATTTCGATCAAATACAATATAATTAATAAAAATAATAATGTTTTTTTGGGAAATAATAAGAAAGTTCAGGAAAATAAAGAGAAAAATTAAATTTTAGGAGCAAAACAAATATAAAACATAATAACCCTTACATCATTGAAAAGAGAAAAAAATATTGATTTTTTTGAGACTGAAATTAGATATGGATTCCATTTAAAAAAATATAAGTCTGTGTTATATCTCGAAAATTTACGGATATAAAAATTTATTTCGTACGCCACTGGTTAGCTAATAAAAATATCTATCTTTTATATTTGAAATGTTTTTCTCAATTACTAATAGTTTAGAAGTTATTTGAAAAAGAAAAAATCAACCATAATCAGTTTTTCGTCTTCATCTAGTGCCCTATGAGAATTTTTGGAAAAACAAAAGCACATCTGAAATGGCCTCCCAAAGACGCACAAAAAGTTCCATTTAACCGACATCGTATATCTTATAGTTCTCGAGATCCCAATGGTGGCACCTCTAAATGGGACACACTGTATTAGCTTTACAGTGATATCGGCTTCAGTTGGAAATATTTGAAAAATATATGAATTGGTAAGATTGATACATCATTTATTTCTTATTTTTGACACTGTTGACAGTGACATTTGAAAATTTACCCTTTCGATACGACTTTATTTTCGAAAACCTAACTTTTAAAGTACTATTGAGTTACATTTGCCCCACTAAAAGTTCAAAATATACTACAGATGTCTTAATGCTGTTTAAATTACATTGTGCGCTCTCCCAACCGTATAGGGGTATCGCGGCGTCATATCTGTATGCACGAAAATCGTATACCTCTACACTGTTCACGACATAACCACATTTTGTGCACATAAGTGTAAGTAAAATTAGCTGCAGTTATTTCTTGTTTATGGCTGTATCTATTTACTATATTTGTGGGATTGTGTTCTAGAATGTCTGGGTAAGTAACAGCACACATATTTCATTCTTTATCATACTACTAGTACTCCATTTATTATTTTTGATAGGATCTGGGACGTATGTATCCCACTAGTATATCAAGGTGGATCAACATTTCCCATTAGTGTAGAATGTTTCTTGTTTCCAGAAAACGACCTTTACGACAGAATGAAATTCAACAATTAGCTGAGACATTTTGTGAAGATCTTGAATCGGATGAAGAACCCTATGAAGATAGTGGATCGGAATATCTCGAAAGCGAGGATATTAGCAGCGAATCGGTTGTGAAATCTCCAAGAAAAATACGAATTCTTGACAAGAAAAATAAGCAATTTCCTACTGGCAATGAAGATAGCTCAAAATATACATGTGACGCGTGCCCCACTAGTTCCTCTGATTCTGAAAGTGCCGATGAAGATGACTCACTTCAAAATATTCCTCCCTGCTGACAAACATGATCTTGTTGGATAATACGATATAGATGACCATTTTGTTCCCCGTATGAAAATACCCGATGACAAGGCTTGTAGCATATTAACTGACTTGAACAGAGGTTCATCGAAGTTAGACATTTATTTTGAAGTTATTTCTAAAGAGTTTGTTCCATTATATTGCCCAATGCACAAACCGAATCCTAGAACAAACGACAAATAGAAAAGAGAAATGCACAGATGCACATGAAATAATGATCCTCTTAGGTTGCTACTTCATTATGGCTTACAACAAGGTACCTGCAATACATCATTACTGGTCGTCAAACAAATCTTTGGGAAATGAAGCAATAAAAATAGCTATTTCAAGAGACAGATTCCAACTCTTGACAAGTTAATTGTATTTCAATGACCCATCAAAGCCACATGATTGTAGTAAGCTTTATTACATTGAAGATGTGAGATCAGAAAATAGCTACCAATCTATTGACGAATCTATGGCTAAGTTCAAGGGAAGATCATCCCTAAAACAATATCTATCCCTAAAACCTATAAAACGAGGTATAAAGATTTGGGAACGGTGTGACTCTGGAACAGGATATATATATAAAAGACACGTTTATGTACGTACGCGATAAACTCAAAAACTATTGTACCGATTTTAATAAAAATTTATATACATGTTCTACAGGTCGTGAGGAGTGTTTCTGTATAGTGTGACTTACGTACGATAGATGGCGAAATTATTTTTTTTATAAAAGAACCGTTTATGTACGTACGCGACTGTACCGATTTTAACAAAAATTTATATATGTATGTTTATGGATAGTGAGGAGTGTTTCTGTATAGATGGCGCAATTTTTATTCACTGTATATCAACAATTGATAGATGGAGCAAATATTATTCTCGCAGTATATCAACAAATGCTATTTTACTTAACCTCAACTCAAGACGATTGGTTTCAACCTTTTCATTAAGTTTAACTATCTATTTTAGATTAGGTAAATCAAAATGCCACGATCACGTGCAAATATTGGTCGCCGTACACGACAAACTAATCGCATACGTGCATTACGATCACAACAAACACAAGAGGAACGCACAGCAGAAAACGAACAAACTAGAAATCGTGTATCACTTTTCCGTGCACATTTAGTAGAAGAACAACGCGAAATACGAAATGAAGAACAACGTGTTAGATATAGACAAGCAAGAGCAGCAATACATAACACTAATAGAATCACATTTCTACGTCTTGCATTTGACTATGACCCAACAATTAATTACAATTCACATCGCAATATTGATATTGGTAATATGGATCAAGTGTGTGCCCATTGCAAAGCATTGAAATACAAAAATGAAGCACCAGGGTTGTGTTGCGTTAATGGTAAAGTAAAATTACCAGAATTAAATCAACCACCAGAACCATTATTTACATTGGTATCTGGAACGACGCCACAATCAAAACATTTTCTTAAAAATATTCGAAAGTACAACACTTGCTTCCAAATGACTTCATTCGGTGCAGACAATATAATTACTAATCATTTTATGCCAACATTCAAAGTACAAAGACAAATATATCACAGTGCAGGTTCATTATTACCTATTCCTGATGAACAACACAAATTTCTACAAATATATTTTCTTGGCAATTCAGATAATGAAGTTAACACTAGATGTGCAATTACTTCGGGAATACGCCGTGACATTGTACAGTCATTACAAAATTTATTCCATCAGTATAATGAATTAGTGAAATTATTTAAGACTGCAGTAGATCAAATGCCATCCGACAATCACAAAATAATTATAAGAGCTGATAAAACTCCAGCAGGTGAGCATTCAAGACGATTCAATGCACCAACAATAAATGAAGTAGCCATTGTCATTATTGGTGATCAATTCGAATCAAGAGATATTATTTTACATCGGCGAAATGATCAGTTGCAACGTATCTCTGAAACACATCGTTCTTATGATGCACTGCAATATCCAATACTATTTTGGCAAGGAGATGATGGCTATCATTTTCAATTGAAAATGATAAATCCAACAACTGGTAAATATATTTATTTTTTATTTCTTGCCACACATTTAGAACATTATTACAATAAAAATATCTTTCAATATTACAGGTGCAGAAACAAACAAAAAAATTAGTTGCATGAATTACTATGCGTACAGATTAATGATTCGTGAGAATCTAGAAAATCATATTTTGAAATGTCGACAATTGTATCATCAGTATGTAGTGGACATGTACGCAAAAATAAAAACAGAACGGCTATTATTCATTCGACTAAATCAACGACAATTACGAACGGAGGAATACATTCATCTACGTGATGCAATTAATACTGATGGCAATGTAAATAACGTTGGCCGTATAACAATTTTACCGGCTACTTATACCGGTAGTCCCCGACATATGCATGAATATGCACAGGATGCTATGACGTATGTTCGGAATTATGGCCGTCCAGATTTATTCATAACATTCACTTGCAATCCGAATTGGAATGAAATTAAAAAGTGTTTATTACCTGAACAATCGCAAATTGATCGCCATGATATCACAGCACGAGTATTTAAGCAGAAATTGAAATCTTTGATTGATTTAATTGTGAAGCATAACGTTTTTGGCTCAGTTCGTTGCTGGATGTATTCAATTGAATGGCAGAAGAGAGGATTGCCACATGCTCATATTCTAATTTGGTGTCTGGATAAAATTCAACCAAGTGAAATTGATAGTATTATTTGTGCTGAAATACCAGATTTTACAATTGATCCAGAATTATTCGATATAATTACAAAGAATATGATACATGGCCCATGTGGTGCACTTAATATACATTCACCATGTATGATTGATGGCAAGTGCTCTAAACGATATCCAAGACAATTTATTCCAGAAACAATTTCAGGCAACGATGGATATCCACTATATCGCCGTCGTGCAACAGATGACAATGGTAATGGTAGATCTATTACATTGAAAGTACGAAATAATGATGTCGAGATTGATAATCGTTGGATAGTACCATATTCGCCATTATTATCAAAAATCTACAAAGCACATATAAATGTCGAATATTGTAATTCTGTTAAATCAATAAAATACATTTGTAAATATGTCAACAAAGGCAGTGACATGGCCATTTTCGGAGTAGCACCTGCAAATAATTTCGATGAAATCAGACAATATCAAATGGGAAGATACATTAGCAGCAATGAAGCAGTCTGGCGCATATTCGCTTTTCCAATTCATGAAAGATATCCGACTGTGGTACATTTGGCCGTTCATTTAGAAAATGGACAACGTGTATATTTTACTACAGAAAATGTTATCGAACGCGCAGCACAACCACCAGCAACAACATTGACTGAATTTTTTTCATTATGCCAACTTGATGATTTTGCTAAAACGTTATTGTATTCAGAAGTCCCACGCTATTTCACATGGAATGCATCCAGAAAAAAATTTGGACGTCGCAAACAAGGAAAAGCAGTAACTGGCCACCCAAATATATTTTCCAGTGATGCCTTAGGTCGATTATATACTGTACATCCAAATAATGCTGAATGTTATTATTTGCGTTTACTGTTAATTAATGTACGTGGCCCGACATCATTTCAAAATTTAAAAACCGTAAATAATGTATTGTGCGAATCATATCGTGACGCCTGCTAACAATTAAATCTACTTGAAAACGATGAACATTGGGATAATTCACTTCTCGATGCATCACTTACTGCTTCTTCATATCAAATTCGTACATTATTCGCAATTATAATATCTACATGCTTTCCATCACATCCATTACAATTATGGGAAAAATATAAAGACGCCATGACACATGACATTTTATATCAAGCACGTAATGCAAATGCAGATGCAGATTTACAGTACACTCCAGAGATGTATAATCAAACATTGATTTACATTGAAGATATTTGTGTAATGATGGCAAACAAAGTACTGAATCAATTAGGAATGCCATCACCTAATCGAGCCAATTTAGATTTATTTAATCGTGAAATACAACGTGAAAAAAATTACGATACCAATGCCTTACATACATTTATTCAACAAAATATACCAAAGATGAATCAACAACAAAAACACGTCTACGAAACTATTATGCAAGCTATCAATACAGATACTGGTGGAATTTATTTCCTAGATGCTCCCGGAGGTACTGGAAAAACATATTTAATTTCGTTAATTTTGGCAACAATACGATCAAACAGCAATATAGCGTTGGCAATTGCCTCATCTGGAATTGCAGCCACTTTGTTAGATGGCGGAAGAACGGCACATTCTGCATTAAAATTACCATTAAATATGCAATTAACAGAAACACCAACATGCAATATTTCAAAAACATCTGAAATGGCAAAGGTACTTCAACAGTGTAAGATTATTATTTGGGATGAATGCACAATGGCACACAAAAAATCGTTGGAGGCATTGGATCGAACATTGCAAGATTTACGTAGTAACCAACAACCTTTTGGAGGTGCTCTTATATTACTGGCAGGGGATTTTAGACAAACTTTACCAGTCATCCCACGATCAACACCTGCAGATGAATTAAACGCGTGTTTAAAAGCATCCATTTTATGGCGATTTGTTCAAAAATTATCACTTACTATAAACATGCGCGTACAATTACAAAACGATGCATCAACCCATATATTTGCAAACCAATTATTAGACATTGGAAATGGAAAAATTGCAATGGACTATGCAACAGAATTAATAACATTGCCTGCAGATTTTTGTGTTACCAATAAATCAAAAGAGGATTTAATTTCAAGTGTATATCCCAATATCGAACAGAATTATAGGAATCATCAATGGTTAAGCGATCGCGCTATATTGGCAGCCAAAAACAAAGACGTCAGTGACATTAATATTGAAATTCAAAGTAAGATTAGTAGCCAAACAAAAACATTCAAATCCATTGATTGCGTTATGGACCCAGATGAAGTTGTGAATTACCCAACTGAATTTTTAAATTCACTTGACTTGCCTGGAACTCCACCTCACATTCTACAATTAAAAATTGGTGTACCAATAATTCTTTTGCGCAATTTAAATCAACCTCGACTTTGTAATGGAACAAGATTGGCTGTAAAAACATTAATGAACAATATCATTGAAGCGACTATATTATCTGGCAAATACAAAGGTGAAAACGTATTAATACCACGTATACCAATCATTCCATCTGATATACCATTCGAATTTAAACGTATCCAATTTCCGGTACGTCTAGCATTTGCTATGACTATAAATAAGTCACAAGGTCAATCGCTGCAAGTATGTGGATTAAATCTTGAAACACCATGTTTCTCACATGGGCAATTATACGTTGGATGCTCACGTGTTGGTAAACCATCATCATTATTCATATTCGCACATGAAGGAAAAACAAAAAATATTGTTCATCGCAGAGCATTACAATAAAACATTTATAAAACGTCATAATCAATATAATTTTCATTAATAAAAATTTTGTACATTTAATTATTAACATTTACATTTTTCTAATAAAGAATATTACACTAAATTCATACGACTTTTCATTTCACATAAAATATTTATTTCATTTTTTAATAATATTCTTCCACATACAAGTAAGTATTACGTGCTGCATATAATACGAATCAGCTACATACGAGTATATCTTCACATTGTCATCCTTCACAAGCAGTTTGTATTACTAAAACTCATTACTAACAGACAATTCAATTTTCCGTAATAATATTTGCACTCTAATGCATGTACAGATAAGCGAAAAAAGAAATTTCGATATTTACATGCAGTAACATCTACTTAAAAAATCAAGAGGCAATATAACACAAAAGGCTTACTTAGGGCACAGAATATATTCATGACTAACTTCAACATAGGGCCAGCAAGGCGGACCGGGTTCAGCTAGTATATATATATATGATTTTGATATATATATTCAGGAAAATACAGTGAGTCTAATGAAGGAACTTTGGGCGAACGAGTTGTCAAAAAGCTGACTTCCACGATGAGAGAACCGGACGTATCATTTTGCTTTGATCGATTTTTTACGTCGGTTCATTTGTTAGGCACCCTTCCATTTGCAGCAGTCGGGACGTGTATTTAAATAAGAAAAAATATTCCCAAATTCGAAAAAAGAAAGCGCAAAAGAGGCGAATATGAGTGCATGCATAATAAGAATGGTACTATATGTTATCTTTGGATGGCCACTAAGGAAGTTATGGTTCTCTGTAACTGTCATGGCAAAGAGTCTGTTGAAATAAGCCGAACTGGCAAAGATGGAGCTAAAATTAAATTATCATGCCCAGAAGCCATTCAGTATTATCATGCTCACATGGGGGATGTGGACCTATCGGATCAACTGACTGGTTTATATGAGGTTGACAGAAAATCTGTGAAATAGTGGAATAAGGTTTTCTATAAACTTCTTTTGACAACGGCCGTCAATGTTGGAGACCATTTACCGGTGGTAACAAAAACTAGAAAAAAATGCCGCAGCTGTACACAGAAGAAGGTGGAAAAACGAACCAAAATCGTATGTTCCGGTTGTGACATCCCTCTATGTAATGAATGTTTTACATATTTTCATATTTAGTTCGAAAATAGTGATTACAACTTTTTTTTTGTATTTTGAGTAATAAAATATTTTGATAATAGCTACAGGTGTCTCATTTTATTTTACGACTGGGATCCATTACACCAATAGGAAATACGAAAGGGACATATTATATATCCCCGGCAATATTATAGTTCTATTGCTACCTATAATTCATTTTTCCAAATAAAAACCTTGTTAATTTTAATCTCAAATGTTGCTGGGACATAATGACCCATTAGTAGCTAAAGGGTTAAATAAGAGTATATTTATAATATTTATTAAAATGGTTGTTGTTTTCCTTACCCACGTATTTTTTTTACATAATAATAATAATAATAATAATAATAATAATCTAAAGCATTCTAATCACTCAAAATTCTATTAGCATATTTTTATTTATTGTCAAAATGATATGTCAAATAATACTGCCACTTTCACCTGGTGTTGTGTAAACTGTGGGATAAAAAGATCCCTAGAATTGTATGCCAACTGCATAATTTCTTTTTGATCACTTTGTACTTATACTTCATTTCATTTGAGGAAATAGTAAATGGCGCGTGAGAGCCGATCATTTTTACATGCATTAAATAAATAATTTAAAATCGTGAAACCAATGTTTGTCAATAATAAATAATTTAATCTGTAAAATGTACTAGACCTGAATATTAAAAATTACAACAAAACATGATTAAACATCACTTAATTATATAGATTTTATTTGATAACTGACAACAGACAGGTGATATTTTTTCGTTTCTGTAAACTAGAAACTAGATTTGCATTCTGATCAATCAAAGGGCAGAATTTATATCCCCATCTAAACCAACACTATTTTGTTACGTGAAATTTAGTATACATTTTCACTAAAAATAACTTAGTTTTTAATTTTCATAATTATGATATTGAACGTAATATCAGTTTTCCTTAATATTTATGTCTTCTTTGATGACGTTTACCTGCCATTATTTGTTTCTGATTATTGAAATGTCAAAGGATTAAAAAAAAATCTACATTTTAAAAATTTCATGTAATTTTACTTTTTAGAATTTTAGGTAGTCAAATTGTTGGAATTATTTAAAAACAATAGTACATTTTATGAACGTCAAAAGTTTCCTCCACCAAAGAAAAACGAAGTAACATAACTTAATAGGTAAAGCGTTATACATTTGTTCATTTTTTGTTTTAATTTTATAGCTATAGCTACTTGTGATTTTCGACATTGTAATACCTAATTTCTGTCGTTATAAAGCATGCAAAATTAATTTGGCTTAAATAATTTTACGCCCTATTGTTATTTGAAACTTTTTTATCTAAAATAATTAATTAGAGAAGCAGGAAATTACGAAAGTATGATTTTACATGTTAAAGTCCTAAGTTGGAAGCTCCGGTCACCATTCTGCAGATATCTGTGAATAAAACTAGATAAGCACGCCCAGCAGCCGTGATTAAATATTTAATAGGGTATGGCAATATGTTTCATCCTGTAAATTAAGTACATTTGATTAAATTAAAAAATGTTACTTATTCTGTTTTCGCGCAATATTATCTCGCAAACGTATGCTAATAAACGAAATTTGTTTTGTTAGATTCTTTTTTACGTTTATTCGGTAATTTGAATCATTGCGCAAAATTTTTTTTTTACAAAAATAATGGTTGAAAATTGTTTTACTTTTTTGTTACAATATTAAAAGAATAAAAAGAGATTGACATCAGTCGTACAATAATTCTCGATTAATTATAACTTTACTAAAAAAATATCGAGCTTTTTTCCTATATAATTAAATTATCTTAACTAATAGGTAGGTCAGGAAAATAAAAATAAAATACAATTATTGTATTTCATTTCAATTGAAGTGAAAGCCATTATTTTAATATATTTCCTTGGAATTTTAAAAGAGAATTATTAGAAAAGTACTAGTTTGAATAAAAATCCAATACTTTCGTTACAATTGGCAACGAAATTGAATATATTTTACATAAATGATGACATTGTAAAAGAATAATTGATTTTATAATTAAAAATTTATGAATAAGTTTCATGTACTTACCACTTTATAAATGTTTTTCTTATTATTATTTCAAAGTGACCTTTAAGTAGAAAGCCATCAGGTAGAATATTAGCATATTTATCCGATCAGTAATGAACTGTCAAAATCAATTTTCACTGTTCTAAGTTACGTAGTCATTTTCCTAGAATAATATTTCAGCATTAAACTTCGTGAAATCAAGAGATTTTATTAATGACTTACCTTGCCTTCCTCGATTACTCACCTTTATAAAGGTTTCCTCCGATTTTATATCGCTGCTGGTAAGTAATTTATTTCAAGACAGTCTAATAAGAACATTATTAATTGTACGTATATAATATTTTTATTTTTTATATTATATATGTAAAATAATTACGCACAACAGAGACTCAATGAACTAGTAGAAATTATAAAATTAATGTTTTCTGTACAAACGCAGAAAATAACCTGCCGGTAGTCGGTATTATTGAAATCTAAACTCTAAATGAAGTATAACATAAGTCGCCATCTATGGTACAGTTAAGGCTAGTACTCAGCTATCCGTTTGACGGATCCCTTTCATTGCCGATCGACTACTTTGCATTACTTTTATAAACACAAACATGTATTTGCAAAAGATAACAACAATGAGACAAAGTACACAATATATAACAGAGAGAAAAACATTCATTCGCCGTAGTTGAACAAGGTTCGACTTCTTCGAAAAGTCCTATGATATTCTCATGGGTATGGGTTAGTCCATAGAAAACAGAGATAGGTACTACCAGGTTAGTTCGACTAATTCGATAGGCGGAGAGCTGAGTACTACTATAAAGGAAATAATTATAGTTAGTTGAGTTTGAAACTAAATAACTTGCTTTAAAAAAATTTAAAAATTATGAAACAAACTTTCTTTTACAGACTATACATTTCTTTCTTTTGATAAATAAATTTATTTACTAGATCTACAATTACATGATCGTTATACATAGTATTGTTAAAATTATAAATTAACGGTATTAGGGTCAGAGTTTAGTACTTCCCCTTGTGTCTAGTTTGCTGTTACAGTTTGTGAATACTAGTTTTGAGTTGATGGTAATTTACATTAGATAATGAATTTTTTATATATATATATATATATATATATATATATATAGGGTTTAGTTTATCGTGGGCGAAGGGCGGATACTTATTCCTCACTTGCTTATTCGTCGTTGATGTCTTCGGTATCGCTATCTGAATGCAGAATATCTTGTGGTAATTTTCTTTTTAATCTGGTGTTTTCTCTTCGTTTACCTATTCCATAGTGTACTGCGCCGGGGCACAGAGGGATTTTGAGGAAGAATTGTTTTGCTGTTCTTTTTATGTGTTGTTGGATTGTTTCGATGTTGAGTTCTTTGTGCACTTGAGTGTTACGGACGTACCAGGGGACATTTAATGCGATTCTTAGGACTTTGTTTTGAAATTTTTGGATTTTTTTGATGTGATTTTTCGATGCGGTTCCCCAGACTGGGCAGGCATAGGTTGCGATGGGTCTTAGTATTGCTGTGAATATTAGACTATACATTTCTAAATAATAATACCAATTTTAATATTTTTAAATTACATAATTAATATTAAAATAATAACAATATAATGAAAAATGACCCCATTTTTAACGTGCTTGTAGAAATGCTGAACTTCATTGATGTCTAATATCAATATCCATAAATGAAAAAAAAAAAAAATTGAATATGTTATAACCATAGTCTTTATAAATATTTTAAACGCTATGTTTTCGTTTTGTTTATATCAATTAAAGATGTAAAAGTGTTAGATCTCAGCTTCTATTAATAATTAAAAATTGAAATTTAGCATGTTGATTGAAAATGTAATTCTACTATAAAATATTAATAATTATTTAATTTTAATATTTTTTTCTGTGTATGCGCGTGAACGCATGGTGCGCTTTAACAATAAATATCTGATGTGGACAACACATGACTTCCTTGTACGCCTGTTACACTATACATATTTTGTTAATAATTAAAATATGTATTATAACAGACCCAATAATAAAATTGCACGTATTTGACATAATTTGATATTGACATTAAATTCTTTATTTTTTTGTTATTTCTTGCCCTAATTCATAGCAAACTTAATTACAGAAACCAAAAAGTACATAATGTTTAAATTTACATATCTCGCTTATACAAAAAACTAATTTAATCATACTTGAAGTTTTCGACGCAAAATTCAATTCTCTAAAACTTTTATTTGAAGCATTTATTGTTAAATTCAAAATAACACCATTTTTTTCAAGAAAAACTGATAATAGCTTCAAGTAAAGTATCACTTCCGGTTTGTCTATTTTAACCAAAGTCTATTATGTTACATCCATTGATATAGAAGTATTATATACCAAATTTGAAAAGTTTTGGATTATATTTTAATATAGTTTTCCATTAAAATCTATTATAGGTTTCAAGTAAAGTACCACTTCCGGGTATACCATTTTAACTAAAATCTATTATGTTATTTTCATTGATATAAAAGTATTATATACCAAATTTGAAAAGTTTTGGATTATATTTTAATATAGTTTTCCATTAAAATCTATTATAGGTTTCAAGTAAAGTACCACTTCCGGGTATACCATTTTAACTAAAATCTATTATGTTATTTTCATTGATATAAAAGTATTATATACCAAATTTGAAAAGTTTTGGATTATATTTTAATATAGTTTTCCATTAAAATCTATTATAGGTTTCAAGTAAAGTACCACTTCCGAGTATACCATTTTAACTAAAATCTATTATGTTATTTTCATTGATATAAAAGTATTATATACCAAATTTGAAAAGTTTTGGATTATATTTTAAAATAGTTTTTTATTAAAATTTACTATAGGCTTCAAGTAAAGTACCACTTCCGGGTAGACCATTTTTACTAAAATCTATTATGTTATTCCCATTGATATAAAAGTCTTATATACTAAATTTGAAAAGTTTTGGATTCTATTTTAATATAGTTTTCCATTAAAATCAAATATGGGCTTCAAGTAAAGTACCACTTCTGAAAGTTATGCAAGGACCAAAAAGGGAGGTGCACAACTAGATGTTATAACAGTCCTAAATACAAAATTTTAACTTTCTACGGCTTCCCGTTTTTCAGTTATGCGAGATACGTACGTACGTACAGACGTCACGACGAAATTAGTCAAAATGGATTCAGGGATGCTCAAAATGGATATTTCCGTTGAAATCTGGAAACCGAATTTTTTCGCGATTACAATACTTCCTTTACTTCGTACAAGGAAGTAAAAAACAACAATTTCAAATAAAAATTTATTAATCTTTTATTGTAGAATTATATTTTAAATCAACATTCCAAATTTCAGTTCTTATTAGAAGCTGAGATATAACACTTTTACATCTTAAATTGTTATAAACAAAATATAAACAAATCGAAAAAAAATTAGAGTTTCAATTATTTATAAAGACTATGGTTATAACATATTAAAATTTATTTTTTTCCATTTATGGATATTGATATTAGACATCAATAAAGTTGAGCATTTCCACAAACACGCTAAAAATGGGGTCATTTTTCATATATATTGTTATTATTTTAATACTAATTAATTTAAAAATATGAAAATTGGTATAATTATGTAAAAATGTATAGTCTATAGAAGAAAGTTTGTTTCATATTTTTAAAATTTTTTTAAACAAGTTTATTAAGTTTCAAACTCAACTGACTATAATTATTTCCTCGATAGTAGGCATTATAGTAGTGTAAATACTTCTAAAATTAAATAAAGGTTAGTATTATTACTGGATGTTTACTGTCCGGCGAGCGATAAAACTGATAAAAAGCCCGGCGGGCATAATGTTCAACTTTCCGCCGTGTAAGTAAATTATCATTACGGCTTGTTGCCTATCTTTTGCAAGCGAAAAATATCCAAATATTTGTCATTTATTTTGCACTTTCAAAATAGGTTTAAGAAATACATGTTATTTCTATAACGCCACAATCTGAATAAAGCTTAGCTTGTTATACTTACCGTCAAATAATTATGGACTGAAGATTTCTTCACTGTTGACAATATAGAAGCAATGTTGAAAATAGTAAGTTAAGAAGCGACAATGTCCATACTCATTTGTTGGCGAGTGTAGTAGTTATTAAGTCAAATGTGGTACTGAAATTAATCTACGGATAAGTTGCCACCTATCAAATAGGAATATATCTACCTACCTGTATGTAAAATAGCTTAGTAAAAGTAAAGCTAACTACCCCCGGATTTTAGGATGTCAAAGATGTTAACAACTACTCTCCCATTAATATTTTTTCCTATCGTTTCAATTTTAAAAAGCTTCTAAAATACCGAATGCCCGGATCCCCGCATTTTTAAAAAGCCCAGATAATTACGTTTATCTTTACTTTCGTTTTCTGTTTATAGAGGACAAATAATAACTCTTATTTGGGATTGTTACGTCAAAACATTTTACCAAAATTTTTATTATTTTTGTTGTATGAAAATAAAAAAATCTGATGTGGCCAACACAAAACCTCCCGCTATTTAATTTTTATTAATTTAAATACATACCTACGTTCCTACGTATTTACTAATGCTGAAAACTATATTATGTTCCATTGTATATAACTATTGCTTTATTTACGATTTTTTTTATTATTTAATATGTCACTATTATTAATTTGAAGTGATTAATTTTTTGGCAATGACATTTACCTGTCAGTTACATTCATTTGAAAAATAAACTGTGTGACAATAGTATATTGTATAACTAGTGCTGAAAGTTGGATATTTCACACGAACGTGAAGATTGAGCCATGAGCCGAAGGTGAGTGGTTTAATCACGTGAGTGTGAAATACTCTTTCAGCACGTGTTGTACACGATATTTTTCCGACGACCACGAAAAATAAAAAAATATAAAATTTTCATTAAAATATTAAAACATTATGTTTACATCATTGCTATCAGAATTCACCAAAAATTATGTTAAAGTCTGATAAATCAGGGTCCAGCCTTCTTAATCCGTCTAAATTAAGCAAATTATTTGCAACTGTCAAATTTTTACATACAAATTTTTAGGTTACTTCGCTCAGTTATCGCAGCATGTGATAAAATCATATCACACAGTTGCGGACGCATCTGATTGGCTAACGTGCTTTCATTTCACACAGCTTTGGAGTGATGTGCAATGACCAACTTTCAGTAATAGTTTAGCGTGTGAATTTATGTATTTTTCGTAGTGGTCGTCGGAAAAGGAATTTTGTTTATCTTCGGCTTCGGGATTAAAAAAAGAAAAATGATTTTTAAATTTGTATGTAAAATATATAGAAAAAGTATTAATGTAAACCTGTACAATATTCAATAATCTATAATTTTCCAATGACATAAAATTTAATTTAATGGTATTTTTGAAGAAAAACCATTATGAGCTTTAAGTAAAGTGCCATTTCCGTTTATCCGATTTACACCAAAATCTAATGGCTTCTTTTCGTATTAGAATAGGGTAGAAATACAAGGTTTCAGATTTTTCTGAATGATAATATTTGAGTTAAAGCGAAGACAAAATTCATACACATACACACACACACACACACACACACACATACATACACACACACATACAGCAATCATCGTGAAAATGTTAAAATTGGATTCTAGGGACCTTGAAACGTGGTCATTTACTAAAATCTCGATATGTGATTAGCACGATCCCTATACCTCCCTTACCAAGGGTAGCGGGAGGTAAAAAAGGGTGTAGTATTTTTTTTATCAATATTAACCTTCGAGCATATACTGACTAGAGGCCGCCTTACGGTGTTTGTTGTGATCGGAACACATACGGAAAGCCGTGATGTATTGCGGGCTGCGTATTGAAGCCGTGGTGTATTGCGGATTGCGAATTATCTTAATATTTGTACTACCTTTTTACCTTCCGTCAAAAGGAAGGTATTGTCTTTGGTCAAAAAATTCGATGGTGAGTTTTTAACGAATAAGCACGTTTTAAGATCCCTAGAATACAATTTTACTAATTTCACATTGATGTCTGTATGTGTGTGTGTGTGTGTGTGTGTGTGTGTGTGTGTGTGTGTGTGTGTGTCCGTGTGTGTGTGTGTGTGTGTGTGTGTGTGTGTGTGACAAATTTTTCTCCGACGATAACTCCAAAACTACAGTTCTAAAAATTATGATTCTTTCGTATTCCTCTTCTTTACAACCATATGAAGAGCTGATTAGATTTTGGTTATAATTGGTCAACCGGAAGTACCCTTATTTGAAGTTCTTAACAGTTTTTCTGGAAAAAACGCAGTTAAATATCATTTTTCGACATTTTATGATCATTAATATGAAAGAAAATCTTATTCTCTACACGATTTGATTATACGTTTTTCTTCATATTCAATAGATATAGAGTTATAGAGAGATTAAGAGAGGTTAACTTTCAAAAACCAGTCAGCTTTGCAAAAATTATGGAAACAGCAGATAATATTCAAAAAATTCTAATTGACATATATCAGTGTCAAGTGCAAAATCAAAGTGAAAAGTATAGGATCAGAAATTATTTAAGTGACAGAGGGTCCCTCGCAAATGTCTTGCAGTTTCAATGCCGGGAGTACAAGAAAGGCCAAAGAGAAGATGGAAGGACTGTGTAGCAGAATATTTGAGAGAGGAAGAACTGTGTCAAAAAGATGCGTTGGATAGGAATGAGGAAGTGTGAAGTGCAATTTACAGATGTACATTCGTGTTATAATTATACTGGATTTATAGAATCTTTTCAAAGGAACTTGCAATATGGAATTTGTAAAAAATAGTGTGTTCGTGTTACAATTTTACAGGATATATAGAATCTTTTCCAAGGAACTTTTGGTATCGGATTTGTACAAAATACATTGAATTGACGGAAGGTTTTGTGCTGGCCACAACAGATTTTTTACAAAGTAATGACTAATTGCTGCTTTTGAAATATGTCCTTCTCTTCTTTTTCCTCTTGCTCCTGCTGGAGCATAGGGCGGCAAAGTAATATTGTCGTTTCTAAGCTGTAATTGTGGTGGCCGACTTGCTAGGTCTGCGCATCTTCTTCCTCTTCTTATTCTTGTGTTGGTTGATTCTCTTCATTAATTCTTTCCATTCTTCTCTGTTTCTTACTACCCTTTTAGCCTGCTTCCATGTTATGTTTATTGATTTTAGTTCTGTGTTGACAGTTCTTCTCCATGTTTCTGTTGGTCTGCCTATTCGTTGCTCTCCGGCTATGTTAAAATCTAGGGCTTATGTTGTTATATTTTCTGTGCTTTTCCTTAGCGTGTGTCGTATCCATCTCCATTTTAGACTTTATGGTATCTTCAATACTTTCTTCTTCCGTTATTTTCATTAATTCTTCTTTAGATATTTTCTGAGGCCAAAATATCCTGCATATAATTCTTAAGCATTTATTCGTGAATGTTTGTAATCTTTTTAAATCTTGTTTGTTATTATTCCATGTTTGAGCGCCGTATAACAACACGCTTTTTACGTTTGTTTTGAAGAGTCTTAGTTTTGTACGTTGGGCTATTTCGTTTGATGACCATATATTTCGAAGCATGTTGAAGGATTTTTGTGCTTGGATTAGTTTTCTGTTTATACCATTTTTCATCCCTCCATCTATGCTAATCACACTTCCTAAATAACAGAATTCT
Organism: Ophonus ardosiacus; assembly: GCA_943142095.1. Taxonomy (NCBI): domain Eukaryota; kingdom Metazoa; phylum Arthropoda; class Insecta; order Coleoptera; family Carabidae; genus Ophonus; species Ophonus ardosiacus. The sequence goes on from OW964823.1 coordinate 39,310,109, forward strand.
TCTACTTCTTCTATTTCTTCACTCCCTATTTTTACTCTTTGGGTATGTTCTTTTTTTCTGGCTAATAGTTTTGTTTTCTTCTCGTTTATTTTCAAGCCTACTTCGCTAGCTACGGTTATTAACTTATTAGTTTTCGCCTGGATATGTCCCTTTTTCTCCGCTATTAGACACAGATCATCAGCAAATTCAAGGTCTTCTAGTTTATTGAATGGGTTCCACTGGATACCAGTCTTGCTGTCCGCAGTTTTTGTCGTTATCCAATCTATTACGATTAAAAATTGTAGTGGTGAAAGAATACATCCTTGCCTTACGCCGCTATGCATATTAATTTTCTCTGTAAGTTTTCCTTCGTGTTCGATTCTAGCAGAATATTTATTGTATAACAGTTTAATTAATCTTATGTGTTTTTCTGGTATGCCATATTCTTCTACTATGTTCCACATTTTATTTCTATTAATTTTGTCAAAGGCCTTTTCAAAGTCTATAAAATATATATATACGTTACCATTCATTTCCTTGATTTATTCCAATATTATTCTCAAAGTACATATTTGATCAATGCAAGATCTTTGTGCTCTGAAACCTGCCTGATTTTCCCTGAGTGTATTGTCTATTGCTTCTTTCATTCTTTCCAGCATGATTCTTGTCATTATTTTGCTAGCAATACAAAGTAATGTAATAGGTCACCAATTTTTGCTTAGTGACAGATCTCCTTTTTTTTGGTAATTTTACAATTATTCCTTCCGACCAGTCTTCTGGAATGTATTATTCTTCTCATACATCTGCCTTTAGTAGCTCCGCTGGTATGTTGTCGATGCCAGCTGCGTTTCTATTTTTTAGTTTGTATACCGCGTTTTTTATTTCTTCTTTGGAGAACTTTTCTTGATTTATGTCTAAATAGAACCTTTCTCTTCTTGCTTCTTCATTTGTATTTATCACTTCGGTATTTTTGTATATATCTGTGAAATGTTATATCCATCTATTTCTAGTTTCTTCTTCTGTTCCATGAATCTGTTCTCCAGTTTTGCTTCTAAGATTTCTACTTTGTCTATTTTTCTTTCCCGTCAATTCTTTAGTGATTCGGAACAGTGTTTTTATGTCATTTGTTACTGCTGCTGCTTCTGCTTCTTTTGTATTTTTTTCTATAAATATTCTTTTGTTTTTTCGAGTGCTTTTCTGTATTTCTTTATTTTTCTCCCAGTATTTTCTTTCAAGAGTCTTTTTATTTGTTTCGTTTGTTGCACGTAATATCTTCAATTTAATATTTTCCTTTCTTCAATTAATCTATTTGTTTCTTTGGATAACCATATTTTATCGTTCTTCCTTTTTAATCCGATAGTTTCGCTTGCCGCTATTGCCATAGCTTTCTTGAATTTGTTCCATACATCTTCACAACTATCTATGTTTCTTTGTGTATGTTCTTGTGTTTAAATAATGTGCCTCCTATTACAAAGTTGAGTGTCTGGTCGTGAACCCGGGGAACCGGGTTTGATCCCGACAGGCGCCAAATATTTCCAATTTTAAATGGCACAAAAGTGACCCCTGTGGTGCACTCTCCACACCAGCTAAGAGTGCCCGTGAGGTGACGCCTGGTAAGCGCCCCGTGATGATATATTTATTTATTTATTACAAAGTTCTTCAAACTATAAAACTCTATCAATCTTTCACCATTGTCGTTTATATCTTCTAATCCATGTTTACCCATTATTTCTTCCCTATCTGTATTATCTGCTCCAACTCTGGCATTCAGATCTCCTATTATTAACTTCATATCTCTCTTATAATTTTTTTTCCAGTTTGTGAAGTATTGCTTCCAGTTCTTCATAAAATTGGTCTTTTCCTTCTGCTTGAAATATGTAAATCACCTTTATTTCCAATAAATTTCAGTCTCGTTACTCTTACGTCATTATTAGTAGGAAACCTAAAAGTTATACTTTGTTTAATATACAGGGTGTTATGTAAGTGTTCAACGCATAACCCATGGTAGAATTGACCCCAAAGATAGTAAATCTGGCAATAATTTTTGTTTAACATACTTTCTACAAGAACTAGAGGCCTTTAAAACTGACCAATCACGTCATAGTTCAAAACTTTATAAAAAAAGTAAAAGTCAATGTGTTCTCTGGATATAATATTGATTGTCAATCTGACGTTAAATGTACACCAACCAAGATTATGCAGACATGCATATGGTTTATGGCGAGACATTACAAAATAGTCGTGCTGCTGTAAGACGGTACAGAGAGTTATTTCGAAATAGACGTCAATGATTTTATATGTCATTTGTGACAGGTATCACATTTTTTCCAGAGAACACATTGATTTTTACTTTTTTATAAAGTTTTGAACTATGACGTGATTGGTTACCTTTAAAGGCCTCTAGTTCTTGTAGAAAGTATGTTAAACAAAAATTATTGCCAGATTTACTATCTATGACATCATTTCTACTATGGGTTAAGCGTCGAACACTTACTTACATAACACCCTGTATTATTTGTAAAAAAATCCCAGTTACTTACACATGAAACGAAAAATCCTTACTTTCTTTGTATTTTTCATTACAATTTGATATACTCACAAACTACACGCAAAAAATAAGGTTTGGTTACATTAAAATGACAAGGAGTGACATTAACACAACAAAACACTGCCCGCAATTCACCATGACTTCCGACCCCCCGCCTACATGTCTTCCAATTACAACATCCTATGCACTGGTATAGGGATTTACTTCTGTGAAAGGAATGGTGTTTGACTTAAAAATAATTTTTAATTTCATTAATATATACGTTTTTTGAAATACTAGTAAGTATTTTTCTTCTTTTTTTAAATAATAAATAACACCTTTATAAGTTTTTTCAAGTTGATGACTTGCGTCTTCTGCCTAATATTTTTTACCATAAGTAAAGAGATATTATAAATTTAAATTTTTAAGAGTTTAAACTCCTTGTATTTTCAAACGAAAATAATTATAAAAACTTATCTGCATTATAAATTTATGCAATTATACAATATTAATAGTAAACATAAAAACGTAATTTGACAATTGTTAATTAGTAGCGTTATAAATTAGATCGTATTTTCGCTGTCACCAAATTATTTTACACAGAAAATTCAGTATGAAGATGAAATTTGATTAAAAAAGTAAACGTCGTAAATAATCTACTTTCATGTTGTTTATACTGCGCATAATGGTGGTATTTGGAACTAATAATTCTAAAATCGGCAAAAAGTGATATGTTTAATACGGCACCAAACACAGATTTACAACTTCAACAGTATTCATTACCGAGGCAATATCTGTTGTAAAATTGGTATTTTGATGCGTAGTTAAACAAGTAACTATTTAGCGATATTTTTTCATGATTTATTTGATAGAATTTGGTAGCGGCAAATTCATATTACAAAGGCTAATTAAAAAACTATATTTTCCATTATTTATAATTAATAATGATAAACAAATAATAGTTCTTCATTTAAAAAAATTTGTTGTGGCCAGCACAATACCTCTCGCTATTTCCATATATATATATATATATATATATATATATATATATATATATATATATATATATAGTGACGATAGGCCCTTTCGTCCATTAAAGGTTTTCCGTCCTTTTGTAAACCTGTAGTAGCACCGTCACAGTTAGATAGTTTAGGAACGTATATTCAACAATATGCATTGTTTATTTATTGTTTATGTATTGTTTAACCTGAAAAGTAAGATGTATTTGTAATACTGGTAAAACATTTAATGAAATACGTACCTGTAAAAGACAATATCCGACCGTCATGATGTAAACTGTGAACAGACAATAAACACATGTGAACAAGTAACCATAACCACAATTGTTGTTGTTTTAGCTACAAGTAAATGTATTTTATGTAAAAATAGCATTGTGGATATATGTAATTTAACTTACCGTAGTCTTGTGAAACAATGTAACTCTCGTTTACACATTTGATTGCATTATTGTGTTTGTTTACTTCTAGAATATTCCGACAGTTGTAACCTTGTAAATGTTGACGAGTCGTGATTCACAACATGCCCACGCATGGCGCACTGCACAGGTGAATGAAATTGTGTTTTATTTGAAACAGTATTTGTAAATTGTTTGATATTGTAAAATGAAATTAGGGTAAAGAGAAGTGACCAGAGAATTTGTGTAAATTTTATAAAAATATTATTTTTCACTTGAAACAGTAGCGACCCCTGTACACTAAGTAAAATCATCCCCGCCGTAATTTTAATAAGAAGTACCGTTAGATTGGGTTTATAAGCCGTTGCAGAGCTCCGTGAAAGCAGAGCGGGCTTCGCCCGTTCCCAGAACCGTGAAGGCTAGGATTCTGATTAGGTCCTCCTGAACGCCTCTAGTGAGAAGAGAGTCCTGGAAAGGCTCCTTCGACCGCCGAGAAGTTGAGTGCTGTGTGTCTACCGCCGTCCGTTAGAAGAATCCGCCGTGTGTAGGCTGAGTACGTCCGTAAGGCTGAGACCGCCGTGTACATCGCGCCGCTGATTGTCTGCCAGAAAAATTATTAGTTTTTCTAAAGTAAATTTGAATACGCGTACTTACTGTGGTAACTCTGGTCACAATTCTGCAAAGAAGGGTGATGTATTTATTTATTCGTAAATTGTGTGTCTTTGTTGTACAAGTATCCGTATGTTACAATATATTTATTTAAACTACACGTCTTTTTCTGTTGATATCAACCAACCCTGCGCCCTCACCTCCACTAGGCTATCCGAAGGCACGCTCCTTTGCACCGCTGTAAAAATGGCGCTCGAGCATACCGTTCATACCCAGGAATTAAAGGAGCACAATAGTGACGTCACCACCAGTTGTGGGTGTGGCGTCGTCACAATATATATATATAAAATATGTAACCCTTTTAGTACCTTTTCGGTGTAAGGGTGCCGGGCGCACTGAGCCACAGTGTGATAAATTTTGTTGCTGAGCGTTCACCCATCCAACATATCGCTGCTGTGTAGCCTGCTCGGACTTGCCGATCACAAAGCTGACACTCTAACCACACTGCCATACTGCCGGCAATATATAATGGATTATTTTATGTATTTACAATTCAGTCTATCTCTAAATCTATAGAAGATGTAATAAAATGTTTAATGTATTGATAGAGAATTTTATATTCTTTAATATATGTAATAAAAAGTTTCCAAAAATTAATATTTACAAGATTTTTTAAAGAAACTACTACTTCCGGTTATTCGATTGTCGCCAAAACCTTTTCAGCTCTTCCCAGGAATGTCAGATTGAGGTAACTGCAGTTAAATATTTTTTAAATTTTATAGAATTTGAGAAACCGTCCCTCCAACATCCAGATACACACACACACGCACACACACACACAGACATCATTGTAAAAATGTTAAAATCGAATTCTAGCGACCTTAAAATATGCTTTTTCATTAAAATCTGGATATGGGATTTTTAGCATGAATACAATATCTCTCTTAGCGAGAGGTAAAAAAAACTTCTTTTACTTTGTAAAGCAAATAATAAATTGAAAAATCAAATAATAATAGTAAATGAGATGTTTATCTTTCGCCGTGCTCAATTGGGGAATTGTCTCTGCAAAGAGCCGACACTTACACCATACTGATGAGCTCCAACAAGAGCGAAACGCGTCTATGGTTACTAGCTGAGCACTGCCGGCGTCTGATGACGGCCGGAAGGTTGATTCAGATACTGAATTCTTGTGAAACATGGCGAGTGTTTTCTAATACTTTATTAAACATTGTTTCACCTAGAGTTCGCTATTGTACTATTATTATGTCAATGGCTGCCAGTGCTTCTTGGCAATTCCTCGATAGATGACTCTACGTGTGGTAACAGTTACCTCTCCAGCCAACTATCTTATATGAGATGTTTATCTCTCGCCGTGCTCAGTTGGGGAATTGTCTCTGCAAAGAGACGGCAGTTATACAATATTAATGAGCACCAACAAAAGCGAAACGCGTCTAGGGTTATTAGCTGAGCACGGCCGACGTCTCATGATAGCTGGCAGGTTGATTCAGTCGCTGAAATCTTGTGAAACATGGGGAGTGTTCTCTAATACTTTATGAAACAACAAAAACAGAAATGATTGTTAATCCTTGATTTACAGTGAACACTAAATAAATAGCACACATATTCAATAAAACTAAAGACTGAGCAATAAATAATAATTAATCTTTATTAGGTAGCTATACCTATACTTCGGCGTTGTATTGTCATTTGTTCTACTTCTACATGTAGAACGTACAACGCCAATATGAAAGACGGAGGGTTCAAACTTTTTTAAATACATAGCTTTTTTGGTGTTCCTCTAATTTTGCCTGTGTGTCCATGTATATTGCTTTCAAAATTTTTTTTGCCAAAAACAACGATATTTTAAAAACTTAACTAACTTAACTTTTATATCTTCTTTTTAAGTCACGGATACATAACTGTTTAAAATGTTAGTGCAAATTTTGTTTCCCACGACCTACCTGATTTTTTTATTCTCAATTCGACGCACGTAACCAAAATATTTATATTGCAAAAAAATCTGTTGTGGCCAGCACAAGCCCTCTCGCCATTTCCATTTTATGTTATATAAATATGTATTGCACTTCGCTATCGAACCGTCGTTTTGTAACAAAAAAATTACAGAATTGTACCCAAATGTTGTATTTTATTGTATTGAACATGTCTTCTGCACACATTCAATTCTAATTATATCTATTTTTCATTGTATGAGGAAGTTCCTAAATATCAGAGATTCTTTCAATTCATTAACAAGATTGGTGGTATTTCTAATAGATATATGCAGGGTACCTACAATTTTAAATAGTTAATTAATAAAACCATAAGAAAGATTAAATGTACTTCCCAGAAAAAGTTTTCATACTATAACTAAAATTTTTGATTTTTGACACTGACATCTGTCATTTACAAATTATGTTCTAAACATTTGAATTTGTCAACTGGTTTCCTTAGTGTAGTTTAGCCTACTCGACTTATTACATGCCGTTATTCTATACAGTGTGTCCCATTTAGAGGTGCCACCATTGGGATCTCGAGAACTATAAGAGATACGATGTCGGTTAAATGGAACTTTTTATGCGCCTTTGGGCGGCCATCTCAGATGTGCTTTTATTTTTCCAAAAATTTTCATAGGGCACTAGATAATGACGAAAAAACTGAATATTGTTGATTTTTTCTTTTTCAAATAACTTCTAAACTATTAATAATTGAGAAAAAAGTTTCAAATATAAAAGATAGATATTTTTATTAACTAACCAGTGGCGTACGGAATAAATTTTTATATCCGTAAAGTTTTGAGATATAACACAAACTTATATTTTTTTAAATGGAACCCATATCTGATTTTAGTCTCAAAAAAATAAATATTTTTTTCTCTTTTCAACGATGTAAGGATTATTATGTTTTATATTTGTTTTGCCTTCAAAATTATTATTTTTTCCTTATTTTGTATTAAATTTACAATTATTTTGAAAATATTGGTAGATTTCTATTTGAAAATACTCCTTGTATTTAAATAATTTATTTCGTTAGAAAATTTTGCTCAAAATTCGTATCAAATTAATTTTTATAATATTTTGTATGTATGTATATCAGGTCGCCCTTGGCTCATGATAGTGTAATTTGTAATTATGAGTCTAAAATGAAAATATTAAGTAATAAAGGCATAAAACAAATTATTTTGATCAAATACAATATAATTAATAAAAATAATAATGTTTTTTTGGAAAATAATAAGAAAATACAGAAAAATAAGGAGAAAAATTTAATTTTAGGAGCAAAACAAATATAAAACAAAATAACCCTTACATCATTGAAAAGAGAAAAAAATAATTATTTTTTTGAGACTAAAATAAGATATGGGTTCCATTTAAAAAAATATAAGTTTGTGTTATATCTCGAAAATTTACGGATATAAAAATTTATTTCGTACGCCACTGGTTAGTTAATAAAAATATCTATCTTTTATATTTGAAACGTTTTTCTCAATTACTAATAGTTTAGAAGTTATTTGAGAAAGAAAAAATCAACAATATTCAGTTTTTCGTCATTATCTAGTGCCCAATGAGAATTTTTGGAAAAACAAAAGCACATCTGAGATGGCCTTCCAAAGGCGCACAAAAAGTTCCATTTAGCCGACATTGTATCTCTTATAGTTCTCGAGATCCCAATGGTGGCACTTCTAAATGGGACACACGTATATGATAGCGTCTTTATCTCTAAATTTATAGAAGATATAATAACAATTGTAAATGTATCAGATATAGAATTTTATGTTCTTCAATATTAGTAATATCAAAAATTTTCAAAAAATAATATTTAGAAGATTTTTTTAGAAACTACTACTTTTGGTTGTCCAATTGTTACCAAAACCTTTTCAGCTCTTCCTAGGAATGTCAGATTGAGGAATTCATACTTGAATAGGTCCTGTGTCTTATAGTTTTTGAGGAATGGATCCATCCAGACATACACACACACACACACATACACATACACGCACCAAACACACACACACACACACACACACACACACATCATTGTAAAAATGTTAAAATCGGATTCCAGTGATCGTGAAACGTGCTTATTCATTTAAATCTGGATATGTGATTTTTAGCATGATTCCAATACCTCTCTTAGTGAGAGGTAAAAAGTGGTTTAAATAATTCTAGAGTGACTCTCGTATAATTTTGATTAATTTTCAATTTGTAAACGGTAATCCTCACATAATCGTCCGACAGGTTTGAGAGCTCCTAAAATTATGCAAAATTGTACTTGTAAATTAAAATTTTTTACAAACGTAATTTTCATTACAGAATTAATTTTTTATGTTACTTTTACATCTAAGTTTCAATTAATCTAAACAAAATTCTAAAATTTGAATTATGTCTAATACGATTAACTAAATTTACTTCATTAAAATACGCTCCTATATGCGATGTTTCGCACAAAAAAAAAAAACTGAACAAAAATAAAAATTATAAACGGACATTTGAGAATTAGAAAAAGCTTTTAATGAAAATAAGTAACTTATGCCGTTAAATAACGCCAGGTATACGTATAACAGAATTTCAAAATCAATGGCCTAAATTCTTGTAAACTTCTGCAATGTACTACTTTTAATTACATTATTTTCATTCATTCATCACACATGTATAATTACCTAATGGAAACCTTCATTTCTACTGCTGCTAGGTTGCTACTCTTCAAACATGGAAAACAAAATCAATTAGTTCCCATTAATCTGTAATACACATCCATTTTGACATAATGCTGTAATATTTGTAATATATGTATATATGTGGTAATGAATAGCAAACAACAATAATATTATTCGTTTGTATTATATTATTTTATATTTAACTCAGTTCGATTAATTTAATTTTGTAAACAAATATTTTGTGATTTACAGGTTGTTTTGCATATAATAAAATTAAATATTAATTACTGAACTTTACTTGAAATATCGGATAGTAAAATTCACGGTTTTAATTAAAATATATGTATGTATAATATTTTACAAATATTCAACTACTGTTGCACTAAAACACAAATGTGATATATGTATATTAGGTAATGATTAATCGGGATTCGAATTTTTTTAACAGAAATTATAATTATACAAGTGTGCCAGATTTAAACGGCTTGACTTAAACCGTAGATTAAACACGTAAAAATAAGGTGACAAGTTCATTTAAGTAATGTCCAAAAATGTTTTGTTTAAGATATTAATGTTTTTCTTATTGAAACAGCGCTACTTCAAAAAATCAACTTCATATATATTTATCTTATTAAATAGTGACATAATAGTTAAATTAATTATAAATAATTTGGTTATTATCTAATTTCAATACAAAATTTATAAATTGACTCCAACAAGACAGCATATACGGTAAGTTTCACAATAGCGATAAAAAATAAAACGTATATGTTTATATGAATTAATAAAATTATAATGATTGTCTCTTATCTGTATCGTGGCGGGAAGAGGCAGCGATCAGATGGCGGCAACAAAATAGCAGAAGTTCCTTCCTGGCTGACATCTGCAGCAGCAATAAAATGACTAAAATAACATTAACATGAGGGCTGTAATTATTTAATTATTTATTTTAAGATGGAAATTGGCTTTATGGCGTTAGAAGTCAATAAAGGTCGATAAATCCTGGAATTTCCTTAGAGAATTTCCAAATCTCAAAAAGGAATGACCCTTGTGGATCAAAATCCTCACAATTGAGATTCTTAAAAGCCAAAATTCTCTAAACCAACTATAATATTTAAGATGACCTCACAATATGTCTTCAACCTTCGGTATTAACTTTTAAACAGGCAAAGAATCTTAAATTGCAGAATGCAAGTACTTTGTGTCTATTCAATTAGGGACTTTAACAAAATATGTTACTTAAATGCAATGAATAGAACACGCAACAAATGCGACTGATCTGTTCCACGCCTGAGGGGCTGAACATGATCACAAAATTCGAAAGAAGGACGACGCTCGCCCTACACAGCGATTAAAATTCAAACTCCAAACATCAACATCAATATTGCGATTTACAGGTTAATGAATTGTAGTGAAAATATAGAAAGGAAATGGAAAAACACTTGGGAAAATGAGAGGAAATACAGTAGAGATAGATTAGGTATGACTAATTAGTGGATTTTTCAGGGAAGACGGAAAATGATAATAGTCGGACTTCACCATACAGAAGAATTTGTAGCATGAGTAATGAAATATTTTCTTTTCGCCTTACACACCAATTATGTAATGGATTCATAGACTGCTGCGGCTACTCCAATCCGATTGCTGACATCTGTAGATAAGCAAATGTTCAATTCATCCACATAGGTGCCCAGATATTTAAATTTATTTACTTGCTCAAGTTCTTAGTTTAAATTTTTCAGTATTGTACCAAATTGTACTCTACATTAGTATTCATTTATTTAGTAAAATAAATTAAAACTTTCCTATATCCTTGGAAATAAATTTTCCCGCTGAAAATCAAACTTTTTAATTCCGTATTATACACCACCAGTTTTTTAAGTTTCTTATTTTTTCTGGTTGTTGCTTCACCAGTTCAACTTTTGCAATTTTATTTTAGTTACAAAAATTTTACAAAATCTTGTTATTTTATCATATTGACAATGTTCAAATATAAATTTGATATCAAAATTCGTTTGTTATGTTAACTTTTGAACGTGAGAATCTCAAATTAATGTATTTTACTACAAATATATATATATATATATATATATATATATATATATATATATAGCAGGTCTGTTAAGAAGCTGAAACTTGATTTATGAAGGTCTTTTATATAGATGAAGACAGAGTAGTATTTAAATATATATTTTTTTATTAAATACATACATAAATACATATGTCGTGTCTGTTTGCTGCTACAGGTGTACATTTTGAACAAATGTTATAAAAAAATCCTTATTATTATATTGTTCATAAATAATAAATTTGTTTGAATTCATCGATAATTTTCATTTTTCCCCTGACCTTAGGCAAGCAAACTAAATTTTGTATTGAAATTAGGCAATAGCCAAATTATTTACCTATAAATAATTTAATTATTATGTCACAACTTAATAAGTTAATATTTGATATCTCGTTATAAAGTTGATTTTTTAAAGTAGCGCAGCTCCAATAAGAAAAACATGAATATCTTTGAAACAAAGCATTTACGGACATTTGCTCAAATGAACTTGTCACCTTATTTTTACGTGTTTAATCCATGGTTCAAGTTAAGCCGTTTAAATTTGGGACATCCTATATATATATATATATATACTTAATAAAAAAAAAAATTGAAATACTACTTCTTCATCTGTATAAAGAACTCCATGAATCAAGTTCAGCCTTTTTACAGACCTGCTGCGCGGTTGTGACGATATATTTCTAGACACGTTTGAAGTGATTAACATCCAGATTTGAATGAAAGAGTTCGCGTATATCTTAAAATTTCTATTAAAAGATGTAATTTCAATTATTAATAACTGTAAATAGATAATTCATTAATTACGAAAATTACTATTTATTTGCATATTTAAAAATTAATAATTAACCGAAAACAAAATTTTAATGAAAACCTACTCTCTCAAGTTGAAAACGCCAATGCTAGATACTAAATTTGTACAGGAAACATTCATCATGCTTACAATAAATATATAATTTATATTTGTCCGGAAAAATTATTATTGTACTTAATATTTATTATTTTCACATTACATAAATTGAAAATACTGCAAAATATTGCTATCAACATGCCATGCGCGATAATTTAGTTGAGTGGTTTCAAATTGAAATTAAAGTGACTAAAAGGACATTTGTTTGAACTTTGGCCCTTGGACTTCCAACGTATTTTAAACAAAGAAAATGCTCAGCGGCGCATGAATCTTTGTTATTGTGAGAAATGAATTTTACCATAAAAATAATGTATGAAAGGAATTGAAAAGAATATTTAAAAGGAATGTATTAAAGGGTAAATTTCTCATTTCCCAACTGTTGGTGAAGATACAGCTAACAATTGGTCGAAATCTCAGTAACACTCACAGCATTTATTTTTACAAAACTAATGTATCGGTATAATCTTTAACTTCATCAAGGTAAATAAGTATAGGGTATCCAGCCGGATTACGTAATAAATACAATATCACTAGAAACAATGGCATCATGTGTAAAAAAGTTTACATGAGCATGTAAAAAAGTAATTATAATATGGTTCGCGGGTTGCCTTCATAAATCCAAATTTTTCTTAAAAATGTAACACGTCTGTTATCATTTTTTCCACCGAAATCCAATTTTATTTAAAATTTCCTGAAGGATTCCCTTCCGTCGTTATAAATAATTCATTCTCGTAGTAAATGCAACAGAGTATCTAGTATTATGTGAGAGATCCATAAAAAAAATACAGAATACTGCGTAATTAAAACAATTAAATTTCTCACTGTTTCTGTTAATTCCGTATAGCAACTTTAGTGAAATTGTCAATTTCAGTTACAGGGCTTAATTTTGGCTTTATTTTCTACGATCATTGAATTGGAATGCAGTTTTTTTCTAGTCGAAATTTTGCCAACAGTACTTATTCAACTGTAAGGCGTTCGCCACATGCTGTACGAATAGATTTAATTTTCAAATTATTACTAATAAATAGAACAAAATATTACCTCAATAATACAATTTAGTGTAAGTAAGGGTCTGCCGTTCTATTTTTCATTTTTAAAATGTCAATAAAGTAACTACTAGCTCTCTTTGATATGACAGAGCGTTTGACATTTTGGCATTGAACAACGAAACAAAAAACTCAATGAAACCACAATACCGTTTGAAAAGTACAATTCTGAATACTTGTAAATACTGAATACTGTAACTAAATACTTACTAAAAATGTATACTCCGTATACCCCGCTCACCAGAATGTTGGCTGTTATCTCGCTGCACTCACATTATATGTTCTATACTTTGAACTTCCTTCCAAATAAGAAGACAGTGGGTGCGATTCAGTGGATTGTATTAAAGTCTGTAATAAGACTTGTATTAAGTGAAACACTGTATTAGTTTAAAACACAGGTGATACAATGGTCTGTATTAAGCTGTTTTAGTTAAAACATTTCTGTTCCAATATTATACTTGGCAACTCTGTTATAACTGTCAAAGTGCGAAATTAGCGGTATTTGAAACGTCAATGTTTTGGGTTTGTGTTGTTTTATTGCTATTATTATACCTATTTATTTGTACTAGGTAAGTGTACATTTATAGGTTAAATTTTAGTATACTAAAATTTCAGGAAAACGAATTAGAGAACCGAATTGGTATGTTTGGAGAAATGATTATTTTCATAATGGGGTCCCGTGGCCGCGTGCTTGAGTGTCTGGTCGCGAACCTGGGGGAACCGGGTTCGATCCCGACAGACGCCAAATATTTCCAATTTTAAATGGCACAAAATGACTCCTGTGGTGCACTCTCCACGCCAGCTATGAGTGCCCGTGAGGTGACGCCTGGTAAGCGCCCACACGGTAAAATATATCGTCATCATTACCGATGTCTACATGTGCGTTGTAGATACTGGCGCACCCGGAAATGGGTAATATGCCGTGATGATATATTTTATTTATTATTATTTATTTTAATAGGGGCAATTACTAAACGGAAAGGTATTATTGAAAATAAGGGAAATGACATTAAAATAATGAAAATAAAAAAGCTATGTACATGGGGAGACATGAAAGCTGAAATGCAGACACGTGGTTTCAATAGAGAATTGGGCCGTATAAAAGAAATGTGGCGGAGATTGAAATGCAATTCAAAGAGTGAAATTGCACATTATTTAAAAGGAAAACTAAAACTGGTGGAGGTATACCACAGCCAAACCCAGAGATGTCATCTCGAATCAAATTTACTACATGCTGAAATACATTTTTTGATAATCGATATCTCCGTTTGAATTCACTTTCGGAAACAGCACGTATTGTGTCACCCGTTTTATTTAAACAAACTCAGAAAATAAACAACAAATAAATAATTGTTGTAACTTGCCTGAATTTGTTCATATTAACCTCAATTTTTTAATTTATTCATTTTCTCTTATATCATTTTAAGTTCAATATTTGCTTTAGTATAATTTATGAAGAGTCTAATATATAATTTCACTTCCGCTTAGGATGGAGTACTCCTATACGACACTTGTAAAAAGAAATTGTGAAAGCTTCAATGTCTCTGCTTGAACACGGATTCTGTGGCTCAGTTGGTAGAGCGTCTTGCTACAAATGAGAAGGTCCGGGGTTCAAACCCTTGCAGAGTCATTGAATTTTTCATAATTTCTTTCGTCGTTTATTTAATATTCTCCGTGATCCTTAAGGCTTTATAACTTCTGGTTGGACCAAAAATAATTTATTTCAACGATTCTGTGTGACAGGCTAATTATTCACACTTCTATGTAGCGCATTGTTCGCGCTGAATATATATATATATATATATATATATATATATATATATATATATATATCCATCCGCTTAGGATGGTGTACTCCTGTACGACACTTGTAAAAAGAAAATGTGGAAGATTCAATGTCTCTGCTTGAACACGGTTTCTGTGGCTCAGTTGGTAGAGCGTCTCGCTAGAAATAAGAAGGTCCGGGGTTCAAATCCCTGCAGAGTCATTGAATTTTTCATAATTTCTTTCCTCGTTTATTTAATATTCTCCATGATCTTTAAGGCCTAATTCTTTCATCTATAACTATACAATAGTCTTCTAACCCTGATGAAGACTTCAGTATAGTCGAAACGTCGGCATGAATAAATTTTATTAGTTGACTGCTAGTTCGAAGAATTTTTTCTTTCCTGTATCTATCTCCATTATGAATTAAGGTTAATACAATACTTAAAACAGATATAACCCATTTCAAGCAGTGTTTTAATTTTCTAGACTACTAGTATACCATGTATTAAAATAAACACACTAAAACAATCTAATATAAGCCACTGAGTATGGTATTTTAATACAACTCTTAATACAGTTCTTAAAACAGCCTAATACAACCCACTGGATCGCACCCAGTGTGCTCAATTTCAGAAAAAGTAATATCAATTTCGGAGAAAGTAAAATCTATTTCAGAAAAAGTAAATTTAATGTCAGCATCCATTTTTTAAATAAATAATCAGCAGTAGCAGAATTAAGCTAAAATATTTAAGCTATGTAATGACTGTCGCTTTATGTGTAGGACACTACACATGTATGTCATTTTGTATACAGAAATACATTCTGAATTTGAATTTAGTTTTTCTGAAATTAAATTTGCTTTTTCTGACATTGGTGTTACTTTTTCTCAAAATGAATGTAAAAAGTTATAAATCTTTCCGTTTAAAGCACGCAGTTTTCAGAGAAATGTTATTCACGTACGGATAATTACCGATCACTATCGCTCCTTTTGTATTCTTCTTGGTCGCACTCGGGAATACTCATTCAAGTCATATATACATATTACAGTAAAAGTAGATAGTGGGATAATGTACAATTGTTTGTAATTGTAGAAACTTGCTCAAAACCACTTTTTTCTTGTAATTCAACCAAACACGACAACAATAACCTCACTTAACGCACAAAAGTCACTCTTGGAAAACTGGGTGAGTTTTGTGCATTAAGTGAGGTTATTGTTGTAATATTTAGTTGAATTGCAAGCGAAAATAATTTTAAGCGAATCTCTACATATATCAGACAATGTGCACATTATCTCACTATCTACATTTACTGTAACATACATACATAATAAACCATACAAAAATTCGCAAAAAAAAAAACGTACTTAACTTTTCGCTCTCAATATCGATAATAGAATATTGTAGGATTGAATTTCTTTAAACCGTCGGCTCCAGTAACTCAATGGTTAGATCAATGCCTTTTGTTATGAGTGCCTCGGCGTTCTGGGTTCGAATCCCAATACGGCATGGATGTTTCTGTATGTAAACCTACTTATTGAGATTTAATTCTGGTGAAAGAATTTATTTAATTAGTAAAAAATGTATTTTTATCCTTCCCTCCTTTTAATTATGGTGTATTTTAAAATCCCACACATTTTTAATAATTATCCCTCCTTAAGAGAGTTATTAGATTCATGCTAAAAATCGCATATACAGATTTCAGTGAATAAGCACGTTTTAAGGTTCCTACAAACAGATTTTAATATTTTTACGATTCCTCAAAAACTATAAATTTTAAGACTAGTTTACCTATAAATTCCTCAATCTGACATACTTGGGAAGAGCTGAAAAGGTTTTGGTAACAATTGGACAACCGGAACTAGTAGTTTCTTTAAAAAATCTTCTGAATATTATTTTAGGAAAAATTTGTTTTATTAACATCGAAGTACATAAAATTCTACATCTGGGATATTTAAAATTTTTTTTCACTACTAGCCTAGGAACCCACTATTATTTACCTTTATTTGACATGAGGAATTGTTTTTCACTACCGCTTGCTTGTAACCATGAAAACCTAAGTCAATAATAATTTATTATTAACCTTGGTCTATAATGCAAACTGTCACTTTTCAATCAAACTCAAGCCTCCAAATCCAAATATTATTTAACTCTTTAAACTCAAGAAAGGTGTTAATTATATAATTTAAATTTGTCACTATAATTTTAAATTGACCTACGCTGCCGCCTCGCCGGGCCACTGTGCTGTTTTGGTGAAAATGTGAAATATTTGTAGACGTAGGATTGAATAAATCACTATTTTTTTGTATTTGTAGGTAAATACGTTTCAATGGATTTATTTAAAAATAATAATAAACTAATAAGGCTGCTGACTGTAACAGCATAAAGTGTTTTTATTAAATAATTAAATCAAGGCCCATAAGTAAGGTTATCAAACCAGCGAAATGAGCAAAACGTCAGATAAAAACAAATGCAGCCTACTTTGTTTTTGTGAATATTAACAAATAAGTAACGTTATTATTCATGTCAAAATTATTGTTATCAATGGAAAAAAATTCAAAGAGAATTTATGTGCTATTAGTGAAAAAAAAAAATAGTATATAAACCACGGTTGAGAAGATCATTATTGACCAGGCGCCTTATATCCCTCGGGCTTCGCCCTTGGGTTACAATAGGCGCTGGGTCAATAATGATTATTTTCTCAATCTTGACGTACAATGTACTATTATTATATCTTCTATAGATTTGGAGATAAAGACACTGTAATAAATAGAATAATCGGATTTAATAAATCGCACAGGCTAAACTACACCAAGGAAATCATCTGAGAAATTTAAATGTTTATAACACAGTTTATAATGACAGATAAATATCATTTGTCAAAAATCAGCAATTTTAATGACATTCTGAAAGATTTTTCTGGAAAATACATTTAATCTTTCAAATTGTTTTATTAATTAAATATTTAAAATTATAGATAAAATGCATATATCCATAAGAAATACTGCCAATTTGTTAATGAAATAGAAGAATCTCTAGCATTTAGAAATTTCCTCATACAAATAAAAAATAATTAGATTTTTATGTGTACACAAAACATGTTAAATACAATAAAAACAATATTTGGGTAAAGTTCTGTTTTTTTTTTTTTATTATTATAAAACGACGTTTCGACAGTGAAGTGTAATACAATACTTATTTAGAGAGGTATTATGCTGGCTACAGCAGATTTCTATTTATACTCAATAATATTTTTTAAATGATTTCTACGAATGAAAATAAAATTTCATTCCTTCATTAGGTATATATTTCTACCGATACCAAACTTCTATATGATTTATATTTTCAATAAAATTTTACGAACCTACAATTTTTTATTTTTGACATTAACATTTATCGTAGTAGTAAAAACTCCAATATACCAAGCATTAATCATATTCGTTTCTGTTTGACAAGTTGCCTGTCTTACACGTAGATACAGTATCGGACAAAAATACAGCGACCATATCGGAATCAATCGGAACTAATAAAAAATATGCTTATATATTTTAAATATTTAAATAATAATGACACAGATATGGTTAATAGGCCATAATGAAATATTTAATGTGAACGCTGATAAAATGGAACCCTCAGAATTCAAATAACTGTTATTGTTTTGATTTTTCCGCTTCTTTTAATCTGTTATCTGTGATACTGATTTAAAATGCTGTGCTATTTTCTGTCACACTTGTCCCGGCAGATAAGAATATAGGGAATCTCCGCTCCAGCGTTCTGGACTTTGTGTCTGAAATCGTGACCGTAACATTGTAATATTCCTATTCTTTGTGAGTTCTATCCCTGGAGAGGAAATGTCAAGGCATCCAACCCTTGATACATCCTATTATCGGAGATATAGTAGAAGATGCAATCTCCTCGTGCGTAGGATTTTAACTTCCGGGACATCCGCACCAATCTAGGATTGTTTGTCATCGCATGGCATGGCCTATCAAATTGAACTTCGAATGAGCATCGAATCAAGATTGAACTTTATTTAAAATATGATTTGTAGTAACAATAAGAATAAATAGTGAAAACTATAATTAATCGTAACCTTAAGATAGTTCTATCATGGAAGCATGTATGACGGTTTTTAAAGAAATTTAAGTGTGTTATCCGTCCGTGAGTTAAGATATTTGAAATCAAAATACATGGGCAATATAAGAATAATGTCTCATAAGGAAGGTTTTTTTTTCATAGTAACTAACATAATAAGCGACAGGTTTGCACAAAAAACTACTTGGTTCAAGTTCCAGATAACACATGACTACATGAGTGTAAAAAACTGTCCACTTACCAGGTACTTTTATTGTAATTCACTCAAAATATAAACAATATTAGGTTTTTAATACTAAGTCTAATAGGTTTTGCTATTTATAACAGTTTATATTCGTCGTGACATCGAAAGAAGTAAAATATCTTCAACATTTTAGCGGCGTGTTTGTGGCTGTGGCTATAAAAGGCCCGCCGACACGTCTATTCGAAAAGCTGTTAGGTACATCGTACGAGGGGCGTTAGAGGAAAAAACACAACTTTTTGAGAAAATTGGTTTTTATGTTTTGACGTAATCTCCGTTTAGCTCGACACTCTTCATTCAACGTTTTTCGATCACCTCTTTATAATATGACTTCGGTAAGTTATCAACAAAGCGTTTGTTTGGGCGATGACCTTATCGTTTGACCCAAATTTCTGTCCGGTGAGCCATTTTTTCAGGTTTGGAAACAATTAAAAGTCGCAGGGACCAAATCAATTCGTAACGTAGTAGTTTTCCATTGCGATTATCGAGATATAAGCTGGCGCATTGTCTCGATAGAAAAGGATTTTTTCTTTTCTAAATTCGATTTGATTTCGTTATCCAATCGGTCCAATAACGCAACATAATACTCTGTTGTTGTGGTTTTTCTCTTTTCCAAGTAGTTAATAAAGATTATACCATGACTATGCTAAAAAACAGTCGCCATCATCTTGCCGGCCGATGCAACCGTCTTGGCTTTCTTCAGAGCACATTCGCCAGTAGAAATTCATTGTTTAGACTGTTCTTTCATCTCCGGTATGTGATGATGGATCCATGTTTCGTCAACCGTTACGAATTGATGCTGAAAGTCTTTTGGATTGCGCTTGAAAAACGTTAAATTTTGTTTGGAAGTGGTCACATGTATGCGTTTTTGGTCGACTGTCAGTAAACGTGATACTCATCTCGCCGACACCTTTCTCATGTCCAAATAATTTCGCAAAATAGAGTGCAAGTACAGTCTAATGTAAACGAAACTATATGCGAACTACAATAGATGGCGCTACTAGCTACAAATTTAACAATCTCTTTATACATGAAAGCTGAGTCCATATTTTACCAATTAAGGCCCGGTATTTCAGTACAAGGTTAACCATTTTTACCTCCCGCTACCCTAGGTAAGGGAGGTATAGGGATCGTGCTAAAAATCGCATATATAGATTTTAGTGAATAAATACGTTTTGATGTCCCCAGAATCCGATTTTATAATTTTTACAATGATGTCTGTAGGTATGTATGTATGTTTTGTATACCCATTCTA
Organism: Ophonus ardosiacus; assembly: GCA_943142095.1. Taxonomy (NCBI): domain Eukaryota; kingdom Metazoa; phylum Arthropoda; class Insecta; order Coleoptera; family Carabidae; genus Ophonus; species Ophonus ardosiacus. The sequence goes on from OW964823.1 coordinate 39,330,667, forward strand.
TACTAATGTGGGAAGAGCTTATTAGTTTTTAGTGTATATCGGATAACCGGAAGTATCACATACAAGCTTTTAACAGTGTTTCTTGTAAAAAATTCATTGAATATAAATTTTTAGCAACTTTTACCAATAAAAATTGAATATAATGGCACAATCTTCAATTCTACAATAATAGGATTTAGTAAATAACTTGAAATAATTTTAAATATTAAATTATAAAATAATTTATTTTTGTACATCACCTTGCTAATTGCTATTTTAACATGTAATTGGCGGGAGGTCATGTGCTGGTCACATCAGATTTTTTTATTGATTAGACATGTTGTAGTTTCCAGTTAAGTGTTAAAGTTTAATGTAATCGAAAAGTTAAACCAGCATGTGAATGTAGGTTAACCCAAAATGTTTATGGTTAAGGGCCAAATTCAGGGACAACAGTCACTTTCACCTTACAGTCAATTAGTCAACATGTCATTACTTGGAATTCAGAGACATTAGGCTACTCAAATTCCAGTGACAAGTGAGTTGCAATTAAGTGCCGAATGAGTAACTTCTAATGGTGCTATTCTGTAACGTTCTATAAGCTCTATAGGCTCTATAAACAACCGACGTTATGGTATGTAAGAAAATAGCTATTCTGTAACTAGGTTACAGTACTATAAGGGCTATAGTCTTATAGAATTTTCTATAAATCTTACAGCGCCAAAATCTTTACTGTAAAGTATTTATAGAGCATAGTGAAACGTCAAAAATATTTATATTAAAAAAATATTGTCAAATGTTACGAAATATTGAAATGGAAAATGAAAGAATTTGTTGTGCCACTCCGAAAAACATAGTCAGTTTCCATTTCATTAAAAAAAAATTCATACTGTTCTTCACTTGTGTTTGGAATCCTTTTTCGTTTCGTGTTAGATTTACATAAAAAATTAATTAAAGCGATTTCAAAACATTTTCTATGATATAAAATTAAATCATTTTACGTAGCTATATTTGTCACAAAATATATTATATTAGAAAGGTCAAGACAAGAGGAGGAATCAACATTGGTGTTTATAGCTTAATAGAATATTTAAAATAAGAATTAAATAATGTTTTAATAATTAATAATAACTGGGGTCTCGTAGCGCCTGAGTGTCGGGTCGCGAATCTGGGGAACCGGGTTCGATCCCGACCGAAGCCAAAATTATATCGCATCTTAAACGACCGCACGGTACGAATATGTCATCATCATTACCGATATCTGCATATGAAGCAGTTTGGCCCACACAGCAATACGCTGTGATGGTATATTTATTTGATTTATTTATATCACAACAACAACAAAAATTAAAATTACAATAATTCAATAATATAATTAAATATATACTTACATATTATTAGAGTTATACATGATTCCTTAACGTCTTGTCAAAAATATGGTTATAGAATATTTGACAGTTTGACATGAATAACAACCAAAACAACTCTATAGCCAGACTTGATACAGAGAGAGTTACAGAATAGGTAATTTTACTATTCTATAAGGTGTGATCTTATAGAGCTCTATAGCTTACAGAGCGTATAGAGTTACAGTGTTATAGAGCAAAGTTACAGAATAGCACCATAAGTGTGATCCGTAGGTATCTTACATGTTACTCAAATGAATTTCTGATTCTTGTTGTTGCAACATTTTATTTTTACGCAGTCAAACTTTAAGCTCTCTTTCAATTGCTGATCCTCGTGATTCATATTATTTATTTTTTTTTATTTATTTTTTTTTTTTGTTTGGGTTTCATAACCGTTTCTTCACATGCAGACTTTTTTTTATTTCGCAATATATCAGTAGAACCTTTGATGGGAGAGCTAGTTGCTTCAGGAAAAGAAATTGTTATTTGATCCAAATTTTGTTCTTCATTCACATTCTGCAACACAAACGACTCGTTCAAAACGTAACTTTCTTCTTACATTATAGTGGCCAGTGCAATAGAGCCTTGAATTTTTATATCTACATTATTTAATACTCCGTCGATATTATCATATTTTGGAGGAATAAATACACCACCTCCTGTTACCATCCGCTGTTTTGTCTTTTTCTCCTCACTTGGGTCCTTCCTTCTTCTCGATTTTATGTTATCCCATGCCTTACGCAATTGTTGAGATGTTCGATTAGTATTGGTGCTAATGGAATTAAATTTGCTAGTTATTAGATCCCACGTCTTCTTTTTTGGGGTATAGTAATACAATATGTTCGTTTACAATATATTATATCTTTAAACTGATCTACCATCTCAATCAGACATTATTTGCAAATTGACGTGACAGCTTGTGATATTTACTGACTTACCGAAACAACAACCAAAATTAGAACACTTTCGTCCAAATGACATTTTTATGACATATTATCTCAAAACACGGCTCATTTGAGTGGCTCATTTATTTCCTGTATTGAATACGAAATTGAGTATGAAGTGAGTGTTGGCTTAGCTTACACTCAAGTGAGTTACAACTAACTAAGTGGCAACTGAGTCTAGGATGAGTGCTCATTGACGAACGTCTCTGAATTTGGGCTTTAAATTTAAGTTACACATTCTATTTAGATCTGGATATCAGCTGATTAAATTTTTATTTTATTAAAATTAAATATTAAAATGGTTTTTATTATTTCTTCAAAATTGAATATTGTATTTTGAGGGATGGTCACTAGTTCGAGCTTTATTCGACTCGACTCAAAGCTCGACTCGAAAAGGAGTCAAGTTTCGATTCAAACTTAACAATTTTATTGCTTATATATTTGCTATATTGAATACGAAATTGAGTATGAAGTGAGTGTTGGCTTAGCTTACACTCAAGTGGGTTACAACTAAGTGACAACTGAGTCTACGTTGAGTGCTCATTGAGGAACGTCTCTGAATTTGGGCTGTAAATTTGAGTTACACATTCAATTTGGACCTGGCTATGAACTGATTAATTTTTTATTTTATTATAATTAAATATTAAAATGGTTTTTATTATTTCTTCAAAATTGAATATTGTATTTTGAGGGATGGTCACGAGTTCGAGCTTTATTCGATTCAAAAAGGAGTCAAGTTTCGAGTCAAACTTAACAATTTTATTTCGAGTCAAGCCAATAATATCTCTAATCGAGTCAACTTCTTCTGCTCAAGTTTCAAGCTTTTTCGGGTTTTCAATAATGGAGCTAGTAAGAGTAAACAAACATCGATTATAATGGTAATAATAATTTTTTTTATATTTTTAACTTAATTTGGGCATAATGTACTCGTAAATATGTGCCACATTCGCTGTTTTTACTGATATAAGTAATGTTAAATTCAAAGCCAGCGGTTATTATTTTAAAATAATGTATGTTGTGCTTTTCTATATCTACACTGATTGGAAAAACAACTAAACTAATTACAAGAATAAAATTGTACATTTTTATTCATTTTATTGAATGAGTAAAAAATGTCATATTTGAATTTGTATTATTTGTCTCTTTTCTTGTCTTTACGTCAAATTTTAATTTTTATTGAATCTAAAGTAATTTTTATGCCCAACTCTCCAGTCCCATGATCATTGGTTTGTATTCTTCTGGCAAACCTGATAACAACAGTCCACCAGTCCATTCGTCTGTTACTTTAAATCCAATGTTATTTAGTTCATAGCAATACTTATAGTTGTATTTATATGTTCGTCCACTAAACCACATCCATTTAGTTGAGCGGTCACCAACTGACTAAAAAGACCTTCTTTTCGAGTTGTCTGAATCCTCAAAAGCTGTGTTGAAACTATCCCATGATTTCTTAGCTGTAGTGGCATCTTCAATATGAACAAAATTAATAGGATCTATAGATAAAATAATATTGACCCGCCCTTTCCATTTTTATTTTCATTCTTCTCTGTTCCTTGAACTGTAGCCCACAAATCTCCGTTCTCTAAAAGGGCTTGCATAGCAAACTTTCATGTATTATAATTCTACCGACCAATTAGTTTTTCAAAGCTAGGGTTTGTCGACGCCATTTTTCAAAAATTATATTTGTACTGCGTACTTTTTATATTCCAATCTTTTAACTAATTATTTTTTCCATTTTATCTATCTTGAAATTTATTGTAATAAGAAAGAACATAATATAGTTTGTTTTATATAAAATAATTATGGTTATAAATATTGTTTTATAAGTATTTACTAACTTCTCGGTTTAATATTGTAGTGCTTTGAAACTTCAGTAATTGAGTAATTGAGACGTATTGGATATCCCAGGGTTATTGTTATAGAGAACTCTAAGTGATACGACGCAGGTTAATTTAGACAAATGTTAGCCCATTAGGACGCTCTTTTAATGGTAGTATTTGTCGAACAAAATGTCTTGCAACATGCACTAAAATGTCACTAGTTATAGGTACCAAACTTCCACGTATAAATGTATAATGTAGGCGATAAAGAATTTGGTTACTTTGCAGATTAAATTATGAAGTAAAGGTTATAATTTTTAAAAGGGCGCCATAACAAAATGTTTTACAAATGAAAAAAGTTTTTTTTTACTCCAAAGATACATAATTTATCTGTTTCATACAGAAGCGGATGCAACAATTATAGTGTAAAAAACAATAAAACAATTGAGAAACACATTATTTATAGGTACTAATTTTACCGTTTGATATTTGAATACCTAGTTGATTATTTTTAGTTATAATTGGTCACCCGTTAAGTGTCATAGGTACCTATTCAAATGTTTATAAATGACGACAAATATCATTGCGAAAAAAGTTGTATGTTCATGGAATATATTTTGGAAATACGAAATACATATGGGTTTACTTTTTATAACATTTTTTCCACGGATTAGATAATACGAATAAAAAGTTAAAAGCACGTAATTTGTTAATTAATTGAGTAAATACATTAGTAGATGTCATATATTACTGTTTTTGTTTGCTAAAAACAGCATAGGGTGATTTTGTTGAATGTTTTAAAATTCTTTTTATATCGAATTTTAGTTTTACCATATTTGCCCATTTATTTGTGAATAGGTGAACTGCACCGAATGCATTTGTCAGCTAAGCTGTCAAATAAACTTCAAAAATCCTCTGTGAAAATTAGAATCATTTCAAATTTTATCTTTAAAAAATCTGATGTGGCCAGCACATAACCTCCCGTCAATTCCATGTTTAAAATAGCAGTGAGCTTTAAGTAAAGTATCACTTCCGGTTGATCGTTTGTAAATTAAATTTAATTTGTTGTCCAATAAATAGAAAAGTCTGTAATTATATTTGTTGTTTTTCCTCAAATATGTGTTAGAGCTCCAAATTAAGTAATACATTCGATTTATCATATATAGTCAAAATCTAATATGTTGTTTCAAATTATATATGAGTTTTAAATACCAAATTTGAGAAGTTTTGGATCATATTTTAATAAATTTTAAGGAAAAATCGTCACACACACATTATTATAAAAATCAGCATCAACTTCCAGGTACTCTAAAACCAGTGACCTCTATATACAAAATGGACCGGCGACTTGTGTGTATCCACCGAGAATACCACCCGCCTGACTGGTGGGGTGTCTATCTCTCTCTAACTTTCGTGTATAGTTGGACCAAGCAGATATGCGAAAATGTATTTAAGCTTTCTTCTTCATGTTCATCGTTAATTCGTCGTATTGGTACTAGCTGACGCATGCGTACTTCTCACAAAGAGATAGCCACCCCAAAATGACAGTTGAGTGGATACAGCTCGCGCCGTTGTAAAGAGATAGGAGTCGCCGTCCATTTTGTATATAGAGGTCACTGTCTAAAACGCAATCTGTGTAAATTCTTCGTCGTACATGATCCATTTGGTAAATGTGTAATTGTAAATTATTATTGATTTATAGTGCTCCAAACATAGAAAAATTAAATCAGATCATCCTGCACATCTAATATTTATGTATGATGGAAAATATATTATTTTTACAAACCTTAATTTCAATAGAATTAAATATTTTACTATTATATTCTCCTTAAGACGGTTTCATTATTAATTTTAATGTATTGCTTCCTGACAGTGACATTTGTTTAAATATGTCAAAATAGTTATTAAAGTATTGTTTTTGTTTGACGCATAGACAAGATGATGTATAAAAATAAATTATTTTATAAATTCATATTTTAAGGTAGTAAAATTGAAGATTGTACCATTATATTCAATTTTTATTAGTAAAAATTGCCGAAAAATTATATTCAGTGTATTTTTTTCAAGAAAAACTGTTGAAAGCTTGTATAAGTGATACTTCCGGTTATCCGATATACACTAACAAATAATGAGCTCTTCCCACATTAGTATAGAATGGGTACACAAAATTTCAAATTTTTCTGATTGATAGTATTTGAGTAATCGTGTACACAGGATCCACACACACATACATACACGCAGACACACACACACACACACACACACACACACATACATACCCACAAACATCATTGTAAAAATTTTAAAATCGGAATCTGTGGACATCAAAACGTGCTTATTCATTAAATTCTCTATATGCGATTTTTAGCACGATCCCTGTAGGTACCTCCCTTATCTAGGGTAGCGGAAGGTAAAAAAGCACTTCAATCTTCCACTAAGAAATTTTTTAAAGTTGTCAATGACTATGCCCATATTCTACGCTCTAAAAATAATAATAATAATAATAATAATAATAATAATAATAAGAAGAAAAAAAAAACATCCTGCATCACATATGACAAGCAAGGAACCATGACTCCCGTTATTCGTTGGCTTAATATGCGCAGATCCCATTCGCATATTTTCTATTTCTTTTAATTGAAAATTATATTCCTTTAATTCGTTTTACGCGCGCGTTTGTTACGGATCCATAATATACAGTTGCGTGCAAAAGTTGTGAGCCACTTATATTTTAATTCTTTTCAAAGAATACTAGGTGTACCCGTTGCAAATATTTGCAACAAACAATCTAGGGTAACGTTATTAAATTATAAATTTGCTGTACTTGTTTGGTACTATTCCACACTTTTTTAACCACCGCTGTTTTGTTGGGTACATACAAAGAGGAGGTTATATGACACAACACTGGTAATAATAAGTATTTTTTAAATATCAATTTATGAATTATTGACTTATTCCCAATTCCTCTACATCAGAAGGAAGATCTATATCGGTTTCAGAAGACATTCAGAACTCATTTTCATTTTCTATGATTGATAGAAGCATTAAATTTTTAAAAAATACCTAATTCATTTATTTCCACGGCAACGCTTTGGTAAATTGATTTTGGAATATGTGTATTAAGCTGTCATGGAGAAACCTTGAATTTTGAGTATTTTAAAATTATTTTAGCGGAATTAGATAAAATTTTGTGTCACGTTATGAAAATGTGATATCGTTTGACTTACATAATTTGAAAAACTCGCTGCGCTCGTTTTGCAATATATTTTGTTTTTATAACTGATTATGTAAATAACTATTACATTCTTTACATACATTTTTTGATTGACGGAAGGGTGACAATTTAATAAAATCTGTTGTTTAATTTTTATTTGTTTTGATAAAATAATTCTAGTTATACTTAATATCCCAATAATTGAGCAAATATGCTTAATAATCCTGCTTATATGCAAGACATTAGATTCATTGCTGTCACGGTGATATTAGTTGTCATGCTTCTCCTTGGATGTCATTAATGAAACCTAATCGTCAAATTTTTCTCTTTTCACTTTTATTAATTTTGGGCCAAAGTTTTCGAAAAAACGTTGTTTCGTACTTGATTGCGAAATGTTTTTACATTCTTGAACGTTTTTTTTTTCTCGGTATGTTCGCAAAAAAAACCTTTCATTCTCGAATGCAAAAGTGACATATCGCCAACTAGAATCAAAAATAACTATTACTTCGCTCGTATGGCTGTAAGTTACTCGCTACGGTCGTCCTTAAATGCCATACTCGTTCATTAAAACAGCACTTTTCTAAACTTTTTACCTAATATACTAATAAAAACTTGTTAAAGAACATTAAATTAATCAAATTACAGTAATTCTGTCTTTAATGCAGACTTCATTTACGCAAATTTACTTTAACAATTTGTTTATTTATACTTTGAAGGTTATTTGTCAACTTGAAAAGATTTGTATCGTGCATGAAAAATTTTTGTGCGTTGTATGCGAAACAAAATTATTTTTATAAAATATCCAAACTAAGTTTGAAATAAAGATTGTATGCTACTTTCAACTCTTTTCGTAACAAAACTCAAACCTATGTAAACATAGCTATTATAGTTACTGTCAAATACATATGGACTGGAGATTTGTATACTGTTGCCATTTCACTGGACATTTTGTTATGAAGAAGCGGCAACACCGCAAGGCAAGAGGCAGGGTGCGGAAAAGGTAAAATGTTTAACATCAGTCCATACTTATTTGATGATTAGTACGAGTATAGTGAACTAGCGTCTACCTAACTACGATCACGAATACACACAATAGTCGGCCGCCATGCAATTCAACCAAAAACAACAAACAATAACTTCACCTAACGCACATAAATCAGTATTGTGCGTTAGATGAGCTTATTGTTGTTATATTTAGTTGAATTGCAAGAGTGATTTTTGTGCGTTAGGTATGATTACAAGAATAATTTTTATGCGTTAGGTATTATTGTGTTTCGTTGAAATGCATGACGACCGACTGTCATGTGTGTTCGCAATCAAAGTTAGTACACCGGCTAGACGTTAGTTTAGTGACATCGCAGATTCATAAATAAATTTGTAAGATCTGTAAATCTATAAAAAAAAAACTGACAAAAACGAATTTATTTTTATTAATTAATATAAAATTATACATAAGGGTGCAGCTTTCGTTGCGATTTTGTTTATTATTTACAGATCTGTAAGACTTACATATTTGTTCAGAATATAGCCATTAGTTCATTTTTTAAAAAAAGTTCGTTGATTGCTTGTCCTGTTTGAGTTTATGTTTTTATTATGACATTTTTCATACGTAATGACTTTCCAAAAAAATGATAGTTGCACTTATGTGGAAATTGACACTTTCATTAATTTTTGTAATATGAGTTAAGCAATTTAACAAACATACTAGGTACAAATTTATTTCAGATTTTTATCAATGTGTATAAATTTCTACTTGACATGTAAAATGGTAGCAAAGAAGTTATTTAATATCTGTAGAAGTCTATCCCTTAAACAAGCATTCGATCTCGAATTTTATATTACGAGTGGAGCTTAAATCGTTCCGCATATTGAATTCCAAAACTAAAGTTATAAGACTCGCCCTGCATCATATATCGAAAAAGTAGTCTGTAAGTGTCTCCGACTGATTTCCCGAGATCAAACGCAAGCTACTTCGATCTGGAAACCGAAGTTGTGACGCTACAGACACACATTCCAATTGCAGACGTGTAACGAACAATTTTATAACCAGCATCGAAGTAAAGTTTACTTTAATCTTTTTAATAAATTGGCGAACTTTTCAAATCAGTTCCATTTATAGACGGAGTACATGAAATTATATATGTTCCTTTGTATGTGAATGACTCAGTGCGAAATGTTATATGAATACATATTATATTAAAGGTACATTCACAAATAATAGGTATTTATTATGCGAATGTGGAATATAACATATTACTCACGAAGGAAAAAGTTTAGCCACGATGTCCCCCTTAACATTTAAATATAAAAAATTCCAAAAATTCGTAGTTTAAATAGTATGTACTTCTGGAAAGTAAAATATATATCTACGTTAATAACTTTGCTTATATATTCAGAAGAAAAAATTACAAAACTGATCCATCAGTCTAGATGACAGCTATCATTGTAACCTAAGTAACTTTTAACATAAATGTCAATATTAATTTAAAAAAAAAATAAGTTTTATGGTGTTAAATTATGAGAATAATTAAATAATTTTTTATTATAAAAAGAAACGCTAAAATCAGTAAAAATTACTTCGTGATATAAATATATTGAAATATTCTCTCACGGAGTGGATAATGTTGTTCATTAGTTATTTCAAATGACCTCAGTAACAAGTATGACTCTGTTTGACAAAAATGTTCACAAAGTAATTTGATTTTATGAAGTTTATATCTGTGGTTATATGGCAAAAGCAAATATGGCACTTTTTAGCGGTTTTCAGTTTTTACATGATATGGTCAAAAAGAAAAGAAAATAATGTAGCGAAACTGATTTAAGTCTACAACATTTACAACAGTAAATAATACCCAATATCATTTTGGTATATGGACACTACTTTTCCAAACTTACCATTGGGAATTCGGTTATTTTAAAAGGACACGACCGAAATTGTGTCGTAGTTGCCCTATTAGTGGAGCATTTCAAAAATATATTTGTTTTTCCCGAAAAATGAATAGGTCCCTTTTTAAATAATATCTAACCTAACTCGAAGTAGACTGTGAACAAAGAAACGTAAGTCGCCAAATATTTCGAATTTTAAATAGCACAAAAGTAACCTTGTGGTGCACTCTCCACGCCAGCAATGGGTGCCTGTGAGTGACGCCTGGTAAACACCCGCACGGTACATATCTGTGACAAAGCAGATTGCCGTGTTGATATATTTATTTTATTTATTTATTTTTTTTACTGTTTGATGTAACCATTTCACTATAAAAATCTAACCGCAACAATTTTCCGAGAGCAATGACAACTAAAATAAAAGATATGTATTTGATACTTAGATTAATTTACAAATAAAAAAATCTGATGTGGCCAGTACATTACCTTCCGTCAATTCTATGTATTTTGTACAAATCCCATACCAAAAGTTCCTAGGAAAAGATTCTATATATCCAGTAAAATGAACATATACTATTTTCTATAAATTCCATACAGAGAGTTCCTTTGAAAAGATGCTATAAATCCAATAAAATTATAACACGAACATACACTATGTAAACTGCACTTGACACTGACATCTGTCAATTAGAATTATTTGAATATATCAGCTGTTTCTATGATGATAGAAAGCTGGCTGGTTTATTAAAGTTTATCTCTTTATAATTTTTTAACTCTATATTTGCTGAATATGAAGGAAAATGTATAATCAAACCGTATATGGATAAGATATTCTTTTATATTGATAATCACATAAAATGTCAAAAAATGATATTTAACTGCGTTTTTCAAGAAAAACTGTTAAGAACTTCAAATAAGGGAACTTCCGGTTTACCAATTATACCTAAAATTTAATCAGCTCTTTATATGAATGAAAGGAAAAGGAATACGAAAGAATTATAATTTTTAGAATTGTACTATTGGAGTTATCGTTAGAGAAAAATTTGTCACACACGGGCAGACACACACACACTGACACACAAACCTACATACAAAAATCATCATAAATCTAGTGAAATCGTATTCTAGGGGCCCTAAAACGTGCTTATTCATTAAAAACTCACCACCGAATTTTTGACCAAAGACAATACCTTGCTTACCTAAAGATAATGAAAGGTAAAAATCCTCAAAATGCCGTCGTACAAAGATGAACTTTATAACACTATTTTCGATGAAAAATCACAAAATTGACATTGTAAACGCAAAATAGAAAAAAATATTCATTATACTAGTATTGATCTTGATATATATATTTTTTATTTAAAAATTACTTTAGCGTTCGTAATGAAGTCATTGCGAAACTCAATTTCTTATCAAACAACCTTCATTTCGATACGTATTTTTTGTTTTAGAAGTTTGGTACTAGAAGACATTTACTTATGTTCGTAAATCAGAATTGACATGAATTTCCAATTAATTGAATGTCATAATAATATTAATTGAAGTTGCTGTAGGCTATAGGCACATTTTTAAATTAGGAACAAAGAAAACCACTCGGTTATATGTTTCAAAATATACGTATTTATTTAAAAACTTTATACGATGGCGTCACAGTCGTATACACAGTGGCGGATTTACGCATAAAAACACAGTAGGCACATGCCTACGGCGGCAAATTTTCGGGGGCGGCAATTTTTTTAAAACAGAAATGAATTTTATTAAATATTGCCGACCAAAAGACGCTACGAAAACATTTATATCAATGATCTCTGAAACAAATTCATATAAAGGAAAGCTTTTTTGTAGGTATATTGTTATTACTCCGGTCAATTTGTAATTATCGTCTGTTTTTCTATGGTACTTAAGTAATGGAATATGCGCTCTATTTTCAACAAATGCCCAAATAATTGAACTCATGTTTCATACTTTATTTTGAGATCCTCGTTACTATTATTCTATCGATAATTATAACACATTTATTAAAATTGCCTGGATTGTAGAATAACCATTTAAAATTCCATTTTGTTATGTCCTCTTTTAGTTAAAATAAATAAAGAAATCCAAAATTAAAGCGCGGAAGCATGTATTTATGTTTTTTGCAAAAATAAAGTCAGATTTTACCTATTCTAAAGGCTATATTTGTGAAAATTATGACTTCTTTGCTTGCAAATTTTCAAAAAACTGAAACCGAACGCACATAACTCAATTTGACGAAATTCGGGTATATGATGTAATTTAAATAAATATGTTCGGGTGATTGAATGCATTTCGTGACAAAATGATTATTAGTTTTTAGGCTGTTTGTGAAAAATGTGACTTTTTCGCTTCAAAATTTTCAATAAATATTTTAATGTAACGATAACCTAAATCACAGAACACAATTTGTCGCAACTCGGATGGTTATATTCGTTTTATAAGAATTTAACCGTACCTTTTTCTCAGAAAAAATTCCAAAATCACTATAAATATTGCTTTTCGCGCCATAATTTTTGTGAAATTACGTGTTTATAATGCTTTGCAACTATATAATATCCATCAAAATAAAATTCTTGAGAGTTGGGTATTCCAGACTTTAGCGTCAAAATTACCTATTTAAGCCCCTTTTATATTTTAACAAAAATAAAACATGCGAAAAGTTTAAACATTAAAAAAGATATATTTTAACATTTCTAATATTTAAATATCTATATTATCTTTGGTCAATATTTGGAAATTACGTTATTGTTCTGTTAGAATTATATTTTAAAATTATGAAAAGGTAGCAAATTTCTGAAAAAAGGCGGCAATTTTCTGGGTACCTACGGGCGGTAAAACTGTTAATCCGCCCCTGCGTATAAAGTTTTAAAATAAATACATAAATTACCAACTACAACATTACACATACAAGTTTCCCTAAATCAACTAAGTAACAGTTTCTCAAAAATATTTTAGAAGGATTAATATAAATAGGTATATAAAGACCTATATCAATACGGCATATTACCCATCACTGGGTATGCCAGTATCTACATCATTAAACATCGGTATTGATGACGACATATTTTTACAGTGTGGACGCTTACCAGGCGTCCTCGCGGGCACTCATAGCTGGTGTGGAAAGTGCACCACAGGGATCACTTTTGTGCGATTAAAAGTCTGCACTGGCCGGGATCGAACTCGGATCACCAGATTGGCCACCACACATTATACACGGCCACGCGATTAGTAAGATAAAAGACGCAAAATATAAATAGTATAGGGTTTGTTTTCTAAATTTTGATGCTTGCGAAATAAAACATGTCATAAAATTCGTTCTCTTATAGAAATAAATTGTGAAAAGATCATGTCAGCTACCACCAGGATTTGATCTTTTCACAATTTTTATCTAATACTGTTAACTCTTTAATATCTAACTTTTATTTAAGTAAATTAAATTAATTTCGACAATTTTTTAAAATATTGTTTATTAAAAAAATTTAATGGACGTTATTACGTCGCCACTATTTTTTATTAATACAATACTAGAAATATTATGTCATAAACATATCAATCAATATTCATGCTAAAACTATAACAACATAAACAAATTATCATTTTATAAAAATATTGGGATCGCATCGTCCGTTGACAATCTCCTTCCCTTTAGAAGATTAATTACTTTTCTTATTTTTTTTTTTAATATTTTAAATGGTCCTTTCCAAGTTACATACATCCAACGCTGACACTATTTTTTTTATCATTTTCTTATGTAATATTTCTTGTCCTTGTATTTCTTCCATTATATTCCTTTTCCTCATACATTATTTTGTCTTACTCATGTTCATAACATTTTCTCTATTTCATCTCCTCTATCATTTCTACTAATGTATCCAGAATAACTATCTCCTTTTCTACTTGAGCTTCGAGAGGGAACCCTAGATCGATCGCGAGAATTAGTCCTTTTATTTCCATGTCTGTTTTCCTCACTTTTATATAAATTTGAACTTTTCAAAGATCTTGGACTCATATCCTCAATAGAGGAACATTCTTCTCCTGTTTCACATTATTTGAATTCGTACAATTAGTATCATCTTGCTCATTTTCATTTAACCATTCTTCATATTGTTTCATCTTCTTAACTTCAAATATTTTTAAATTTTTGCTATTTGCATAAACTCGTCCTTTGACATGTATTTATTGTACCCAATTATTATCATACATCTTAAATTTGCATTAATTATATGCAGAATTCGGCTAACAAACATTTCATTATCTATTTCTGTTTCTAGTATTTTCTTTAAATTAAATTTACGTTTCAAGAATGGTTTTACAGACTCTAAAATTTTGTAGTCGTAAAAATAATTCCGAATATAACAACCCCAGAGTATTTCCATACAAGTGACCAGCACGTTCTCCTGACTTGACACCTATGGACTTCTTTTTGTGGGGTTATTTAAAAGATAAAGTATATTCTCAGCCCATAACCACAAAAGAAAACATTAAACAGCGTATTAGGGATTCATGTGTTTCACTGCCGCCGGACATTCTTAAAAAAGTTACATCAGAAACTGTAGTTGGGAGAATTAATTTATGTTTAGAAAATAATGGAAACAATTTTGAAAATTATTTGTGAAGTTAAATACAAGTTAATTGTCATGGCCTACTATTTTATATTATGTTAAATAAAATTTATTTAATTTTCAAATGAATTTTTCTCAATATTTTTGTTATGCAAGAACATAAAATATTTATATGGTTGAATTCAGAAAAAAATACTCTGTCGAATGAACTTAAAAAATATATAATATCCTATTTAAAATAATATAACTTTGGTTTGTAACTTGAGAACCACTGGTTCATTTTTTTTTTTCTTCAATAAGTGAATGTCACCCTTCATCTACTGCAACCTTTATTTGAATGATTTTCTTCTATTCTTAATAATAAAGAAAATAACCGGGGTGCCCCGTATCCGTGAAACACCATATATATATATATATATATATATATATATATATATATATATATATATATATATTTATATATATATTGGGTTCGCATCGTCCGGTAACAATGTTTTTAATTACACACACACACACACATACACATACAGACATCATCGTGTAAATGTTAAAATTGGATTCTAGGGACCTTAAAACGTGGTCATTTACCAAAATCTCGATATGTGATTTTAAACACAATCCCTATACCTCCATTACCAAGGGTAGCGGGAGGATTATCATCTCAAAAGATCATCGTGACTAAATCTTCGTTTTACCCGAGACGAAAATTAATGATCATTAACCGTTAGTTACAGTGTGCGCACGTGAGGTTGACACTGATGACAGATATAATAATAAAAATATTTTTTTTATTTGCTTCGATATTACAATCGTATACAAATAAGATTGGCGATAGTTGAAGTTAAGATACATTCCTTATTAAACTTTTATGCATAGAAACATACTTTCCTTTCTTCAATTGTTTACATTATAGTTTATTAACAATATACAAAAATATAAACTCGAAATTACGCTATTATTCTCTATTGATACCTATACCTATATATATGCATTAATAATTTTTATCCTGATTATATTAATGGAGATTAGAAATTATAGTTCTCATTTACAAAATTATAAATTTGGAAATTACGTTATTATTCTTTATTATTACCCACTCCTACACAAACAAAAAAAAAATTATCCTAGTTATTAAATAGATATTAGAAATTATTATTTTTATTTACAGTTCTATAAATGGATATTTAAAGTTATTGTTTTACATTTGCTTCAAAATGTTATTCGTTTAAATAAAAGCTCCTTAATTTAACTGCACTGACAGTGTAATGGAAGATGTCATTGATTTTATTTATATTAAGCTTTTCAAAAATAGTACATAATGTGCTTAATCCGTTTACAGAGTTATTTATGTATTTGAATAAATAAAATGTTCTAAAAGATTTATACATAGGGCATTCAATTAGGAAGTGGTACAGATTTTCAGGCCGGTGGAGGTTGCAAATTGTGCAATTGTTTTCTGCATTTAGTACATATTTTATGTTTTTATAAAATATAATTATATTATGCTTATTTGATAGTTTTAATTGAAGAAATACTTTTAATTTAGTTAGCGGTATTTTAAAATTGAAATAGGTTTCTGTTTTAAAATCATTTTTAATTATTTTAAAATGTTCATTATATTTTCCATATTTTGCACTTGTTTTGTCAAATTCGCGCAAAGATAAGCAGAAGTTATTAATTATGTCTTGAATTTTTGTTTCATTTACTTATTGAATTTCCCATAAATCACTAGAGTTTTGTTGTAAAAAAATTTTGATTTGTGTACTCCAATCCATTACTATTTTATTGTTTGGTGATTAATCTAATTCCCTTAAGCGGTTGTACAAAATTTTGGGGTAACAGTCATCGTCCATTAATAAAATTTTCTGCCACCAGTTAAGGACGCGCTTCCAGACTTCATGTGCACTGTGGTCTACCCCGGTTTCCATCCGTAACATATAGTTAGGGGTATTTCTTGGACAGGGTAGAATGCTTTTTAAAAATTTTATTTGATGAATTTCAATTTTATCTGTATATCTCAAGCCCCATACTTTGGACGTATATAATACTGTTGTACTTACTACAGATTTTAGTAGTTTATATTTTTCATTCCACGTTGTTGATTTACCCTTTGCGAGAATATGGTTCACATTATGGTTTGCTATATAAGCTTTTTTAAGACATTCATCAGCCGCCACTGTAAATTTCCCAGATGGAGTGAACATTAAGCCTAAGTATACAAATTTTCTAATTACATCTATTTCCTCATTAGCACATTTAAAGGATTTAGGAAAGTTCATATGCCCTTTATGGAAAGGTAGAATTTTTGTTTTTTGTGCATTAATTTTTAGAAGATTATCGCTACAGTATTTGTATAAAAAAATTAGTTTTTTCTGTACATCTACAGCTGATTTGCCGAAAATGACGATGTCGTCAGCGTATGCAAGTAGCAGAATGTCGCATGTTCCATCAACATTTATGCCTTTAAATCCTGTTCTTCGGAACTCGTCTTCTAAATCGTTGATAAAAAGCGTGAAAAGAAGTGGGCTGAGAATTTCACCCTGTAAGACGCCTTGGGAAATTTTCACAGGGTTTGATGTCTGATAATTCTGTTTCACATGTATAGCAGCATTGTTATACCAATTTCTGAGGATTCTAATTATTTTAGTACTAATTCCTGTACAATGCAGTTTATTCCACAACAGATCGTGATTGACTGAGTCAAAGGCACGTTGGAAGTCAATGAAAATGGCATACATATAATTTTTCGTCAGTTGAAGGTGTAACTGAACTAAAGATGTTAAACAGAATATGTTGTCGATTGTCCCTCGATTTGGTCTGAAGCCCATTTGGTTTTCATTAATTATTTTATTGTCTTCTGTCCATTTTTGCAACCTTTTATATATAATTTGTGTGAAAATTTTGCTTATACTATTTGTCAATGTAATACCTCTATAATTTAAAGGATTTTTATTGTCCCCCTTTTTATAAAGCATTGTCAACTGTATTGATAACCAAGATTTCGGGATTATTTCAGTATTTAGTATAGTATTGAAAAGGTTTAAAACGTAGCTTTTCCAATTAGAAGGCAGGTTTTTATAAAATTCATAACCAAGTCCATCACTACCTGGAGTTTTGTTTAGTTTACAGTGAGTTATACTACACTGCAACTCGTAAAGTGTAAACTGTTGGTCTAAAATTGGGTGCAGACAATCTGCAAAGTATTCATTTCTTGGTATCACAGGTCTGTGCATATTCATAAGGAAGTACTCCCATTCTTTAAGATTTACTTCGCATATAAATTTAGATTTCGTTTTGAGGGACTTTATAGTTTTCCAGAAATTTTGATTGTTAGTATTACTTAGAGATTCAGAAAATTCCGTCAAGTATGCTTTTTTTTTATGTATTTTTATGCATTTTCTATATTGTTTTCTATTTGTTATAAACATGCTCAAATTTTCACTAGACCTATTATTTAAATATTTTCTCAAACTAGTATTTGTTGCTTTTTTTAA
Source organism: Ophonus ardosiacus (assembly GCA_943142095.1). Lineage (NCBI taxonomy): Eukaryota > Metazoa > Arthropoda > Insecta > Coleoptera > Carabidae > Ophonus > Ophonus ardosiacus. Next base: position 39,348,981 of record OW964823.1, read on the forward strand.
TTATATACATTCTTGTTTAAACCACGGTTGTCTTCTACCTACATGTTTTTATTGACGTTTATTTTTTAAAAAATTGTCATTTTTGATTTTACGGCGGCTAATTGAATAGCATTTATTAAATTTTTATGAAGTTCATTTACATCTTTGTTGTTAAAATAAATTTTATCAGATAACTTTAAATTTAATTTGTATGTGTTTGAGGTACAGTTATTAAATTTAAATTTAGTAATATATTGCGGATGATTTTTTATGAAATTATTTTTATACAGGTGTCTCAGGACGAGCTTACGCTATCTATATTTTAAATACTATTTAATATAATTTAACGAAATTTGGAATCTAGGGGTTATCCAACATGTCCGTTTTAACTAAAATATTTTCAAAGCAGTAGCACTTCCGGTTTGACCGGATATTGACCTCAACTTTCTTATTTTAAATTGAATGCAGCGGAAAATTTTTACATATGAAGCAATAAAAACATTTTACTCATGATCAACTACTTCCGGCGTTATTCAACTTTTTTGATTTTTTGTCTGAAATCCGGCACATTTTCAAAACTCTGTATATCGGGAACGAGATACACAAATTAATACACCTCCACTGGCTCTACCTAACTCTTTGGTTTTGATTGCTTTACTCTCATATATTATTGAAAAGTCCTGTAGAAAGTGTGGTAAGAATTTTATATGGGCATAGTGCCATGTTTCACAGAGACATATTACATCAGCTTTTAACATTTCTATTTGTGTTCAATATTAAATAAATTATTTACACCATTTACATTCCAGAATAATACAACTAGGTTATTACTACTATCAGGTATACTTAACTCTGTATTTGGCTGCGCTGGGTGGGGTTCATTGGAAATCTCTTCTATTTGGGACTGCCCGGATGATTCTTCTACTGCTACGTGTTTGTCAGGGGGTTGGTGGCAATCAGAAAAGAATCCAGGGTTCTGTTGTCTTTGAATTGTCCTAAATCTTGTGGGGTTTGGGTGTTTACTTTTTTGGGCTTCTTTTGTTGATGTTTAGGGGTAGAAGGGGATTCTAGTGATGACTGGTTACTTCTCATTCTTTTTGCACTTGGTTTTTCGTTATTAATGTAGAGTTTTCCGTCGATATATAATTTGTTACGGACTAATTTTACTTTTTTCCTGTCTTTCATACACTGTCTTTTAATTTGTAATAACTCTTTTCTTTTATCTTTCGTCTTTAGAAAGATCTTCCTCAATATATATATATATAAATATATATATATATATATATATATATATATATATATTTTGTTTTACATTTGCTTCAAAATGTTATTCGTTTAAATAAAAGCTCCTTAATTTAACTGCACTGACAGTGTAATGGAAGATGTCATTGATTTTATTTATATTAAGCTTTTCAAAAATAGTACATAATGTGCTTAATCCGTTTACAGATATATATATTCGTTCCTTTCATATTATACCTTCTGTAGTATATTTCATTACGTATTTTTTGGCCTGTGAATGTTACTAATATAGGTCTTGTTTTATTGACGGTTTTTGAACCGTCTTCTTATGTGATCAATATCAAAGTTGCACACATGTGCTACTAATTTTTCCTTAATTATGGTTAGAATATTAGATTTTAGCGTTTTATAATCTTCTTCATTATCATCTATACCAAGTATTATTAAATTTTTCTTCTTTATTTCCTTTTCTAAGTAGCATATCTTCTTTTCCTGCATCTCAATCTTGTTTTGCAATTGGGTTATATTTTCTTGGTTATTCACACATAACTGTGTAATAAGTTGTACCTCAGTGTTTGAGATATTTCCTTTTTGATATCATCTAAAGAATCTAATTTTTTCAATTCATGAAGTATTTTTTCGAGTGTTACATCCATGGTGCACGTGCGTTTTTATAGGTTATCGGAAAAACAATATTACCGATACCGATCTTCAAATTTCGTATTTCCTCTTATTTGATGCTGAAAATTCTTCAGTATTAAAGAAAAAATTATTTGATTTCACTTTTACAATTGTAGTTTTGTTTAATTTTTTATGTATTTAAAAAAAATTGACCTTCTACTATAGGATCAAAGTTGCCAATCACCACTGATGACAGATATCAAAATTGCGTCTATTAAAATACCAGAAAATAATGAATGTAATAAGCACGTGTTACTTATTGTATTCTACTCGTGCAGTACAAAACAATAAGTAGCACGTGTTTACTATCGTACAGTCAATATTTTCTGGTTTGTTAATAGACGCAATTTTGACTCCTGTTATCAGTCTCAACCTTACGTGCAATACTATTACTAACCGTTAATAATCATTAATATTTGTGTTGTGTCTCAGGTATTGCAATTGAAATTACATTTAAAATGATCATTAATATAATTCAAATATGACATACGAAATGTTAAAGAATTAATAAGAATAATTATTATAAGCACTCGTCGCCTGTATCGGCTATAAAGGTAATTAGTGAGCTTTTGACAAGCATTGTTTTACACTGATGACAGATATCAATCGTTTATGGATTATTTTAGAGAAAAATACTTTAGTAGCAAGTGTAGAAAAATTAATTGTACGCACCTTTTATTTGAAGTATTTTCTCACTGGAACAAAGCACTTACTGAAAAAATTAATATGCTTAATTTGAAAAATTGATATTTTAATTTCATATGCTTCTATTGTCCTTTTTATGATTTCAGATTATTCCATCACAATCACAATAAAAAAAAAATGGGATTACAAAACAAAAAAAGCAAAAAGAGTACGTATTTTCGCTTCAAAGTAATATGTTTGATACCGATTTGAAATATAAATCGCGTGGCCATTTTGTATTAAGTTTTCACCCAAATGTAGTTAGTCATTAGTTCTTGTCACAGGAGTGTGAAGTTGTAGTAAAAGTTACAGCAATGGTGAAATCTCAATCTTACTTGTTTGTGAAAGAGAGATGACTAATGGTTTAACATAGTTCTACGTGCCCAGCAGAAATTTTAAATGAAACCATTCGTTTGCACATTTCCTACCCTTTTATTTCAATTAAGTATTGATTTTATTTCTAATTAAGTCTTGTTGAATAGTACAAACAGAACTTTTAATTTAATTACAAGAACTTGTAACTGATAATGTCTTTGAAATTACTGATGTAGATTTGTTCTTTCATGGTACACTTGGCAAAACTTTCATCACATTCTACCCAGATAATTTTTTTATAAATTGGCATTTTTAAGTCTTTTGAAATCAGTTGTAGGTACAAAAAGAAATAAATTATTTTCTTTCACGTACAGAAATGAATAAGAACCTAAACTAAATAAGTAGTATGATCTAAACAAAATCTAACTTAAATTTAAAAGAACCTAAACTAAATAAGTAATATGCTCTAAACAAAATCTAACTTTGGTCAATAGATAAATTTCGGTGAGTACTTTAAAGTTTATAATTATAAAATAGCATCAGGTCCTTTCTAGCCGATGTACTAACTTTGCTCACAAAAATGATCGACAGTTGAAATGGATTCATGAAACATTAATGTCAATATCATTTTCAGCACATTTTAATTATGAAAAGTTAAAATAATGAAAATCACTGAACCTGTTCATACAAGCACATTATTCATTTGAACTATATATTCAATTCATTAATACATTTCAAAGTTAACTAAGTTTTAACTTTTCATTATATTTTTACTAGAAATGAAAAAACTGCGTATGCGCGAAGAATAAAGTGGCAGCTATTTTAACATTTTAAGTAAATGGCGAACTTATAAAGTTAATAAAATTAATAATAATAAAAACAGGTAACTTGAATAAATCAAACTTTTAAACGTAAATATAAATATATCATCACGGCATATTACCCATTTCTGGGTGTGCCAGTACCTACAACATATGTAGACATTGGTAATGATGACGATATATTTTACCGTGTGGGCGTTTACCAGGCGTCACCTCACGGGCACTCATAGCTGGTGTGGAGAGTGCATCACAGGGGTCACTTTTAAACGTGTTACAAATTTTAATGTAGGATGGAGGTGAAGTCCATCCCTTTTTCAAGTATGCAGAGTTATGTGAGACAACACAGCTTAACACAATAAATAAAGATATGTAAAACTTGTGTAAGTTTTTTTAAAAAATATTTATTTTACAAAATTATATTGACAAAAAATATTATAGCCACACAATGTATATTGCTGAAGATGGAAGTAAATAATAAAAAGGAGAAATGTGAAAATGTATTGTTCCCTTTTCTCGACACCACCTTGAGTAGGCGACAAAAGTACTTAATATTTTGAATATATAAAATTACTTATGCCCGGTTTCTCAGTGTCCGTTTGAACTTTAACTCAGTTGAACTTGAACCTAAACTATTTTTTGTTTATAATGTGTATATTTGAACAAGTTCAATTAAAGTTCAACCAAATATTATAAATTGCAGATCTGCTGTGTAATTTGCGTTCTCATTTAATTTTTTGATCATTAATATGTCATTTTGACACTCCGTCTGTTAGAAGTCAAAGCTATTCTCATGTTTATTTGTTATATGATGCTATGTAATTATGTTTATTATATGTTGTCATGAATATGTGGTTTAAATTTTTAAAATATTTAGTAGTCGAAATTCTGTAGTAATTAAAAAGAAATATGAAAATTAAAAGAAAGACTGTGAATCATGATTCCTTAATTCAGAAATCAAGTTAGTGAATTACAACATTCGTCGATCTACGGGTCAGCGTGGTTTCTTAATTAGCTGATTATTATTAAACGGATTGACTGTGAATTCGGCTGTAAAACGTTTCAAAACTGTATAAACAATTATTGTGCTTATTTGTAGATTTCGCATATGAGAAGTACGAGTATCTTTACAAATTATTACGATAGTGTCTTTGCAATTAGTAATTAATTATTTTCACAATAATTAAAAGGGGAATAGAAAACAATGATTCTAAAGATTTATCTTTGTGAAATAGAATTTCTTTTAGCACTTAACCTCTTTCCTTTAGTTCAATTTATCATCACTGAAACAGTACGGTCGAGTGGTAGAAGGCAGTGATTCGGACAACTTATGTTTGAGACCATTATAAATCACATTTCTATTTATTACCCTTCCCTATTTTTTAATATAACCTTACTACATACAATTCATAAGAAATATAAATTATATTTTGAGTATACGGGCTATTCATGGTGGCTGAATATGTATATATATAGTGTGGCCAGTAGGGGGCTCAATTATGATTGGACCATTAGTATAAATCATTAAATTATATGTGTATTTGTAAATATGTAACTTAAAAGTATTTGGTTAGGTTAAATGCATTAGTACAAAGTTGTCATAACACGATTTGCATTAATATGTTTATACCTCTATACTAAACAACGCAAAGTTTAGTCTCGTTATATTGAAATTATAATTGTGTGTTGATTACCTACAACAAAGAATATATTTTTCTTATAGCTCAAAAATATTGATTACAAGAAGGGATCCGACGATATTTTGCAAAGATGCAAATAATCAGTGCTTATGTTTTACAATTCTGAAATCTTAGTGAGATATTTTATTTTTCTTTTCTGCTGATATTGAATTTCCTTGATTTATTATTAAAATTTAGTATAAAAAACATAAAAAATATCCTGCCAAACGGATAATTTTCTGTCATTGATATCTTGCAAATTATAACTAAAATTGTTGGTTACAACAATGGATTTTGATTATAACCTAATAATATTGTTTAAAAGAATGTATCTAACAAAGGAAATTTCATCATTAGTTTAAAACAACATTTTTCGAAGAATTAAAATTATAGTTTAAAATTTAAAGCGTGTATTAATTTGCAAACTAAATATTTTGGAGGGGGGGGGCGTATGTAAATATTTATTATCTGCAAAAGATTAATTATACGAAAAATATTATATACCTAATACCTTTATTTGTAATTCATTAGTGTATTTTTAAATAAATAATATTGCGTTTGCAATTTCTATGGTCTTTCATTAATTGTTTATAGATTTTTGTTTGGTACACTATGCACTATAATTCAAAGTATGTAAATGGGCTTTAATATTTATTTTAAGTTGGCAAACGTGCTTATAGAGACATTTATTTTTATATTTCCGAACACTTTTAGATGAAAAATTAAAACAAAAAATATGAAATATGGACTGTTCCAAGAAATTAACGCTCCACGCATTATTATTAAAACATGTCGACTATTTTCATTCATTTTTCTATCACTTAATTTTATTTTCAAATCACCTTTTATATGATATTTATGCACGGTATATGAGATCGTAATTGTGTTATTTGTATTGTTTTGATTGTGTTTACTGACAGATGAGCAATTTGTTGCATAGAAAATTGACTTTACTTGGAGTTTTAATGTAGTACGTGGATTATATTAGGCTATATAAGTTATGTATTTAACATTTCTGGTACACACAAAAAATTCTAATTACATATGTTCTTTATTTTTCAATTCATTCTATGAACAAATTCCATTCTGTTCTTCTAAATGTTTGAGATTCTAATTCATTGACAAGACTGGCGGTATTTCTGAAGGGTATATGATGAATTACATGTATAGGAAGCGCGTATTTATGTAGTTGACACTGATACTGTACATACTTTGCCATATGAATGAATCCCCTCTTTTTATACCAATTTTAGATGTTGACGGAATATTTTCCTTATTATAATAACAGTATATTATATTACTATTACATTTCGACTTGTTCATGTACAAATTCTATATCTATCTATAATTTTAAATATTTAATTAATGATAGAATAAGAAATATAAAATGTGCTTCCCCGAAAAAGTCTTCAATAATGTCTGGATTTTTGACACTGACATTTGTCAATTACAAACATTTTAATTCTTCAACTGGTTCCATAGGCTGTATGATTCATTATACAAAGGATTATTTTATATATTTATAATTCAGTCTGTCTCTATATCCATAGAAGATATAATAAAAATGTGCAATGAATGGGATAGAGAATTTTATATTCTTTAATATTTGTAATAACATAAATTTCAAAAAAGTAATATTTAAGAGATTTTTTTAAGAAATTACTACTTCCGGTTGTCCAATTGTTACCAAAATCTAATCAGCTCTTTCCAGGAATGTCAGATTGAGGAAACCGTAGTTAAACATATTTAAAGGCTTACATGAGAAACCGTGGCTCCAACATTCACACAAATACACACACACACACACACACACACATACACACACATACACACACATACGGACATCATCGTAAAAATTTTATAATCGGATTTTAAGGACCTTAAAACGTGCTTATCCACTAAAGTCTGGATATGCGATTTTAGCATGATTCCAATATCACTTGCGGTTAAACAGGAAGTGTTTATCGTTTGTACATAAAAATGATATAGATATCTTTATAAATAAAGAAGTTAATAGAGGTGCCCCGCTTTTTATGAACACGCGGTATACAGAATGTTAACGAATAAATGTTATAAAATTATAAGGTATGCAAAATAGATTAACTTTTATTAACAAACTCATATCCGGAGACGCACCGATTTCGAGCTACATGCTCTTTAAGAGTAATTATTTACCTTACTTTTGATTGGCTATGACCACCTGCGAACAAATGAAATCTAAATACCCAGATTACTATTCACCCCTTAAAGTAACTATACAGCAAACAAATCTGCTAAAAGCAATGGATCCCTCCTTGTGGCCCACTGGAACCCATGTTAATAAGTTTTTTCAATTAAAGGTTCCTCAGAAATTGCTGTAGCACAAAATACAACAAACTCAGAGACTTTTCAGGACGATGTAAATTATAATTACGAATATATGTAATACTAAACTGTCAATCCTTAACTTTTGACAAAGTGAATTTAATTTATTCAAATTATATAGTTAAGTATAAGTATTTAAAATTCCTTTGCTTAGTAAATACCTGGTGCAAATCTAACACCCTTAATGTGATTCATTTTAACGAATATTCATGTTGTGCAAATTTGTGTAGAAGTCAGTTCGTGTGCGGAGGTGTGGGAATTTGGTGCCACAATTATATACTAAATAATATTGTATCAATCGATTTAAATAAATATTGTACCGAAAAGGATTTTGAAGCATATGCTATTCTGTGGAAACCAAAGACTCACAAACCTACACTCATTATAAATATTTATAGATCTCCCCGTTCTAACTACAAAATTATGTACGACAAATTATTGTTAATTCTAGAAAATGAATTTAAAATTAGCTATAAAGTTATTATTTGTGGTGACTTCAATTTGGACCCATGTCGTGATGCTAAAGAATACAATTCCTTATGTGAAATTATGTCAATATTTAACTTATTTAATAAAGTTAAAGATCCAACTAGAGGTCTCAATACATTAGATCACTGCTTTACAAACAATAAAGACTCTGTTGCAGAAGTTCAAGATAACTTTATCTCGGATCACAAAACTTTATTTTTAAAAACAAATATTCCTAAAATTAATGAAACAGTGTTCTATAGTAGAATTTTTAGTAACAATAATAAAATTTGTTTTCGATAACAGCTTTCTAATGAAAATTGGTGTTCTGTTTTCTCAAAAACATGTACCGAGGAAGCGTTTGATACTTTTTTCAATATTTTTAAATATCACTTTGATCTAAATTTTCCCTTGAGAAAAGTTAATCATAAAAACAGATATCCGAAAAACTGGGTTAATACAAATATTATCATTTCTAGCAATAAACTGAAATTTCTTTTTCAGATAAAGTCTAAGTATCCAGAACTTGCTCCTGCTTACAAGAATGCTAAAAAATAACACATTCGTTTGGTCTCTAAAACAAAAAAGGAATTTTATCAAAATAAAATATTAAACTCAGACAACATGACTAGAAGCGCTTGGAACATTATTAATTCAATTAAAAAAGACAATAATAATGTTACAGTTAAGAAAATAATCCATAAAAACACACAAACCGATGATCCAGATAACATTACAAATTTATTTAACAACTATTTCAGAGATGCACCTCTAAATATTCTAAATCGTATTCCAGCTGTCAACACAAATTCAAATGGTCAAAACTATAATAGTAAAGTTTTCAACAGCCTTTTTCTTTATTCTCTTGAAGAATTGGAATTATATACGATAATTTTAAACAGTTTAAAAAATAAGAACTCCAATGGACCGGATGATATTTCAATTCTATTATAAGGAGTGTTGCTGATATCATAGCCGGTCCTTTGACATATATTATAAATCTTTCTTTCGTAGAAGGCACATTTCCACAAAAATTAAAATTAAATAAAATTATTCCGATTCACAAAAAAGGTGAAAAGACAAACTTGGGTACAGACCTGTAGCTTTAACTTCAGGATTTTCTAAAAATTTAGAGTACTGTTTTTTTAATAGATTTCAGTATTTTTTAAATAAAAATTGTATTATTAGTGATAAACAGTTTGGATTTAAAAAAAATAGTTCAACATCTGATGCTTTGTACTCTTTTTACAATAACATTATTCAAAATTTAGATAAAGGGGAATATCCTGTTAGTATTTTTTGCGATTTCAGTAAAGCATTTGATTGTGTTGACCATCCTCGATGGTTAAATAAGCTGGAATCGATAGGTACTCGAGGTGTTGCGCTAAACTGGGTTTCATCTTTCATAGCGAACAGATCTCAGTTTGTTACTCTTAATTTTGATGGAAATTGTGTCAATTCGGATATAGTATACACAAATTTTGGTGTACCACAAGGTACTGTACTAGCTCCAATACTTTTTGTATTATGTATTATTATATTAATCCCCGTTTTATATGCCGATGACACTACATTAAACATCTCAAATAAGAATGATAATGCTTTGAAAACAGAATGTAATAGAAATGTACAGTCATTTACCGAATGGTGCTATGAAAATAAACATTTTTTAAATGAAAGTAAAACCAAAATTCACCGTTTTAATAAGCATCCTTATAAAAAACAACATATTGATATTAACTTTGATAAAAATACAAAAAGTAATAATGCTTCAGCTCGTCTACTAGGGATGTTGATAACCGAACATCTGAGTTGGGATTCTCATTGTACTGAAATAGTTACGAAACTTAATAAGTTTTGTTATCAGTTACGTCCCCAAAATTAATTTTAAATATTAAACAACTAAAGATGTTTTACTTTGCTACTATTGAATCTAGAATACATTATGGTATATGTCTGTGGGGCAGTTCACATTCAGCTAAAACTGTTTATATGCTGGCGTATCATAATAAGAACATTATAAACCTCAGTTTCATTACTCTAATGGCTTTCATTATAGTACTCAGTACCATAATGAAACCATTATGGTACTCAGTATCATAATGAAATTATGTAAAAATGTATCAACGAAATTCGAAGAATTATTTAATTACAATTTAATTATTGTAAATATTTATAATACATTTTCTACAATTGGTAAGCGTAACACCAGGCAAAGAAGTCGAAAGTGTTTCATTTGTTTGATTACTAATTTGAACATTGTTTTGAATATTCTGCTGCATTGGTATATTCTTTTTACCCAGAATTGCTACAGATATTTTTTTCTTATTCTCTGCGGAATTTTCTATGTATCCTTCTGCAACTGTATTACTTCTCCATCCTCCGTGACGTTTAACAGTTTGAATATCTGCTCCGGAATCTGCTAACAAGGAGGCGGAAGATCTTCTAAAGGAGTGGCCAGTGTATTCCTCCGGGTTAGGAAGCTTAAGAAACGTAGCGATGAGTTTAGGCATATTTCCAAATGTGTGAATTCCTACTGGGAGCGTTGTACATTTATTGTTTCTATATGACACAAAAAAACGAGAATGGGCGGCATGCTTTGGACGCAAGGCGGCATATTTCCTAGTAAGTTCTACCATATTCACACCTTCAACACTTCCAGATGTAACAAAAAATTCCCGAGCAATTTTAGTTTTAGTGTTAGGAATAACAATTCTAAAAACTTGATCTTGATCAGTTACATTTTCTACAAGTAAATCCTTCAGTTCTTCCCTTCTACATGCTCCACTTAATCCAATGATGAACACTACCTAAATATAAAAGATTGATTAAATAATAGAAAAAAATATTATTTTGATTGATTTTTTTACCTTTATCATTAAAAACTGTTTATCATCTGCATCTAACAAAAACTTTGCGATGTCTTCTTTGGTAAAAATTCTGGACTTCTTAGCTCTATAGCCTTCGGATTTCCGCTTCAAAAATGCGACCAGGTGTATATATTTGCTGATATCAATGTTCTTCTTAATTGACAAAACACTTCGTAACATGGAGTAATACGACCAAAGGGACGAGGATTTTCTGTTTTTGGCCAACTCTTCAAAATATGCCAGTAACACTTTCTCATTTGTAATATTTTTCACCTTCTTCTTTATACACCATTCTTCGTAACGGTTGAAAGTCATTTCGTAAGTTGCTTTAGATTTTTGTGGTAAAAGTGATGAAACAACATTTTGCGCTGAATTTTCTATATCAGAAGGCAAACTTTCTTCAGAATCACTCATTTTTTGCCGAAAATCACAGACCATATACATACACTATTGTCAAACCTTGTTTATTTGTAAACAAGTAATTTGTTACTATGTGGTTACCATAACTCCATATAAAGAGAACATCAAAATCAGCATATCTGATTTTTTAGATTTAATTTTTTGGGACGTCAAAAAAATAATGTATTTTATTTTCTCATTGATTTACGCCAGCATATAAAATTTTGTATGTTATACGGATCATAATGTCAAACATTATGGTACACGCCGTGTTATCAAACTCGGCTTTGCCTCGTATGATAATCTTCACGACTAGTACCATAATTATTGACATTATGATCCTTATAACATAAATAACTATTTTATTACTCAGAAGAGAATTATTCGTTGTATGGCAGGGTTAAGTTATAATTCATTTTGCACATCTGTTTTTAAAGATTTAAAAAATTTAACAGTTACTTCGATATACATATTGGAAACCTGTTTGTTCATACATAAAAATACAACACACTTTGAAAAAATATCCGACGTTCATGACTATAACACCCGGCATAGAAACAATTTTTACGTTCCTACCTCAAGACTAAACATTGCTAAAAGTTCTCCTAATAGAATAGGCCTAGAAATTTATAATAACTTACCTACTTATTTAAAATCTGAAAATAATATTAAATTATTTAAAAAGAAATTAAAAGAATATATTATGCAGTACAGTTTTTATAATTTGAATGAATATTTTAATACTTAATTACCTAATTTTTAATGTGATGTAATTTTTATTATTTTATGTTTTGCATGTCCCGACGTTTTCTATACGCATGTAACTGTGTCTACAGAAAATAAAAGTATTATTATTATTACCTTGTAGCAATGACTTTTTAAAATACATGTATTCATTTTTCTAATACATCAATACTAATATAATAAATGCGAAAATAACACTGTCTGTCTGTCTGCCTTACTGTTACGTTTTCACGACTAACCCGCTGAACTAATTTTGATGAATTTTGGTATATAGATAGATTGAAACTTGGAGAGGAACATAGGCTACCTTTTGTCGTGAAAATAAAACTTGAAGGGGTGAAATAGGGGATGAAAGTGTGTATGGAGAACCCATCATTCCTGCCGCTGAACTAATTTAGATTAATTTCGGTATAGAGATAGATTGAGCCATGAAGAACCACATAGGGTACCTTTTGTCGCGAAAATAAAACTTAAAGGGGGTGAAATAGGGGATGAAAATTTGTATGGAGAACCCATCATTTCACAAGTTAGGGATATAAAAATTCTTATTTATGCTTTTGGTAAAAATAAATAGTGTTTTAGAGTTTTTGAAAAATCATCCCTCAAGGCGGTACAATAACGGATGATTTTAATTATTTTTTTATCTATAGTTAAGTTTTAACCGTTAACAGATTTTCGATATTTGTCGGAGAGCTAGCTTGCATCTTATGTACATAAGTAAATGTACCCGAGACATGTTTAGAAAAGGGCGCTGTTAGATGCGGTGCGAGGATCGGGAGGGAAGTGAGCGAAGCCGGGGTGGGTCAGCTAGTATTATGAAAATTGCTCAAAATGACGACCTCGAACTTTAATGCAAGCATTGCACGTTCGGAGTATATTTTAACACATTCTTTCAGGATTTCCTTGAATTTCTTGTGGTGCCTTACATTAACACCATTTTAGCTTCATCGCGAACTGTGTGTTCATTCATCAGCAATTCAGTGCTAAAATCTCTAAAATTTAAAATGAATAAAATTAATAACTTAAGTGACAGGCTACAGTCAACTAAAATCAAGGTAGATAATTTTTGTGCTAAAAGCCTATAGCTCGAATCCGGTGCGTTTCCGGATATGAGTATATTATTAAAACTTGCAGTGATGGGCGGAGCTTGACGATAGCGGTTTACGCAGCAACATTTTAAAGTTGAATACGTATCTAAGTTTTATTTCGATAAAATAATTTTACAATAATCGAAACACTCAGACATATATTTGGAGTTGGAATATCTTCAATAACATCCATTTGAGGACTATTTTGATCAGACATGCGAAATTCCATTAATAATAAAATATTTTTGACAGTTATTGACAGGTTGACACGTGACGTGTGTTTTGTATTTAAATTGACCTTTTTACGTTAGATTTTTACAATTATATTCATATTAAAATTAATCATTTCACTAGCATTTAATTTAGCTAGCCAAATTTATTGTACACAAATGCAGAAGAAAAGTTGCGACAACATAATATTGGGACAGTTTGCATCAATCATATGCCAGGAAATGTCCCTATACCATACTACACTACGTTTTTATTCCAGACAGAGCATAGAGTAAAAGTTTCTTATTTTACTCATAGGATTTGATGCAATCGCAACTTCATGTTACATCAATAACTATTAAAAATCAATGGTAATCTATTTCTATTTTAAAAATTAATGGTAACTTATCGGATTCTAATGCATTAATCAATCATTCTAAAGTGAATAGGTATAATATAATGTTATTTATACATTTTGTGTTATCTTTTATACTATTTGTTAATGCCAGTAGTAGGTTGTTTTGTTCTCTTTCTATTATGTGTAACATTGCGTGAGAAATTGCACCATTGTTGGAAATATTTTAGGTTACATTATGTTCGCATCTCTGTCAAAAACGTTTACTTAATTAAGTAGTTATGTTTCAAAGATTTATTTTTTTATATCTTCTAGAATAGAGTCACTATTTTTTATTTTTTGTTTTCCTTTATAAAAAAAACTATCTGTACCCGATGCAAATATTTGCATCATTGCAACAAACCATATTGGGGCATAACGGTATTAAATCATAAATTTTCTGTATTTATAATGTTTGGTTCTCTTCTACGCTGGTTTTTTAAAACTATCCCCCGCTGCTTTTTTGAATATACCGTGAGTTCCACCTAAGATGCAACATTTACTACACTTGCCCTCAAATAAATATGGACTGAAGATTTCTACACTGTTGCCAATTCCATTAATCATGTTGAAAATGCTACGTAATGAAGGAGCGGTAACACTGGAAGGCAAGGGACTGGGTGGGAAGCAGGGAGCATCAGTCCATATTTATTTGATGTATTATTATTAATGTATTACTATGGATACTAGTTTTTATATGTACTGCGTCGTTCTAGATAAAGTGCAACATAGGTTGTCAAAGTTGTCAATGTCAAATTAACTTATCATAATTTACTTATTTATAAATAACGTAAGAAAGTAATAACAGCAGTAGCAATAAAAAAATCAATATATTTCATACACAAATTACTACAAATTTTCAAAAACTAGGTTCAAATCCCAGTGAGATTCATGAATTTTTCACAAATCTGTTCTTCGTTATTTATACAATTTAATTTGAACAATTAACATGTTCATTTTAACTAAGTTACAGAAATTCACTGTTGAAATACATCTAAACAGTTATTTACAAATTTAATACTGTAGTGACAATACACTGCCACATGTGATGCCGTTGTGTTGTGCGGGTGACGATACTCCAAGTGGGAGACGGTTCTCGTCTACAACGATGTATGCGACATGTGGAAAATTCAAGAATTTCATTGTAGTCTCATAGCTCAGTTGGTGGAGTGTGCGACTAGATATCGGAAGGCCCTGGGTTCAAATCCCAGTGAGATTCATGAATTTTTATTTAGATCATTTAAACGATTATAAAAATTTTCATAGACAGAATGTAATATTTCGTGTCGTGTTGTAACCATATTTCACCTATATAAAGATTTAAATTATTTAAACTTGATATAATCTGATTTTGCAGCAGTTCCAAATATATTTCGTCATTGATATTTCCATTAATAAAAAATGGTCCAATAACATGATCCCCAATTAAGCCAGCCCAAACATAACTTTTAATGGATATTGAACCCTACTTACTTTAAATAAATGTAAATTATGCCTGCTCCAATATCTATAATTTTGTGAATTTACTTCTCCTGCTGTAAAAAAAAGTAGCTTCATCAAGAAACAAAATTTTGGTCTTGAAATTCGGATAGATATCAATTTTCTCAAAAAGTAGCTCACAAAAGGCAATTCTTTTCTCATGGTCATTGTTTCTTAACTTTTTCGTCTTTTAATAATCTAAATACAGTAGTTTTGTTAATATTTAATTGATTTGCCTAAATTTTCATAGATAGCTGATTATCTTTTTCTATTGCTCTTAGAAAATTATTTTTCTTTTCTTCAGTCAGTTTTTGTTCTTGTCCTCTTCTTAGGATTCTTATCCAAGCATCCATCACTTTTAAATTTTGAGAATATTCTCGAAACTGTAGAAGGATTTGGTCTAGAACGTTCAGGAAATAAGTTGGTAAACATATAATATACATTTCTTACACTATATCCAGCATTGTACCAAACAACCATTCGAATCCTTTCTTCTTTACTAAACTTCTTTAACGAGTAATGACAAGACAAGTTAATTTGACATTGGCAACTTTGGCAACGTATGTTTTTGAGATATTTTAGCTTTTAGAAAATGTAATGTATTCAAAATAGTTAGTTAACAGTTAATAATCAATCAATTTACCATAGAAAATAGAGCAAAATAGAAAAAAGACACAAAATCTGTTTATAACTATTGTTATATGTATATTTAATTGTTTAAATTGTTAGTGTTGGTGAATATGTAGATATGGTGTTTATTTATAGATATTGTAAAAGTAATGGTTGTCGTAGTCCAGAGAATATCGACGTGGACATCAAAGAATGAATTTGTGTGAATTTCATTGTTTCTTAATTGTTACCTATTTTTTTTGCATAATTGATTTTTTTGTAAAAATTAAATTATCTCAAAAACCACTGCGTTTATCAAATTTTATCAAGAATACCTTTTTGTGTACTTTTGTATTGTATGTAATATTTTATAGGTAAAGTTGAAAAAATGTTAATTGATCAAAAAATAAAGATAAAAAACCTTCATGACTTCCCCATATGAGACGCCTCTGGTTGAAACACAGTTTAAATATGCACCTCAATAAGTAGTATCCTCGTATCAAGTTTCAAAATTTTAGTGCAACTAGTATCAGACTTATTAATAAAAATGTGCTTGATGAGGTGCACTTTTAAAGGCCTGTAACTCTGTAACGAGAAGTTTCCGGACATACCTTCATATGACATTTTTTACTCAAAATGATGTCAGGAATATGCTGTTAATTTTTTTTTTACACTAGTCCTGATACAGCCTGTATATGTAAATTATATAAATGTTAATTTATATCAGTATACACTCTATTTGCTAGTTTGTATACTTGCAGCTAACTCTATATTAGAAACTTAAACCACAGAATAAATAAATATAAGTATTTTTATACTTTGCTAAACCTGTAAAAATTTTCAATGATTGGATGTCAAACTTCAAAATATTTACATAGATAACAAAAATAGAGACCTGTCTTAGATCTATCATACTAGCAGTGGGATAGGATGGATTTCATTGTAAATTTGATGAGGAATTTTGTATATTATAATTATAATTCTTTCAAATTTCTCTTCTTTGCATACAAGTAAAGAGTTGATTAGATTTTGATTATAACTGAACAACCGGAAGTACTTTTATTTGAAGTCCTTAACAGTTTTTATTAAATATGAAAGAACATTTCATTTCCTATCAGTTTGATTCATTTTCAATAGATATAGAATTAAATAATTTTAAAGAGATTAACTCTCGTAAATCAGCCAGCTATGCTACAACCATGGAAATTGGTGATATATTCAAATATTCTAAATAGCAGATTTCAGTGTCAAGTGCAATTGACATAGTTTATATTTGTGTTATAATTTTATTGGATACATAGAATCTTTTCCAAGGAATTTTCGGGACGGAATTTGTAGAAAATAGTTATGTTCATGTTACAATTTTATTGGATATAACGAATATTTTTCAATGAACTTTCAATAAGGGATTTTTGCAAAATACATAGAATTGAAGAAGATAATGTGCTGCAGCATGAGATTTTTTTTTTGTAAATAATGACTCTCGGACTTGCGCTGCATAATAACATAGGAATGTGCTGTAGTACTGACAACATCACTAGATACTAGTACTAGATAGTAATGGAAAGATGGAAACTCAAACTACTGTGTAACAAATGCGTAAAGCTGATTTCTTCTTTTACCGAAAGTGGAAGTAGCGACACGAGCTGTAATTAAGTGGTGCAAGTGGTGAGTCTATAAAGGCTTCACGCATGTACTGAACACTATCCTTTTAATACGAAAATATTGTATCTGTGCTAGCAAAGAACTGTAAATCATGGTAAAAAAAGTCAAGGCAATCTAATATTTTTTTATTTTTTATGACTATCAAATTCCATGTACGTACTCTGATCCAATGGCTGAGCTGCCACTACTCATACCGTTTCAAAACGATACAAAACTGTAATTATTTAACATTTATCACAAACATAATTTCGGTTACGTAAGGTACAGGATTTCTTTTTTTGTTAGAAGTGCGTGCATCTTAGTTCATTTAATACAATATAATTTACTTTTCTAATTTGGAAAATTAAGGTATATCAACTGTTTAGGTCATTAATATTTACTAATATGTAAACTATTGTAAAACTTTATACCCTTTTACCAGAATCCTTGTCAGGTTTTAAACCAAACTTTACGAATTAAAAATTAGGTGATGATGACGTCCTTAAGTTTATAAGTGTGTTTATGTGATTCATGTTATGAACATCATTTTGATTAATTCGACCACTATTCATAATTTATAAAATTATATACCATAGTATAAAATATAAAATTTCTATTTCTAAGGATGCCTTCATGGAAAAACGGTCCACCTTCACGAATTTAACATATTTTACACACAGATTTACTTCGGTTGTTGATGCAAAGGGTGAAGTTGACTGCATCTATACCAGGGATTTGTGAATCTCCACCATGTACCCGGCCAGATCGACAGAGATAGTCATACATAATTCCGAATTTTTGTCTTTGTTTCCGTTACTTGTCAAATTTTTTGTTTGACAGGTTTGACAGATTTTAGGTTATTCTTGATATCACCATTGAAATATAATTATTTTAATATATGACAATGGTTGGAAGGTGTTGTATTGAAAATTGTGTATCAAAATATATAATGATCAAATATACTTAAAGACAATTAATTTTTGACGTGAATTTGACAGATGTGAATATGACTGATATGAATATCAAATTCACTTGTCTAAATTGGAATTATCTATATCTTTCTCACTCACACTTCCTGTGTTCTCTCTTACACAAGAAATACATATATCAATATACACTAGCTCCATCCAGTAGCTAACAAATCACTGATCTATACAGATTTTGCTAAAGCATTTGACAGAATTGATCATAGTGTTTTGATAAAAAAATTGCACTTTTTCTCCCTCTCTCCTTCTTTAGTTTCCTTACTCTCGTCCTACCTTCATCAACGTGAGCTTTTTGTCAATATCAATAATGAAAATTTTTATAATTTTTTTTCAACTTCAGGAATTGCACAAGGCTCTAATCTTGGTCCACTGCTTTTTTTATTATTTGTCAACGACCTAATGGATATTCTACGATATGACTATTATTTGCTGATGATTTCAAAATCTTCCACCCAGTATCTTCATTTAATGATTGTCAGCTGCTACACGATGATTTGAGTAGTTTATATCAATGGTGTTATGATAATAACCTCCATCTCAATCTAAATAAATGTTTCACTATGTCGTACTCTAGGACACTAACACCATTGCTATAAAAATGAATCATGTTTCCCTGACACGCACTCAAACATTTAAAGATCTTTGAGTGACCTTTGACTCAAAACTGACTTTTATAAATCACATTCAAGTAACATGCAAAGCTGCGATTCGTATGTTGGGCTTTGTAATCAGAAATGCTCGGTATTTCCACAACATGCCCGCAATTTTTACACTTTATTATTCATTTGCGAGATCTAAACTTGAGTATTGTAACATTATTTGGAATTCCATTTATGAAGCTCATCAAGCACTTATTGAGTTAAAAAGTTTCTTATATTTGTATATTTTAAACTACATAAAATTTATCCTGGTCATGACATCTCATATGGAACTCTACTCAGTATATTCCATATGAAAAGTCTTGTGGAACGCCGTGATAATAATTTGGTGTTGCACATAGCTAAATTAATTATACTGCATCCTTTAACTTAACACTCTCCCGTAGCAACCTTTTAATATCTTCGCCACTTATCAAACCAAGTTTTCTAACATTGACATGTTCCGTTCGGACTTTAAATCGTGTAAGAAAAGCATTATTAATTACTGTGTATGACTCATGTAATATTTTTTGTTTTATATTTGTGTTGTAATGGTATCCAGTCATTGGGTTTGACCTGTTGGACAGTCTGTTCTTAAATAAATAAATAAATAAATACAAAATTTTGTGATAAATTGGACGGAGAAATAAATAGTTTGTAATTTATTACTTAACATACCAGATGGTGGAAATAAAGACACAATTTCGATGTTAATTTTGAGATGTTTAAATATTATTTCCCCATAATTATTTTTAAGCAAAATAGATAGAGAAAAAAATCTGTATTATTTTTTTTAATTATTTCTCAATTTACTACTACTAGTTTACTATAATTTATTTTAACGTAAATTTCCTAAATATAATGCATTTCTAAAAATAGACCCAGTGGAATTTTTCATTTTCTAATACTTTACCTCTTCTTTGTTGTGTTTATCACTTAGCACTTTTACTACTTACTTACGCTTTTACACTAATTTCACTATACTTCACATTAACTCAAAAGGCTTTTTACATTTTAGTTTTCTTATGTTAATATTGTTCAGTAATTGAGTAGACTCTTCATTTAAGCCTATTTGTCACGAACTTTGCTTTGGACGGAATTCGGACCAAAATTTTTATGGACAAATTTGTGGACATAGTTCTAGTTGTAAACTAGAATGTTTTTCATAAAATTATATGAGCATTGCTTACTTACTAACGAATCCAAGATAATTAAATAATATTTTTTTGAATTATAAACTGTAAACAATAATCAACGGCCGCAATAATTATTATTAAAAATCCTACTGCTGATTGCCAAATGTCATAATGTATTGCGCATATAAAACTGCATCGGATTTGCCATTCGGCTCAGCTGAATGATGTCGCATTTACATTTTATCTTTAGATTGGCAAAAGAAAACTGCAATTTCTGTTAAACTATCGTGCTCTTGTCTACTTTATCATTCTTATTATTAAAATCCCAAAAAAAATATTTTTGTACTAATTCATTACAGTGCGCCCTTGCCAGTCGGCAAAAGCTGACTCAGTGGGGACGCTCCTTTATATGCGTACTTTCTGTCCATGAAAATAGAACTTTACGGACAGAAATAATCTCTGATAAAATTTTCTATAAAATTCTCTCTATAATTACGTCCATAATTCTGTGCATTATTATAGATCGTAACATACGTGTTCTATGTGATTCTGAAGTCTGTTTTCGAGTTTGTGAGCATTTTTTATATCTCTTCGGTAATCAAAGCAACACTATTTCTAGCATACTATTGGGCATAAACAATATTCCCGAATACGGAATACCTTGTTTCGGAAGTTTTGAATAATTTTGATATTGCTTGCACTACCGTTTCCCCAAATTTGTGAACCGTAGGATATAATAAAATTTTATTATATACTGACAATTGAAAATTTCGTTCTATACATTTTATTACAGTTAATATTCAATTCAATTCCTCTCGTTTCTGCTTTACGTGCCTTTTGCAGTGTAGTTTTGCATCGAGGGTCAAACCTAGATATGTATAAGAAAAATCTGTTGTGGCCAGCACAAGACCTCTCGCCATTTCCATATTAGACTATATAAGTATTGTATTGCACTTTGCTATCGAACCGACGTTTTATAACAAAATATTACAGGACTTTACCCAAATATTGTTTTTTATTGTATTTAACATGTCTTCTGCACACATATAATTCTAATTATATCTATTTTTCATTGTATGAGGGAGTTTCTAAATGTCACAAATTCTTTCAATTCATTAACCAGATTGGCGGTATTTCTGATGGATATATGCATATTACCTATAATTTCAAATATTTAATTAATAAAACAATAAGAAAGATTAAATGTACTTCCCAGAAAAAGCTATCAAAATGTTACTAAAACTGTTGATTTTTGACACTGAAATCTGTCATTTACAAATTATATTATAAACATTTGACTTTGTCAACTGGTCTCCTTAGTTTCGCCTACTCGACTTGTTATATCTCGATATTCTATATATTATAGCGTCTTTATCTCTAAATTTATAGAAGATATAATAAAAAATTTAAATGTATCAGGTATAGAATTTTATTCTTCAAAATTAGTAATATCAAAAATTTTCAAAAATTAATATTTGGAAGAATTTCTTTTAAAAACTACTGCTTCCGGTTGTTCAATTGTTACCAAAACCTTCTCAGCTCTTCCCAGGAATGTCAGATTGAGGAATCCATAGTTAAACAGTTCTTAAGTCTTATAGTTTTTGAGGAATCGTGGCTACAACATCCAGACATACAAACATACACACATCCACACACACACACACACACACACACACACACACACACACACACACACACAGACATCATTTTAAAAATGTTATAATCGGATTATAGGGACTTTAAATCGTGCTTATTCACTAAAATCTGGGTATGCGAATTTTAGCATGAATCCAATACCTCTCTTAGCGAGAGGTAAAAAGGTACAAAAAAAATTCATCATGAAGAAATTTTGGTGAAATTCTTTGTATTGAATTGTCAATTGTTCACACGACTTTTAAAAGTTTCATGAAGACTAGCAATTACTATCAAAAATCTCTAGATGTAGTGGATTTTATAGATTTTGTAAATTTTTTGTTGTTTTTATCTATCGGGTAAAACATTGATCCTCACAAAAAAAATTAAACACAAAAAAGGATTTAAATTGGTTACTATTTCTAGACAACTTTGTTATTAGTGACAGTAAATAAAAATTATAAAAAAGATATAGGAAAGAAGAACAGGCAGAGTCAATATACAATTTATTTTAGTTAAAACAATATAAGTTGGATATAACATAATATAATTTAGCAAATATGAATCACGCAACTGATGAAAACGACAAGAAATTAAATTCACATTAAAAGATGCATCAAAACGCTTTATTTTAAAGGCGCCATTATATTTTGTGCATCTTCTACGAACTTCTTCTTCTTGATGCATTTTTTGTGAATCTTTCTAAAAAGATGCATTGTGGGAATAGACATCTAGACATAAAACAGGAAAAATTCAAGAAATTAGTTAGTACTAGTAATAAACAAATCAGTGGTGTCATGTATTAAAAACAAAATACGCACACTGACAGCTACTAGTTTTATTTGATATTTATTTTTTTTTTGTTTGATATTACTGAGAATATAATTCATTAGTCACGTGACATGTTTTCCGCCAATCGACATTCAGAATTTCCCTAGTTACATGTCTGTCACAGCGATGATAAAAAAACAAAGAAATTATCACCTTATTTACATTCGTTACTAAGGGATTTTTACAACATTGACAGTTAATTTTAACAAAAATTCATTATATTCTCTCATTAAATATAAGCTCGTGATATGATTAATAATCGAAGATATTGCTCGTGAAACCGAAGCAGCACATTTCACTCGTCCTTCGGACTCGTAAAATCTGCAACTCGGTTTCACTCGAAAATATCATCGATGATAATCATATCACTTGTTATATTACGTATGATTATAATTCAAATTTGTTTTATTAATGTGCAGACATAATGGAAGTTTCTTATATAAATCCAACTACATATAATTGCTAATTTCTTTACATTAGGTACATGGAAATTACAATTACTTCATGAACGTGGCAATGAATAAATTTAACTAAATAATAATGCTAAAATGAAAACTACTTTTGAAATAAATAAATTTCCGTTTGTGATGGCACATAATGCTGAACCAATGATAATATATAGTTACGCCTATTTGCTTGGCTTTACAGAAACTAAAAGTTATTTTCATTGTAATTTGAGTAATTTTAATATCGATTTGTAAAGTTACAAGTACCTCGTTTCCCATTACGGCTCTGAAGCAAGCACTGCAGTGGAAATCCGCGCATTTATTTGTTTCGAAGAGTGGATTCCAATCGGAATATTGGTATTTTTAATACATCTTTATATTGGAGCTAAGCCAGACGGTAAGGATTCAATATACGAAACCGGAATAAGAAATTGCGGAAAAACTTTCGTGATTTTAAACTAACTTCTGGAAGATTTGTCTTTTGTTTTTAGATGTTACGGATTTTGAAATTGAATTTTTTGCAAGATATGTTTTACAAGTGCCGATCCTTATTTAAACTTGGAATACGTAGATAACATGAGCATTACTACAAAATTAAATATCAATTCTTTTAAATAAGTCGTTTTCTTAGTATTTTCTTCAAGTCGATATTTAATGGATACCAATTATTTTCTATTTATTTTTCATTTGCTTGTTTTCAATCAATTATAGGATTGTCCTAGTTTCTATTTCTGGAAACTATCACTGCTTTTTTAAGTATTGATTCTGCTAAGTAATTTAAACAAATCATACGACATAACTGTTTTTATAACTGACGAACAAATAATAATAATTATTTTAACATATTATTATCTACCTAAATTTAATGGTTATGTTTATAATCGAATATAATCAGGATTATATTTCTCGGAGCTCAAAATTTTGAACAGGTTTCTTGTCCATTTTCGCGACAAGGCGCATAAAACGTCTTTATTTCTCAAACATGCAGGATCGGGTCATTTGTGGTAGCAGAGGGCTCTTATTATAATAGCCATATATTAAGCTAATTAGCATAAAATTGTACAAGCACTTTTCTCAAAAAATTCGTTACGTAAGGGTGCGAAAATATTATATCACTGAATTCAGAATTAAATTCTCCAACGAATGGGGAAATAAAAATATATGTTCTCATTTAAAATAAAAAAGTCGGGTCCCATATTTTAGAACCACTGGTCAAAAAAAATATTTATTTTCTTTAAATTTGTCTTGTGAAAGAGAAATTGTTTTCCCATTTAACCGTTTTTGTAGCTCTTACAATTCTCGAGATTTTATTTTAAATATGTTCGAAGTAGTTTCCTTCAACAATAATACAGTTCACCATTTTTTTTCTTCCACTTATTAAACGCTCTTCACCAATCTTCTTTTGGAATGCTATAAACTAATTTTTCTATTTTGCTTCTGTAACTAAGCTATTACAGAACTCAAAATAGTTCGTTAATAGCACATTTAAGTGCTGTAATAGACTAGTACAATTTATTTATTTATGGTTGGTGCCTAAGAATTTCAAAAATATCAAACTTCAAATCTCGTTAAATAAACGAACACAAACGATTGTGAAGCATTTTATTTTTATATAAAGTTGAATTTAAAGCTAAGAATAAGAAGAAGAGAAGAAACGTTACAAAAATAAGGTTAGAGTTGTGAAATGAATTTTCAAACAAAATTCCCTAAACTTTGACAATATTATTTTTCATTTAAAAAAGGCATAAAAAGCACAAAATAGAAAAAAATTGTATAAAGAATTCATTTCATAATTGTCGATTATTTGGTTCCTTCTTACAAAATAAAATGACAATTATGACACTTATTCTTTAATGTACTATTCCGTAAGTCTTTAAAACTGTCAAACTTGTAAAATTAATTTCTGGCGTCTTAAAAATAACAAAATCTTTCAAACTAATTACTGGGGGACTTATAAACTGTGAAACTTTAGGCTGACATAAAAACTGTCAAAGCCGCCAAAATTTAAATTATGTTTCGAAAATGCTTTCTGGTTAATTCCAAATTGTCACACAATTATTATACTTAAAAAATTCTCAATTGACGAAATACCCTAATATGGTAACTTTTGCTTAATTTAACCGAATTCGTATCTCATTTAAATTATGCTTCGAAAATGCTTTCTGGTTAATTCCAAATTGTCACACAATTATTATACTTAAAAAAATCCTCAATTGACGAAATATCCTAATATGGTAACTTTTGCTTAATTTAACCGAATTCGTATCTCAGTTCTCAAGAACGTGGGGATAGACATGTTGTACGGGCCTGGACAGCCTGTATAGCAAAAATCACATATTATTTTTTATTTGTATATAATTTTTTTTGTAGCGATGTCTTTTCGAAGCACATATACAGTACCTAAATGTTATAAATAAACATTTATGGCATTGTAGTTATTTATATAATTCCTTAGATAGTACATGTTCATATTTAAAATATAAGGCTTTTTACTTAATGAGCCCTTTTTACAATGATATGATGATTAATGAAAAAAAAAATATGTGATTTTTTAAAGTTTTACGAAGAGTTACTTACGTCACCGGTGTTTGTCAAGTGGCACTGAAACAGTGTTCTTTCATGAAATCAGATATTGTGTACTTTTTCGGTAGAAAAAATATATTTTACATATTTTTAGTCTTAAACTTAATACAAACGAAACTACAATTTCAATTTTATGGTATTTATTTCATATTCGAGTGAGTAGTAAGTGCTATAATGTTTAAAATAACACCGGCGCTGTGGAATTATAGGCGGGATTCTCAACTTTTATATAGTCAATAGAATCAAATCATTACCCGTCGCGTCAAAAATAGTATGTTTAATTCGTTATAACTTTATAGTGAAGATTTTTTAAAAATTATTTAGCTTTACTACTTATTAATCACTAAGTATTTCACCATGTTACTATAATTTTGTTATATTTCGTTTATGATGTAAGACCCATTATTTTATTTCTTTATACATTAAAATTTAATGAAATAATTTGTCTAGTGATTTTAAAATGGTTTGTACATACCTACAAAACTTATCGATTATCGAGTTCATAAATTTTCAGTGAATTTGAAAAGGATTATCTGGATATTTCTTTTTAATCCATATAAAATAAATGCAAGCCGATTTCCATTGTACAGAATAAATAACTTGTAAATGCAGTGATTCCTATTTTGTGTGTGTTTCCAAGCATAAACTTATGGAAAATAACCTATATGGAAGTTTCTCGCTGCAGTTTAGTATAATTTACGTATAATATTGTTAGGTTATTCATTACTTACCTATAAATTAACTTTCAAATGTACTTTTTTTTTAAATTAAATTATAAATCAATTTTGTCTCTTTTCTTTACTGGCACAGCATATGAATTGGTTCATACCTTTTTATTATAAAAAAGTTACTTTAAAAATTGTATCTCGTATAGTCGTAGTAGTAAACGTTAACGATTGCATAAATAAAAACCACCCAGCACATGAAATTACATTAAAAATCTTAAAATGCAACATATCGAAGATAAAATTTTCTAGATAACTAATATTTAATCTTGAACATAAGTACATGGGGCTTTATTTTTGTAAAATGAGAAAAGTAAAATAATTGTAACCAAAAATTATAAAGTTAATTTTTATAAAAGTAGACAATGGAATGAAATTATCTTGTTTCATTAAATATATCTGTTTGTTCTTTGTTAGTCTATTTTTAAATCAAATAAACCTTTTAAGTTTTAAGTTCTGTATTTTAATGAACAAACGTATCGGTGCCTTGTTCACGAACACAAAACAAATATTTTAAGAATTCTACTTATTCTGTTTCCGTTTTAAGTTGGATTTCGGTATTTATTTTAAATTTATAATGGTTGAATTACAATTAAAATTAATGTATAATGTGAATTAATAAAAAGAAAAACATTAACATAATATACTGGTTTATGTAGCAAAAACGTGTTTCTCATATTATCTTGGCATTTTGATGCATCCGGTTTGATGCTGAAGGTTATATCTATTAGCAAACAATGTTACACTTAATTTCCTGTTATACTCTTTGAAGTTTGCTTAGAGATGTTTGTTCAATATTTGAGAAGAAACAAGAAACTTTACAATTAATATCAACAACACAATTTATAAATGTAATTATTTTTTTTTTAAATTGCGACAATTTAATTTAGCATGGATGAAGTACATGTAATTGTGAAACAAATCTGTTTTGTTTCAATATTTTAATTTGGTAAAAATATTTAAAGTTTACTGACTTCGGCACAAGTGCGAGGTTATTGTATTATTTACTGCAGCTAAATTATTACAATCTTGCCCTTAAAATTTAGATTACCTACTTAAATGCTAGTGCAGAAGAATTGCGAAAACATTCATTCATTCATTATGCGATGCAATTGAAGAAATATCTGTGAAATATTAATGGCATAATTCTATACTATTTTGGAAAGTTACAACAGTTACAGTTTCAAGTATAGCAGCCACGCGATAAGTTGGCACTGACAATAGACTAACACTGCGAATAATAGCCAATCTGATAACATCAACTACAATTTCTTTGGCTTGTGAATGAATCCCTTTCCTCTTTATACCAATTTTAAATGTTGATGGAGTCTTTTTCTCGAAATAGTAAATAGTTAACAATTACAAACATTCGGCTAAACGTCAATATACTTAACCCACCTATTTCGACCCGTCCAACTAGGTTCAGCGCATACTAGATCAATCTCAAGTTAATTCGCGTCAGCTATATTATAGGGTAAATCTTAACTTTAAGTGAACCTTGATGAAATAGAACTGAAAGTATACATCGGTACAAACGGCTATAAGAGAAATCAAGTTAAGCGATCTGCGATCTTTATTTATCAAACTCTGTTTCATAATGAATTACATTATAGTACTCATAGCTCATAAAAATGTGAGATTATTTTAAATATAGGTTCTTATTTTAAAAAAATAGTGTTTGTGTAATAATCCAAGGTTTATTAAACAGTTTTTCTCTCTTTCTCATAATAAGCGAAATACAAGACGTTTTCAAAATAAACTAAAAACAAGTCAGTTTAATAGCTTGTACTTTTAAAATAAAAGACGGTAGAAAAGTCCCTTGGCGACTGTTAAT
The DNA here is from genome assembly GCA_943142095.1 of Ophonus ardosiacus. Taxonomy (NCBI): domain Eukaryota; kingdom Metazoa; phylum Arthropoda; class Insecta; order Coleoptera; family Carabidae; genus Ophonus; species Ophonus ardosiacus. Next base: position 39,377,459 of record OW964823.1, read on the forward strand.
TTTAACTCAAATATGAATATGGAATACTGTTGGATATATACGTGTAGAAAACTGTTTTATATATTTACATGTAGATAGTCAGTAATACAGGGTGGGGCAGAAAAACCTATCCGATTTCAAAACGTTATAAAATTAAAACCACTCAACTTGTCAAAAAAAATTTTTATTAACATATCGCAAATTTTATGCCATTTTTAAATTTAAGTTTTGAAAAGCACATCACTCAAATGTCGTCCTTGGGAACAAATACACTGATTTAGGCGCTCGCGGTAGCTTTCCATGACTTTCACCGTCATTTCCACAGGACTTTCTTAAATTGCCCGAGCAATTTCCCTTCGTACAGCAAGAAGGGTCCTTGGTCGATGCTGGTAAACCTTCGATTTGAGGTAACCCCAAAGGAAGAAGTCACATGGAGTGAGATCCGGTGAGCGCGGCGGCCAGCCAAGATCACCTCTCAGGGAAATGAGGCGACCGGGAAACAGTTCCCTGAGAATGTCCATTGATCGTCGCGATGTGTAGGCGGTTGCCCCATCCTGTTGAAACCACACATTTTCCACGCCATTTTCTTCCATTTTGGGTCTAAGAAAATTTTCCAGCATGAAACAATAGCGCTCGCTGTTGACCGTTACGGTTTGCCCATTTTCTTCAAAAAAGTAAGGCCCCCAGACGCCTAGGCGGGAAAGAGCACACCACACAGTCACTTTTGGGCTATGGAGGGGTTCCTGATGGATTTCTCGAGGATTTTCGTCACTCTAATATCGAAAATTCTGCCTGTTAACGGCACCACAAAGGTGAAAATGGGCTTCGTCCGTGAAGAGCACAACATCGTCGTTTGGGAGTTCTCGGAGATCGCGACACAGGTTCGTACGGGTTTCAAAATCCCTTTCACTTAATTCCTGTGCAACAACCATTTTGTAGGGATGCATTTTGAGGTCCCGGTGCAAAATGCGCCGAATACTGCGGTTGGAAATCGCCAAAGCGAGCGAATGTTTTCGCGCCGAACGACGCGGGGAACGTTCAATCGCGGCTCTCACATTGGCCACGTTTTCAGGTCCTGTTGCTGTCCTGGGACGTCCAGGCGACTTCTTTTTCAATGCTGAACTCGTCTGTCTAAAATTTGACACCCACACTTTAATCGTAGCGTGATGTGGAACAGGATCATGACGCCCGAGTCCGAAATGAATTCGAAAAGGACGTTGTGTAGCAATTATCGAACCGCCGCATTCGATAAACCGCTCAATAACAAAAGCACGATGTTCACCAGACCAAGGCATGTTGACTACTGACAAATGGCATAAAACCGGCTTTCTAACGGTTTTTACCCCACTACTCTACCTGCTCCCTCTTTTGAGAAAAAGGGATTTGAAATCGGATAGGTTTTTCTGCCCCACCCTGTATAAACTATGTAGAACATTGTAGAATATGTCAACAAGGTGGACATTTTCGGAAGAAACTACTTCTGAATATAAAAATTAATTCGAAGAGGCCGCTCGTTAATAATTTTAACCTTAGTAAAATGTGATTATCTATATGTAAAACAAAAGACAAATAAATATATTTTTTTATATAACGCACATGCCTTCTTTTTTACCTCTTGCTAAGGGAGGTATTGAATTCATACAAAAAATCACATATCCAGATTTTAGTGAATAAACACGTTTTAAGGTTCCTAGAATCCGATTTTAACATTTTTAAGATAATGTTTGTGTCTCTCTCTCTCTCTCTCTCTCTCTCTCTCTCTCTCTGTGTGTGTGTGTGTGTGTGTGTGTGTGTGTGTGTATGTGAATGTGTATGTGTCTGAATGTTAGAAGGTCGATTCCTCAAAATCTGTAATACTTAAGACCTGTTTAACTCCGTATTCCTCAATCTGACATTCGTGAGAAGAGTTGAAAAGATTTTGGTAATATTTGGACAACCTGGATATTTTTGTTATTACAAATATGAAAGAATATTAAATTCTTTATCCAATACATTGAATATTTTTATTATATCTTCTATAGAGATTGTGCAGGAAGTTTTGTAAGAATAAACTTCCTGACTTTCTTACCGTGGCTCCCAGATAACTGCTAGGGTCGGTGACGAAATTCTAATGTACTTTTAATAAATAAAGTAACAATTTATATTTTCAATTAGTTATATTGTGAAAATATATAAATTACATGACATTAAATTATTTTTTAATTAACAATAACAATAATTTTTGTTTTTCTACTATGGTGATATCATCGCCAAAAGTTAGCTTTGGAAATAAGTGCATCGTGTCAAAGTGACAACTTCTTGGTTGTACTCCTGCCAAAGTGACAGTGAAGTGGCAGCCCAAAGTGACAGTGAAGTGACAGCCCAAAGCGTTGAAGTGACAGCCCAAAGCGTCGCTAACAGAGATAGAGAGTTATAAATAAATAAAATAATCTCTTGTAATGAATTTCTCAGCCCAAGCAACTCCATGGAAACCAGTTGAAAAATTGAAATGTTTCTAATTGACAGAAAATGTCAGTGTCAAAAGTCCAAATACTGAAGGTTTTTTTCTGGGAAATACATTTAATTTTTCTTATTTTATTATTAATTAAAAATTTAAAATTATAGATACATATATTACATATCAGTGCAAAAAACTTACAAATGTTAGAGATAAAAAAACTGGAAATAAAGAACCTATACGACCTGGAGAATTCTATAATTTTATTACATAAACGCATGAGAAATATCTCCAATCTCGTCAATGAATTTGAAGAATCTCGAACATTTAGAAGAGTAGGAGGAAACTTATTTATTGAATGAATTGCAAATATAAAAATATATTAATAATAGATGTAATTAGAATTTTTTGTGCCTACTAGAAATGTTAAATACAATATGTACTTATGGAAATAGCGAGGCAAGAGGTCTTGTCTAATTAACTCTTTTCATTGGAATATTATTTGAGAACCTTCATAGAATTCGATGTCGAATGATTTTCATGCCTTAATGTTCCATTAGTTTATTTGAAATACGTACAAATATGAGCCCATTATCATCTGAATAGAAATACATAAAATATATAAAAGTTATAAAAAGGTTTTGTGTAATACAAAGTTTTCAACTCACCAAACTGAAGAGATTTTTTTTTCTTCTACAAAATCCAATGTATTTATACATATTACTTGAATATTTTGCATTCAGAATTTATTGATAATGATAGTGCGAACGATGAATAAAAACCAACATAGCTTTCACCATGACGACAGGTGAAGCTCTGATGAAAAAAACAAAAATGGACGAAGTGCACAAAGACGTCACGCACACTAGCGCCGCGGAATAAAATCGAACTCCCCATACAAACAACATAACCTATCACATTGTTTGTTTACAGTTACAAGAAGTTTATCTAAAAGTTTTTTTTTATTAATTATATTTTAATAAGTTATGACGTTGGATGACCCTTCATTTATTGTTCTGACGGGAGAAGATGTGCCTGGAGCGAAGTTTATACATGCAAACATTGAAGATCATTCAGTTGTTGAGCTTCAACGCTGGTTACAATGTAGAGATTTAAAAAAGAATGCAAATAAAAAGGAACTTATCGAAAGGTATGCTATTTTAATTTTTATTAGCGTTCTTTTTTTTAAATTTAAGTAAATACTATTACTATAACCACTGAAATTTATGTTTTAAATTTTATTTTTAGATGTATTAACTGCATTTCTGCTGGTCGAAGAGGGATAATTGATGTAGCAGTTGATGAAGTAAAATGGTTTAAATTAAAATCATTTAGGTCGTCGTCGTCAATATCGAAGTCCGAATCTGACGTTTCCGTGGTTCCAGTTCCTGGAATATCAATTTTAAGCAGTGGACATTTTCAACCATCTCCTTCGGTGGTTATACCTGAATTTTTCAATAGAGGGTGTATTTACCACTATTTAGTAGAAAAGAAGACTCCGACGGAAACGGCAAATTATGAAAAATCTTTAAAACGTGGACAACATGTTGATAACGATCATGGCGAATGTAAGGCATCAGAGTTGAGGAAATGTAGTCATTTTGCTGCATTATTATTTTATGCATGGATCCAAATTTTACACTTCTGTAAGTTTTCGTGAGCCTTTGGAAATAAAATAAATTCAACATCTTTCATATAGTTTTTATGTCTGTATCTGGACTCACTATTACACAATCCGTACGTACATCTGATTTTGATTTTAAATGAAAGCAGAAAAATGCTACTTGTGATTAATAAGGTCGGCTGTTTATTTGTACGGATAGCTCAGATTTGTACCGTAGGCGCTACAGTCGATTTTTCTGTGTACTTCGTCCATTGTAAATTTATGAAGTGAAAAATATGGAATACCACCATTATATGTACAGTAAGCTATAAACAGATATGAAAATTGGCGCCAAAATGAGACTGGGGTGTAAGATATACAGAAAAGTGAGAAGTGAACACGAAAAAAATAAATATCGAAAATTAATGAAATTCTTAATGCTGAACATAGTTATTGAAATATGTTTGTGAATTTAACGATTTTTTAAATTTAATAGTACATGACTAGTTTCTTAGAGGAGTCTTGTATTTTTAAATTTTGATTGCTCTAGAATTTTAGGTTTATTAAAGGCAATTTCGTGGCTAGTTTGACAGATATGTTTACATTGAGCACTGTGGTCTGGGTTATTTCTATTTGAATGATATTCATGTTGAAGAATCCTCTTTTTTAAGGGTTGGGAAGATTCTACGATGTACACTCTGCTACACGTTTTGCAAGTTAATTGATGAACTATAACTTTTTTGTTGATTGTTTCTATTTTATCTTTCAGTTGTGTATGTAAAGAACCAGTGGAGTTAATATTATTGTTAGCTATTTTGATGTTGCTGTCTCTAAGCATATTTTGTATTGATATGTTTGAGGATTGCATGACTAGTGATTCTGTCGAGACGAGAAATTCATTGTCTCGTCTCGTTTCAAATTCATAAATTTATGTCTCGTCTCGTTTAACAGAATCTCGTCTCGGCCGAGATTCTCGCCGAGATTTCTCGTCGCAAATTTAATACCTATATATATTTTGATCCCATAGGGTAACTCCGGGATAGACGATGAACAAAATTTTGGAAGGCTATAATTTCTATTTAAATTTTATTTATTAAAAAATAAACGCTATTAAGTAGCTATTATATCACTATGGGTGAGTTGGTGAGGCATAATAGTAATGTGTCTATTTATCAAAGTTTTGATGTTTTTAGTTTTTTTGAAAACTTTACAACATGAATTGCACATATTTACAAACTGAGTGCAGTCTTCATGCAACCAACGCCTGCAAAGGACACACTGAATCTAATCGACACTTTTTTTCGTGTCAGTATATTCTTCACCGCAATTTTATTTAAAGTATAATTTTCTTCTTGTATTTTTGTAACAGCCTCATTTAAATTTTCTTCTGTCCACTCTGCTCTTCTTGTACCTTCTTTTCTGTTATATGTTGTTGGTGCCATCTACAAGATAAATATATTATTCACCAACTGTCCCGTAAAATAATTCACCATCTATTCCATTTTACATGGGAGAGGTGGTAGGTGGTGAATGCTGACGTTCAAAACAAAACACTCGTGCGAACGTGTTACATACATAAGGCAAGTTATATACTGTTAGTACGTATTAAATAATACCATAAATTTTAGCTTTCCTGCTTTCCACACCAAGAAACAAAAAATAGTGATAAAATTTGACGACTATTGATATGAACTTTTTAATTTTATTCCCCTATACACGTATTTAATCACAATCACGTATTATACACAGAACTAGCACTTAACTTGGAATACATGTGTATAGCAACCAGAGTTATCTAACAGCTAGTAGCGAAATTAAAGGCATTCATCCTCTCACCCACTATCACGAACTCTCCCGGAGTTACCCTAAACTAATTATTAAATTTATACAATTTTGTATTAATAGTAATTTGAACAAAAAGATAAATATTGTCGTTTTATCTGTTAAAATTTGTTATAACCTAAAACTTGTGCAAATTTTATTATAATTGATTTTTTAAATTATTTTATTAATTTAATATTTATCTAGCATTTTCTAATCTGTTATAAAACATTAAAAATAAAATAACGCTAAAAATCTTAGCTAAAGTATGGATTATATGATGAAATTTTTATTTTCAAATGACTTGAAAAGTAGTGTCTTTATAAGTGACCTTACAAGTATATTTGCACGATCAAGTTTTGCATGAATTAAAATATCCAAATGTTAAAATTTAAGTTATACTTACGTTAAATTGTCAATGAATTTTCATCACTTGAATTTTTCATATATAGCCATCAAGATTTAATATACTAATGGCGGTGTGTTGATGTTGTTGTCATTTAAGTCAAAATGAGCAGTGATATTAAGTGTAAACTGTGTAAAAGAAAGTTAGTAAATGGTGTTAAATGTGTTGAGTGTAAAAGTTCGTTTCATTTAAAGTGTGCGGATATTAATTCTATAACAGAAGAAGAGAAAAAAATCTGGAATTGTGATGAATGTCAAAATGGGTGTGCATTAGACTATACTATAAGCGACAATCAAGAAGTATCTAACAATGATATTACACGGTATGTAGCAGAAAATGATCTCTTAAAACAGCAAATATTAACTTTGCAAAAATTAGTGAATGAATTAGAAAAAGTAAATAAACTTCAAGATGAAAAAATAAAACAATTAGAATTAAAAACAACTTTAAAACCAACTGAGCAAATAAATAATAGTTTAAATTTAAACAAACAGATGGGACCATCTTACTAAAATGTGCTAAAAACAAATACAGCAGCACTGCTAGTAAAACAAACAGGAGATCGCAAATCAGATAATTTAATTAATGAAATTAAAAAGTCTGTTGACCCGGCTAAAAGTAAATTAAATATACTCAATGTTAAAAACAATAAAAATGGAGATACTATTATTTATTGCGGAAATAAAAATTCAGCACAGGACATTAAAACTACCCTGGATAATGATGAGAAATTTAAAAATCAAGTAACCACTGAAATTGCACAAAAAATCAATCCTAAATTAATAATATATAATGTTGAAGCAAAAGAAACAAATAATAACGAGGTTTTTGTAAATAAATTAATACAACAAAACAATTTAAAGGAAAATAATATTACTCCTACAATTAAAGTTCTCAAAAATATTAAAGTTGATGATAACAATTCTCATATTATAATAGAAGCAGATACTCAATCATGGAATAATCTAATTAGGAATAATAAAATTTACATTGGATGGAGGTACTGCTTTGTAAAAGAAACATTTAATATAATAAAATGCTTTAAATGTAATAAATTTGGCCATAAATCAAATAAATGTACAGTAACATTAGAAATTTGCGGTAAATGTTCGGAAAATCATGATACCAGATCTTGTAAATCAAAAACATTAAAATGCATAAATTGTGTAAATTACAATGCTAAATTTAATACAAAATTCCCTATTAATCATTCTACTAGTAATTTAAATTGTAATTATTATAAAAGAATCTCGCAAATAATTAGAAACAAAACAATGTACAACACTGATTCGATATAGCAACTACAGATTCAAGAAGATTTAAAAATTATTTATTTGAATGTGCAAGGATTAGTTAACAATTTTGAGAGCATGGAATATTTAATTCACGAAAATAATCCAGACATATTAATGATAAGTGAAACTCATATAACTGACGACATAACTGAAAACGAAATTAAGATAAAAAACTATAAAATAATACATGCATACTCAGAATCTAAACGTACAGGAGGAGTAACTATGTACATAAAATATAATATAAATTATAAAATAATCTTAAATCAATCTTATAATAAAAATGCATGGATTCTAATTATTAGTTGTAATCTAAATAAAGCTAAATGGAATATGGGAGTTATTTATCATTCACCAAGCTCTAGTGATGCAGAATTTCTATTACGATTTGAAGACTGGTGTGAGAACTTATTAGATAAATGTGACTATGCTATATTAACAGGTGATTTTAACATAGACATCCTGAAAGACGATACATACAAGAAGAAATTGTTACAAATAACAAGAGAAATATCGTTAAACCAGATAGTAAAAGGACCCACGAGAATTACATCACATAGTAAGACCCTAGTTGATCCAGTATTTACTAATGCGAAGAAAATAGTACAGGCAGAAATATTAGAAAAGGAGAAAATTTCAGACCACGAAACAATACAAATACTAATTAAAGACAATTACAATAAAAATATTGCGAAAATAAGAACTTTACGAAATTTTTCAGAAGATGTATTCAAGGACAGTTTAAGAAAACATAACTGGAAAGAAATACAAACAATGAATATAACTAAAAGAACACAAAATCTATATAATGCAATAAAAAAAGGTATGAAACAGTTCATATTTGAAAAAAATATTGACTATAGCAAAACAAACCCAATAGAATGGATGAATGATTCACTAAAAGAACTTAAACAACAAAAAATTCATTTATATAAAATTGCGAAAGAAACAAATAATCTGGAAGATTGGAATAAATACAAAGCCCATAGAAATAAATATTTGTACAGCATTAGACATGAAAAAAATATTAATTTTAAAAATAAATTAGACATGGCTAAAGGAGATCAGAAAAAAACATGGAGAATATTAAAAGAATTAATAAATAAAAAATCAGTTGATTCAGTTAATAATTTAATTATTAATAATAAAATTAGTACAGAGAGCAGTGAAATTGCAGAATATTTAAACAATTACTTTGTTAAGAGTATTAAAGAACTAAATAATTTAATAAAAGAAGATATAACTAAAACAAATAAATACAAAAAAGATCTTAGAAACAATATACCATATAAAGATAAATTCAGTTTTAAAACGATAGATTTAAAAGAACTAAAAAACATAATAAGTGAATTTAATCAGAAAAGTGACAATGATTTTCTAGATAAAAATAAACTTTTAAGTATTTTTCCTGTCATAGGTGAAACATTATTAAGCATTATAAATGATTCATTAAAATATGGTGTGGTTCCAAACTGTTTTAAATGTTCAATTGTAACACCAGTGAAAAAAGTGCCAGGGACAAACAAGTGCGAAGAAATGGGACCAATAAACACAGTGAGCATAATTGAAAAAATCTTAGAAACGTGTGTGTTAAAACAACTGAAAACTTATATAAATGAAAAAGACATTCTCATAATGGAACAGTCGGGCTACAGGGAAAAACATTCTTGTGAAAGTGCAATTAATCTAGTAATTAATGATTGGAAGCTAGAAATTGAAAATGATAAATCTGTTATAGCAATATTTTTAGATTTACGTAGGGCATTTGAAACAATTGATAGAAAAATAATGTTGAAAAAGTTAGAATATTATGGACTCGATCAAATTAGCATCCACTGGTTTAATAGTTATTTAAGTGAAAGGACACAGAGGACTAAAATTAATAATGTATTATCCAGTGAAATTAATGTAGATATAGGATTGCCACAAGGAACAGTTTTAGGAGCTTTTCTTTTCATTTTGTACATAAATGACATTAGTAAAGTTATAAAACATTGTAAAATTAAATTATTTGCAGATGATACCTTATTATATCTACCGGTAACATCTATTCCAGAAGAACTAAATAAAGCTCAAAATGATATAGACAGTGTACATGAATGGTTGAATGTAAATAAATTAATAATAAATGTAACCAAAACAAAATATATGATTATAAATGACAGGTCAAACTATGATCCTATATTAAAATTGTCAAATAATATTTTAGAAAGAGTTACCAATATTAAATATCTAGGAATAATAATAGATAATAAATTAAAATTTTATGAACACGTAGATTATGTTTGTAAAAAAATAGCCAAGAAAGTTCATTTTTTACAAAGAATTAGAAGTAAACTTAATTATATACAAGCAGTTAATATTTATAAAACCATCATATCTCCACATATAGATTTTTGCGCAACATTATTATTTCTTTGTAATAAAAACCAACTACAGAGATTACAACGATTACAAAATAGAGCTATGCGTTGTATTTTGATAGTAAATAAATACACTAGTATAGATAACATGCTAGATGCACTACATTGGTTAAATGTTAAACAAAGAATTTATTACTTGACATTAGTATTTATTTATAAGATTATCAATAACTTATTACCAAGTTATTTAAATAAAGGATGCACATTTAAACATGAAATAATGAAATACAATTTAAGAAATAAGAATGATTTTAACATAAGATTCGCATCAAAAACTTGTACACAAAATTCATTGTATTACAATGGATTTAAAATTTATAACTCATTAGATGAAAGTATTAAGCGTGTAAATAGCTTACCGTTATTTAAAAAGAATTGTATTACACATGTGAAAAATTATATATAGATCATGTTTTAGTTAAGTTATTCTATGATATTGTAGTAACTATTTATGTTAAATAAAGATTTATTATTATTATTACTTCTCTATCCCATTTTTCGATTTTTCAGTTTAATATCGATCACTTATAACACTACTTGTATAAATCAAATATATAAACACAAATGACATTTTACAGTTACTTAACAGTCAAAATTTGTAGGGACTTTTAAGAAAAAGTAGCGCATGTTCCAGTTTTTCTTTAAAAGTTTTTCGTTTAAAGTCTATTCATTTGTCTCTCTTGCACTCATGTCGTGCAAGGGAGAAAACTTTCAAGTTACTTGAAAAAAAAAAAACTTAGTCGTGTAATGCACGCTTAACAAATTCTGGTAGATAAAATGTCAAATACTTTATTATCTTTTTCATCAAAAATGTCATAGCTAAATAGAGACAGATATCACTAAAATATGTTAAATTTCACACGTTTGCAAATATAACTAATGAGAAAAATAACAACCGAGAAATCTCGGAGCAGTGTTCGAGAATCGAGATCTCGGCAAATATATCGCGTCTCGTAAAATATTTTTTACATTTTTGTCTCGTTTCGTCGAGACGAGAAATCTCGAGTACGGAACGAGACGAGAATCGAGAAATATCTCGTCTCGACAGAATCACTATGAATGACTATTCCAGTGAAATTTAAGTTTTTAACCCTTCCTTTGATGATTTGAATTAAAAAGTCTGTAGGGTAACCATTGTTAAGAAGAGTATTTTAAATGTACGAGATGTTTTGTCGATGATAATCTGGATGAACCCTATCAACAAAGACGTAAATTACACTTTTTTGTATTTATATATATCTTGGTTGGTTTTTGATACCAGTTTGTGATAATTTTGTTATTTTTCTCAATGATTGTAGTATCAAGAAAGTGTATTTTACCATTTTCTTCCGTTTCAATAGTGAACTGAAGGCGTGCGTGGAAATTGTTGAACTTATCCAGAATACCATCAACACCCATCTATTTAACTGTCTTCGTTTCTCTTCATGTTGGGCACGTTATCCTAGCCATCCTGTATTGCGGCAAATACTAAGAACTCAAACTACAATAAAACTGATAAAAAAACATGTATCTACAGAATTTTAGGCTTTGACTTTATAAGACACGTGACTCGAACGATCTAGAAGTGCTTGGAATCAGCTGATTTGTATACGCTTTTCGCTTTGACAAGAACATTTTAATTTTGAACTGATTAAAATTTTCTAACAATAATTATTCCAAACCAATTAAAAATACATAATAATTTTTCAGCTGTTAAAAATTAAAATAAGTTAAAATATTGTTCTTGTGAAAGTGACATTGTCCTTCCCAAAGTGACAAACTCACACAAAGCACCTGATTCTAAGGACTTCAAGGTCATTCGGTTATGTGTCTGATCGCGGCCTACAATTTTCCATTTATATATGTATTTGAAAATTTTCGGATATCCATTGTCTACCTCCTTGGTCTTCGCGGGTCTACGTAATGCCTGATAATTTTCATAATATGACTATGTAATTGTCTACATGTAAACAACTATATACAAACGAGTGTATTACATGACGTAGATTATTTACAAACAGTTTTACTATATCGAATATTATACGAAGATATAAAAAAAACAACGAAAATATAGTATATCTAAAACTTAATATGTAAAAAAATTATGTTTAAAAAGTTTTACTTAGTTATGAATATTCGCTGAAATATTCCCAGCGCATCTTTCATTGCTGATGAACAATTCTCTCCATGTAAATTTTTATGGTTTGTCGAATAAAATTTTAATCACCAAGTTCCTTGAACAGCTCCAAGGGATCAAATAAGAATGCGTGATGTAGTGAATAATTTATATTCTGATGATGTTCCTGCTAACAGGTAGCGAAACATTGGAATATAAAAAATTCAACCGGTTCAGTCCCAAAATTCAAATGCCGTATCTTATTTTTTCTATTACAGAGATGAATTTTATAAGAGAGTTATATTTTTATACACCTAGTAGTTTCAATAAATAATTCGATCAATACTCACTCTTGGTAATACTGATGATTAACACATACTGGAAATGGACATGGCGATAAAACATAAACCTATTTCCAATAATAACAAAATTATATAAATTCTAATAATACTTGGCGAACACTAAAATTATAGAATCCAAACAAAACTATAATGCGATCAAATGAATCAATATAAACTTTAGCTTCTTTTCTCTAATTCACAAAATTAATCTCAAGAAGCTACAATATTTTAATTTACCAATTCACGAAATATAACCCAAAAATAAATAATATTATTTACATGAGTAAAACACACAGTAGAATAAAATCACATAAGGATGAGAAAGCCATAAGCTTAATCGGTTATTTCACTCAGAGACACCAATCTCAATTTTAGACGCTAAATCATACGCATCAACAATAAGAATAATACAAAAAGAAGTCACCGAAACAACAAGTTCAAAATAACAAAAAGTAGGAATCACGGTCAAAACTCTGAATTATACTCTCTAAGGCAAGAAACCAGCGACTCTCAAACCCTTACTTTCTGGCTCATCTCTTATTGAAAACTTGAGACAACTCATATTTTCTTACAAAGTCTTTAGTATTTACTGGGACACATTAAACGGACAAACTTTTCTTAGACTACAGTTCTGCACCAAAGCACTAACCTTGAGACTTTTGTAACATCGAGCTGTCTGAAAAGTGTTACCCTCTGTCTCATATATATTTCAAACTACGGAAAACACAAAACTAAATTTTAACAGAAAAATTTTAATGCCAAAAAGATACTTAATAGTCAATAAGCCGGACTTTTACAACGCCATCGAACAATAGTTCGATTTCGTTCGCGTCAAATTGTGCACAAGTATTTGTAAAAAACTAAGTAAAACACGGAAAATGTAAGGATATATGTTTGTAATTCTCAAAGAACCAAATTAGTCCCCCTTTCTATTTAATAATACTCATATATTGTGTATAAGTACTGCGACAATAAGCCCTTTCGTCCAGTAAGGGTTTTCTCTCCTTTTAAAAACCTGTGGTTGTACTGCCACAGTTAGAATGCTGAGAAACGTGTATTTTACAAAATACTTTGTTTATTTATTGTTTAATCTGAAAAATAAGATGCATTTATAATATTTGTAAAACATTTAATGAAATACTGACCTGTAAAAGACAATATCCGACCGTCATGATGTAAAACACATGTGCACGTCATCATAACCACACTATTGTTGTTTCAGCTACAAGTAAATGTATTTTATGTAAAAATAGCATTGTGTATATTTGTAATTTAACTTACCATAGTGTTGTGAAACAATGTGACTCTTGTTTACACATTTGATTGTATTATTGTGTTTGTTTACTTCTAGAAGTTTCTGACAATCGTCACCTTGTAAATTTTGACGTGTTGTGATTCACGACATGCTCGCGCTTGGCGCATCGGTTGCGTGAATGAAATTGTGATTTATTTATAACAATACTTGTAAATTATTTATTGTTGTAAAATGGAATTAGAGTAAAGAAATGTGACCAGAGAATTTATGTAAATTTTATAAAAATATTATTTATCACTTGAGACAGTAGCGACCCCTGTACACTAAGTAAAATTACTCCCACTGCTGTTTTAATGAGAAGTACTGTTATTCAGGGGTTTAAGAGGATGGAGCTCTATGAACTCGCTGGAGCGAGCCGCTCGGAAGGGTCCGGTAGTTGAGGATTCTTGTTTAGGTCCTCCTGCACTTTTCCTGGTGCGAAGTTGAGTTCCGCTGATTCAGGCTCCTCGCATTCAGACCGCCGAGTACGTGTACGTATCGCCGCTGTCCGTCTGTTAGGGGAAGGAGAATCCGCCGTGTGTAAAGGCTGAGTCCGCCGTGAACGGCTCGCCGCTGTCCGTCCGTTAGGGGAAGTAGTTAGTATTTCCAACGTATTATTTCTAAGTAAATTGCAATACGTGCACCTACCGTGTTGCTATGGTCACAATTCAAAGAAGGGTGATGTATTTATTTATTTATAAATTGTGTGTCTTTGTTGTACAAGTCTTCGTAATTTATAATATATTTATTTAACTTCAGCAGTCTTTTTCTGTTGTTATCAACCAACCCTGTGCCCTCACCTCCACTAAGCTATCCGAGGCAAGCTCCTTTGTACCGCCGTACATAGTGCCCGAGTAAACCGTTCATTTCCGAATTAAGGAGCAATGATGATGTCACCACCCATCCACGAGCTGCAGGCGGCGGCGGGGGTGGCGTCACAGTACCTTAAATTGACATTATTTCTTTCTTCATTTCCATAACTTTCAACAAAACCAAAATAAAGGACCCAATAAATAAATGTGCGGTTCTTATGAAGAAAAACTGCCACAATTATAAACGATTTTGAATTAAGAAATTGTTTTTTGCCGATTGACATAAAAAGTGCGATTATTTGACAGATAACAGTAAAAGTATTTTTATTCCAGTCGATTAGTAATATGACAATTTCTGACTTCCAAAAAGTTGGGAAGTTAGTTATTGTTAACCTCATTTTCCAAGAGGTTGGAAAGTATAGCGTGAATATAGCTCAGGTTGGAAAATTGGCATTTTCCAATCTAAGCTATACTCACGCTTTAATTTCCAACCTGTCGCATTCCAACTTTGGGGCTATTTGTCATTCCCACCCTGAAAGATCAGTGATTTGTAACTTCTTCACATTTTATACGTAAAGAGACGAATGAAATTGTAAATAATAAAAATAAGTGACAGTTCATGTGACAAATGAACGAGCTGAGACCATTCGTTTATTTATGTTAGCTTATTATTTTTATTTAAATATCAATTACTCTTTATTAATTTTCGATTGTAAATAAAATAGTGTGCAAACCTCTGTGAAAAGTTTCATTATATCTCGGTCTATATCTTCGCCCTCAACAACAATGATACACTTTCCATTTCCATTAGTAATATACTATTACTGCCTGTTGTTGCTATTTACCGCGAAATTTGAATAATATCAAATGGTAAATTGTGGTTTGATAAAATGAATAAAATTAAAGTACAGATATGTAAAAAATGTATATTTAAAGAAAATATAATAAATAATTGAGTAATAACCAATTAATAAATATTTAAATGAACGTTATTCATGAAGCAGGTTTGATATTTTAGATGTGCCAGTGTCCATGTTATGTTATTTATTTTGAATATATGACAGAGTGAACTTACTCTTATTTCCGAGACCTGATAATAATATTAAAATATATTTTTTATAAAATTCTAACATATTGTTTTTTGTGCTCCTCATTTTTCCCCTCTTCAGCCCGAGCAACTTGGAATGAAAATCAGCGAAGTGTCACTATTGTATATATTCTCTATACTGTATTCGTATTAACAGTAATTATGTTCTGCAATTATTTAAATGGTGTCATAAAATGTCATTTTTAACACTAAAAACAAACATTAAAAAGCCTAATTTTAATAGATTTGTAGAAAAAAATCATTTTCCGATAATACTTAAAATTGAAAAGTAAAATATGGGTAAAATGTGGTCACGTGGCCATGTGCCTGAATGTCTGATCGCGAATCTGCAGAACTGGGTGCTATTCTAACCGACACCGAAAGAATATTTCAAATATTAAATGGCACAAAAGTGACCCATGCTGTGCACTCTCTACGCCAGCAATCAGTGTCCGCGAGGTGAAGCCTGGTAAACGATCGCACGGTACAAATATGTTATCATCATTACCGAAATTGTGTACAACGAAGATTGACACACCAAGAAATGGTTAATATGCCGTGTTGATAAATTTATTTTATTAAATTTTGACGTTTTAAATTGTCATTATGAACTCGATAGCAACAACTACAAGTAACACTTTTTTCACATGTTAATTAATTTTTTTTTTTAAATCACTTTCACAAAATTTTAACTCACTCTGCAACAAATAATGCATGTAAAATAACATTAGGTACGAAAATAACACTTACTATAACATTTATCAGACATTATCAGCCATTTACATTATTTTTCACGGCACAAATGACAGACAATAAAGCATTTTAAATACATGACGACCTCTATCAGCGACGATTGTCATGCTCAGCCTGCTAACTCTAGGTGATCAGTTTCTTATTTTGTCAAAATTAAATATTATAATGGTTTTTATTAGTATTTCGTCAAAATTGAATAAAATATTGTACAAACCACGTGAGCTAAGAATGTTTATTCACTCGAAGAATTTAACTCACTAGCCCTTACGGGCTCGTGAGCTAAACTTTCTTCTCATAAATGAACATTACCTTAGCTCACTTGGTGTGTAAATATCTATTATTTTTACCTCCCGCTACCGTTGGTAAGGGTGGTATAGGGATCGTACTAAAAATCACATGTCGAGATTTTAGTAAATGACCACGTTTTAAAGTCCCTAAAATCCAATTTTAACATTTTCACGATGATGTCTGTATGTGTGTATGTGTGTGTATGTATGTATGTATGTATGTGTGTGTGTGTGTTTGTGTGTGTGTGTAGGGATTTTGTCTTCGCTCTAACTCAAATACCATCATTTAGAAAATTCTGAAACCTTGTATTTCTATCCTATTCTAATATGAAAAGAAGCCATTAGATTTTGGTGTAAATCGGATAACCGGAAATGTCTCTTTACCTGAAACTCATAATGGTTTTTCTTCAAAAAATATCATTAAATGCCATTTTTTCGCATTGTATATCTTATAAAAATTAAAGATTATTGAATTTTCTACAGGAATTTAAATTTTTTTTTTTTACGAAAACAATAATTTTTCCGCAAAATTCGTAAACAATTCTTTTTTCCTAGGGTATCGCTCAAATGCAGCTGTAGACACGTGTTTCGCTCTTATTAGAGCTCATCAGTACAGCATAGCTAGTTAATAGGTGGACATTAACTAGAGGTAGTAATCAAATAAAACTGACACAGTGTAACAGAACTAGTAAGCAGCCAAGTACACCCATGTTGTCTCAGTCAGCATTTCCACACACATTGTGGATAAATACAACGTCATAGCGGCGGTGATTTATAACCACCCACCAGACCCGTTACTTGGACCCCCAAACGTAAATATACGAAAACAATAATTTTTCTTGAGCGCAAAATATTTTTTTTATTAGTCCCGAAACCTAAGATAAACACAATTCCTTTATTACACAGTTCATATTTCAAATGAATGTAGCTGACAGTAAATGTCACTGTCAAAAAACTAATCATTTCAAATTAATAATAGTGACAGTTTAAAAAGAAAATAGTAAATAAATCAATAGTTTTATGCACAGTTATGAACTGTTTGCAGCGTTAGTAAATACGTAAGTATGTATTTAAATTAATAAAAATGGATAGGAATGTGTGGCGAAGGATGATTGTTGCGTAACTATTATTGTGGTCCGGATGCGGTTATTCGCTACCGAAAATCGGTCACTTTAATATGTTCTTATGTATGAATGCTATAATGATTTTGGACAAGCCGAAAGAAGAATGTAGTTAAAGAGTGAAGTGAGTCAGCTGAGCTCTTACTCTTATCCCTTTTCTTATTGTTACTATTGTTTCCGGGTTTTTGCTAACCCACTAAGTGGGAAACGCGTGATTTTATGTATGTATGTATGTATGTATGTATGTATGTATGTATGTAAAAATTAAATAGCGGGAGGTATTGTGTTGGCCACATCAGATTTTTTTTTTGATGAAGAGGAAATGTTTTCCTTAAAATATAAATATTTGTAAACTCTTAGAAAAACAATAAACGATAATGAATTGAATTGAATTATTTATTTTTAAAATATTTACTATATATTTTAATTATTACTTAATAATTTGGAGACAAATTAAAAAAAATATTTCATATTTATGTATTATAAAATATATATTCTGAGAACAATCTCGTATGTAAATATTTACGAAGGTAATTGAACCTCCATTAGGTGAATTATTCATAAAATGAAATAAACCGCATAACATTTTTCCAAACAACATTCTCATTTTTTCACTATGTTTTTGTGATTTAAATAAATAACTTTATACTGTATGTACACTCAATAAATAAACAGGTGGTTTTTCATATGTTAAACAATTTTATTTCAGATTTTTATGTTGACTACTTGTGACAATAACGATACAAAACAAAAAACGATGTTTTGAAAAAAAAATCTAACATAGTATTGAGGTTAGTACATTCTTTATGTTAACAAATACAAAACTGGTGAACTTGTCCATGTTTATTTTATTATTTTATCTATTCGCGTTAAAAATAACAATATATGTACATGTAAAGCAAATGATGCTTGATAACCTTGTTAATTTGTTTACTTATTAATTATATTATTTAATTTGGAATATACAAATAAACATAAGGTATTTAACCCGGTTGCAGAAACGTTAATCAACGCCTTGTTCAATAAACAATTCATCAAAACGAACAAATTCGAATCAGCTTCGTTGTCCTTATCTTCATATGAAATTTAAATCATTGCTGTCAAAAAATCGCATTACTTTTGTTCATTTTGATGAACCGTTAATTGAACAAGTCGTTGATGAACGTTCCTTAGAAAGGATTCTGAGGTATATATCCAGTAAAATTGTGACACGAATATATACTATTTTCTACAAATTTCATACCGACAGTTCCTTGGAAAGGTATATATCCAATAAAATTATAACACGAACATGCACTATGTATATAACACTTGACATCTGTCAATTAGAATGATTTGAATATATCAGCATTTTCCAAAATTGCGGCATAGCTAGCTAGCCAATTTATGGAAGTTAATCTCTTTATAATTCTTTAACTCCATATCTATTGAATATGAAGGAAAGTGTGCAATCACACCGTGTAGACAATAAAATATTTTTTCATATTATTAATAACATAAAATGTCAAAAATGATATATAACTGCTTTTTTAACTTCAAATAAGGGTACTTCCGGTTGACCAGTTATAAACAAAATTAAAACAACTCTTCATATGGATGTAAAGAGAAATATGAAAGAATTATAATTTTTACAATTGTAATTTTAGAGTTATCGTAGGAGAAATTTTTGTCACACACACACACACAGACCCTAAAACGTGCTTATTCATTAATAACAACAGATTTTTTGACCAATGAACATACTTTCCTTATCTAAAGCTGACGGAAGGTAAAAATGACAATAAATGTACTTGCACATATACGCCACAATTTTTGTTTTATTATATTTCATGTCGTAGTTACATTGTAAAATCCGTCTTTGTATAATACGTCTAGTCATTTTCTAAATGAATATATGAGTGCTTTTTCGCTTATACCTTTTCTAAATACATATACCTACCATAACATAGTAATAATTTATATTATTAGAATATAGTAATTTTTTTTAGTAAAAACTTTAAAAAAACACTATCAAATTTTTTCTAGTTCACTAAAGAACAGAGAAGTCTATTGTGTAATATATATATGTATATCCTTTGTAATCAGAAATATTCCACCAGTCTCTCGGTCCCATGTGTGTTGGATTAACTCAATTGTTTTATATTTCTCGTTGTCCAATTACCAGAAACTAATCAGCGTTTAATTACGAAGTTTCAGAATTTTAGACTCATAAAATGTGAGCAAATATAAATCCAGATATCCAGAGCATATACATATGTATACACACACCGACATCATCACATAGTAAATTACGGCTTATTACTCATTACAAATGAATGTAAATAATATTTTCTTTAATTGCTTCTGATATCCCCACTTCAAAATCAATAATCAACATTTTTAATGTTTCTCTTCATTCTTCCTTCCTCGGGCCTTCCGCACTTTGAATCATCCTCAATATAGATTCCCACTCCATTAAAATTACTTACGCCATAATTTTACCGTAAAACACAACTACACCGCTTCCGTTTTATGCATAATTGTCCTTTGGAAACTAGACGAGGGTGACTGCTCCATGGTCAACTTGGCGATGGTCAATAATATGATGGCGACACTTTGTACTTTATTGTACTTTAATTATTATTTGGCCGGCTAAGCTCACGGAGTTCTCGATAGATGGCTCTGCATGTAGTTACTTCTGCAGTCATCTTATCTTTTTGGGATGTTTATCATCCGCTCATTCAGCCGAATTAATGCCTCCTAGAGGCATCAGTACATCACATAGAAGAGCTTCAGTAAGAGTAAAACGCGTCTGTGTTTCTGGTAGAGTGAGCCAGTCTCTGAAAAATGACGGAGAGGTTGATTCAAGAACTAAAATTTGTGTAACATGTCGAGTGTTATTTTTATCTCTCGCTACCCTTTTTAACATTTTTACGACGATGTCTGTACGTGTGTATGTGTGTGTGTGGTATGAATTTTGTCTTCGCTCTAACTTAAATACTATCATTCAGAAAAATCTGAAACCTTGTATTTCTACCCTATTCTAAAAATAAAAGAACTTCAAAAAATACCATTAATTGCTATTTTTCGCATTTTATGTCATTATGAAAATCAACGATTATTGACTTTTCTGCAGATCTGCATTAAAACCTTTCCTATATATTTCACAGATAAATTTAAAAATCTTTTTTTATATAAATCCTGAAGCCTAAGATAAACACAATCCCTTTGTTATGTAGTTCATATTTCAAATGAATATAACTGACAGCTATACGTTACTGTCAAAAAATAATCACTTCAAATTAATAATAGTGATATTTTAAAAAGAAAATAGTAAATAAAGCAATAGTTATTTGCAATGGAACATAAAATAGTTTGCAGCATTAGTAAATACGTAGGTACATGTTTAAATTAATAAAAATTAAATAATGGGAGGTTTTGTGTTGGCCACATCAGATTTTTTAAATATAAATACATTTAATATTTTGAAATATGTTTTCAGAACTCATTATAAATAAAATTAAACAATATTTGGGTTTAGTTCTGTAGATATTTTATTAAATTAACAACGTTTCGACAGCAAGGTACTGTCTTCTTCAGGTTTTAATAATAATAACATAAATAAATAAATATGTAGTGAAGACTACAAGTATATAAAATCAAAGGTACATTGATAAATATAAAACATACAAATGAAAAAGAAAATTATAAACGAATAACAGGGTACCATGATTTATTTAGTTCATAGCCTGTGTTAAGATTGATATTATTAGGAGACTTCTGAATTTCTATAGCTTCTCTTATCAATCTTCTAATAAGATAATGATTTACTTGTCAGTTTTGACGTTGCGTCATTATTTACGAAAGTACCGATTCACGAAACTTTAAAATTATTAGAAGATCATTTTCCTGCTGACATTATAAAGCTATTCAAACATTGTTTGACATCCTGTTTTTTCCTCTTCAATGGTAATTACTACAAACAAGTGGATGGTGTTGCCATGGGCTCTCCTATTTCACCCTCCATTGCTAATTTCTATATGGAGAATTTTGAAGAAAAAGCACTAAATACAGCAAGAAAGAAACCAACTGTCTGGCTTCGTTATGTTGACGATGTTTTTGCTATTTGGCCTCATAGAAGAGATGAATTGAACGATTTTTTAAATCATATAAATTTGCAACACAAGAACATCCAATTTACTATTGAAATTGAAGAAAATAATCGCCTACCATTTTTTGATGTCCTTTTAGAAAAACAAAATGATGGTAAACTAATTCATACTGTATATAGAAAACCAACGCATACAAATCAATATCTTCATGAGACCTCTAACCACCATCCTGCACAAAAAGCTTGTACTATTAAAACATTATATCAGAGAGCAGCTACTTTATGTCATCCAAGTAAACTTCAAGAAGAAATTAATTTTTTGGATGATGTGTTCCTAAAAAATGGTTACAGTAAAGCTCAAATTAAAAGAGCATTAAAGACCAAGAATAAACCACTACAACAAGCTATTACAGAAAGGAAACTATATGGCACCTTACCATTTGTTGCCAATGTTACAGACAAAATTGGCAGGATTTTAAATAAATATAATATTCAAACATCTTTTAAATCAAGTATAAAAATCCGAGATCTTTTTGGAAGTGTTAAAGATAAAGTTCCTCTAACATGTTCTGGCATATATGAGATTCCTTGCCATTGTGGAAAAGTGTACATTGGACAAACTGGCCGAACTATAGCTACTAGAATATAGGAACACCAACGCCATATAAGACTTAATCAGCCTGATAAATCAGCGGTAGCTGAACACGCCATAGAAGAACTACACGGAGTTGATTTTGAAAATACGAAAATTATAGCAAAGGAAAATCACTGGATTAGAAGATTGATAAGAGAAGCTATAGAAATTCAGAAGTCTCCTAATAATATCAATATTAACACAGGCTATGAACTAAATAAATCATGGTACCCTGTTATTCGTTTATAATTTTCTTTTTCATTTGTATGTTTTATATTTACCATTTATCAATGTACCTTTGATTTTATATACTTGTAGTCTTGACTACATATTTATTTATTTATGTTATTATTATTAAAACCTGAAGAAGACAGTACGTTGCTGTCGAAACGTTGTTAATTTAATCAAATATCTACAGAACTAAACCCAAATATTGTTTAATTTTATCAATACATTGTTTAGGTATACTTAGAAAAAAAATTGAGCCTAAAATCTAGAATACCTACCACTCGAGAATTTTATTTTGATGGTTATTATATATATATATATATATATATATATATATATATATATATATATATATATATATACCGGGTGTATACTTGAAATCCGTAATACAGGAAATTCAATGTTATTTTCTTTTATTTCGCAGTAGTGTCTGATCTATTAATTTTAGAGAATATATATATATAGGTTAGATAT
Source organism: Ophonus ardosiacus (assembly GCA_943142095.1). Taxonomy (NCBI): domain Eukaryota; kingdom Metazoa; phylum Arthropoda; class Insecta; order Coleoptera; family Carabidae; genus Ophonus; species Ophonus ardosiacus. The sequence goes on from OW964823.1 coordinate 39,400,639, forward strand.
GATCGTGATTGATCAGTTAAGTAGATGAATATTATTTCACAGGTACAGCAGTCAGAGTATGGGAAAAGATGTTAAATGATACTCTTTAAAGTTATATGTCAAGCTTTCGGAATTACTTTATTCCTTCTTCAAGACAGCTAAAAAGTTATAACAATCATATTACAATTTTGAAAAATGTTAATATAAACACTAAGTACTTACTACTTTGTGAGGTTAAATTTTATACAAATCAGTCATCAGAACAGCGATAGATTTTCGATTATACATTAAAAACATTACGTTTAAATTTTGAAACTAAATTGTTAAAAGCAAGTAAATATATATATATATATATATATATATATATATATATATATATATATATATATATATATATATATATATATAACAGAACTCGAAATCAGAGCGATTAGGTTCAGAAATTAAAGTTGTGGAACACGTGTGAAACAAAGTAAAAAACAAGTACGAACCTTGAATAAATTATCAAAAATGACTGCGAAAGAACAAATGCGCAAGTGAGAAGGTGAAAACAACCGGATATACTCAATGTTTAAAAAATATTTTAAAATTTTAGAAAACCTTACTAAATACTGAAAAAAGTGACAAATAGTTTGTATTATTTATGTATGTTTGATCAGAATTTCCACTATTATTAAATACATGTAGTTCTTTAAATTTAAGAAGGTTGAGCTCAAACCGCTAACATCTGTCTTTTTTTTTATTCATAGTGTGGTTTATTTTATTAACCATTTCAAGGAAGTTAATTTTGTTTGAGTAAGTTTCAACATCTAATACAGATGAGTTACTATAGTCAATATGATGGGAGCACTCGTTGGAATGATGTGATAAAGCACAAGCTTTAGGTCTTAGTCTGCAATCACTTTTATGGGAAATGATTCTAAATTTGAGTCATCTAGTTGCCTACCCAATATACACCTACTCACATTCCTCGCACGGAATTTTGTAAACAACCCTGAGGATGCTTAAAATAAATAACCGAACGCTTGATTAATTGTAAAGAATGATTATATACTAGAGCCCAACATACTCCTAAACTGCTTTCCCACTATTTGTTTTCTTACTCTGCGAACATTTTTTGAGTTTTATAACTTTACGCTCACGATATATATATATACAGTCTGTCCCATTTAGAAGTGCCACCATTGGGATCTCGAGAACTGTAAGAGATACGATGTTGGTTAAATGGAACTTTTTATGCGCCTTTGGGAGGCCATCTCAGATGTGCTTTTATTTTTTCAAAAATTCTCATAGGGCACTAGATAATGACGAAAAACTGAATATTGTTGATTTTTTCTTTTTCAAATAACTTCTAAACTATTAATAATTGAGAAAAAAGTTTCGAATATAAAAGATAGATATTTTTATTAACTAACCAGTGGCGTACGAAATAAATTTTTATATCTGTAAATTTTTGAGATATAACACAAACTTATATTTTTTTAAATGGAACCCATATCTGATTTTAGTCTCAAAAAAATAAATATTTTTTTCTGTTTTCAACGATGTAAGGGTTATTATGTTTTATATTTGTTTTGCCTTCAAAAATGATTATTTTTTCCTTATTTTGTATTAAATTTACAATTATTTTGAAAATATTGGTAGATATCTATTTGAAAATACTCTTTGTATTTAAATAATTTATTTCCTTAAAAATATTTGCTCAAAATTCGTATCAAATTAATTTTTATATTTTGTATCAGGTCGCCCTTGGCACATCATAGTGTAATTTGTAATTATGAGTCTAGAATGACAATATTAAGTAATAAAGGCATAAAACAAATTATTTTGATCAAATCCAATATAATTAATAAAAATAATAATGTTTTTCTGGGAAATAATTAGAAAATTCAGGAAAATAAAGAGAAAAATTAAATTTTAGGAGCAAAATAAATATAAAACATAATAACCCTTACACTATTGAAAAGAGAAAAAAATATTGATTTTTTTGAGACTAAAATCAGATATGGGTTCCATTTAAAAAAATATAAGTTTGTGTTATATCTCGAAAATTTACGGATATGAAAATTTATTTCGTACGCCACTGGTTAGTTAATAAAAACATCTATCTTTTATATTTGAAACGTTTTTCTCAATTACTAATAGTTTAGAAGTTATTTGAGAAAGAAAAAATCAACAATATTTAGTTTTTCGTCATTATCTAGTGTCCTATGAGAATTTTTGGAAAAACAAAAGCACATCGGAGATGACCTCCCAAAGGTGCACAAAAAGTTCCATTTAACCGACATCGTATCTCTTATAGTTCTCGAGATCCCAATGGTGGCACCTCTAAATGGGACACACTGTATATATATATATATATATATATATATATATATATATATATAATTATATTGTTTTTTGTTTATTTACCTTGGGGTCCAGGTAACAGTGGGTGGTAGGTAGTTATAAATTACCTCCGCTGCTACGTTATATTTATCCACAATATCGGTGGAAACTTGACCGAAGCAACAAATATGTATTTGGCTGCTTAATAGTGCTTTTACAAATTGCCGGTTTTCTATTTACTATCTCTAGTTAATGTCCAGCTATTAACTAGCTATGCTGTACTGATGAGCTCTAATGAGAGTGAAACACGTGTCTCCAGCTGCTTTTGAGCGTATTACCCTGCGAACATTTTTTGAGTTCTTATAACTTTACGTTCACGATATATATATATATATATATATATATATATATATATATATATATATATATATATATATATATATATATATATATATATACCTGATCCCGCGCACTAATTTGTCTTCCTTTGTTATATTTTAGCTAAAAGAAAAAAAAAATTGGAAAGAGTGTGGTAGGTATTTTGAGATCGAGTCCTATTTTTCCTGTTACAAAAAAAAAAAACACCAAATTGCATACCTGCTAAACATACATTTTTATTTAATCTCTGTCGCCCAGAATCTGTGAAACATTTTCATTTTGAACCAAATGTGTTAAGTAAGCACTTAATGTCACTTCTTGTGTTATATAAAAAGTGGAAACAATTTCAAAGTATAACGTCTTGCAGATTAAAATTTATCAAATTCTGAGTTTTTGAACAAAACGAACAGATTTTTGATATCATCACAGTAGATATGTTTACCTTTATAGGTCCAGGAGATGAATATATATATATATATATATATATATATATATATATATATATATATATATTCGTATTACTGCTAGAAGGACATTGTTCGTACTTACAAACGAATAATTTTCATTCTTTAATTTTATGAGACGTGTACATGCACAATGTTATTAAGTACATACATTACATGTAGAACCTACTGATAGCATAATACAATGTTATTTATATCTTTGTGAATTTTCTAGCTTTCGATAATGACTTGACGAACTAAGAAATAATAATAAAACAAAAATTGTTGTTTGTACCTAAGTAAAATATTTTTTGTTTGTAGGTACGTCGTAAATAAAAATTCTTTCTATTTGTTATTCCAACATACTTATATATGTTTCTGTTTCAACGAATAATATATCATTAAGAATGAGGTTCTATTACTGCTGCTCATTTCAGTTTGATTTTAATACAATGCAATGATCGATTTGCGTGCATTATTAAATTAAAACATGAATTAGTGTTAGTGATTTAACTAAACAATTTACTGATACTGATGTCACGGATGCATAACTAATTATTAGATAATTAGTTGAATTAAATTTAGTTTTGTCTATTACATAACTGAAATGTTATGTTTTAATATTTGTGTGATATTATAAGCATATTATTCTCATCATTTCAGTAGAGTAATTTGACATATTACGTCAGGGGTAGTTTGATGGTTTTTTGTCAATATTACACATCAATGACATACAACAATTACTGTATAATTAATTGCAAGAAAGAACTTAATTACATAAAGAAAATGTTATTCAAATTATGAAAGTGGCAAATCACACAACAAACAAAGTGACTGATTTTTTTTTCATCGCAATGAATCTGAGACAGCATTTCTTGCACTTTTTTGTTGGAAAGAAAAATTGTCCTGACGTTTATTCGTTTTAATAAATAACAACCAAGACAGCAACAATAAGTAAAATAGTCATAGTAACATTAGTAGGTAACAAACAAATTCGATCTACTCTGCCCCTTCGATTTTGAGTATTTACAAATTATTACAAATATTTCGTCTTGTATATCACTCGTGAGTTAGAGGCATAACCCATTCGTGTGAATACACAACTCACTCTCGCCCGTTATCCACCTTATGCACTCATGGATTAATAAGGCCTCCTCACTAATAATATAAATAACTATTATCCAACGGACTCATAATATAATTGTTATTATGGTTATTTGAAATAACTAATATACAATATTGTAACAAACTAGGTTTGTTGAAATATTTTGTTTTAACAAAATTATTTGCAATTTGTGTCAATTTAATGTTATTAACCTTTTCGGCTATACGCGAGGGTATTACACTTGTCATTCAGCAAAATTATTGCAATCTTGCATTCTATTTATATTATATAAATAGAATGTTAAATATAATGAGGGAACAGTCAACGGTCGACAATCAGCAGTCAGCAAAACAGTCGACAGTCCAGAACAATCTTCGATTCGATCAACCCGCTGAAGATGAGACCCTAGATCTTCAGGGGTAGTCTACCCCTAGGTATGAGAAATACATTGCTAAATATCGTTCGTTAATTGAAATATCATATAAATATATTTGTATTTATTTTGTTTATTATTTAACTTGTTTTTATTAATACAAATCTTATTTATTTTTGTATACTTTTGTGTTTAACTATTTTATAACCTATGACCGTAATTCTGTCTTTTGTTTTATTATTAATAAATAATTTCTAAATTATTTCTTATTAATAATTGTGCCAGTGATCAGCGAACCCGCTGACGCAACAGACAGCAGAGTAAGTATAACCCTACTTAAATCGTTAACGTCACTACTTCTGTTGCACCCCAGTAGCGATTGTTACAATATTACTCACCCCGTAAGAGCATATTTTAAGAAGTCAAGGTGGAGTTATTACTGATAAAATATAACTAAATAACAAGTTTACAAGATTATTTTATCATTGAAATAATTATGAAATTTATTTAAATTAATATTAACATTTACGTTAAAAGAAAATTATGTAGGTTACCTACTTATCTATACAAAATAACAGCAGTTATTTACGGCTGAGAAAACGAAAACGAGTTGGTGGTTACTAGTTTCGAAAATAAATTCAAAGATGAAGCTTGAGCTACTAAGTGAATGCTTTAAAGGAAGGTCTTCATTTTCACCCATTTTAATGTATTTTTCTTTCAAATAATTCCCAGTGACAGAAAATAATAATTATTACACCATTTTTTTTGTTTTTTAAATAACTATATGACAAAACCGTAACAACCATTTAATGGCTACTTTGTAATTTAAAATAGTACATCAATTGACTTGTTAGTGTCAAACGATGAACGAAAACATAAAAAATGATTTAAGAATTTTTAAAAAAGTGTTGGATAATGTTGTATTACGCTTGTTTGGAATATATATGTCACTAAAGTTTGCTACTCGCCCTACGGGCATCGTGGCTAAACTTTTTCTTTCCTGACTAATATGTTACATTCCAAATCATATAATAAATAACTATTATTTAATTTAAAATGATATTGAGACACTATTTAACATAACTTCTGCAATGTAGAGCATTTCTATTTTTCAACCAAATATCACAATTAATATAATTATTGTAATTGTAGCAGTTTTGCGGTTTGAAAAAAATAAACACAGGTAATCTGCATCGTTGGAAAACTAAAAAAAAATCTCCTATGAATAGTGTAACTTTCTAACTTGGCGCCCATACGAAAATTAAACTAGTGATTATGTATGTTCTTAAATTACAAAACACTTTTAAAATTAGTTCCTATTGGGATCTTTTTTTGTTGAAACGGCTTCGTATCTCTTATAGCCAGTTGCATCAACGTAACATAAATTTTAAGCTTTTTAAAATTGGCTAAACCGAATCGAAATAAAATGTCAAATGAATTATTACGCATTACTGTTCAAATTTCACTTTTATGCTGCAGGGTACAAATCTATTCCAACACGAGTAAGAAATTTGGTCACGACCGCGTAGCGGCGTGTGGGCAAACGAACGAATGCTTGAAAGGTCCTCTATAATACATTATTTCTGTATGCAAATTAAGAAAATAAATTGGTAGAATAATTAGGTCCATGTCACTTATTTGTGAGTTTTATTTTGTTCGGTGTCTAAATATTTTTTGTATTTAAAACAATCATACTATTCCCAGTCACCAAAAAATATTTTTTCTATTATCTGTAAGCGTGCTTGCAAGAATAGTAGGTATATTAAAACATAAGTTACAGTTACAGTTACAAAAAGCAACCTATTCAAGCGTAAGTTTGAAATTCAAACACGAACGCGTACTAGCGAATGAGCGAACGAACGAGTGCTTCGATATCCATCTCTAACGAGTGTTTTATACTATGTATTTTCTCTCTTTCGGCTTTCATTTATATTATTTCTTTATATAAATAATTGACAATTTCTATTAAGGGGTATTTTTGACAGAATACATAATTGGGTTCTTAACAGTGATTTGTGTTTTTAATTTGTCGCCAAGATATTTTGTGTATTGAGTGCAGCCATACCATACCAAATCCAAATACCAACAAAAATCTTTAAGAATGAAGCTCCTTCTAGGACCAATACGTATCTGTGCTAGAATGTCATTTCTCTAACACTAATATGGAGGTCACACATTCTGTATCAGAAAACTGTTACGGAACAGGAATATTTTGTTATACCTACTGTTATAGAATACTATTCTGTAACAGGCAGTCAAAGCCCTCTAGTTTTTCAATTCACCCATTTAAAATACATGGGGAAATGCAATAAGGCTCGTGCAGCTACGTCATCAACATGGCGGCCAACAGCTGTTTGGAAGGTAAACACAATCAGCTCAGCATATGATTTAACGTTGGTTGAAACAGGTTATCGCGTATTTTTATAAAATTTGAAGTGGAAGTTTGGTTATTTTTATGATGTCTTCACATAGTGATTATTTATATAGCTTAGATGAGAGTGTACAGGCTAGATATTTGGAGAAAATATCACTAATTAATAATATAGACCCGTTTGTCATTGCTATCGACAAGAAAAGTTTTACAACAGACATTAAAAATTATCCACAAATAACTTATATAGACATTTACAATTATTTGATTTTAAAAAAAAGTGGGGTCCCGTGGCCGCGTGCCTGAGTGTCTGGTCGCGAACCTGGAGGAACCGGGTTCGATCCCGACTAACGCCAAATATTTCCAATTTTAAATGGCACAAAAGTGACCCCTGTGGTGCACTCTCCACGCCAGCTATGAGTGCCCGTGAGGTGACGCCTGGTAAGCGCCCACACGGTAAAATATATCGTCATCATTACCGCTGTCTACATGTGTTGTAGATACTGGCACACCCAGAAATGGGTAATATGCCGTGATGATATATTTATATTTATTTATTTATTTAAAAAAAAGTGCTTATACTCAAACAGAATTTCGAGCATATAAAAGCTTAGATGCTTACAAATTCTTCAAATGTGGATGGGTTAAAGAAATTCAAACAAAAACATTTGGAACTAACGTTCTTGTTATGGGAAAGGTAAAGAAAATATGATTTAACTTTTTTTAATAATTATATCTAAAAATTATTCCATTGTAGGTGTTACATTCTCAGAGATTGAATGAAAGCCCACTACAAGCGTGGTTTGTAGCCAAACAAGAAGGAGAAATTTTATGCGCCCATTGCAAATGTGTAGCTGGATTGGGAGAAACTTGCAGTCATGTTGCAGCTTTAATGTTCTACATAGATGATATTGTCCGAAATGTAGAGCCTGTCACTGTAACCGGAGAAAAATCATATTGGCTACCACCATCTTCATCAAAAAAAATTAAAACCATGGCTGCAGCTGTAGAAATGGATTTTTCTACCAATAAATCCAAACATGAAGTTTTACACGAAATACAGACAATTGCGTTATCTGAGGAAAGTAGAACATATTCGGAATTGAAAAATGAAGAAATGATGCAGTTTTTACAGACGCTATACGACAATAAAGTAGATGCATCAATTTTAACTGTAACAGCACCATTTTGTATGGAAAATGCAGAAAATATTCCTCAAAATATTGAAAATAAACATCTGGAATTATATTTTTTTGAAGAACATTATTTAACTGGAACAAGAGAGGATCTCCTTCAAAACGCGTCTAAAATACAAATATGTTTAACAAAGGTAAAAAAATTATAATTGAATTGTAAGGAATTTTACTATATTAAATTTATTTCTTTAGGAGGACTGTGAATTTGTGGAGCAAAATACGAAAGGACAGGCTACTAATAAGTTCTGGTTTAAATGTAGAAAAGGTAGAATAACGGCTTCGATTTTTAAAAATGCATGCAGAACAAGTTTGGAGAAACCCTCTGTAACTCTCATCAAACGAATTTGCTATCCAGAGGAAAGAAAATTTACAACTGCAGCTACGAAATACGGTTGTGATCATGAGAAAGATGCTCTCAATGCATATCATGCAGTCGCTTCCAAAAAACACGAAAATTTAATTCTAAACGAGGTTGGACTAATGCTGAATCCAATGTATCCAATGTTTGGTGCATCGCCCGATTCCTTTCTTGAATGCGAATGCTGTGGTAAAGGTGTAATAGAAATAAAATGTCCGTTATGCACTAAAGATATTGCTATTGAAGAAGCTTTATCTATAAAAAAATTATGTATTAGTAAAAATAAAAGTGGTCAAGTTTCATTGGATAAAAACCATTTGTATTATTATCAAATACAAATGCAATTAGCTATTTGTCAAAGAAACTTTTGTGATTTTGTAATTTGGAGTAAGAAAGATATGTATGTAGAAAGAATTTATTTTAATGAAGAATTTTGGAATGAGGAAAGTGAAAAAGCAAAATTATTTTTTAGTAACGTAATAATGTTAGAATTATTAGGAAAATATTATACTCGCTAATGACCAATGACTTTAATTGTATATATTTTTTAGTTCATAAACTGTAATTATACAAGTGTGTAAATAAGTTTACACTTTATAAATATAAATAAATAGTTTCTAAACATATATAGCTTTGTTTTATTTTGCAATACTTTATAAAGATAACTATATACATACTTCTTGTGTAACAAAAATATAATTTATAAATAAAAATAAATAAAATTAAGTAGAATATTGTAAACGTATAACAAAATATGAAATTCTAAATAAAAAGATTATTTGAATTGCTAATCACTTAACGGAACTATTCCTGGACATAAATTTGTTAGGGCGCAGCACACTGTAACAATCTTATCAACTGTTGATACCGATTCATTGGAATGTCTGTTTAATATAGTGATTGGTAGTTTTGAAGATAATATTGTATATTTCTGCCTTAAACTACCAATGACTCGCTCAACATGAATTCGCACGTTAGCTAAGGTGCGTGTCTCTTCTACTTCTAACGGTGTTAATTGTTTTTTTCCTCTTAAAAAGGATGGTGTGCATACTTCTGCCATATGTATTCTGACAGAGTCTTCTATGCGAAATCCCCTGTCAGCCATAACGAGATCACCTGGTAACAAATTTTTCAAAATTCCACAATTTTCTGTGAGATACGTATCGCTAGTTCGGCCTCCATATCCTTTAGAAATATAAGAAATATATCCCTGCGGAGTAATTCCAATTAAATATTTTATGGTGTAATTATGTTTATATTGCGACCATGTTTGTATTTTAGTTTTCATAGATGATGCTCTTTCTATAGAAATTTCGAAACAATCTACTATAACTGACACTCTGTTCCCGAAAGACTTAGAAAAGCATTCAGGCATCTTGCTTCGTAATTCATGTCTTTCTGGCCATCGTACAAATCCTTTCAGTTTGTAAAACATTAAATTAAGACATTTAAAAAAACATCGACTTGCTGTTGTACGGGCAATGTTAAAGCGGTAACCTAAATCCGTGAATAACAAATTAAGTCGTAATTTCATAAAAGTAAGCAAAATTTGGTGAAATGAGGATAATGTATTAGGCTGACTTGAAATTAAATCTGATTCTAACAATTTTAATATTTGGTTGAAAACAAAATAAATTGGAATTCCTGTGTAAAATAATGTTTTTTGATCATCGTTTTCAAAAGTTTGTATATTTAACTCTAAATTATTAATTTTATTTCTTAAATTTTTAATTTCAATTAGTCTATGTCTCTCTTCGTCTCTTAATTTTTCTATTAAAGTCAAGTCCGGTAATTCCATTTGTTCTATGTCAGTATTAGATTCTTCTTGTACAGTTTCCTCAATTCTAGAACTGTGCCCTTCACCACACACCTGTGGTTGATTAAAACTTTGAAGGAGATTCTGTGAAATATATAAATTTGAAACAAGTAGCATCACTACAAATAATTGCATATGCATGCTTTCTGTTTAAATAGCGCACATTATGATAGTTCCTTACTATTACAAAGTTCATAGCACTTTCTTAATCCTAAGGTGCAAGTTGCAAGAATCATTCCATCCTAGAGCTACAACCCTTTGCTGCACATTTACATTAATTAAGCTAACATTCTACTGCTAACATGCAATAATTAGTAAAGCATATTTTAATACTTATACCCATTAACATCTACACTAAATAATATCTCGTTGTCCGCTGATTGTGTTTCATGAAATAAAAAATAAAATGAATTCTTCGTATTTCATTGTAAATTAATAACTCCCAAATTTCTCACCCTACGACTACGTTCGTGTAATCGTTTATTTCTTTTTCTTCTAGATTCACTAGGCGAAGGTTTTCCAGGAGATTTTGGTTTTTTTATGGGAATCAAAAATTTGCTTGGTGCCCAGTCTGGATGACTTTCATAAATTTCATCACTTGGTGCACCTACAAAATTCTAAGTAGTACAAATAAATATTTTATCTGCATATACTATACCTTTAACAAAATGCCTAGAACAAACACGAGCATTTTTCAATTTTGTTCCTTGCAAATCGGCACGCCCAATTGCCTTCAACCAAGCCTGCTGACGTCGTTTCTTCATTTCACTCTCCCTACCTTTTGTATCGGTAATCTTAGGAATTCTGAACAACGAAATATTGTCTTTATTCCATCTACTACTACACCCAACAACACAACAAGTTAGTGGCATCTTTATTCACCTTAAAACAAAATATACAATAGCAGTTGTGAAGTACTAAATATTTACATGTAAAAATCGTATTTAACACAATCCTATTCGATGACATGTATTAAATTATCTATATTGTGTATATTATAACCTTCCTTAGTAGATACTTACCTGAAATATGGACAATAAAAGTCAATATCACATGAAATATTACTAACTGCAATTTGCGTCTGCCTACCAAGTGTACAAAGTGCCTACCAAACAGCTGGCATCAGCCATGTTGTGACGTAAGCTGCACGAACCTTATTGTTTTCAATAACAGGTTGGGTTTGCATGGTGCGTTGTTTCCTCTGTTTGTTTCTTTTTTCTTTTTGTCACCTGAACTGTCAATTTTTAAATAAAATTTTCACAAAAACTAAATATATGCTTTTTTTAAGGTTTTTGAATTTTTTGCCTTCCGTTACTCTAGGTAAAGGATGTATAGGGATCGTACTAAAAATCGCATATAGAAATTTTAGTGAATAAGCACGTTTTGATATCCCCAGAATCCGATTTTAACATTTTTACAATGATGTTTGTGGATATGAAAGTGTGTGTGCGCGCGCGCGCGCGTGTGTGTGTGTGTGTGTGTGTATGTCTTTGTGGATACGATTACTCATATGCTATCAATCAGAAAATTTTGAAAAATTCTATACCCATTCTATTCATGTGGGAAGCGTTCATTAGTTTTTAGTTTATAGCGGATAACCGCAAGTATCACTTATAGAGACTTTTAACAGTTCTTCTTGAAAAAATATATTGAATATAATTTTTCAGCAACTTTTACTAATAAAAATTAAATGTAATGGTACAATCTTCAATTCCACGATAATATCATTATGTAAATAACTTTAAATGTAAATTTATAAAATAATTTATTTTTATACACCATCTTGCCTATGCGTCAAACAAAAACATAATACTTTAATAACAATTTTGACATATTTAAACAAATGTCACTATCAGGAAGCAATTACATTAAAATTAATAATAAAATCGTGTTAAGGAGAATATAGTAGTAATATATTTGATTCAAATAAAATTAAGGTTTGCAAAATTAATATATTTTCCATCATACATAAATATTAGATGTACTATTGATTTGCTTCATTGTCTTCCAGGGTATGCAAATTTTTGCACTCAGGATAAGGCGTACTGCTCATAATGGTTATCAGATTTTGGTGGGCCGAACGATTTTTAACAAATAATGTTAGATACTCGTATGTTTGTAATATGTACCTAATTAATAAACAAAATGAAACAAGAAAGGGATATAATCAGACCGACAAACACTCATTACTCATTAGATTACTTGCAGTTTTATATATATATATATATATATATATATATATATATATATATAAATAAATTTGTCCGGATGCGTAGTCATGTGCCCTTACAGTACAACCAACGCTGTAGTTGTATGCATTTGGAGAATTGCTAGACGAATAGCGTGTAAAATAAAACAAAAGCCTGCACAGAACAACCACTGAACTCAATATATGGCTCTGATTCTGTTATTTAGGTATGATTTGTTATTTACAAAACTTGGTCATAGTCTTCCAAGCGTAACTTTTGTACGTTAGGTTATTGTTGTTATTTTTAGAGAAATATACAAACTAAGTTGTGATCCAGACTTCAGTTATGATATCTCATTTGTGACGAGAGAAATGGTATATTTCTCTAAATATAACAACAATAACATAACCTAATGTTGTCCAAGCGTAACTTTTGCGCATTAAGTTAGGTTATTGTTGTTAATTTGAGAGAAAGATACAAGCTAAATAAGCCGGTAGCGAAGTATTCAAATCAACCTATGCGTTGTACTGTATAGGCTTTTGTTTCAATTTACAGTGTAATCATTTAGCCATTCTCCGAACGCATACATCACCAAAATATACGATTGCTGCAATTGGCGGTTTTACAGGCAAATGGCTTTACGTTGCCCAGAATAACCCTTTAAAACTTTCAGAAACACTAGCTTGAATATCATTCTTATTTTGCACAAAATGCATTATACACAATTATATTAAGGCCTGGTATTTTCATCTCCGGTTAAATAGCCTGTTAATTTAACAGTCAGTTAAAAGAAAACCACAGCATCAATATTATAGCCCAAAATTGTAAAAATTATACATGTATCAATTTTTCGATGCCACATTGTTCTTATAACAGACAGTTAACTTACCTGGCAGTTTAACCAGAGATGAAAATATTTGGCCTAAATCTTAAAGTTGAAAGACATTAACAAAACTATAAAAAAAACATACAAAACTTTTATTTTAAAGCAAAAAAGTTGTAAAAAATGGCTGACGCATTTCGTATACAAGTACTACAGCGCAACCCACCACGTTGTTATTACGAACGCGACCTCCGGAAGTAACAACATATACCTAGTAATGGTTATTATAAATTATAACCATTTTTATATGATTAACATTTTCATTATTGAAATAAATTTTTCTGTATTATATTAAGCATTGTTAAAATGAAAAAAAAATGACGCTGGGTTTGTGTAATATTCTAATATGTTGAGACCAATTATTATTAGCACGTTACATGTTACATTAGCAAATGACAAAAATGTCTTCTTAAATTCCGAATATAATGGCCCGTATCACGAGCAGGCTTTTATAATAAAAGCACTTTTATGGGGCCATGAAGCGCACTTTTACATAATATTCTTGCGTGACTTTGCTTCGCAATGTAACTTAAAAATTTAGTTATATGCCCTATTTTCGTTTTTCCGTTTTTTTACAAGGGAATGTAGATAATAAATCCAAGCCATTAATTTTCCATCAACATTATATGCCACAAATCATACGTAACTGTAATTCTCTCATATATCTTTTTACAATTGCAGCGCCAATAGCGTTTATGGAAACCCCGCTGATGCAGACGGCACAGGAGCATCATCCCTCCGTGGTGAAATGCCAGGTCCTGGGCGACCCCAAGCCCAAGGTGCTATGGAAATTTGATGGCAGGGACGTGACATGTAAGATGCTTGTAATACCACTTAAATCCATCTTTATTTCACGCTTATATCCGCTAACTCATTGATAATAAATATCCGGATCACTTCATACCTATGAATTTTTTTAATTTTGAAGTAGATGGGTGTATTAAAATAGAGAAACCAAACTTTGTTCAAACTACATATTTTTGTGAGCAAAAATTGTCTCTACTTCTATTTTAAAAATTTCAAAGACAATACTAAAAATATTCAATTTCTTCTAAAAGAGCTACAAGTAATGACAATCGCAATACAAAATTACTTTTTAAAATGTGATGAAATTACACAATGTCATTACAAATAATGCATTACTGCCCACCTCTGGTTTGTATTAAATTAACTTGTACTAAATGAACTGAAAATTCGTCATCAGTGCAGTTTATTATAAAGTAGTACACACTTGTTTCCGAAATAAAAACGAACACAACTTACACAAGTTAGTCCTAATTTGATAATAACTAACATTGTCGTTTAAAATTCATATTTAGAACATATTAAAATTTTATACTAATATATTAAACAAATATTAATGCCGGTTATAAATTCACAACCATCACATAACAGTCTTTCTATCAAATATCTGGAATGTTATGGAAACTGCACCAAGTTAATGCAAAATACAAGCGAACATATTAGGTTTACTCGTTTGTAATATATATTAACTTGTACAACAAGCAACAAGTACTGTGAATTTGTCATTATTAAACCTGTACTAGCTCGGGAGGTATCTATACAGTATAGTTCTGACAAGTTAGTGCAATTGTACGACTACAAACGTACATATTGCTGACAATTTGCAGCACATAAAACAAGAGATTTTTCACAAAAATTACAAGGCGGATAACGTTAAATGTATAAAAAATAAAAAGAACTTTCAGTGGAAGTTAAAGTTAAAATAAGCAATTATGCAATTTTTTCACCGAGAATATAAGTATTTCAATGAATGCAATTCTTTTTAACCTTTCCCTGACAGTTGCTCTCATCATTTATCTTATAGAACAAAATAGAAAACAGTATTATGATTCTGGGTAAATTATGGTCCCCGAAAAATTTTGTCTATTTCTCGGACACATGTGTCAATGTCTATATTGACCTTGATTCATATTATGAAAATTAGCTCGCTCGGCCTATCAAAAATAAAAATATGATGTGCCCATCACAAAACCTCCCGCTTTTTAATTTTTATTAATTTAAATATATACCTACGTATTTACTAATGCTGAAAACTACATTATGTTTATTTATTTATTTTTTATTTATTTATTTATTTATTTATTATGTCGCTACATTTTACTGTATAAGCGGTGATACGATGGGGATGGGGTTGACACATATTTCCTAATTTTTCGTAACATTGTATATCATTTTCGGCGGTAATGAAGATGAAATTGTGAAAGACGAACATAACAGCTATGCCTTACCCGGGATTTGAACCCGGTACCCTTGGAGCGTGAAGCGATAGCGCTATCGTACTATACTTGGGTATTCTATATAATTATTGCTTTATTTACTATTTTCTTTTTAAAATGTCACTATTATTAATTTGAAGTGATTAGTTTTTTGACAGTGACATTTACCTGTCACTTACATTCATTTGAAATATGAACTGTGTAACAAAGAAATTGCATGCTGAGTCATCTCAACTTCTCTGTTTTTACTTTGTAGTTTCTACTGATGATGAGAACGTAGTTCTCGATATACGTATATAGTTTTTAAAATTATTGTTAAGGTTAAGGGGATTTTCTTTAGTTATAAAGGAATTGTGCTTATCTTAGGCTTCGGGATATATATATATATATAAAAATTAAATTTATCTGTAAAATATATAGAAAAAATACTAATGTATACCTCCAGAAAATTCAATAATCTTTAATTTTCATACTGACATACGAGTAAAATGCAAAAAAATGGCATATTTTTTGAAGAAAACCCATTATGAGCTTCAAGTAAAGTGCCGTTTTCGGTTATCCGATATACACCAAAATCTAATGATTTTTTTTTCATATTTAAAATAGTATAGAAATACATGGTTTCATAATTTTCTGAATAATAATGTTTGAGTTAGAGCGTAGACAAAATCCATACACATACACACACACACACGCGCGCGCGCACACTATGAACGATAACGTTGTATATATGACAAAAAAATGATCATTTTATTACATTTAATGCCAATAATAATAACATAGTGGTAGTAGTAATAAAAAACCAGAAAAACCGGGCATATTTTGGGATTCCCGAGGTAATTTTTACCAACCTTTTTCAGGCATATATACCGGTACTTACCTAATGTACGCAGATTCTTTTGACTTATTACTGTCGTTGATAACCGGCAGCTGACACTTTTTTCTATCATGAACACGATTCGTCATTATTTTGGCCGCCACTAGATTTTATTAGGGAGTTATATTTACAGTATCTAATGTGGTACATAACGTTGTATGCTGAAATGAGAGTTTTTGGACCAAAAGAATACGGTAACCTAAAAATGGCAGTACCTTTAACTTTACCATGTTCTTTTTCAAGGTATTCTTCTTCCGTACCGGATTCTTTAAGTTTGCCTTATCTTTAATGGCTCGCAGGGCGTATAGCCTATCTGTTATTCTCATTGCATTTTCATGCACAAGGTTTCAATTTTCGATGTTTTCAAACAGATTCACATTCAGAATTTCTCTTAGAAGGCATAAATCTGCATCCGTGCAAAAGCGCACTTCAGTTGTCACGTGACTTTAACGTTTGCCGTATTCACTACCTTATTTCCAAAAACTCCCTATTAACTTTACTAAGGCCCGGTATTTTAATCTCTGATAAAATTGTCTGGTAATATAATTTTCCTCTTTGCCATAGAATGAATTATCTAACAGCATGATTTTAAGATTACTTTTAAAATTTAAAATATTGTTACAAAATTTAAGTGAATTTGGTAAGTGATTGAAAATTTTTAAACCAATTATGTTATGTAAATTTTTAGTATAACTATGTTTAATGTAGGGTATATGAACATTTTCATGTTTTCTGGTTCGCACGTAGCCAAGCAATTTGATATGAATTTATTTTTATTTATGAAAATATATGTACATATGTCCACGAGGAAACGGCAGTAATAAAATTTTAAATTTTTTAAATAGATTTCTACAAGACTGTGTTTGGTGAACACCAGGCAAACATCGTACAGCTCTTTTTTGAGCAAGAAAAACTTTTGCTTGCTGGAGGTGAATTGCCCCAGCAGCGAATGCCGTAACAAAGCCGTGAATTAAACAAAGCGTGATACAGCATCAGCACCTGCGCAAGATTAAGAATGCTTTTCAGATATCGTATTTGATAGACAACGGAGTTAAGCTGAGTTATTAAAATTTCGCAATATGCCTTTCAATTGCCAAATTTATCAATCCATAATCCTAGAAATTTATAATTCGTACAGGAATGAATAATTTCATTATTTATACTTAAATTTTGTACATGTTGACCTATAGGTTTACTGTTACAGTATGTGCCTGTTTCACATTATTTTCATAATTCAATAAAAGTGTGGCGCCGACATAGTTCAGACAGAAATTAAAATACCGAAAACAAGAGTTCGGTAATAATATACTTCACTGCTTTAATATAGTCCTGCAATGAAAGAGCCGCAGCCACAAATATATAATAAATAATTACGAGTATGATGGATTGCAAATTTAATTTAAATTATTAACTAAAATTTTTAAATTTATGTGGTAATTAAATTTCAATTTGAACCTCATAATGGAATTATACTTAAATTTATATTTTATTAGCCACAAATAATAATATTAATAAAAAAATGCATTGAATAATTTTATAAATTAAAATTTTGTAGACATATTATGTATGTTGCTTCGTGCTATCTTTTATAGGTGCTTACATGTTATTAATACGTAGGTAATAATCAATGTAATATTAATATTTGTACTAGCAAAATGAGTTTTTTCTTATCGTTTAATATATTACAGAAGTTTGTCATGTCAGGTCAGGTCAGTGTTTCTGCATCATCATGTTTATCGTTCGAACTTAGTTATTAAATCTGGTAGCATGAACTATCCAATTATAATTTCAATTTAGTAACACAATAACTACATATTCATAACCAATATAATTACAGTTTACATTAACAATGGCTAAGATCTCTAGAATAGTCTATTATGGTATAATGAAGTGGAAATTACAGAGAACTGCAGGTGGAAATGATAGCCAATATGCATGTCTAATATTGACAGATTATATCCAATTGAAATCTGTAGGTACAAAAGACAATGTACCTTTCTATTTTGCCCTGTAACAAAACTATTACAGCATTCAAAACAGTTCGTTTTTAGCTCATTCGAGTGCTGTAATAGACTAGTACAATTTATTTTCATAAGATTGGTGGCCAAGAAACTCATAAAATTAACGAACACGAACGATTGTTAAGAATTTTATTTTTATATAATTTTGAATTTAAAAGTAAGAGTAAGAAGAAGAGAAAAAATAGATTAGTAAAATTAGAAAGAATAAGATATAGAAAATGTAGTATGGCGTTACAAAAATAAGGTTAGACTTGTCAAATTAATTTTCAAACGCCGTATTAATATCACCAACACAAAATTTCCTAAATTTAGACACTACTATTTTTTATTTAAAAAAGGCATAGAAAAGGCAAAGTAAAAAAAATACTCTAGAATCAATTTCGTAATTGTCAATTATTTTGTTTGAGCCAAAATTCCTTTTCACAATATAAAATGACAGTATGACATACATTCTTTAATATACTATTATTTAAATTTGTGGCAAAGGACAGATTTCTACAGTTTCTTCAAAAATATTAAAGTTAAGTAATTCGTTACAAAATGGGATCGCGTGGCCTTTGTGGTGCTTCGAATCTCTGTTCAAAACATTAGAGTCCATGAGATATACCGGGTTATCCTCACGGGAACAGATTATATCGTCTTCAACAAAAAACAAAATTTGTTAATGGAAGCAAATAAATAGGCCATGTTATCTATTTATTTATTTCCACTTAATACTCGTATAATATCATTTTGTAGTCGTAAGTACTTCAATCACATAATGCACTCAAAATTTAATTTTAATTAAAAAAAATCTGATGTGGCCAACACAAAATCTCCCGCTATTTAATTTTTATTAATTGAAATACATACCTACGTATTTACTAACGCAGTCGTGTGCTAACACTCATAGTGAGCGGACGTGCCGAACGCCAGCAGTGATTACTACATCGACTAACTCTAGTGAAATAACAGTAACCAAATTTAATTATTAATTAATTAAACAACTCATCAGAAATAACAATAGTGTAAGTGAGCAAAACAGCCACATATTACGTACAAAGGCCTCATGGCCGATGTACGTAATAACACCATAGCCGCTAAATGGCATGAAATAAGCCAAATGAAACGGAAACTCAACAGAAGCGACACAAACCCGAATGAAAGACACGTAAAACCAAGAACAATTACTAACTCACAACCCACCATCAACGTTAAAAACCGCTTTCAAGCGTTAAGTGATAACAATGATATCAGTGATGCTGATAATACAAGCACAACAAACAAAACACCTAAACCAGCTCCCATATTCATACCAGGAGTTATTGACATCAAACCCTTAATAGAGTCTCTAAACACCATAACACCAAACGGCTTTCAACTCAAAGCAATTAACAATAACTTGTTAAAATTACAACCCAACACCGTTGAAAACTACAGAACAATAGCAAAGTATCTACGAGAAAAAGACACATACTTCCACACATATCAACTGAAAGAGGAACGCAGTTTCCGAGTAATTATACGAAATCTACATCCCTCAACAGACCAAAATGATCTCAAAACAGAAATAGAAGAAAAGGGTCACAAAGTCATCAATATCTATAATATGAAACAAAGAATTACAAAGAAATCTCTTCCCCTCTTCATCGTAGAATTATCTCCAAATTCTAACAACAAAACAATTTATGATGTTGGGGTTCTTCAGTACACGAAAGTTCAAGTAGAGCCCCCGCTTCCAAAGAAAGAAATCCCCCAATGCGCCCGGTGTCAACGATACGGACACACTAAAACTTACTGCTTCAGGCAACCCCGCTGTGTTAAATGTGCCAAAAATCACTTAACTAACCAATGCAATAAAGAAAAAACGCAAGCAGCTACATGTGCACTGTGTGAAGGTACCCACCCGGCAAACTACAAAGGCTGTACTATCTATCAACAAATATACAAGAGAAAATTTCCACCATTGCGCGAAAGATACGTTCCTGAACCCCAACTTTCCAACCAAACATTTGAAAATAATCAAGAAACAACAGAAAAAGAAACTCCAAATTTGTCATATGCCCATATAACAAACCAAAATCTAAATCAAAATCAACCACAAAATAATAATTTGGAAGCAATACTACACAAATTAATGGAGAGAATGGATACCATGTTAAATCTTTTAACCACAGTCATATCCAAACTAAAATAATGTCTCAGGTCCTGACTATTGCAGTATGGAACGCCAATGGCCTGGTTCAACATAACCAGGAGTTAAAATCCTTTTTAAATATTAATAATATTGATATAATCCTCATCTCCGAAACACACTTCACCGACAGAACGTATTTTAAAATTCCGGCTTACACTCTATATTATACAAATCACCCAGATGGTACGGCACATGGAGGCACATCTATCTTAATTAAAAATTCCATAAAACATTTCCAATTACCGGAATACTGTATGGACCACTTACAAGCTACACAAATAATAATAGAAGACTGGACAGGACCTATAACTGTAGCAGCAATATATTGTCCTCCCAAGCACAATATTAGCGACGCAAACTTTGACTCATTTTTCACAACTCTTGGAAATAAATTCATAGTAGGCGGCGATTATAACGCCAAACACACAAACTGGGGTTCACGGCTAATTACTACTCGCGGACGACAATTGCTGAAAACAATTCAAAATAATAATTATTCATATGTCTCAACAAGAGAACCAACTTATTGGCCTACAGATAGGAACAAGATACCTGACCTACTAGACTTCTGTGTCACGAAAAACATTGCCGATAACTATATCCGGGCTGATACATGCCTTGACCTTTCTTCAGACCACACACCAATTATAGTCACATTTAGCACAAGGGTAATACCTATACAAAAACCTGTAATGTTGCATAATAAGAAAACCGATTGGATGGCATTTAGGAAAATAGTGGAACAAAATTTAGAACTAAATTTGCCACTGAAAAGTCAAGAAGAAATAGACAACGCAGTTGAACACTTAACACAAATAATACAATACGCGGCATGGGACAGCACCCCTACAAAAAATAATAACAATTGCACTTCCACAATACATTACCCCATTGAAATCAAACAAAAAATAGCCGCGAAGCGACGACTTCGCAGAATTTGGTTCAGGACACGTCATCCTAATGACAAAAATAGACTGAATCAAGCTTCTGCACAATTAAAAGAAGTCCTTAAAGAATGGAACAATAAGAATTTCGAAGATTATGTCTCCAACCTTACAGCGACACAAATGACTGAATACTCTCTCTGGAAGGCTACAAAACGCCTCAAACAACCGAAACTGGCTATACCCCCGATAAGGAACAACAACTCATGGGCAAGAAATAATAAAGAAAAAGCAGAAACTTTTGCCTCGCATTTTGCACAAGTTTTTGAACCATCACCAAGAGAAATTTCACAAGAAGAAGAAAGCGAAATATATGAATACCTCGAAAGTCCGAATCAATTATCTCTCCCGCTCAAAAAATTTGATGTATCCGATATAACAGCAACGATTAAATATAAAATAAGCTCTAAGAAAGCCCCGGGGTATGATCTAATAACAGGAAAAATCCTAAAAGAATTACCGGAAAAGGCATTGAAACTAATAACTTACATTTCTAATGCAATTCTCAAATACAATTTCTTTCCTTCTCAATGGAAGGTAGCCCAAATTATCGTAATTCCAAAACCTGGAAAACCTGTAGAAAACGTAACGTCATACAGACCCATTAGTCTGCTCCCAGTATTATCCAAAGTGTTTGAAAAACTCTTCATTAGCAAAATAAAGAATACAATAGAAGACCTGAACTTAATACCAGATCACCAGTTCGGCTTTAGGGAAGAACACGGAACGATCGAACAAGCTCATAGAGTAGTAAACAAAATTAATGAAACATTACAAAATAAAGAATACTGCTCAGCTGCCTTTCTTGATGTAACCCAGGCGTTCGACAAAGTATGGCACACTGGGCTACTTTACAAACTTAAAAAAATGCTACCAAGCAATATTTACTTAGTAATAAAATCGTATGCAGATGATACGGCTATCCTAGCATCCAATACCAATCCACTGCAAGCCTCCGCCATCTTACAAACACACTTAACAGAAATTGAAAGCTGGACCAGAAAATGGAGAATTAAGCTAAACGAAACGAAGTCGGTACACGTGACGTACACCATGCGAAGAGAAACATGCCCACCGGTGTACATTAATAATATTCCACTTCCCCAAACTGCTGAAGCAAAATATCTTGGCATGCACATAGACAGGCGCGGAAATTGGAGAAAACACTTACAAACTAAAAGGTTACAATTAAATATAAAACTAAAAAACATCTACTGGATGATAGGACGTAAATCTAAATTGTCTTTAGACAATAAACTATTAATATATAAAACAATTATAAAACCTATTTGGACCTATGGGATAGAATTGTGGGGAACAGCAAGTAACTCTAATATTGAAATTATCCAAAGATATCAATCAAAAATGTTAAGAATAATAACGAACGCACCATGGTATGTTTCTAACTATACGCTGCACAACGACCTAAAAATCTCAACTGTAAGAGAAGAAGCCAAAACTAGAAGTGAAAAATACCTAAAGAAACTGGAAAACCACCCAAACTACACCGCTGTAAACCTATTGGACAACAGCACCCAAACAACGAGACTCAGGAGATTTTCACCCCTTGACATAATAGATAGATTCTAATATTTTTTTTTTTTATCGTCTATTGTTATGTAAAGAAAAGGTAGCACTGGCCATCTTTTCACGGATATTATTTAATTTTATTTTATTATTTAATTTTATTTTATTGTTAAAAAACTTACCTATTATTCACATGAATAGATTGTAAAATTTCATTAATAAAAAAAAAAAAAAAAAAAAATTTACTAACGCTGCAAACTGGTCCATTGCAGAAAACCATTGCTTTATTTACTATTTTCTTTTTAAAATGTCACTATTATTAATTTGAATTGATTAGTTTTTTAACAGTGACATTTACTGTCAGTTACATTCATCTGAAATATGAACTGTGTAACAAAGGAATTGTGTTTATCTTAGGCTTCGCGACTAATAAAAAAATTATTTTTAAATTTATCTGTAAAATATATAGAAACAGTATTAATGTATTCCTGTAGAAAATTCAATAATCTTTAATTTTCATAAGACATAAAATGCGAAAAATGGCATTTAATGGTATTTTTTGAAGAAAAACCATTATGAGTTTCAGGTAAAGTGCCATCTCAAAAAAAAATTCATCTCGTATACCGGGGCGCATGTGTATGAATGATGAAGTGCTTACTGATACTGCATCAATAGTTCAAGCATTTGCAGACTATTTTTCATCCGTTTATGAACCTCCTAGTGTTAATGATCCTCAATCTCCAAACATTCCTTTTCCTAATAATTTTGATTGCCTTTCTATTAATCACATCTCTAAATTAGAAATTATTTCGTCTATAAATAAACTAAAAGTTTCTCGAAATCCTGGACCTGATAACATTCCTGCATATATTTTGAAAGGTTGTCGTGATATATTTGTAGAACCGTTATATATTCTTTTTAATTTGTCTATCTCTACTAATATTTCCCATTCTCTTCTTAAGAAAACTTATATAACACCTGTATTTAAAGCCGGGAATAAGGAAGACATCACTAACTACAGACCAATAGCCATTCTATCAAATATATCTAAAATATTTGAAAAGATCATATTCAATCATATATATAACTCTGTTGAAAAACAAATATCCCCACAATAGCATGGTTTCATGAAAGGAAGGTCTACTACAACTAATCTCTCCACTTTTACAAATTTCATATTCAATTCATTTCGCACCAATGCACAAATAGATGTAATTTACACAAAAACAAATATCCCCACAACAGCATGGTTTCATGAAAGGAAGGTCTACTACAACTAATCTCTCCACTTTTACAAATTTCATATTCAATTCATTTCGCACCAATGCACAAATAGATGTAATTTACACAGACTTCTGTAAAGCGTTTGATAAAGTAGACCATCGAATACTTATAGAGAAGACAATAATCAATTTTAATTTCTCCAATAACTTATCTGCGCTTATATCCTCCTATCTCTCTAATAGAAATATTTATGTTCATTACAATGACTTCACATCCACTCCATTCATTGCAACCTCGGGAATTCCTCAAGGCTCGAATCTTGGTCCACTTCTTTTCATTTTATTCATTAATGACATTACAACCTGCACTGAACATTGTCACTATTTATTATATGCTGATGACATTAAAATCTATAGTGTTATTAACAGTACTGATGACAGTTTAAAACTTCAGCATGATATTGATAATCTACTCTCTTGGTCTCGTTCTAATAACCTATTATTTAACACTAGTAAATGCAAAGTCATATCTTATAGTGTAAAAAAGGAATATATTTTAAGTAACTATAAACTAAATAACACGGTCAATTTTTCCACCACTATGAAAATATTATCAGTACTTCATATAAAAATCTCGGTTTCATCATCCGCAATTCCAGAAATTTTCATAAAATTTCCACACTTCAGTCTCTATTTAATTGCTTCGTGCGAGCTAAATTGGAATATTGTTTCCTTATCTGGAACCCTTTGTATAAAAATTCAGTGAGAGCGATAGAATCTATTCAAAGAAAATTTGTCAGGTATTGTTGGCTTAAATTTTTAATAACCCTAATATTACCAACAACAGTTATCATTACAGCATCGCTCTCACTGAATTTGCTATGATAACACTTGAAGATCGCCGAAATTACCTATCGTGCATTTATTTATATAAAATTATAAACAATAAAATCGATCATTCGAGTCTGTTATCATCTATTAATTTCCACGTACCTAGAACCTGTAACTCTAGACAGAAACAAGTATTTAGTATTCCTACAGAGAAAACTAACTACGAGCTTTTAAATCCTGTAAGTCATATTTGTGCTCTTTATAATAAAATATATTCTAGTATCAGTAGTATTGATATTTTTTGTGATTCATTGCAAGAATTTCGACGTAAGTTACTTCAATTTTTTACACGATCTCATTAATTACTCTTTTTCCTTTCGTCATTAAATAAGATAAGCTGAATTATTAATTTATTCATTATTAATTATTACTAATTTTTGTAAATGTATAGTATAATCATTACTCTGTGTCTGCTCGTGTATTGTATGTATTGTTCTGTTTCTTGCTCTGTAATTGGGATTTTGTCCTGTTGAGTGAGTGATAAATAAATAAATAAATAAATAAATTTCCGGTTATCCGATTTACACCAAAATCTAAGGGCTTCTTTTCATATTAGAATAGGACAGAAATACAATTTTCAGAATTTTCCGAATGATAGTGTTTGAGTTAGAACGAAGACAAAATCCATACACATACATACACATATACACACATACAGACATCATCGTGAAAATGTTAAAATCGGATTCTGGGGACCTTAAAACGTGGTCATTTACTAAAATCTCGAAATGTGATTTTTCGCACGATCCCTATACCTCCCTTGCCAAGGGTAGCGGGAGGTAAAAAAAATACCAGTAAATTACATTTTTTATAATATTCGCAACTAGAACTAGATTGAGATATCTGGTGCAAATTTCTGAAGGATGGACACTTAAATTGTACCAATTGTAGCTGTTTGGTGTTAATTTTCGAGCTTAAAAAATAATCTCTACGTAATAAATTAATGTATCTTGGAGGCGTCTGTCGGACTGTTTTTTTAGGGTTAATCTTTAAAGTTACTGGTCAAATTTTGATACTGTTTGCACTATTCTAGGTTTAGGTATTAATCTATGAGAAAAGGGCGCCGAGTTGAGGAGATTTTAGAGAAGCAAATTGACGAAAAAACCGCCATGCTAAAACTTTCTTGACACGTTGCGTAACGCTGCCTAAACAGTGCAAGACATAGGTAAACGAATGGAAAAAATATTAAATATAAAAAGTTTACGAAAAGTCCGCAACATCATATCGATCTAAAAGGAATCCGAACAATAAAATAAAATAATAATATATCGCCATATTCTAGGCTGTTGGAACCTTAACTTCGTTCAGTAAAATACAAATCTATTGTTACTTTTAACACGTGTGTTAAAACTGAGGTAATGACGAAATGAACAACAAATCGGCATTTTTTACATAATGTCAAAAATTATTAGAAATACAAATTTAAGTGAAAAAATAGTGTATGATTTGCGTGTTAGAAGTGATTTTTATTTTGTTCCTAAGTTTGGACCACACCGCTTTGCGTCATGTTCTAAACTTCCGTCTCACAGAATAAAATGTCATATTTAACAATTGTGTCATAAATAACTATTACGAACCTGTACATGCTATCGAGAAATTTTTATTTTGAGATTTTATATTTATTTTGAAATTTACGTAATTAAAATTTATTGGAAAAAATGAAAGATTTTACATACTTAACCTTTTTTATATTCTCGTATGAAAATATTATCAATGGTCATTCAGTCAATTTAAACATACTAAACAAAAATAAACTGTCGTTTATTTAGGACTTAAATAAACATCACCTTTTTTGTTTTGTCAAGTTTTCGTTTAACCAAGTGTAGGACAATGCTATTTACATTATAAAGTAAAATAAAAAAACTTTCATTTGTTCAAATTCCTAACAAAAATTTATTTTTTTATAATATTAATATGAGAATCACATCGGATCAAATTCCGATATTCTTATTTAATCCAGTAATCGTCTCTAGAAACTATGGAGAACATTTATTTCAACTTTTATTGCCTGAAGAAGACCCATGTTGGGTCGAAATTGTCAAAACTGAGGCAATAAATGTGACTGTCCCAGAAACTTATTTTCATTTAGTTGAGTACCCAGCCAAGAAAAAACCTACTTATCATTAGTTATTTATATTGCAAAAATGAATTACTAAAGACAATTGTATCACAAGTAAATAAAAAGTATTTACTACCGAGTGGCACACAATATTGATTCTAATACTTAAAGCCTTTTTAACTAAAATTAAAGACGACATACCGCGTAATATCTATATTTACCAATACGTTACCAAAAAAAGTATTGTTGGTTGCTGTGGATATGTATTTGCTTGAAGTTTGTTATCTTCATTTACCTTTAGGTAAAAAAAGGTATTGTCTTTAGTCAAAACGATGATGCGTTTTTAATGAATAAGCACGTTTCAGATTCCATGGAATACGATTTTACTATTTTTACGATGATATCTATATGTATGTATGTGTGTATGTATGTGACGATCGTTCTGGATCGCATAACTCCAATATCAAGCAATTCAAAAAATTATAATTTTTGCATATTCCTCAAGTTTACATCTAAATAAAGAGTTGATTGGATTTTGGTTATAATTGGGCAACCGGAAGTACACGCAATTCAAGTTTTTAAAAATTTTTGAAAAAATATAATTTTTTGACATTTATAATTGAGAGTATTATATAATCCACACGATTTAATTAATTTTTTTCTTCATATTCAAGGTATCAATATTTAACATGGACCGATGATATTAATAGTAAATGTGAAAATTAGCACCCTTATGTTACGCAATTACAAGATAGCACAAAAATGACTTAAATAAGTTTAATTCTGTTGTAAATTATAGCAAAATTTTTAGCGGTACTCTCAGCAGCTCTAAGAGTGTTCAAACACATCGTGTAGAAATGCCTTTAAACATGATAGAAATTTATTATTGTCATGTATTTAAGTTTTCTGTTTTAATGTTTATAGGAAATAACTTAAATTTAACAAGTAATGAACACTTACATAATTATAAGACAAGGAATAAAAATAATCTAATTTTAATCATATATAAATTAGCATCAAGTCTGAAAAATCCAAAAATAATTGGCATTAAACTTTATAATAAATTACCCTCTAATGTAAAGGCCATAACGTTTAATAAACTCTTGAAATATCATTTAAAATGTTAACTCATAAATAAATGTTACTACAGCGTGAAAGAATACATGAATGGTAATGATTGAAAATATGTATTTTGCATGTGTCAAATTTCTTCTTGTATGATCGATTGGCAAAATAAGCTATTATTTTTATTATTATTATTGTTATTTATTATTATTATTGCTTTTTTTATTATTATTATTAATACTATTATTACTTTTGTTATTATTATTATTATAATAATTATTACTATTATTATTATTATTATTATTATTACACTAATTGACAGATGTGTCAAATAAAATGAATTTCGTGGAAATATAGAATACTTTGCAAGAAACATTCTGTGGAATTTGAATTTGTACAAAATACGTAAAATTGCCGGAAAGTAATGTGCTGGGCACGTCAGATTTATTATTATTATTATTATTATTATTATTATTATTATTATTATTACCAATTTAGACTTTTGAGTTGCTTTAAGTTCCTACGAGCGGATATTAAGAGCCTTGATTTGCAATCTTAGTCCATGAACGGTTTTGCTAGTATAAAGGGGAAAGATGTCCAGTAAGAGGGACCTCATTATCTCATCAATGATGTGTTACTTTAGTTTCTGTATTAAGTTTAAATAAATAAGATTATTACTCATTTCGTATTATGTTTAAATTTATAAGGCATTATTAATAATTAAAAAGGTATATATTTGTATGAGTTAGATTTTTGGATATGCATTTTTCAGACATAACAATGCTAATTATTATTAGCAGTCCGTTTTGTTCAAAATCGCAATTAACGACAGATAAATCCACGTTGAAATTTGACAGAAATATAAAAAATTTAGTACGACATTTCATTCCGTTTTTGTCCATCAAATGCGCTTTAAAAATTAAATGACATTTGGTAATAGCAAGCCACTTTTTAACCTGCAATATTTGTTTTGAAATATATATTAGTGTGTATCTTGCTCCTTGCATTTTGAATACCTATATTATGTAGTTCAGCTAAGCAAATATATCTACAAACTACGACTCTAAATACTATATTATAAGTTATTTATTGATTTACATGTAAAATGATAAAATGAAGTCAACTGAGCACATTGAATAATAACCAAAATTTGTATTTCATGTAGATTCTAAGCCGGTTAGGCAAGAATAAATAATAATAATAATAATAATAATAATAATAAAATAATAATAATACTTACTTACTTAATCCTGCACCTTTCTACCCTCACGGGTGTAAGGCGTTCCCCCGGCTTGGGGGTTGAGTTCTGGTTCGTTGGTCTTCTCCATATTTCTTTCCACTCTGCTCTATCTTGTGTTGCTGTCTTCGTTTCTTCCCAAGTTAGACCTCTTCTTTGCGCTGCCTCCTTTACTTCTTCCAGCCACGTTCTTCTTGGTCGTCCTCGTGGTTTCTTTCTTCCAATTTTTGCTTCAAACACTTTTTTTAACTATTCTCTCCTCTCCCATCCTTTCTGCATGCCCATACCATCTCATCTCTCCTTGTGCTATCTTATCTTCTATTGCTTTTACTTTTAAGTTTTGTCTGTAGGTTGTGTTTTCAATTCTGTCCAGTCTTGTTTTCCCCACTATTTTTCTCAAGAATCTCATTTCGATAGCCGCAATTTTTTCTTTTTATCTTTGCGTTAATGTCCATGTTTCAGCTCCGTGTATGAGTATAGGCGCCACTACTTTCTTAAATATTTGTACTCTGGTCTCTTTCGGTATTTCTTTCTTTCCTAAGAATGATGCTATTGAGTATTTTGCCTCCTGTTGTTCTTCTTTCTTTTATTTCTTCATCAAATCTTCCATCTTCTGAGATCATTGCCCCCAGGTATTTAAATTTTTGGACTTGCTGTAGATTTTCATTTTTTAGATGTATCGTGTGGTGTTGTTCATTTCTTCCTAGTATTATGGTTTTCGTTTTTTCTTTATTGATCTTCATGTTTAATTTTTGTAGCGCTTTATCATACATTTCTATAATCCTTGTTAAGGTTTTTTCATCTTCTGCTATGATGACCATGTCATCTGCATAGCATAGTTGTGCTATTTCCACTCTTCTCAATTTCCAATGTCCTATGTAGTATATCTTTACTTTTTTCTTTGTCTCTTTTATTCCTTCGTCAAGAATTAGCGTAAACAGAAGCGGGCTCAAAATGCATTCTTACATAGCTCTTAGTCTTTGAATATAGGCTCTGAATTCCTGTTATTAACGTATTTGATATTCCCCTTTTTATTAGCGTTTTCCATATGTCTTCTCTATTGATTCTATCAAACGCTTTCTCTAGATCAATGAAGCACACATGTACGTTTCTCCGTTCTTTTATTGCCTTTTCCTCTATTTGTCTTAGTATGAATATCGCATCATTTACTCCTCTATTTGGTCTAAAACCAAATTGAGTTTCCTCTAACGATTCTCTGTTCTTAGTCTACTCTCCAGGATTCTTGCATATATTTTGGCCACTCTGCTTATTAGGGTAATTCCTGTATAGTTCTGGCACTCTCTGCTATCTCCTTTTTTAAATATTAGTGTTATGATACCTATTTGCCATTCTGTTGGTGTTATTCCTTTTAGCGCTTCATTCATTATGTCTTTAAGTTCCTGTAGTGCTGATTCGGGTAGTGCTTTCAGCATATCTGCTGTTATTTTGTCATATCCGGGAGCTTTTCCTCTTTTGGTTTTTCTTATTGCTTCTGTTATTTCTTTCAAGCTTATTTCTTCTTCTTGTGTTATTTCTGTTTCCTTTGTTCGTGTGCGATGGCTTTCTTGTTGTTCTTCATCTTTAGTATCATTTCCCTCTAGTAGTTCTATGAAATACTGTCTCCATCTGTCCATTATTCTGTCTTCTTCTGCTATCGTCTTTCCTTCCTTATCTTTAATGTTTGTAATTGTTGCTGTTTTCTTATGTCTTATATTTTTAAGTGTTCCAAAAAATAATTTCTGGTTTTCATTGTATGCGTTTTTCATTTTTTCACCAAATTCTCTTTATGCTTTTTCTTTTTCTTCCTTTATTACTCTTTACTTTTTTCCTTTGTTCTTTATATTTTTCATAGTCAATAGGTTCTTTCGTTTGTAGATATTTATTCCACTTGATCTTTTTTTCTTTCACTGCAACTTTTACCCTTTCCGACCACCATCTAGTTTTGTTTGTGTTTCTGTTCACTATTCTAGTCGTGCCGCAGATTTTTTCTGCTGCCTCTAGTATTGTTTTTTTGAAGTTCTTCCATTTCTTTTCTATGTTTCCTTCTTTTTCTTTTGCTTTTTTCTTAAACTCTTTGTTGACGTTCTTTTGAAATTTTTCTTCTATCTCTTGTCTTCTAAGTTCATGGCATTTTATTTTCTTATTTACTATCTTTCTTTTGGTTTCGTTCTTTGTGATTACTTCTTGATTTAGTGTCATTGTTACAAGGAAATGGTCGCTTCCAATCTCTGGTCCTCTTTTTACTTTTATGTCTTTTACTCTATTCCAGCTGTTTATGTTAATTAGGAAATAATCTATAATCGATTTTTCATTTCTGCTTATAACTTGTCTAGTTATTTTATGTATTTGTTTGTGCTTGAAGTGTGTATTTCCGATTTTAAACTCATTCTCTAGGCAAAACTCTATTATTCTTTCCCCGTTTGTATTCATCACATTCTCTCCATTCCTTCCTAAGCACCACTCTATTCCATCATTCTTATTTCCTACCCTCCCGTTAAGGTCTCCCATTATTATTACTCTCTTTTCACTTCTGTCTACTATTTCTTGTAGTTCTTTAAAGAAGTTATCTTTTTCTTCTTTTCTTGCGTCCTCGTTTGGTCCATAGCCCACAATTAGCGTGCATTCTTCGTTTTCGTCTCCTTCCTTAACATTTATTGATAGTAGTCTTTCGTTCAATAGGTTTTCTTTCAAAACATATTTCATCTTATCCTCTTTAATTAAAATTGCCACCCCTGCCTTGGCGTTTTCTTTTTCCGATACTCCTACCCAGTAAATCCAATATCCATTTTGTGTCTTTGTGATTCCTTTGCCTTTCCTCTTTGTTTCTGTTATACCCACGTAATCCATATTCATTTTTACCAGTTCTTCTGTTAATTCATATTCTTTCCCTGTTAAACTTTTTACATTCCATGTTCCAAATTTTATTATTTTCCTTGGTTTATTTACTCTATTTTTTATTTTGCCCTTCCCGTACTTAATTATATGTGTTTTGTTGTTCCTTATCATATCCTTTTCCTTTGCTTGCGACGTCTTTCCTTTTTGTTGCAATTTTCCTCGTTTTTTCCTTAGTTTTTTGACGCAGTACCTTCTTCTTCTCTATCAGCTTCTTTTCTGTTTTGTATCATTTCCATTCCTTTCTATTTATTGTTATTTTCTGATAGCCTATCTTCAATATGTCTCCTGCCTTTTTATTCTTCTCCGCTAACATTTTTATTTCCTTTTGTATTTCGCGCTCGTTTCTTGTTAGTTCGTTGTTTATGAAAATTTTGTCCTTTAAGGTTTGTAGGTTCTTTTTATTCGCCATTACTTTTTGTTTATCTTGAAAATTTTCCATTTGTACCTTACATGTCTTCTCTCCTATCTTTAGTGCTTCCTTCACTTGTACACTAACTCCAATTTTCTTGTGTATGAAGTCTTCCACAGTGTTTTTTTGCGTCTTTTCTGCTGATTGAGTCTGTTCTTAGCCCTACAATCACGAAATTATTTTTGATTTTTTCTTTCTCTAATCTCTCGATTCTCTCTTTCATGTCGTTCAATTCTTTTTTGATCTCTATGTTTTCTTCCTTCAGCTGTTCATTTATCTGTTTCATTCGTAGTAGTTCTTCTTGATATTCTTTCCGATCCTGTTTTATCTCTTTTGTATCATTCTTTATTTGTAATATAATTTTCATTAAATCTCTTAGTTCTATTTTATCAATTCCTTCTTTGTTACTTTTGTCCGGTGTTCTCATAGTCTTTTTATTTCTTTTTGTTACATCTTGGCCATCTATACTCTCTCTCTTTCTTTTACTGTCATCCGACGTGTATCCGATGACATATTTGCACAACTTTCCTAAGTACGGTCTTGACGAAACTTTTATTTTGTTATGCACGCTCTAGCTTCTCCGCCACTACTCTACGCTTGCTTACCGCTGTATTTGTGTGTCCTTGGCTACTGTCTCGCCACTGTATACACTTTTTACTCTAATTTAGAGCTTCTAGACACTTCTCACTTCACTTTCTTTACTCACAACACTATCTTGTTTCCCCAGAGTTTATTTATATCATATGATATAATAATAATAAATTGTATTTCATTTGTTTTGTTTTTGTTTATTTTTAAAATACAGTACACTGCCTACATTTAAATAAATTGAAGTTAATATTTATTTGTCAATATTAATTAAAAACCTTTCAAATGACTATCAGCTAACTAAATATAAATATTGCAAGTCTTTGCTGAAATCATGTACTCAGTCTTTAAGGGAAGGCAAATAAATTTTACTATAAATATAAATTGTCATATAAACTAATATACATGTATAGTAGTGATTCGGTCGAGACGAGACGAGACGAGAAATTCATTGTCCCGTCTCGTTTTAAATTCATAAAATTATGTCTCGTCTTGAAATTTTTCTCGTCTCGTTTAATAGAGTCTCGTCTCGGCCGAGATTCTCGCTGAGATATCTCGACGGAAATTTAATATGTATATTTTGGTCCCATAAATTAATTATTAAATTTATACAATTTTGTATTAAAAGTAATTTGAACAAAAAGCTAAATATATGTTGTTCTATCTGTCAAAATTTGATATAACCTAAAACTTGTGCAAATTTTATAATTTTATTATTTTAATATTTATCTAGCATTTTCTAATTTGTTATAAAACATTAAAAAGAAAGTAACGCTAAAAGTCTTACCTTAAGCCTGGATTACACGATGAAGTTTTTATTTTCAAGTGACTTGAAAAGTGTGTTTATAAGTGACCTTACAAGTTTTGCGTAATTTAAAATATCCAAGTGTCAAAATTTAAGTTATACTTACATTAAGATTTCAGTTTCTTCTCTATCCCACTTTGCCATTTAACAGTTTAATATCGATCACTTATAACACTACTTGTATACATCAAAAATATAAATACAAATGACATTTGACAGTTACTTGACAGTTAAAATTTGTAGGGACTTTTAAGAAAAAGTAGCGCATGTTCCAGTTTTTCTTTAAAAGTTTTACATTAAAAGTCTATTCATTTGTCTCTTTTGCACTCATGTCATTGTGCGAGAAAGAAAACTTTTCAAGTTACTTGAAAAGAAAATCTTTATCGTGTAATGCACACTTAACAAATTCTGATAGATAAAATGTCAAATACTTTATTATCTTTTTGTTTAAAAATGCCATAGGTAAATAGAGACAGATATCACTAAAAATATGTTAAATTTCACACGTTTGCAAATATAATTCATGAGAAAAAATAACAACTGAGAAATCTCGAAACAATTTTCGAAATTTCTCAGGTACGAGACAAGACGAGAATCGAGAAATATCTCGTCTCGACAGAATCAAATGTATAGTGCGAGCAGTGTATATTGCAATTCACCCAGAAAATAGATAATTATGTCATGCAGAACTGTGTAGCGTAGTATTCCTTAACACTTTTTTTTACCTCTCTTTTTAAGGAAGCAAATGCGTACTTTGTTCAAGTGTCTGTTCATTTGAAAACATGTCTAACTGCTACGTTAACCTCTCGGCGATTCCGTTTCCACTGCTGCGTTTGCATTCATTGTTGTCAATCCTGATGTGTGCTATCCTTGTGGTTTGTCGTTCTTTTGAATTGCTCCAGGTCCAGGCACAACACAACTTTTCTTTAGCAGAAACTTGCCCAAATGTTGATGTATTCTTAAAGATTTTTCTTGCGTTACCTGTAGATAACTGTAGCTTCGTGTGAAACTTCAGTAAATTAAAATTAATGAAAATTACTTAAGATAAGCAATAGGTCAACAGAGGCTGATAAGTTAAAGAATTTTACAAGCGAAAATTTAAGAGCAAGAAATTTTGACTATGATGGTATCATTAGTGATGATGAAATTCAATATTTAATATCTTTTTTTTTTAGGTTACTAATAAAAAAATATGTTACAGAGTAAGGAAAAATATTTATTTAGATACATATCACAAGATCTAAAATTTCCTCGAAAAATTCTCTTCTCTTTTTCTTATTCTTCTCTCGAAGCGTAAAACGATTCATCGGAACCGGGCGTAAAAATATCAAGTTACAGCTCTAATAATCATGTTTCATTCTTAGTTTCCATATGATTTATCTATATAGAAATTAAAAATTATTAAATTATTCCTAGGTATGTAAAATTTCTCCTTATTGACCCTCAGAATTAGCGATCTAAAATGTTAAATTACGTTATGATTTGACACGGGAATAATCAATTTTATTTGCATTTATTACATTTTAATAAAGAACTATGTTTTATCGTGCTTTATGAATAAGGTTCAATTGAGAATCTTCCTGGAATTATGTTTATTAAAGATTCCTACTGGAATCACCCTGCGATACACACAGGCATACGATGAATGGGTGACTGTTATTAGGTAAAATATTTCATAAAACTTTAATATATTGTACCAAAAATATCACCTAGATATTTTTAATTATCATCCACGGCAATTTTCTTTCTTTTTTATTAACAGTTTTCTTATAGAATACACCCCAATATACAACAAATTTAACCGCAAAAAATGCAAAGCAACTGAACATGAAATATGTGTCTTATTCAACAAAATAACATTTTTTTTTTAAATGGATTGATGCCCGGTTGCAGAAACGTTCATCATTTCCTTGTTCAGTTAACGGACCATCAAATTAAACAAATTCGAATCAGTTACCATGTTCTCATGACATTTAAATTATTGCTATCAAAAAATCGCGTTGCATTTGTTCGTTTTGATGAAGCGTTGGTTGATCAAGAAATTGATGAACGTTGCTGCTACCGGGCATGAGAGTGGCACCATTTAAAAGATTTTTTATCTGAATATAAAAGATCGTTATCACTATGCCTCTAAAATTAAAAAAAGCAGTTATTTCAAGTTGAAATTTACATATTATCTTTTTATTTTATACAAATATGACATTGTTGCTAAAAACTAACATTAAACAAAAAAATTGACATTTTGTTTATTTATTTACATTACTAATAGATGCTGTCAATAAAATGATAAAATATATACTCATGATTAATTCATATGCTTTTCGTTTATTCAAAATGTTCTTGAAAGTATTTAGAACTATATCCTGTAATTTTATTAGCAATTATTTATTTGTTCTTTGATAATAGCCGAGACAGACGACAAAAAATAATGATCATTAACGGTTAGTTATAGTATGCGTACCCTAAGGTGATACTGTTGACAGATGTCATAATTGCGTCTATTAACAAACCTGACAATATTGACTGTAGTAAGCACATGCTAATTATTGTTTTGTACTGTACGAGTACAATGCAATAAGAAGTATGTGCTTACTACATTCAATATTTTCAGGTTTGTTAATAGACGCAATTTTGACATCTATCAACAGTATCACCTTAAGGTACGCATACTATATCTAACCCTTAATGACCATTAATTTTTGTCGTCTGTCTCGGCTATAAGTTAGTTAATAATTAATTTCGTTATTCGTTTTTGTTGTTTAAATAGCAACAGTGTCATACTTGTTTTAAAGAAATGTAATATTCAAATGTCAACTTGAAATAAATCTTTTGTTTTTAATATTAGAGGCATAGTGATAATGAACTTTTACATTAAGATAAAAAAAAGATTTAAATTGTACTACTTTCAATATAGCATTCCATTTAAAAAATACTATTTTGTTGAATAGGTTGCATATTTCATGTTCAATTGTTTTGTAATTTTCGCCGTTAAATTTGTCTTATAATATCGCCTAGTTTATCCATTTAACCGTCTTTCTGTCTTTTCAAATAAGAAAGTTAGAAATGGTAGCGCGCTTATGGCAGACCCCTGTAAGTACATACGAGTATGTATGTGAAGAGTACAACTCGAATATAGTTTAATGGTTAACAACTTCTCATTAAATTTTTAGTTTTCTCTTTAAAATTATGATGAAAATTGAAGAATTTTCTTGTTAAAATCAAGTGTAAAGAAAGATATGGTAATTATTTTTAAAGAAAAAAATACATCTTTAAATGCATGTTTACCATCACCTCAAAGCATACTATTTTACAGAATGTACCACGTACCACAATCACGGTACAGCTGAATTATTTGTACTACAACCAGTCACCCGGATCTGCAATCAATTAATATTTATTTTTATTCTATTACTGACGTTTCATCACTAATCGTTTTTTTTTTATCAAAATAAAAACTTAATAATTAAAAAGGTAGTACCTACATAGTAGTTTATTAACGACGATTGTACAGTTTGATAAAACAAATCGTTCAACACAAATAAATACAAACTGACTGCAATGTAGCGTTCGCGTATTTGTTTTTTAACAACCACCAACAGTCACTTATTGCAGCTACAAAACCAATAACTTTTGCAAAGCGTTATAACTTGAGACATGAAGGTATTTTATCGAAAAATTTCCATTAAACCACTCTTTTAATGTACAGTATGAAATGTAGTTCATAATAAATAAAACCTATAAACTATAAATATGTATCTGTAAGTTTTACAGAATTACTGGAAAATATACAGAGTCAAATATATATGTGGAGCAAACTGAAGCTTATAACATAAATACAAATACATGAATTAAAATTAAACTGGGCGTTTTTCAACTTCGGATAGAAACTTTAAGACTATGCATACAGTACTGACCAAAATGAATTTAAAAAGTTTAATCAACATGGGTTCAAGCTTCAAGAGTTTTCGATGTATAAGGCAGTGAAAAATAAATTTTATGGGGCTTACTACTGTTATCTTAAGAGTTAAAACTTCAATGAAAAAAGACTTTTTGTTTACCTTTGTTAAAATATAAATAAATAAATAAATATATCATCACGGCATATTACCCATTTCTGGGTGTGCCAGTATCTACAACACATGTAGACATCGGTAATGATGACAATATATTTTACCGTGTGGGCGCTTACCAGGCGTCACCTCACGGGCACTCATAGCTGGCGTGGAGAGTGCACCACAGGGGTCACTTTTGTGCCATTTAAAATTGGAAATATTTGGCGTCTGTCGGGATCGAACCCAGTTCCCCCAGGTTCGCGACCAGACACTCAGGCACGCGGCCACGGGACCCCATAATAGAAATAAATAAATAAATAAATAAATAATAAAAAAATAAATAATAATAAAAATAATCAAATACTCGTAATTGTACAAAGTAAAATGTTGTGGCAAACTTGATAATATTTTATTTATAAATATTTTCTAGCCATTAGTTGTAATTGAGAAAAATGTTTTATATAAAATTTTATTGTATTAACTGGCATAGACAAAATCACTATCTTTGTCAATTTTTCTTTGATTCTAATACAAAATAGATTTTTGCTCGAAAACAGTTGAAGATCAAATCCATGTTGATTAAGCTTTTTACCTCTCGCTGAGGTATTGGATTCATGCTAAAATTCACATATCCAGATTTTAGTGAATAAGCACGATTTAAGGTCCCTAGTGTCCGATTATAACATTTTTAAAATGATGTCTGTGTGTGTTTGTGTGTGTGGATGTGTGTTTGTCTGGATGTTATAGGAACGATGCTTCAAAAACTATAAGACTTAAGAACTGTTTAACTATGGATTCCTCAATCTGACATTCCTAGGAAGAGCTGAAAAGGTTTTGGTAACAATTGAGCAAATATAATTTTTTGGAAATTTTTGTTATCAAATATTGAAGAATATGAAATTCTCCATCTAATACACCTACAAAATTTATTATATCTTATATAGATTTGGAGATAAAGACACTATAATGTATAGAGCAATCTAATCGCAGAGGCTAAGACACTAAGGAAACCAGTTGACAAATTCCAATGTTTATAACATAGTTTGTAAATGACATGTCAGTGTCAAAAATCAATAATTTTAGTGATATTTTGATAGTTTTTTTTTGTGGAAGCATATTTAATCTTTCTTATTGTTTTATTAATTAAATATTTAAAATTGTAGGTAAAATGCATATATCCATCAGAAATACTGCCAATCTGGTTAATGAATTGGAAGAATCTCTCACATTTAGGGACTTCCTCATACAATGAAAAATAGATATAATTAGAATTATATGTATGCAGAAGATATGTTAAATACAATAAAAAACAATATTTGGGTAAAGTTCTGTAATTTTTTGTTATAAAACGACGGTTCGAAAGCGAAGTGCAATACAATACTTATATAGCCTAATATGGAAATGACGAGAGTTCTTGTGCTGGCCACAACAGATTTTCTTTTTACTCATTTTGGTCGGTACTATGTATCGTTTTTTTACCTGAAGTTGAAACACACACTGTACAGTTTCGAATACAAACCTTTATTAGTAAGTAACCAGTTTGAAAGGAAAGATTTTATGTGTAATTGGAATATCTGTTTACGAATGCATTTGAAAGATGAGTACTAGTGCTATGTGGCCTTAAAGATTTTACCTGAAGTTAAAACTCAGCCTGTATAATTTGGAATACAAACGTTTACTGGTACATAAGTAATTTGAAAGGAAAGATTTAATGCGTAATTGGGATATCTGTTTGCGAATGCATCTGAAAGATTAAAGGCTTTATATTTGTTTGTTCGTTATCACTTCTCTAACAATACACAGAGCTATAACTTTTTGGAATCTCTGAATTAATGTAAGCACGAACCATGAAACTTTTACTAGTACTTCTTTCTTTATTTGAAATAGTAACTTTGCCTCTGATAAATGTTGTACACATCTACATCAAGTTTAACATCTTACTAGTTGTGGCACTCGGTCTCCCAACTTGCGTTTAAACATACTAGCATCAATAGCAAGTTAAGTGACCCTAGGGGAAGACTTTAATCCGGAAGTTTACATGAAGACCGCCAAGTTTTCCTCACAGGACACTTGATAACTTGAATTGCTTCTTGATACCATTAATCGCTTAAAGCGTACCGAGTATTATGGATTGCTGTGAACTATTCATGAAAATTTATTCAAACTTTGTTGATTTTATTTAATTGTTTCATTTTAAAGTGTTTTACTTCGGTACTATTTCAATTTATACGAAACAGAGAAATGTTTCAACTAACTCTTGAAAACTTATCGTAAAATCAAAACTATTGATAATTATTGTTCTAGTTGTTACACAGTTTTAGAAGTTCATTTTGTAATTTTACGAGTAGTTCAATTCTTGTAAAGTTATAATATAAAGCAAATTAAACTAAAGTTTTTGATAACATTGCAATTATTTTAAGGCTGTAATATATTTTTATCTCTCTTTGCGTTCTTTGATCTGCAAGTAAGAGAGGTACCTACAATACTCCCAAACCTAGAAAAACATTAGCACAGTTGCCTGAGCCTGTAATTAATACCACTAGACAGAAATGCTGCGGAACATTTAAAGCACCGTAATAATAATGTAAATATCTATCACGATTAAAGATGAAGCTTAATTCTTGCAGATTTTACTGGTATAATACTTTTATCTAATTGTAAAGAAAAGTACGATTTTTATATA
Source organism: Ophonus ardosiacus (assembly GCA_943142095.1). Lineage (NCBI taxonomy): Eukaryota > Metazoa > Arthropoda > Insecta > Coleoptera > Carabidae > Ophonus > Ophonus ardosiacus. Next base: position 39,441,750 of record OW964823.1, read on the forward strand.
AAGAAAGGTAATACACTGATCACGTAAGCCTTTTATTTATTTTTAACATTATTGAGCTCACAATTAACGTACTTTGTGCTATCAACGATGCATCCCTTGTAAAAAAAGTGTTGGAAGAAGTGTAATATATGGGCCGTAAATAAAGAGAAAAGTAGAACACAATCCTGAAGCGTCTCGTTTGAAACTGGAATCTTGACTGATGAATAATGTATGACTCTCTTTCTCGACTATTTCTTTAATCTAAATTTTAAAAGTAAACAAATTGCTTAAAACTGCATTTACACTATTTTCATTGCATTGCGAATTTAAATTTAATGAAGAAGCAATACATAAATTAAAAATATATTAATTGTTTGTTTTTACTTGTAAGCGTAGTGTAAATTAATATTTTATTGACTTTTTATATTTGCAGTGCATATATTCATGAAAACTTCTGTACAAATAATGTCAACATCATTTACTGATTTTGTTTTTATTATTTAATTTAAATAATGGAAGATATCTTTTTGCACTATTATTAGTATTATTCCATATTACAAAAATAAAACAACACCTAGGTATATATTCTGTCATAATTAAATAAATATGACATATAAAATAATTAAAACAATTTTAAATAAAATTAAAATAGAATTTTTAACTACTCATTTTGAACAAATAATAATAAAATTCGATGCCGTTTAGCCACTTTTACGTGCGCTGTCGAAAATATGGGTAGATATACCTTTTATTAGGCATTTCTTTAATTATTTCAGCTCTTACTTGGTGAAACTTATTATTCATTTTAATATATTAAAATACACGATTTTTCGTTTCACAAAATTTTTTATAGTCGATGACTAGTGTCGCTATTACAATTTTAAGTTTATATAAGATCTGATGATGCTATTGTTTTAGCGAAACTAATCATCGACTATCAGAAGTTTTATGAAACTAAAAACCTTGAATTTTAATACATTGAAAAAATTTATTAGGTACCTAGGTATGTTACCATTCAACAAAACATCAACTTTTTTTGCTAATTGTCATAAACTATTGCCTTTATTTCCCTGAACATTAATTTTTATACAAAAATTATATGGAACTATTCTTGTCTGTACCATTTATACCTCTCGCTAAGACATAAGAGAGAGAGAGATAAGTGCAAAGGTGATAGACGTTATTTTTCTTCGCTCTGCGATTTTTTTGAATTTTGGTGGTTTTTTGTGTTTTCTGACATATTTTATATGTCTGGTGATCTCTTTTTGAACTATTTATATGTGTCTTTGTTTTTATGAATTATAATTCGTGGGGTAAGTTTTTTCAATTTTTAATATATTTTAGTTTTATAAAAACGTGGTTGTTGTTCTTTTTGTTTACGCCTGTTCATATTAGTGCGAGTTCATTCACTCTTTATTGTCAGCTGACTTGTTATATACACCGGGTGTTTGAATTTACATATACGGGGTGTTTGTCTTTATTACATACTTTTTTCGTCTCTTTCATTGTTCAATTAATATTGTTCTTCTTCTCATTTCCAAAATAATTGTTTATAATGAATACCTGTAGTTCCTGTAAAAAAGGAGTCGAAAATCATAGATTTATATCTTGCTCAGTTTGCAAATTGGGTTTTGACATAGACTGTGCTGATATATCTGTTTCTTCAGCACGGGGAATTCAGAATTCCAAAACTGGGATAAAATGGGACTGTATTAGTTGCAGAACAAAGATAGGAAATGATTTAGACAGTTTAAAAGCTGTAATACTTCAGTTGCAAAAGGATATCCAAGAACTGAAAAATGCAAGTATGACTAATTCTTCCGTCAATAGTCTATCTCCTGTAGTCACTGAAGCTATTATAAATGAAATTTCTGAACGAGAGAAACGTTCTCGCAATATCATGATTTTTGGTTCAGCTGAAATACACACACTGCCTAAAGATAAACAAGTAGAAAATGATAATAAGCTTGCTACTAATCTTTTAACAGCGATGGGTCACCCCGTTTGTAAAATTATTACGTGTTGGGAAATATGATGCTACATCCTCCCTTTCACGTCCCATAAAAATTCAGTTGTCTAATAATGAAGATGTAAATACAGCTCTTAGAAATACAAATAAAATAAAAGCAAACAGTTCTTGGCCAAACTTATCAATTTCGAGGGACAAAACACATATGCAGATTGAATTATATAAATCTGTGCGAAATGAGTTGAATAATCGCATAGCCCAAGGTGAAACTGATATTAAAATAAAATATTCTAATGGCATTCCAAAAATAATTAAAATGGGAAACTAAATTTTTGTCCAGTTACGCTAAATTGTTTTTATCAAAATACTAGAGGATTTAATTCTAAGACACATTCATTTTATGTTAATTGTTGTGCTGAATCATTTGACATTATCATGATCACTGAAACTTGGCTTACTAGTTCTTGTAATAATGAGGAATTATTTCCTTTGAATTATAATGTAATACGCTGCGACAGAAATTTTGCACTAGTTGATCGAACTATTGGTGGTGGTGTATTACTAGCTCTCGCAAACCATATAAATTATATAATTTTAGATACTGCTATCCTTAAAAATATTAATCCACTAGTAGACATTGTGGCTTGTAAATGCTATTTCAGTAATCGATCATTTATTCTATGTGTAATCTATATTCCACCTGATATTAGCACTAATGATTTAAACATTTATATAGATGCATTGCAGATTTTTCTTATCAACGAATTAGTTTTTCTTGTAGGTGATTTTAATATACTAAATTTTTTAAATTCAACTATAAACTGTTCAAAATCTACTTGTTTTCTTAATTTTTGCAATGCACTAGATTTAACACAATACAATACTATCAATAATATTAATCAAAACAAATTAGACTTAGTTTTATCTAATTTAAATGCATCTTTAAATATTGAAAAATCTGAAAATCCTTTAGTACGTGAAAATGTTTTGCATCCTGCAATCACTATTAACATAGAACTTATAGTACTACTAAACCCGTGAACTTTCCATTTTACAGTAATATTAGCTATAATTTTCGGAAAGCTAATTTTAATCAATTATACAATGATATCTGCAATCTCGATTGGTCATGCTTAGAAGAATATCAAAATGTTGATGATGCAACCGAAAAACTTTATGAAACCCTATATATGACTTTTGATAATTCAGTACCGAAATGTAAATACGTGCAATCTAAATATCCACCCTGGTTTACAAAAGAAATTAAATATAATTTGAAAAGTAAACAGTATTATAGACGAAAGTGGCTAAAATATAATAACATTCAACATCTCAATGAATTTAAAAGATTAAGAACATTAATTAAACAACAAGTACATGACGTTTACAACTCCTACACTCGTACAGTTGAAGAGAATATAAAATCAAACCCAGCTGATCTGTAGAAATTTATTCGCCTCAAACAAGGTACTACTAGAATTCCTGGAAAAATTACGGATGCCAATAATACATATGAATCGCCACAGGAAATAGTTAATGCTTTTGCGACGCATTTCTCTAAATATTTTATTTAATGTTCATCTTGTGATACCTCAAAGGATTTTTCTAATCACTTATCATTTGCAATGACTCCACTCTCTGAAAATATTATTATATCTAAAATGGCATCACTGTCAAACAAAACCACATGTGGAGAAGATCAAATTCCCAGCTATGTTGTTAAAGATTGTAGGCATACCTTAGCCACTCCCCTCTGCTACATTATCAACTTGGCTATTAAAACTAACACATTTCCTAAACGCTGGAAGAGATCTAGGGTCGTGCCAATTTTCAAGAAAGATGATAAATTTTCTCTTAAAAATTATCGTCCTATTTCTATTCTTAATAATTTTGCAAAAATTTTGGAAATGATAATTTTTGATCAAATGTATAAACATACTAGATCCCTAATTTCAATTAACCAACATGGCTTTATGCAAGGTCGCTCAACCACAACTAATCTTGCTTGTTTTTCGCAATATGTACCTGAAGTCTTAGATGTACAAGGTCAAGTTGATGTGTTCTCTACGGATCTCTCGCGAGCTTTTGACTCAATTGATCATGGTCTTCTACTGTCCAAAATAAGTACTTTCTGTGCAGCTTCCAGCTTATTGAAATGTTTAGATTCTTATCTCAGGGAACGAGTCTGCTACATATACTATAATGGTTTTGTTTCAAATGAATTCATTGCGTCTTCAGGCGTTCCACAGGGTTCGAATCTAGGACCTTTATTATTCATTTTATTTAATAATGAATTGTTAGATATTTTCACCTGCCCTGTATTGGCTTATGCTGATGACATAAATTGTTTTTCCAACATTAAATCTATTAATGATTCTCAGTTACTGCAGAAAAATATTAATGACATGCTACGCTGGTGTAATACAAACAAATTAATTGTTAATGTTGATAAATGTTCTGTAATATCATATACTCGCCGTAATGTTACATTAACATATCCTTACAATATGAATAACATTTCAGTTGTGCGAAATAAATCAGTGAAGGATTTAGGAGTCACTTTCTGTTTTAACTTTAATCATTCAGAACATATCAATAATGTCTGTACGTCTGCAAATAAAAAAACTAGACTTCCTTATGAGAACATCTAAAATGTTTAATGATATAACTCTTCTAAAGACACTATATTTTGCATATGTTGTCAGTAAATTGGAGTATGCTAATTTAGTATGGTACCCCTACTATGATTATCAATCTTTAGCTTTGGAATGAATACAGCGTAGATTTTTAAAATTTTTATCTTTTAAAGAAGACAAAGTTTTTCCTCATAGGGGTATTGATCAAAATTCTTTATCTGTACGTCATTCTATAGCTCCCTTAACAGCCAGAAGAGAAGCATTTGCCGCCAGGTTTGCATTGATGCTGCTCCACAACAGAATTGATGCGCCACAACTTCTGTCCCATATACCACTTCATGTTCCGCGCCCGGGGTCCAGACATCACAGAACATTCCACCTACCAATCTCCCACACGAATATTATGCATCGCTCACCCATTTATATATTGTGTAATACATCAGAGAAAATGTATGACGATATATTTTGGTAATTTTTTAACAATTTGGATATTTGTTGTTTTTTTATGTTACTTATCATTATTATTATTATTATTATTATTATTATTATTATTATTATTATTATTATTATTATAAGAGAGGTATTGGAATCATGCTAAAAATTGCATTTCCAGAGTTCAGTGGATAAGCACTTTTTAAGGTCCCTAGAACCGATTATAACATTTTTACGATCATGTTCGTATGTATGTGTGTATGTGTGTGTGCGTGCGTGCGTGCGCGCGTGTGTGTGTGTGTGAATGTTGTTGGAGCCACGGTTTCTCAAATACTAAAAGACAAAAAATATTTAACTGCAGTTTCCTCAATCTGACATTCCTGGAAAGAGCTGATTAGATTTTGGTAACAATTGGACAACCGGAAGTAATAGTTTCTTTAAAAAATCTTCAAAATATTATTTTTTGAAAATTTCTGTTATTACTAATAATAAAGGAAATAAAATCTCTCCGATACATTTAAAATTTTTATTATATCTTCTATGGAGTTAAAGATAGAGACATATATATATATATATATATACAGTGTGTCCAATTTAGAGGTGCCACCATTGGGATCTCGAGAACTATAAGCGATACGATGTCGGTTAAATGGAACTTTTTATGCGCCTTTGGAAGGCCATCTCAGATGTGCTTTTATTTTTCCAAAAATTCTCATAGGGCACTAGATAACTTTAACATTTCAAATATAAAAGATAGATATTTTTATTAACTAACCAGTGGCGTACGAAATAAATTTTTATATCCGTAAATTTTCGAGATATAACACAAACTTATATTTTTTTAAATGGAACCCATATCTGATTTTAGCTTCAAAAAAATCAATATTTTTTTCTATTTTTAATGATGTAAGGGTTATTATGTTTTATATTTGTTTTGCTCCTAAAATTTAATTTTTATCTTTATTTTCCTGAATTTTCTTATTATTTCCCAAAAAAACATTATTTTTATTAATTATATTGTATTTGATCAAAATAATTTGTTTTATGCCTTTATTATTTAATATTTTTATTCTAGACTCATAATTACAAATTACACTATGATGAGCCAAGAGCGACCTGATATAAAATATTATAAAAATTAATTTGATACGAATTTTGAGCAAAACTTTCTAACGAAATAAATTATTTAAATACAAGGAGTATTTCCAAATAGAAATCTACCAATATTTTCAAAATAATTGTAAATTTAATAAAAAATAAGGAAAAAATAATAATTTTGAAGGCAAAACAAATATAAAACCTAATAACCCTTACACCGTTGAAAAGAGAAAAAAATATTTTTTTTTTTGAGACTAAAATCAGATATGGGTTCCATTTAAAAAAATATAAGTTTGTGTTATATCTAAAAAAATTACGGTAATAAAAATATATTTCGTACGCCACTGGTTAGTTAATAAAAATATCTATCTTTTATATTTGAAATGTTTTTCTCAAATACTAATAGTTTAGAAGTTATTTGAGAAAGAAAAAATCAACAATATTCAGTTTTTCGTCATTATCTAGTGCCCTATGAGAATTTTTGGAAAAATAAAAGCACATCTGAGATGGCCTTCCAAAGGCGCATAAAAAGTTGCATTTAACCGACATCGTATCGCTTATAGTTCTCGAGATCCCAATGGTGGCACCTCTAAATGGGACACACTGTATATATATATATATATATATATATATATATATATATATATATATATATATATAAATATATAAAATAATAAGGTGCAAATTTATCTCGCAGCACATGGAAAACAAGTAGAAAAATTTAAATGTTTGTAATTGACTGATAAATGTGTGTCAATAGGCCAAACTCATTACTGAAGACATTTCTTGGGAAGTACATTTAATATTTCTTATTTTATTATTAATTAAATATTTATAATTATAGATACATATTTTACTTATACCCATCAGAAATACCGCCAATCTCATCAATGAATTGGAAAAATCTCGAACATAGAAGAATAAAAGTGAATAGAATGAATTAAAAAATATATAAAGAAGATATGTTTTTGTGTGCATCAGAAATGTCAAATATGTACAATACTTATATAGCCTAATATGGAAATGGCGAGAGGTCTTGTGATGGTCACAACATATTTTTTTATTTTTACTTTCAATAAGTAAATAAATATAACTTGTGTAAATATTTTTAAACATAAAAAATACCTGTGCAATTAATTCAACTTTATGTTAAAAGCTCTTAACAAAGGGATTATGTAACGACCTGAGAAGAAAGCTAGAATAATATTGATTATAAATTCTGTACCTCAGAATAAAAGTGTATTAAATCAAAATTAATATTTTACAGGAAAGCATTTACATGATTTTCGAAAAAGATATATGTTTTTAATTTCGTATTATTCTATCAATGAATGTTATTATAAACTTTTTAATTATAATAATGCATAATCTTTCAAACCTAATTTCTTTTGTAAAATATTATTTCAAATTGGGTGCTCCAGATGTTGCAAATTTCTTAAATTTGCTAAATAATGTGTTTATTTATATTGAAATGACTGCTTCAAACAGGACTTACCACAGTATTCCATACGAAAGAGGAGTTAAGGTTATGTTTATTCGTGGAGAAATCTAATTTTCCGAAAATATGGTTTTATCTTGGGGTACAGAACTTGAAATCTAATTTTATTTTAACAAAGATGATAACTTAGGTAAACAGTAGCAAAAATGAGATAAAATGTTCAGTGTCATTATGTTTTGTAACTTTCATTTACAATTAGATACAGTCCTGTGTAATTAAATAGGTACAAGAGATTCTTAGTTCATAGTATACAAAACATATCTTCAAACATAGTGGCTCGTAGTATGATCACGGTTTTAACTAAAACCCTCATGTTTAAAGAACGATTTTTTTTTTAAATATTTGTTTGAACATAGTTAAAGTTCTATGTTCTGCTTAAAAATCATATTCTGATAAATTTGATATTATTTATTTTTATTATTAAATAATGAAATTTGACATTTCTTGAAACAGCGTTTTAGTTAAAACCGTAATCATACTACGAGCCATTATGTATATGGAAGTAAGACTGCACTTTAATTAAGGGAAAAATAATTAATGAAAGTTAACTACAAAATAAAAAGAACACACTTTTACTATTGATGCTTCTTACCGCTTTAACTAAATTGTTACTTGGCAGTGTCTTTTGTTTGTAGTTTTAATATTTTTTATATACAGGGTGGTTGATTTTTCATTGTCCAGCTTATATCTTCTGAAATATTAAAGATACAAGAAAAAGTTATATAGAAAAGTTATTTGATACAACCCGTTCTATAATTTATCATAACCAATTTTTGTCCAAGGCCTACCAATTTTCCAGAAAAATATTTAACTTTGATTTTTTAAATGGAACACTCTATATATTTTTACAAAATAAAATTCTAAATAAATTTCTCTTTACACAAGTAAGGGTTTACCTTTAAATTATTTCTAATAAAGCAAATAGAAATACGATAGAAGGAGGCTGTGATATTCTATTGTTTATACCAGTAACATCTGTCACAGATTTAATAATACTGATTATAATAGTGAGAAACTAAGAAAAATGAACGTCGGTTATACAGTAATAGTGAAAAAGTTGATATGCTTTGCTGTTTTCACAGATCAAATAATAATAAACATCGGGCTGCTATCCTGTATCAAAATTTATATCCTGATAGAAGACAGCCTTACGTAAATACTTTCCAAAATTTAGAAAATTCTCTGCGACAGACCGGTAATATAATTATACGTAGCCAATGTTCCTGTGTGACAGAAGTTACAGATACAGGGTGTATCAAGATAATGAAACAGTGCCGTTTATTCGTGTATGTGAAAAGATGCAGAAAAAAGTGATTAGGATATTTTGTAATGGATAAAAGGGGACGCATTTTAACATAAACTTTATTTTCATAAATTCAGTGGTACTCAAACTATAGGGCAATATTATATTTTTTTAAATAGCATTATATATATTTTATTAACTAATTAAATAGAGAATTTTGTTCTGAATTCAACGATATAATAATATCATACCCTTATATTGCGAAAAATTTGATAAAAATTAATTCAAAGTTAGTATTTCATTTCTACTGTATCTAAGTAATCTGAGCAAACATTCAATCAATAAAACAAAAAAATTATTTTAAAAGTTGAATTTATTGCCAAAATCGTAGCTTACTTGAATGTAATACAACTAAAATACATTTTATTTTGTTTTATTGATTGTGAATGTTTGCTCAGATAACTTAGATACAGTAGAAATGAACTTTGAATTAATTTTTATCAAATTTTTCGCAATGTAAGGGTATGATATTATTATATCGTTGAATTCAGAACAAAATTCTCTATTTAATGAGGTAATAATATATATATATATATATATATATATATATATATATATATATATATATATATATATATAATGCCATTTAAAAAAATATAATATTGCCATATAGTTTGAGTACCACTGGATTTAAGATAATAAGGTTTATGCTAAAATGTATCCCCGTCTATGCCTTACAAAATATCTTAATCACTTTTTTCTGTATCTTTTCACATACACGAATAAAATGCACTGTTCCATTATCTTGATACACCCTGTATAAACAATAGAATATCACAACCTACTTTTATCATATTTCCATTTGCTTTATAGGACATAATTTAAAGGTAAATCCTTACTTGTTACAAATCATTGTAAAGAGAAATTTATTAAGAATCTTATTCTGTCAAAATATACAGGTGTTCCATTTAAAAAATCAAAGTTAAACATTTTTCCAAAAAAATTGGTACGCCTTGAAAAAAAAAATGTTTATGCTGAATTATAGATCAGATTGTATTAAACAACTTTTGTCTTTAATTTTTTTTTGTATCTTTAATATTAAAGAAGATATAAGCTGGACAATGAAAAATCAAGCATTCTGTATACTTTTGTTTTTGTGTTAATAACAGAAAACTAAGCAGGTTATTGCAAAAGCATAATTTTGTTTCTTTGGTGTCATTATCTAATACTCAGCCGATACGCTTTTAGTAATTTTCTTGTTAAGAGATTAAACTTTTTAGTATTTTTCTTTATTAAATTATAGTATGCAATATTCTTAAAAATTATATGATGTCCTGCTTTTAATAAAACTATGATTGAATGGAGAACACCTATTCTTCATAAAAATCTTTCAAATTGGAAAGTTGTTTTCCGTTTGTTCAACGGTTTAAATTCTGCGTACTGACGAATATTCTCAATTTTCCAAAGTTTTTCAGACTATTTTGTGTAACATGTTCAATAATGTACCACGGACCATATACACTATTAATGTATAAAAGTATGCCGAAAAATTATAGGGGAGATAACATTCAGATTTAGGATCATTTTTCTTCATGTGTAATAGATACCTACTCTTGTTATATAATAGCTGAATTGCATACTGCCCTGTAATAAAAAGTGGTATTATACACAAGAGTATACTTAGGAATATATACCATATAGTTTGATCTTCCAGAAAAAAAAAAAAAAAAATGATCGCAAACACTTTGCCTGACAAAATGACAACAGAGAAACAAAATTATAGTTTTGCAATAATCTGCCCAGTTTTCTGGCATTTATACCAATGAAAATCTATCAAGAGCTAAACAATTTTTACCTTCCGTCACCTTTAGGTAAGGAAGGTATTGTCTTTGGTCAAAAAATTCGGTGGTTAGTTTTTAATGAATAATCACGTTTTAGGGTCCCTACAATACGAATTTACTATTTTTAAGATGATGTCTGTATGTGTGTGTGTGTGTGTGTGTGTGTGTGTGTGTCCGTGTGTGTGTATATGTCCGTGTGTGACAAATTTTTCTCCGACGATAACTCCAATACTACAATTCTAAAAATTATAATTCTTTCGTATTTCTCTTCTGTACATCCATATGAAGAGTTGATTAGATTTTGCTTATAATTGATCCACCGGAAGTACCCTTATTTGAAGTTTTTAACAGTTTTTCTTAAAAAAACGCAGTTAAATATTGTTTTTTGACATTTTGTTATTATACATATTAAAGAAAATAATCTTCTCTATACAGTTTGATTATACATTTTCCTTCATATTCAATAGATGTAGATTTAAAGCATTATAAAGAAATTAATTTTCAAAAATTAGTCAGCATTGCTGATGCTGATATATTAAAAAAAATTTAATTGACAGATGTCAGTTGCAAGTGCAAAACCAAATATGGAAAGTGTAGGATCACAAAATTGGTATGTCATAGTGCTCCTCGCAAGTGACACGCGGAGAAAGGCCAAAGAGAAGATGGAAGGACTGTATCGCAAAAGACTGAAAGGAATGCCTGTGACAAGAAGATGTGTTGGACAGGAATGATTGGAAGAAAAGAGGAAACAGCTACCTCTAATAAAATAGGGGAAGCTGAAGAATAAGAAGAAGTGTCAAGTGTATTTTACTTAGTGTATGTTATAATTTTATTGGATTTATAGAACAGAAATAGTATGTGTTCTTGTTTGATTTTACATGATATTATATAGAATCTGTTCCAAGGACCTTTTGGTATGGGATTTGTACAAAATACATCGAATTGACGGAAGGTTTTGTGCTGGCCACAACAGATTTTTTTTAAATAATATTAAAACTAAATGAATTTTTTTTTATAAACGAGCGTGAAGCTGTCAAAATTGAAAGTTGAAAATTTATTACCTAGATAGTGTGGAAACTAACAAAAATTACAGCTATAGTACATAGTACTAGCTAATAACTATATTTTAACTAAATAATTTTTATTTTTTAAGTTGTATGAGTTGGATGAACGATTTGTATTCCTAAACACACCTATTATTTTGCACAGTGTATTTTTCACTTTTTTCAGTTAAATTTTATATTTTTTCCTCCGACGTAGGTATGTAATATGTACTGGTTTTAAACTCGTGTCCCAGTGTCCCGGTCAGTTTACACTGTGTTCCGGCAAATGCCACTGAGGTAAACACAAGACATATTAATGAGAATGTATTGTGTTTATTTTATTGGTTTATTATTAAACTGTGCACTAGAGAATAAAGCCCAATCACAGAGCAATAATAGACAACAATCACAATGTTGACATATAACTAGCAGTAGTAACAAGCACAGAAATATACCGTCAGCTAATTTTCAGCATTTCAGGGTCACTCGAGTCACGTGTCTGATTGCACCGACGCCCTTTGCAAAGGACAACATATTATTCTTAATTCTTATTGTTATAAATCAGTAACCTTTGCAAGAAAATGAATTACTTTTTATATCCTGAAATAGTATACAAAACATAAGGCTTCATTCACAGCTTCATTTTTAATGGGTATTGATAATGCGTTATGCAAAACTTTAATGCAAAATGCTAATGTTTAACGTTAAGAAAAACAATGCATTTCCTGCAACATAATTTAGTTAGTAGTTGACATCTATATTTATACAAACTACCTGTCAGAATTGTAGTTTATTATGCCAGAAAAGGATTGCTGAATCGTATTTTCTTGTTTAATTTTATTTGAGCACATTGTTTTACAAATGTAGCACTAGATGCAGCTATTTATTTTGTTCATCATTGAAGATTTTGAGATATCTTGAAAATTCATTTTGTCAGCTGACACAAATTTATTTAATGCATAATGCGTAATGCATAAAAGTTTGGGGTTTGCAAACATTTGTTGCTACGTATTGTGTTTATGCATTATGTGTTCATATAAAATATTAGCTGTGAATGGTCCCGGGCGATGCCGTATAACAAACTTCGTTACACAGTAGCTGTAAATAAGGTTTACGTTATAGAAGGCAACTTATTAAAGCACGAGTTTGAAATTCGCATTTCATGTACGAGCGCGTAGCAGTGAGTATAATAATAATAATAATAATAATAATAATAATACTTTATTTGGCCCAGAAGATTGCATAGTAATATAAGGTAAGTCACAAGTCACAATAGAAATAGATCATAGATAAAAAATTACAAATGATTAAATACTTAAATATTCATTTACAGAGTAAAAACTGTGTTCAATAAGAAAATTCTTTAATTTGTTCTTAAAAGAATGCAAGGTTTGAGATTTTTTTATGTCGCTGGGTAAACTATTGAATAAAATACTACAGTTATAATAAGGATTATTTTCAAAAAGCTTAGTTTTATGTTTCCTTAGTACGAGGTTTTGTCTATTTCTGGTACAGTAATTATGTATTTGTTCATGTCTTTGAAAATTACTATCGGTTATATGATTTGCAAACGTAAAAACGCATAACTCATATATATATAAATGCAAGGCACTGTAAGAATCTTATAGTGTTTGAAAACATTTTTACAAGGAGTGTTCCTAGGTAATCTCAACATGTGTCGTATAGCACATTTTTGCAATTTAAAAACTCTAATTGAAGACTGAGAATTGCCCCAAAATACAGTGCTGTATCTTATTATTGAACAGAATTTTGTGGCATAAAATGTTTTTACTGTATTGAAACTAGTTACATCTAATAATCTACGAATTGCATAACAGAGTGGTGCAAGTTTATTACAGATTGATTCTATTTCTAAATCCCATTTCAAATCTTCTCGTATATTCAGACCCAACAGCTTGCAATGCTCTGTTTGTATTATAGATTTATTGTTAAATTTTAGTAGAATACTTTTGTCCTTAATACCTGTTCTAAAATTCAAACATACAGTTTTTTCTAGATTTACACATAAATTTAAACTAGTAAAATAGGAAAGCAATCTCTCCATTACACTATTTATATCATTTGTCAGTATAATTTCAGTTTCATTTGTTGCGTGTAGATATGACAAATCATCGGCATATGCTATGTACATTCCTTTATCAACGACATTGCCTAATTCGTTCAAGTACAGTATAAACAGCAGAGGGCCAAGGACAGTATGGGAACGAACGAGTGCTTGAATGAATAGCCTTCTTTAACGAATGGTTTATACTATTTCTGCAGTTTAGGCTTTCGTTTACATTAATTTTTAATAATAATATTTGACATTTTCTATTAGAGGAAATTTTTGACAGAATAGTTAGTTTACAGTGCGCCGAAGCATACAAAGTCCATGAAGGGGCGTAACCTGAGGTCGCTACAGACATTCGTATGTTTCTACGGCGGCCGTTATTTTTATCTTTTCACTCTTGTTTTTATCCTGTTATATCCATAGTAACAGTATGGTATTACGAAAATATATTTAAAATCGGGCTTCAAATGTTTGTTTCATTATACATAGTTTATTAGTATATATCTGTATTTTCTTTTCTGAACATCACTTATGAGTTTTAGACCTCATTTTTTAAAAGAAAATACAGATAAACACTAAAAAAGCTTATATTTTCAAAGTATTAACTAAACTACTGTATTATGACGTCATGAGCGATATGAGTGTTTTAGTGGAAAATTTCAAACAAACATTGAAAATTAAAATCGGGTTAGATTTTAAATTTATTAACGATTAAAAAAATATAATAATAATTTTGCAAATATAATTAGGTATATATGTACAAAATAAATTAGGAAAGAGTGAAAAGATAATGCCAGCCTCCGGGATTTGAACCCAGAACCACTGCCTTGCCGGGGACATCGTGTGGAGTCCCCCGTACCACAAATGGTAGAGCGATGCCCCGGCAAGGCAGTGGTCCTGGGTTCAAATCCCTGTGGCTGGCATTATCTTTTCACTCTTTCCTAATTTATTTAGAATATATAGACTGCATACCCTATCATCTATTACATTATCAAATACGTACAATTTAAAACACTTTCCCAAAATTTGTCAAATATCCCATATCTTTATTAGACGATAATACTCCTGAAGAAGACACATGAGGTGTCGAAACCGGTAGAGGCGGAAAATATATTTCATAATTGACTGAAATCCAGTAATTTTCTTTCTTTCATCACCTTTCCAGTCAAGAAGTTCTTGCAACCGATAACAAATAACTTTACATTTAGAATAACACTAGGTACTAGAATACTAGAATAATACTACTTTTTTAGTTTATGTTCTGAAAAGGTAGTATTATTCTAACTATCAATATAGGTTCTAAAAGACATTTTAATAACTTTACATTTATTATAATTAAATAAAGTTTTAATAAAGTACAGGGATCAAATGCAGGGTACTGTTTATATTAAATTGGACTGTATTACAGTCATATGACAGTAAAAAAAAGAGAACTACTTTAACCATATCATTAAATAAAACTAAAAGTAGAAACAACACAGTAATGATCCAAGATTCGAATCCTGAGGTACTCCACAAGTTGGCATATATTGCTTAGAAGAAGTATGATTACTATTTTATAAGGAGAGTTTTCGGTCAGCAATATAATGAGGAAATAATATGTATAAGATCGTCTGAGAAATTGAAGCACTATTCTTTTTACTTTGACCAATAATACAGTGTAATTAACTTTACCTTTATCAAAACCTTTTTTAAAGACATCATTTTGAGTGCAGACGTGCAATTAATTAAGTCTAAATTTAGTAAAATTCAATAAATTTAAAGTCTTGTATTTAGCGGATAAGATTATTTTTTCGAAATCTGT
Organism: Ophonus ardosiacus; assembly: GCA_943142095.1. Taxonomy (NCBI): domain Eukaryota; kingdom Metazoa; phylum Arthropoda; class Insecta; order Coleoptera; family Carabidae; genus Ophonus; species Ophonus ardosiacus. The sequence continues at coordinate 39,457,364 of OW964823.1, forward strand.
AGCTAAATTATATTTAATAAGAAATTTAACTTCTAATAAATTTACTATAAATCTGATAGTATTTCGATAATAGTTTTGATGGCAAATCGGTAGTCAAATAAACAAAACAAGTGTTTTAGGAAATTAGAAATTAATTTATTTATAAATCTAAATAATTTTCGTAAAAATTAAGTAGCCCACTAACTTTTTGTTGCGGGCATAAGATTTACTTTGCGCTTAGCATTAAGCATATTTCAATCTCATAAACGTGACAAAGCTCACTTCCGAACTCGGTAGTAAAATACTTCATTAACATAACACGAAAACTATATGAAATTGACATTCTTCTCTCAATTACAACATTTGGATATGTCTGCTGTTATTTTTGACGTGACATAAACAATTATAGCAGCAAATTCCTAGCTAGCGGGAATTTATCTCTGTAAACTCCTTAAAGCTCATTGCAGAATTATCGTAGTCATGAAGAAATACAGTGTGTCCCATTTAGAAGTGCCACCATTGAGATCTCGAGAACTATAAGAAATACGATGTCGGTTAAATGGAACTTTTTGTGCGCCTTTGGGAGGCCATCTCAGATGTCCTTTTGTTTTTCCAAAAATTCTCATAGGGCCCTAGATAATGACGAAAAACTGAATATTGTTGATTTTTTCTTTTTCAAATAACTTATAAACTATTATTAATTGAGAAAAACGTTTCAAATATAAAAGATAGATATTTTTATTAATTAACCAGTGGCGTACGAAATAAATTTTTATATCCGTAAATTTTCGAGATATAACACAAACTTATATTTTTTTAAATGAAACCCATATCTGATTTTAATCTCAAAAAAATAACAATTTTTTTCTATTTTCAATGATGTAAGGGTTATTATGTTTTATATTTGTTTTGCCTTCAAAATTATTATTTTTTTCTTTCTTTTGTATTAAATTTACAATTATTTTGAAAATATTAGTAGATTTCTATTTAGAAAAACTCCTTGTATTTAAATAATTTATTTCGTTAGAAAATTTTGCTCAAAATTCGAGCAAATTAATTTTTATAATATTTGTGTCAGGTCGCCCCTAGCACATTATAGTGTAATTTATAATTATGAGTCTAGAATGAAAATATTAAGTAATAAAGGCATAAAAGAAATTTTATCGATCAAATACAATATAATTAATAAAGAAATAATTTTTTTTTGAGAAATAATAAGAAAATTCACAAAAATAAAGAAAAAAAATAAATTTTAGGAGCAAAACAAATATAAAACATAATAACCCTTACATCATTGAAAAGAGAAAAAAAATGTAATTTTTTTGAGATTAAAATAAGATATGGGTTCCATTTAAAAAAATATAAGTTTGTGTTATATCTCGAAAATTTACGGATATAAAAATTTATTTCGTACGCCACTGGTTCGTTAATAAAAATATCTATCTTTTATATTTGGAACGTTTTTCTCAATTACTAATAGTTTAGAAGTTATTTGAAAAATTAAAAATCAACAATATTCAGTTTTTCGTCATTATCTAGTGCCCTATGAGAATTTTTGGAAAAACAAAAGTACATCTGAGATGGCCTCCCAAACGCGCACAAAAAGTTCCATTTAACCGTCATCGTATCTCTTATAGTTCTCGAGATCCCAATGGTGGCACCTCTAAATGGGACACACTGTATACAAACCAATTATTTCCCAGAACGTCAAAACATCTTTTTTTAAACATCTGAATTTAAAATAGTCATTTAATTTAAATTTAAAAAATCCTTTCTAGAAATATCAGCTATAATGTCCCGAGGACACTGATAATTACGAAATAATTTTATTAGTTACCGAAAACACGTATACGTGGGAAGATATGATAAAATTATAAGTATTTATTTATCAATGATCGAGAGGTAATCGGTGATATTTTTATGCGATTTTCAATTAAGTACATGTTTTAATTTTTTTTTTGTCATAATTTTTATGTGTTTAATATCGCCCAGTAGATGTCAGTAATAACATGAATGTGGTTGTGAATATGTTCTGCGCGAACTGTGCAACAAAATTGACAAAGTTAGGTATTCGGCGCATCACTAAATTTTACGGCTGGCATTCCGGAGTAGATTGTATTGCAACAACGTGCTTTTCGCAGTTAGAAACTGAAGCAATGGATGGCACTTCTTGTAATATTCCTTCATTTCTGAATGACTGTAGAACTAAAAACTTAACTTTAAAGATAATGAAATCTTATGTGTACATGAGAAAATAAAGTTTTTGGAATTGTAGAATTAAAGTTATGAAAATAAAAACCAGTATCATAAACGCTTAATATATCAATACACACTTGCTCACACAGACATCATGGTAAAAATAATAAATGTTATTCGATAAAATCTAATTACATATAGATATATTTGAACATATTTTCTTCCTTTTATTTCGTAATATATAGGAAGTACCAGAAATAAGTACATTAAATTAAACCAGTGATAGAACTCGGCAAGAGCAACAATATTTCTTAGTAACTTTTTTCGAAATCGCAATTTGTTTAGAAAAAAATGTTTCCAATTTCGCGATATAAACTGGTGAAACAGAAAATAGTAAGTGAATTGACAAAATTCTTGGAGAGCAACAATATTTCTTAGTAACTTTTTTCGAAATCGCAATTTGTTTAGAAAAAATTATTTTTAATTTCGAGATATAAACCGGGGAAACAGAAAATGGTAAGTGAATTGACAAAATTTTTGGAGAGCAACAATATTTCTTAGTTACATTTTTTTGAATTCTTAATTTTATTTGTATTTTTAGGCAGGTAATGAACGAGTTCTATCACTGGTTAAATTTATTGTACTTATTTCTGTTACACCCTGCATGTAACAAATTCATAAAAATAGAATTATATCTTCTTTCTTTTGTCGATACGTAACAAATAATATCTAGCTTTGAAGGAAATATCTCATTTGGTGGCATTTCACAGAATCATCCTTTCAATTTTTAACAGCACAACTTGTAGTTTCCCGACATAAAACGATACAGAACATTGGATTGTTCTTTCGGGAGATAAAAATAACTTCTAAAACTTCGGGCTATCACATCGCATGAAAATAAAATCAGTTTTGGATCCGTGTAACAATAACAAAAGTAGCGAAGCTTTTAGAATTCTTGTCTCGGTACAAACAAGTTCGAGGTAGTATTATTTATTAGCTGAGTCTTTTGATTCGTAATGCGCTACTTGTGTTTCTGTTGGCAGCGGACAGATACGACATCATACCCGAAGGCCTCATGATAAAGAATGTCTCTTTGGAAGATAGGGGGATGTATACTTGCAGAGCGTATCAAGTGTCCCAGGTCACGAGTATGTATGAAGATAGGAATATCAAGCTCAACATACAACGTAAGTTATTTATTTATTATTATTACTATTATTATTACTTATATACGATATCCTTTCTAGGGGGATTTCAGATAATTACATAGAAATAAAACAGCTATCACCACGAGTTGAATTAAAAATTTATTGTTTCACTCTATTTGAAAAGTGTTTCAATGTGATACATTTACTTTACTATTCGTATCATTATTATTCGTTCTCTTGAGAAAACCTCAATCTGAATTTTGGGTCATTGGTGTCTAGAGCACGTAGCGTACATTCAAGAAAACGCGTATTAGTCGGAACCTAAAAATCAATGAAAATATGACTAGTAGTATATCTGATACTATTTTAAAACATGGCTATAAATAAAAAAATATATTTCACTTAGTCATTGACTATACAAGGTGTAACAGAAATAAATGAATATATCATCACGGCATATTACCTACCTATTTCTGGGGTGCCAATCTGCTTTCACACAGATAACGGTAATGATGATGACATATTTATACTCAGTCCTGGTGTGGATAGTACACAATAGAGGTCACTTTTGTGCCATTTAAAATTTAAAATATTTAGCCTCGGTCGGGATCGAACCCGGTTCCTCTGGTTCACGACAAGACACTCAGGCACGCGGCCACGGGACCCCATATTGACTGTACAAGGTGTAATATAAGCATATTAAATTTGACCAATGATAGAACTCGTCGAAAGCAACAATATTTCTTAGTAACTTTTTGTTGCAAACCTTCTAGATATTGTGATAAAAAACTTTAAAATTTCTTTAAAAAATTCATTACATGCCTAAAAATACCATAAAAATTGAGATTTGAAAGAAATGTTACTAAGAAATATTGTTGCTCTAGACGAATTCTGCCAATGTCACTTACTTTCTTCTGTTTCACCAGTATATGTCTCGAAAATAGAAATATTTTTTTCAAAAAACAAATTACTATTTCGAAAAAAAGTTACTAAGAAATATTGTTGCACTTACCGAGTTCTATCACTGGTTAAATTTAATGGGGTCCCGTGTTCGCGTGCCTGATGTCTGGTCGCGAACCTGGGGGAACCGGGTTCGATCCCGACAAACGCCAAATATTTCCAATTGGAACAAAAGTGACCCCTGTGGTACACTCTCCACACCAGCTATGAGTGCCCGTGAGGTGACGCCTGATAAGCGCCCACACGGTAAAATATATCGTCATCATTACCGATGTCTACATGTGTTGTAGATACTGGCACACCCAGATATGGGTAATATGCAGTGATGATATATTTTTTTTATATATGTTTTGTTAAATTTAATGTACTTATTACTCCAACTCCCTGTATACAAAATTACGGTTTAACGACCTAACTCAGTCATATTTACTAGTATATCGCGTTTCCAAAATGACTTTTCAGTCCTTTGCATTTATCCTCGTCGTTATATGATAGAACTATTTTACTCAAGCGAGTTCCGATTTATATGACTTAATCAGTGCAAGATAAACGTACCTAAGTCAGTCATTAATAATTTTACATAAGTTAGGAAGTTCTAAATTGATGATATACTCCTACAGATATTTCGTGATTTATTGCACTTCTAGTATTAAATATTATTATTAAATTTTAATAGTCTGAAGTTGATATAATTAATCTCGTTCATGATTTAGAATAGTTTTTAGATGTAGTAAGAAAGGAGTGGAATTTATTCTTATTCACGACCTAATAATTTAGATAATTCATTGCCAATTTTACCTTTTTTTAGATTTTAAACATTATTTAAATTTTAAAAAGTGGCTCTTAATTTTAACAGCAGTTATTAACAAGACATATAACATTTAATTTCAACTTTGCCTATATTGTTGATTTAGGTAATACTTAATACTTGGGAAATTTGTTGATGAAAATTTTTTTAAGAATATTTGAAAGTTTAATGTTGACATACATATTATTATTTGTGAAATGAAAACAATGGATTATATAAATAGAACCCAAAATGAGAATTCGCAAAGATCCTTTCAGAGCCGGTTAAACATTTTACATATATGGTATCATTCTCGTTTTTTACCCAGTAAGTTACTTTAGTAGGGGAGTCTTCAGAGTGGTCAAAATTTGAAAGATTGAAATTCACTGACATTTTCAATATTTCCCTAACGAAATTTATTTTAAACGTATTTAACAAATGGAGAAGAATGTCTGTCGACGATTTAAGGCGGCCATGATTTTTTTTTTCTGTTCAATCATGTGTATATTGTCAACAGTATAAATTAACAAGGCAAGTAAAATTTTTAATGGCATTTCGTAAGAAATATTTCGCATAATTAGACGTAGAGGATATTCACATCTTTATATGGTTTATTTAGAAAATTTATTTCTAGATACATTCTAATTTTTACATTACATTTGTTAAACGTGACAAATATTGGAATGGAACAATTAAAAAGTGTGGGGAACAACCTAGGTTCAATTCATGTAATTCATTCGATAGTTAAATAAGACAAAAATTTGAAAAAGTTAACAAACCACTTATGTTACTCTATTATGCAGGAAAGATTACTATTGAAGGTCATTCGTGGGATGAATATGTTTCTGATATATGCGAAACATTAGCTAACCTTTGTTTCCTCATCAAAAGGATAAGAGTACTTACTAATGCCAACAACGCAAAAAAATATATCGCAAAGTTTCATTCCATAATAAGCTATGGCATAATTTTCTGGGGATATTCACCCGAGGCTTTTTGCCTCTCGCTAAGAGAGGTATTGGAATCATGCTAAAATTCGCATATTCAGATTTTAGTGGATAAGCACGCTTTAAGGTCCCTATGATCCGATTATAATAATTTTACGTGTGTGTGTATGTGTGTGTGTGTGTGTGTGTGTCTACGTGTGAATGTTGGAACCACTTTCTCAAATACTAAAATATTTAACTTCAGTTTCCTCAATCTAACATTCCTGGGAGGAGCTGATTAGATTTTAATAACAATTGGACAACCGGAAGTAATACTTTCTTTAAACAAACCTAAATATAATTTTTTGGAATATTTTGTTAATACAAATATTGAAGAACATAAAATTCTTCATCTAATACACTTAAAAATTTTATAATATCTTGTATAGATTTAGAGATAAAGGCACTGTAATATACAGAATAATTTAATGTAGTACATCGCAGAGGCTAAGGTACTGAGGAAACCAGTTGATAAATTCAAAGTTTTATAACATAGTTTGTAAATGACAGATGTCATTGTCAAAAATCAACAGTTTTAGTGACATTCTGAAAGCTTTTTCTGAGAAGTACATTTAATCTTTCTTATTGTTTTATTAATTAAATATTTAAAATTGTAGGTAAAATGCATATATCCATCAGAAATACCGCCAATCTGGTTAATGAATTGGAAGAATCTCTCACATATAGGGACTTCCTCATACAATGAAATATAGATATAATTAGATTTATATGTATGCAGAAGATATGTTAAATACAATAGAAAACAATATTTGGGTAAAGTTCTGTAATTTTTTGTTATAAAACGACGGTTCGAAAGCGAAGTGCAATACAATACTTATATAGCCTAATATGGAAATGGAGAGAGGTCTTGTGCTGGCCACAACAGATTTTTTTTACTCATATTGGTCAGTACTATGTATCGTTTTTTTACCTGAAGTTGAAACACATGCTTTACAGTTGCGAACACAAACCTTTATTAGTAGGTAACTAGTTTGAAAGGAAAGATTTTATGTGTAATATCTGTTTACGAATGCATTTGAAAGATGAGTATAATTTGTATAATTTGGAATACAAACATTTACTAGTATATAATCTAGTTAGTGAATTGGAATAATATCTGATATTCAGGTTCTTCCTCATACAATAAAATATAGATATAATAATTAGAATTGTATGTGTGCAGAAGACATGTTAAATACAATAAAAAACAATATTTGGGTAAAGTTCTCTAATTTTTTTGTTATGAAACGATGGTTCGATAGCGATGTGCAATACAATACTCATATAACCTAAAATTGAAATGGCGAGAGGTATTGTGCTGTCCACAACAGATTTTTTTTTTAGATTACAAGATGCTGCAGTAAGAAATATTTTTTTCATTATCTAAGAGAACACTTGTAAAGACGTCTTCGTGAATGAAAATTTATTATTATTTATATTTAGTCCAGTCATTAGGTAGATTTACCCTGCAAAAGATCGGGTATTTCTGATTTTTTGATATATTATATATTTAGGGGTCCTAATAAAAAATGCAAGTTTTCCCCCTCGGGGGCCTTCGGGAAGCACCGCCAACTTGGGAAAAAAAGGCGTAAAAAAGCGTTTTTTTCTAAATATCTCTTCACCTGTTTGCATTAGGGCAAAATAGCTATTTACGAATTGGTTGAAAATAAAATTCCCCTCCTCCCCCCCAAGGAACTGTTTTAGCTCCTATTCTTTTTATTATATACACAAATGATATTAATCTGTCACTTAAAAATCATTCTGCATTATCACTTTAGGCTGATGATACGTCAATTGTGGTCTCAGACAAAGATAGTGAGAAACTTCAACAAAAATGTAATAATTGTGTACTTAGTATGGTGAATTGGTGCAATGATGACCTTTTATTTCTAAATAAGATTAAAACTACTTTTATTCAATTTCATAATTATCAATAGAGAAATATTCCAGAGTTGAATATATCTGTTTATGATCATAATTTAGATAGATCGCAAAAAACTAAAATTTTGGGTGTGACAGTAGATGAAAATCTTAAATGGAAAACACAATGTAAGGAAATCATTGCATCACTTGTTATCAAATAAGACATTTAAAATGTTTCTTAACTGAACAACAATTACTAAAGTATTATTACGCTATCGTTGAATCAAAACTAAGATACGATGTAATTTTCTGGGGAAAGTCTTCAGAGGCTCATGATGTGTTCTTAGTACAAAAAAGAATAGTAAGATGTGTGGCTGGTGCTAGTAGAACTCAGAGTTGCAGAGATTTGTTTAAGAATTTTGGTATTCTTCATCTCACTTGCATTCTCATAATAGAATTAGGCTATTTCGTCTACAAAAATAAATCTAAATTTTTCAAACAAAGTGACTGTCATTATATAAATACGAGAGCGAAAGACAACTTTCGAGTACCCGTTGGTAAAACTATAATAGGGAAAATGTCCCCTCATTCTATTGGGTTGCACATTTATAATTTACTACCACAAGAAATTAAATCTGCGAACTGTTTCATTCACTTTAAAATTAATTTAAAACGTTTTTTTGTTTCAAATTGTTTTTATAACCTGCATGAATTTTATGATTATTGTAAATAATTTTCTGTGCTTTATGACTTTTGTACATTGTATTCTCAGTGTCTCGTGAAATAAAAGTGATTATTATTATTATTATTATTATTATTATTATTATTATTATTATTATTATTATTATTATTATTATAGCAAATTTTTAAACTTTCCCTATTGCTTCATTTAGATCATAAAAAATTCAAATTACTTATTATTATTCATTAATTATTAGTATTCGCGGCCATATGAAATAAGTAAACTCTGGTGAAATAAGATAGTGTTGTGAGTAAAGAAAGTGGAGTGAGAAGTGTCGAGAAGCTCTAAATTAGAGTAAAAGTGTATACAGTGGCGAGACAGTAGCCAAGGACATACAATACAGCGATAAGCAAGCGTAGAGTAGTGGCGGAGCAGCTAGAGCGTGTATAACAAGATAAAAATTTAGTCAGGCCCGTACTCAGGAAAGTTGTGCAAAAAATGTCATCGGATAGAGAAGATTACACGTCGAATGACAGTAAAAGAAAGAGAGAGAGTACAGATGGCCAAGATATAACAAAAAGAAGTAAAAAGACTATAAGAACACCGGACAAAAGTAACAAAGAAGGAAGTGATAAAATAGAACTAAGAGACTTAATGAAAATTATATTACAAATAAAGAATGATACAAAAGAGATAAAACAGGATCAGAAAGAATATCAAGAAGAACTACTACTAATGAAACAGATAAATGAACAGCTGAAGGAAGAAAATATAGAGATCAAAAAAGAATTGAACGACATGAAAGAGAGAATCGAGAGATTAGAGAAAGAAAAAATCAAAAATAATTTCGTGATTGTAGGGCTAAGAACAGACTCAATCAACAGAAAAGACCTAAAAAACACCGTGGAAGATTTCATACACAAGAAAATTGGAGTTAATGTACAAGTGAAGGAAGCACTAAAGATAGGAGAGAAGACATGTAAGGTACAAATGGAAAATTTTCAAGATAAACAAAAAGTAATGGCGAATAAAAAGAACCTACGAACTTTAAAGGACAAAATTTTTATAAACAACGAACTAACAAGAAACGAGCGCGAAATACAAAAGGAAATAAAAATGTTAGCGGAGAAGAATAAAAAGGCAGGTGACATATTGAAGATAGGCTATCAGAAAATAACAATAAATGGAAAGGAATGGAAATGGGACAAAACAGAAAAGAAGCTGATAGAGGTCAAAGAAGAAGGAGGTACTGCGTCAAAAAACTAAGGGAAAAACGAGGAAAATTGCAACAAAAAGGAAAGACGTCGCAAGCAAAGGAAAAGGATACGATAAGGAACAACAAAACACATATAATTAAGTACGGAAAGGGAAAAATAAAAAATAAAGTAAATAAACCAAGGAAAATAATAAAATTTGGAACATGGAATGTAAAAAGTTTAACAGGGAAAGAATATGAATTAACAGAAGAACTGGCAAAAATGAATATGGACTACGTGGGTATAACAGAAACAAAGAGGAAAGGCAAAGGAATCACAAAGACACAAAATGGATATTGGATGTACTGGGTAGGAGTATCGGAAAAAGAAAACGCCAAGGCAGGGGTGGCAATTTTAATTAAAGAGGATAAGATGAAATATGTTTCTAAAGAAAATCTATTGAACGAAAAACTACTATTAATAAATGTTAAGGAAGGAGACGAAAACGAAGAATACACGCTAATTGTGGGCTATGGACCAAACGAGGACGCAAGAAAAGAAAAAAAGATAACTTCTTTAAAGAACTACAAGAAATAGTAGACAGAAGTGAAAAGAGAGTAATAATAATGGGAGACCTTAACGGGAGGGTAGGAAATAAGAATGATGGAATAGAGTGGTGCTTAGGAAGGAATGGAGAGAATGTGAAAAATACAAACGGGGAAAGAATAATAGAGTTTTGCCTAGAGAATGAGTTTAAAATCGGAAATACACACTTCAAGCACAAAGAAATACATAAAATAACTGGACAAGTTATAAGCAGAAATGAAAAATCGATTATATATTATTTCCTAATTAACATAGACAGCTGGAATAGAGTAAAAGACATAAAAGTAAAAAGAGGACCAGAGATTGGAAGCGACCATTTCCTTGTAACAATGATACTAAAGCAAGAAGTAATCACAAAGAACGAAACCAAAAGAAAGATAGTAAATAAGAAAATAAAATGCCATGAACTTAGAAGACAAGAGATAGAAGAAAAATTTCAAAAGAACGTCAACGAAGAGTTTAAGAGAAAAGCAAAAGAAAAAGAAGGAAACATAGAAAAGAAATGGAAGAACTTCAAAAAGACAATACTAGAGGCAGCAGAAAAAAGCTGCGGCACGACTAGAATAGTGAACAGAAACACAAACAAAACTAGATGGTGGTCGGAAAGGGTAAAAGTTGCAGTGAAAGAGAAAAAGAACAAGTGGAATAAATATCTACAAACGAAAGAACCTATTGACTATGAAAAATATAAAGAACAAAGGAAAAAAGTAAAAAGAGTAATAAAGGAAGAAAAAGAAAAAGCATGGAGAGAATTTGGTGAAAAAATGAAAAACGCATACAATGAAAACCAGAAATTATTTTTTGGAACACTTAAAAATATAAGACAAAAGAAGACAGCAACAATTACGAACATTAAAGATAAGGAAGGAAAGACGATAGCAGAAGAAGACAGAATAATGGACAGATGGAGACAGTATTTCATAGAACTACTAGAGGGAAATGATACTAAAGATGAAGAACAACAAGAAAGTCATCGCACACGAACAAAGGAAACAGAAATAACACAAGAAGAAGAAATAAGCCTGAAAGAAATAATAGAAGCAATAAGAAAAACAAAAGAGGAAAAGCTCCCGGACATGACAAAATAACAGCAGGCATGCTGAAAGCACTACCCGAATCAGCACTACAGGAACTTAAAGACATAATGAATGATGCGCTAAAAGGAATAACACCAACAGAATGGCAAATAGGTAACATAACACCAATATTTAAAAACGGAGATAGCAGAGAGTGCCAGAACTATAGAGGAATTACCCTAATAAGCACAGTGGCCAAAATATATGCAAGAATCTTGGAGAGTAGACTAAGAACAGAGCTGGAAGAATCGTTAGAGGAAACTCAATTTGGTTTTAGACCAAATAGAGGCGTAAATGATGCGATATTCATACTAAGACAAATAGGGGAAAAGGTAATAAAAGAAGGGAGAAACGTACATGTGTGCTTCATTGATCTAGAGAAAGCGTTTGATAGAATCAATAGAGAAGACATATGGAAAACGCTAAGAAAAAGGGGAATATCAAATACGTTAATAACAGGAATTCAGAGCCTATATTCAAACACTAAGAGCTATGTAAGAGTGAAACAAGAGACCTCCAATACATTTGAAACTACAGCCGGAGTAAGACAAGGATGCATTTTGAGCCCGTTTCTGTTTACGCTAATTCTTGACGAAGGAATAAAAGAGACAAAAAAAGAAGTAAAGAAATACTACATAGGACATTGGAAATTGAGAAGAGTGGAAATAGCAGAACTATGCTATGCAGATGACATGGTCATCATAGCAGAAGACGAAAAAACCTTAACAAGGAATATAGAAATATATGACAAAGCGCTACAAAAATTAAACATGAAGATCAATAAAGAAAAAACGAAAACCATGATACTAGGAAGAAATAAACAACACCACACGATACAACTAAAAAATGAAAATCTACAGCAAGTCCAAAAATTTAAATACCTGGGGTCAATGATCTCAGAAGATGGAAGATTTGATGAAGAAATAAAAGAAAGAAGAACAACAGGAGGCAAAATATTCAATAGCATCAAACACAGCTTCTTAGGAAAGAAAGAAATACCGAAAGAGACCAGAGTACAAATATTTAAGAAAGTAGTGACACCTATACTCATACACGGAGCTGAAACATGGACATTAACGCAAAGACAAAAAGAAAAAATTACGGCTATCGAAATGAGATTCTTGAGAAAAATAGAGGGGAAAACAAGACTGGACAGAATTGAAAACACAACCTACAGACAAAACTTAAAAGTAAAAGCAATAGAAGATAAGATAGCAGAAGGACAGATGAGATGGTATGGGCATGTAGAAAGGATGGGAGAGGAGAGAATAGTTAAAAAAGTGTTTGAAGCAAGAATTGGAAGAAAGAAACCACGAGGACGACCAAGAAGAACGTGGCTGGAAGAAGTAAAGGAGGCAGCGCAAAGAAGAGGTTTAACTTGGGAAGAAACGAAGACAGCAACACAAGATAGAGCAGAGTGGAAAGAAATATGGAGAAGACCAACGAACCAGAACTCAACCCCCTCCCCCGCAAGCCGGGGGAACGCCTTACACCCGTGAGGGTAGAAAGGTGCAGGATTAAGTAAGTAAGTAATTATTAGTATTTAACTACCATTCATACATATTAGTTACTGTTTATTGTTTTATTTTCATTCTAAAGATGTTTTATAGTTCAGGAAATTTATGATTTTACCTCAAAGTAATTACAAGAAAACCTTTTAAACGGAATCCTATACAGAAAATGCGCTGAATAACATATCAAAAATTTTCGGATATCGGAGCACGGGAACCTTCCGCCAATTGGGAAAAATGGCGGCATATTTATGTTTTTCGCCACTTGCTCAAAACAATTATGAAAGATATTAAAATTACTTAAAAAACGAACAATGTTACATATTTAATACATACTCTAATAGGTTTCGCTATTTATAAATAACAGTTTACATTCGTCTTGCCATCGAAAGAAGTATATTATTGATGTCTTTTTTATAATAATTGTCAATGTTTTCCTGCAATTTTTTATTTTTTCATCCACCACTCTGATCTTGTTAAAGATACGATAACACGGTTTGAAAATTTTAATTCAGCATGAAATTCTTTTTCATATCAACTATTACACATTTTTTTCCGATGAGCAATTTGCGAGTTACTAACAAATTAAACTCACATGAAATTCTTCTAAAATTTTAAACATTTGAAAATCGGCTCATTTCTGAAATGTTCATTCAAAATTTCGACACGATTAAAAATAAACAATATTATGTATTTAATATGTGTCAAAGTGGTTGATGAGATATTGAGAAATAAGCCGATTTTCAGATGTTTAAAATTTTAGAAGAATTTCATGTGAGTTTAATTTATTAGTAACTCGCAAATTGCTCATCGGAAAAAATTGTGTAATAGTTGATATGAAAGAGAATTTCATGCTGAATTAAAATTTTCAAACCGCGTTATCGTATCTTTAACAAGATCAGAGTGGTGGATGAAAAAATAAAAAATTGCTGGAAAACATTGACAATTATTATAAAGAAGACATCAATAATATACTTCTTTCGATGCCACGACGAATGTCAACTGTTATAAATAGTGAAACCTATTAGACTATGTATTAAATATGTAATATTGTTTGTTTTTAAGTAATTTTAATATCTTTCATTATAAATGTTTTGAGCAAATAGCCAAAAATATAAATATGCCGCCATTTTTCCCAATTGGCGGGAGGTTGTTGTGAAGATTGACAACTCGTTACTGTCATTAAAAATTACTTGTTTGACATTTGGATAGACTGCTAGATTAAATTTATTTTTAAAATTTAGCAGTACAGACACTCAAATTTTATTTTTTTCTGTGTGAACCGTAACAGATATCACAAATTACACAGAGAGAGAAAAGTTTACTATTGAATGTATCTTTCTGAAGAAAAATAATTTCACGTTTTCGGCATTGCCATTAAAAAGTTACGGTCTAATTTATGTTGGGAGACCTAAGTTTCATACACTAGTGCTTCACTAATAATAACAAGTATCACCTTAAAAGATGACTTATAACCATATAAACTGTCATACCAAATTTCATCCAAATCTAATAAAGCATCCGAATATTATAAGCAAAATTAATTTTTTTTCGAAGAACTTTGAAGCAGATTTCTGGCTAAATGGTACACTTTCCGGTAGAAGCAAGTTTGGTTAAATCGTCTTATTTTAGCCTCAGGAATCTGTGGTTAAGCCATGTCCCCCTATTTAAGAGACACCCTGTATATACAGGGTGTCCCATTTAAGGTACGAATGCATTGGTATCTCGAGAACAGTAAGAGCTACGAGGTTGGTTAAATTAGACAAAAGTTGCCTCATTAGGAGGCTATTTTAATGGTGTTTCGTTATTTGCGAAAAAATGCATAGGTCACTAGATACAGGTGAAAATGTAAATTTCGCGATTTTCTTTTTTTGCTTATAACTTTGTTATATGAAATAATACGAGATTCTGGTTTGCACTTTCTTAAGGCACTTTTGTATGGTGAATTTGCAGAAGTACTCAAATTTTTTTTATATCTAACCATTTACGAGTTACTGATAGCAACTTTTATTTTTCATATGGAGGTCATATTAAGCTATGGCATTTTTAAATAGAGATTTTTTTTAGCTTTACAATGATATGAAACAATAATAATTTATTTTTATAATTAACAGAAAAATTAACAAAAATTGTTATTTATACTAAAATTAAATTGAAAAAAGTAAATCGAAAGCTGCTATGGAAACAACGAACAACGAAAAAGTGCAACAATTGAATTTCTGAATTTTACTTGACAATAGTATAGATTATTACGAGTAATAAACGAACTTTGACAACGAATGTAACAACTCAACATATCATATTTTTCCCAACGAGAAAAATTCATTTTTTTTACTCGTAATAATCTACTATTGTCAAGTAAAATTCAGAAATTCAATTGTTGCACTTTTTTGTTGTTTGTTGTTTCCATAGCAGCCTTCGATTTAATTTTTTCAATTTAATTTTAGTATAAATAACAATTTTTATTAATTTTTCTGTTAATTATAAAAATAAATTATTATTGTTTTATATCATTGTAAAGCTAAAAAAAATCTCTATTTAAAAATGCCATAGCTTAATATGACCTCCATATGAAAAATAAAAGTTGCTATCAGTAACTCGTAAATGGTTAGATATAAAAAAAAATTGAGTACTTCTGCAAATTCACCATACAAAAGTGCCTTAAGAAAGTGCAAACCAGAATCTCGTATTATTTCATATAACAAAGTTATAAGCAAAAAAAGAAAATCGCGAAATTTACATTTTCACCTGTATCTAGTGACCTATACATTTTTTCGCAAATAACAAAACACCATTAAAATAGCCTCCTAATGGGGCAACTTTTGTCTAATTTAACCAACCTCGTAGCTCTTACGGTTCTCGAGATACCAATGCATTCGTACCTTAAATGGGACACCCTGTATATATATATTACAATAAATTTTGGTGGTAAAATTACTTTCAAAAACACTAAAAATAGCAGTGACGCTTGTCGTAGAGTTAGAAATATGTAATTATCTACTACAATGCCCTCTGTACTAATATGACGTTGACATGTAAATTATATTATTATTCTATGGTCCTCGTGAAATCTATATTTCTGTTTTATGCAAAACAGAGGTGAAAAAGATAAAACATTGAGAAAAGCTGTTAATGGTTGTTTACGATGATCGACTGATTTCAGAATGGAAAAATTGGAAAATAATCAGACATGCAGTCTCATATAAATTATTTATTTCCTGGCCGACGTTTCGACTGTAACAACAGTCTTCTTCAGGGCTATAGAAAAAATAATTTTAAAAAATAAATTAAGCTGGAGCGCCACGAACCACATCAAATTAGTAAAATTAAAAAAAAACTTTTGAAAATTGTAAGAAACGTGTATCACCACAAGTAAGAAATTTTTTTAACGTTTTAAAAAAATTTCTTACTTGTGGTGGTACACGTTTTTTACAATTTTCAAAAGTTTTTTTTGATTTTACAAATTTGATGTGGTTCGTGGTGCTCCAGCTTCATTTATTTTTCAAAATTTAACCTGATACAACATATTTATTTATTATTTATTTATTTTATTTAATTTCACCTAGACATTTCCAATGGATCGTATAGGAGATCCACTTGCTAATTTACATATTTGACTATTTGTAGCCCTGAAGAAGACTGTTGTTACAGTCGAAACGTCGGCCAGGAAATAAATAATTTATATGAGACTGCATATCTGATTATTTTCCAATTTTTCCATTGAGAAAAGCATTTAAAAAGAAATAAATTTGTCAAATAATTTACATTTATTTTTTCAGTTAAATGCATCCATAAATATTTTGCGTTGCACATCTGTAAGTACTATTATATTATACGGCTCACAAATGACCTTGAATAGTCATTTTTCGTAAATATAATACATTTATGAAAATTCTTTAATTTAAAGTAAAAAATAATTTTAAAGTTTGCTCTATGCGTAAACAACGAAACAATAAATTATTTTCCCTGGCAATTAAAAGTATTCCATGATTCTTCCGGGTAATACTAAATTACCTGACTTTTCCATGATTCCCTCGCTGATGTCCACCTTAACTTTTGGTCTTGTACTTACAGAGATATCCCCTATAAGTGAAGCCGAAAAGCTACATTTTTATCTGAAATTTCATCCTAAATATACAGAACACTGTGAAATTTATGTTATTTTAAATATTTAATATTTAGTCAGTAGGTATTCAATTTAATGTAATATTTGTGATTGTAAATTTTCCTAATATAAAATAATTCAATTGAAATAAACTGTAGTAATTAATTACTGTTGTTGGTATAAACTTAATTTTAATTTAATGGGTAAGCGTACCTACGTCGCATCATTACGAATTTATTTAATAATATTATTCACAAATTTCATATTTATAAATCTGTATATCGTAACGAATAGATATAACAGATATAATGAATTCATTTATTTACAAATATGCAAATAAAAATAATGTATTCATTTTAAATCAAAATTAATCAAATTGTATTGTATAAGTTCTTTACAAATGTAACAATGTTAAATATACAATATGAAACAATTCATTAATCATTCTATATTCGAGAGATTATTTTAAATTTGTGTATTAGCTGGAAAATTAACACGTCAACTACCATAATGTTAAAAAGTATGTTCCCTAGGACAATTTTTTGAATATAAAATTGGCCATGTTTCTAAAAATATGTGTAAATAAGTACAAACTTGTATTACGAGTAAAACAGCAGTCATATTGCGTTAAGTTTTTTATTCGCTTTTATAAAGTTATGCTACTGATTGTTAAAATTAACCCAGTGTTGGAGAATACGAGAAAGAATATCATCGTTTAGAAATCTTGACGAATAAAATTTTATCTGATGATGAACCATTTAATTAGCACAATTGTATTGTTTTATTCAACGGTAGTAACCTTAAAATTTACCCCTAAATCAGATAAAATTAAATAAAATTAAAACCATTGATTAAATAATATACCGAGTGTCTACTTCTACAGTTGTATTGCTAATTAATTTAATTAAATTATTTATAAGTAACCATGGATATACGTATTTGTCATAATAGAAAACATTAGTTTTAATATCATCTCTCATACTCAAACAATACGACAGTTTGAATTGCATGATTCGTTCTACCAACACTGTAAACAGCTTGAAGATGGATTTTTTTTTTATATACAGTGGCTCCTAGTGAAAATAATAAACCTCTAAGAAATTTAAATATCGTCAATTCTAATAATTTGAGATATAACTTATGTTTCATCTATTACATTTTCGAAGTATGACTTTTGTACGTTAGCTTAGGTTATTGTTATTATATTTAGCTAAATATAACAACAATAACCTAACCTAACGAACAAAAATCATGCTTGGAAAACTCGGGTCGAGTTCGTAGATTTAAGTCCGAAATTATTTTAATTATACAAATGTTCGTATATTTACCGCTATCAAATACACCTAAAACTAGTTCTAAAAAATTTGATGTGGCCAGCACATGACCTCCCGCCAATTTCATGTTTAAAATAGCAGTGAGCTTTAAGTAAAGTATCACTTCCTGTTGATCGTTTGTAAATAAAATCTAATTTGTTGTCAAGTAAATAGAAAAAGTCTGTAATACGAAATTTTGGATTATGTTTTATTGGCTTTTCTCAAAAATCTGTTAGAACTCCAAATTAAATACTACATCCGATTTATCATATATGGTTAAAATCTAATATGTTGTATCAAATTATATATGAGTTTTAAATACCAAATTTAAGAAGTTTTGGATCATATTTTAATAGACTTTAAGGAACAATCGTCACACACACATTCTTATAAAAATCAGCATCAACTTCCAGGTGTTCTAAAACGCAATCTTTGTAAATTCTTCGCCGTATGATCCATTTCGTAAATGTGTAGTTGTAAATTAATATTAATTTATAGTGCTGCGAAAATAGCAAATTTAAATCAGATCATCCTACATGTACATGTAATATTTATGTATGATGGAAAATATATTATTTTTGCGAATCTTAATTCCATTAGAATTAAATATTTGACTATTATATTCTTCTTAACACGGTTTCATTATTAATTTTAATGGAATTGCTTCCTGACAGTGACATTTGTTTAAATATGTCAAAATTGTTATTAAAGTATTGTTTTTGTTTGACGCATAGGCAAGATTATGTACAAAAATAAATTATTTTATAAATTCTTATTTTAAGTTATTTAAAGCTATTTACTAAATGCTATTATCGTAGAATTGAAGATTGTATCATTATATTCAATTTTAATTGTAAAAGTTGCTAAAAAATTATATTCAATGAATTTTTACAAAAAAAAAAAAACTGTTAAAAGCTTGTATAAATAATACTTCCGGTTATCCGATATACACTAAAAACTAATGAACTCTTCCCACATTAGTATAGAATAGGTATACAGAATTAAAAAAATTCTGATTGATAGTATTTGAGTAATCGTGTCCACACGATCCACACACACGCACATACATACCTACAGACATCGTTGTAAAAATGTTAAAATCGGATTCTGGGGACATCATAACGTACTTATTCACTAAAATCTCTATATGCGATTTTTAGCACGATCCCTATACCTCCCTTACCTAGGGTGGCGGGAGGTAAAAATGTTTTCTCTTGGAGATGAACCCTGGATTTTATAAAAAATTAAAGAATGTCCTAAAGTAAAGTAAAAAAACATATCTAGGAAAGAAAGCATGTTTAGAAACTATAAGAAGAATATTGAGAAATATGACTATTATGGCGGAGTAGTTAGGAAAAAACCAAATATTAGTAAGAAAAATAAACTGAAAACTAAGAATGCAGTATGCCGAAAGCCATATAAATATAGATTTAAATTTTTGGAAATCAAATTATATTTAGTGATGAATTTATATTTAATTTATTGGCATCAGATGGACGAGTAAATGTCTGAAGAAAACCAAATGAAGGGTTAAATAAATTAGGAAAGAGTGAAAAGATAATGTCAGCCACCGGGATTTGAACCCAGGACAACTGCCTTGCCGGAACAACGCTCTACCAATTGAGCTATGGTGGACTCTACACGATGGCTCACATTATCTTCCACTTCACTTGTGAGACTGAAATGATTCTCTTTAGAAGAGTACTATTTGAAGTACTAAAACCTCTAAACTTGCGCGCCTCTGTAAAATATGGCGGCGGACATATAATGATACGGGGCTGTATTTTTGGAATGGGGTATAAAATTGATCTTTTATTGAAAGAAATATGGATAAATATATGTTTTTAAATATTTTAAAGTCCAATTTAATACAATGTGCTGACAAAGGGAATAAAAAATAACGTCTAATTTTATCAAGATAATTATCCCAAAAACACGGCCTATATAGTCAAAAACTGATTACTATATGATTTCCCAAAAGTAATAAAACTCCTCCAAAGTCCCAAAACTTGAATATTATAGATAATTTGAGGTCAAAATTAGTGGAAGAAATTTGAAAATATCTTACATCCGAATAAAACATGGATATGGAACAAACGTTACGGGAAGAATTGTCGAAAATTTCCCCTGAATATGTAAGAACTATATATTTAAATCTATACCAAATTGATTAAAAAAGGCAATAAAAAATAAGAGAGGTTCAGCAAAATATTAATTTTGCAATTATCAAATGTTATTACTAGGTGTATTATTTTCAGTATGAGATTAAATTTTACCTTTTTGGGACCTTTTTTATTGTATCGTAATACTTTAAATTAAAAGATATTATTATTTTTATAGAAGGAAAAATTTAAGGCTGTGTCCGGTGTTGCACTTTTGTCACCCTAATATCTAAATCCTAAATTTATATGCCCTAAATCTAGTGATTATTTAGGATTTTAGGAATTAGATTTTAGGGTTTTGCAGGAGCTTTGAAGTTGAAACGCACTAATTAAACAAATCATAATAATTTGTAAAAAAAAACGTCAAATTTACTGTCAAAGAAAAGCTTCTTAGCTTCTATTTTATAAAATATAATATTAACATTTACTCTAAAGCATCAATTTGAATCGAATTGTATAATTCATTTTTGTTATTCTAAAGTGTTGCCATACAAACCAATGGATATCACTAGTGTGCCATTCGGAGTTGTACGAGGTCTGTCCGAAAAGTATCCGACCTTGCTTTATATTTCCCCGCTGCTGTTATTCTGCGTCATCTGGCTGGCGGCATCCTTTGAAGTAGTCCCCATTTGATTGAAGAATACGCTTCCAACGGCTTTTCTACTTTTGGAAGCAGTCTTGGAACTCGTTTTTCGGTATTGCCTTTAGAGCATTCGTCGTATTAGTTTCGACTGTTTCTTTCTCGTCGAATCGGTGTCCTTTGAGCGACATTTTTAATCTTGGGAACAGCCAAAAGTCGATGGGAGATTTTCATCATTATTGACCATTTCAAAATTGTCCTGAGCGATTTCAAGGCGAAGGTTTTTCTGCTCCACCGTTAGCAATTTCGGAATGAATTTCGCACACACACGAACCATTTGCAAATTTTCAGTTAAAATCTTCCAAACACTAGTCTTCGGTATTCCCAGATCATATTCTAGTTCTCGCACAATCAATCGACGATCTTCATTGATCCCAAGTTGCTCACGTTCGATATTATCCGGTGTTTTTGTCGTCGAAGGCCGCCCAGAACGTAGATTACTATCAACAGATGTGCGGCCATCTTTGAACCGTTTATACCAGTCTTTTATTTGTGTTTTGCTTATACACTCGTCGTTCGAGTTTTAAGCAAAATTTAATGCAAATTCGTTGTTCCGAGCAAAATGCGACAAACGTAAAAAACACTTTGTAAACAAACGCATGCTGCACGTAAACTAAAGCGATCCGACCAAAACTGCGGCATCTAGGGAATTCGTGAAGCTTTACAGTTGACATTCGTACCCGGCAGAGGGCGCTAAAATTGTCAGGCGCGAAGATATTAAGGGAGGTTGGATACTTTTCGGACAGACCTCGTATTTATGTGAAGAAGATTTAAATCCTAAATACTGAATGCCAAAATGTGACATCGGACACAGCCTAAGGATAATAAATTATATTTTTTTATATAATAAATCTTTTTGTTTATTATCCATAGCCATTTAATTATTCATAGCGCACGTGTATCATTTTCGCTGTGAGCCACTGTACCAGTATCTCATGACAGGAACGTGTTATATTAATAAATTTAGGATCATATGATGCAGTTTTTAATTTAGAATATTTTTTGTGTTGATAAATAATCTAAGGGATTTCTCAGCGGTGAGTGATAGGAATTACAAGTATATTAATAATCCATATATATAGTTATTTTATTTAAAATTCCAATATATCGTAACAATTTTGTTACTTCAACAAGGAATAGAATATATTTAACTGTATAAGTCGTTTGGCAAAAAAGAAAGCACTATTTGTACATGGTTATAAATTTTGAAGTTTACAAGTTTCACAAATATTAACATTTTTTTAAAGTTGTAATAAGTCTTGATATTTTGAAGTTGCATGGTCGAAAAGTGTTAACTGTAGTTTAGGCCGATATGTGATATTTGTTTAAAATCGCATTTTTTGCATTTGAGCTCTTGATTCATACTTCGAGCAGTTAAAAAAAAACACGCTCATCACCCATTAAAATAATCAAAAATGGTCGAAGTGACGTACACAAATGCTCATAATATTGTCAATCTATATAGATATTTTTTAATCAACTCTGGTACCCTGAATAGTAAGCCACCTGCATTAGAATACAGTTACATTTCTGGTGGGGCAACAAAGTGTTTCAAACAGTCGTTATCTCAACATTATTCAATTGTTCTTCTTGTATTTGCTAAAAGTTATATCGCAAATACAATAAAAGTAACTTTCATTACATACTAACAAGTTTAACTTTATAGATAAGCCAATGTTCAAGAAGATGGTTCATGCGAAAGTGAATCAAGCATATGGATTTGTCGGAGGGGAAGTGAACTTGACTTGCGAAGCTGTGGCAGAACCTGCGGCGAACTTTACATGGTTTAGGCCTTACAGAAGATACACCAAGCTTCAAGGCAAAATCTATCAGAAGAGACACTGGTCAATGCTGCAAGTAAGATTTTAGTCATATTGGTCCATGTATATTATGAGCGCGTTTTCATAATAAAAGCGCTGTTAGTTATAAAACACACTCCTCATAAAAACAATCTCCGCGCTCCATAAAATCGCTTTTTTAAGGGCTCATATTTATTACTGATTTTTGACCTTCTACATTAAGATCTCATCTTAAGAGTTACGATTTGACCATTTTAAAGATATATTTTATTTTTATTTTTTCAAAGTCGATTTGTACTGATTATTATTACCTGCAGTTCGATTTCGACGCAGATTTCGAATTATGGGATCAAATTTATAGTTATTAACGACATATGGGAAAACTACATTAAAAAGAGAATTTTATTAGGCCTTCATATATATCAGATATAACTTATCTAGTCTACGTTACTAGTTTATAAGTTTTAAACAACAAAATTTGCAACAATTTTTAAATTTGTGGGTTAAAATCAATAATTGTGGCAATGACTTAAAGAAAAATACAACTATAGATTATAATTTTTTTATTTTAAATGCTAATTATGTAATTTAGTTCTTAAAATTTCATTCCGTTCAATTAATCTTTTAATTTTTATGGCCATAATGAAAATGAAGAAAATGGTTTTAAAACAAACAGACGATAATACCTGATAACCTAACTGATATATTTTGTTTCACTTCACGCTATTGTTTTTACCATTTTACTCTATAAATATAAAATTATTGCATTTTTTGTTGTTTGATACAAATGAACATTGTTGCAAAGTTAAAATACATCTATATTTAATTGTGTAACTTTTTACTATGGCGTCCATACCCCTACGTTAGTCGCGCGGACATTTGTGACGAGTTTATTCGCGAGGTTTACATTCATAGATCATTACTAGTCTCGATTTTATGTACATACGAGTATGTAGTGATATCTCTATCCAAAATTAACAATAAAGAAAAACACCTAAAGAAAATTAAAAATTGATAATAGGTAACAAAAATAAAAGATCCGCAATTGTAGATCATTTGTCTTTTAATTGCACAAACTCAAAATACTACCCTTATAAAATGTATTTAATAATTTAACATGCTAAAGTTATAGAAGGCCGTAGAGTCAACAGCTACTGAGAACCATGCTCGCTGAAATAATATGTTGTCTGACTTATTATTATTATAATTATTAAGATTTAAAGATGCATAGTCTACACACATATATGTAGACCGCGCAACTAACAGGGATATAAAAATTACACCTGTTGACATAACAGCCATAAAATAATTTTAGCGTCAGTATTCAAAAGAGCATCTAACGAGGTGCAAAGGAAAATTTGTTATTTAATTTCATACTTAAAAAAATAAAAATCAGCAAAATATTATTTACAGGAAAAACAAATCCCTCGTTAAAATAGACTACTAATGGGCCAATTTTGTTCTAATTTAACGGACTTCGTATCTCTTAAGATGTCCGAGATTCCTATGGCGAGGGTCGAATACGGTCATGTGTATATATGTTTCAATTGACCCACTGCAATCTCTCCACAACATTTTTCCGAACCATACGTCCTTCATTCACCAAATTATGTTTTCGTTATTTCTCACACGATCCCGTCTATAGCTACACACCAATAAATACCTCATCTTCCACAGAATGAAGAAAAAGATTTTTTTGAATTTATTAAAATAATAACAATTTACGTTTGTATTTATATGGCTAAACAATTACCAGATCCTTAATTTTACAGGAGGTGTAATGTCGACCAGCTGTTTTCGTATGCATATATTTTTTCCATGCATGACTAAAAATAAATTAGCATGATTGTACAAAATAGTAAAATCAAAATTTGCATTTAGAAGACATTTTCATATTACAATTTCAGTTTCTTTCTACCGTTTAGATAAGCTATAATTGGAGTCGCGGTATTTACGTCATACGATAATATAATGTGATATTCTCCTGCATTTCTTCAGTTTGCTTTCTTTTGATTCCTGCATGCTTAACCTGCATAATATAGAATGAAATAAAATGAAGAAAATAAATTCCTCGTATCTTCAAACTGACATTCGTGAATAACTTTTTGAAATATCATATATTTACCTCTGCATTAGGTATTATTTGACATCAGTATTTATTTCCATAACATATATATTAATGTGCGATAATATTAATAATAAATAGTTCAGACAATGTGAAGAATTAAATTTTATAACATATTGAAAATTATGACGATTTTATTGCAATATGACAACTACAACATTAGATTGCATCTTCTTTTAGTTTTCCTCATATATTATTACTCACAAGGTAAACTAGTAGCATATTTAATTAGTATAGATAGTTTTTCTCTTCTAATTAATAATGCTGTTTTACTACGTAGATGAAGTAGGAAGTTTTTGACGAGCTGCAAGGTACTCCTGAAAGCTTTCGAATGCAGGGAAATGATTTTCCGAACCGGATGCTATTACGAGTAATATTTTGTATTATATGGAAATCTCGAGAGCTACTCAGTGGCGTACCCAGAAGGGGGGCGATGGGGGCGATCGCTCCCCCTAGACCTTAAACCTACATATTTTTTTATGTACACACACAAACACAATTAGGGAAACGCCAAAAAAAGCTTCGTATTTAAAAAAGCACGTATTCTCTATCTTTTATATTTGTGTTGGAAATTCTTGATCTACAAGAAATAAAAAATGATAATATGACACCCAAATATAGCCACCTAATAAAGATTGATTATCATTTATGGAGATTTTAAATATTGCTCGGTCTTTAGTTTTATTAAACATGGGTGTTCAATTCGTATTCACTATAGATCAAGTGTTAAAAATCATTTCTGCTTTTGTCGTCTTTCAATTTTAAGTATTTAAAGTGAAAAAAAATTAACATTGCCTGTTAGTACAGCGTCGCCACAGAGGAGTTTTTGAACACTTCATCGATTAAAGACGTATATACGAAATAAAATGGACGAAGAGAGTTTAACAGGTTTAGCACTTCTACATATTCACCGAAATATTAATATAGATGTTGGGAAATTAATAGAATGTTTCACAAAAAAGATCCAACCGTCAATTAGACTTCGTAATATAATCTCTTGTCATCTTTATGTGATATAATAATATACATGGTGTTAAAAAATAAGTATTGACCAAAATGAGTAAACAAGTTTAATTAACGTGGGTGTGAATTTAATATGAAATATTTTTTTCACTTTCTACTAGTTACGAAGTTATTTCAAAATTAAATATTAGCCAATATTTATCTTAGTACAATTATTCGATTTTTTCAGAAAACAAAGATCACCTCTGAAAGGTAAACAAAAAGTCTCATGTAATCAAAGTCGTAACAACTCTTACATTTTTTGAGATAGCAGGGGTATACCCCGAAAAAACTCATTTTTCACTGCCTTATATCTCGGAAACTATTGAAGACCGAACCCATGTTGATTAAGCTTTTCATACTCATTTTGGTCAGTTCTATATTCCGTCATAATTTGTTACACGGGCAGGCGGGCGGGCGTGCGTGCATGCAAGCGTGCGTGCGTGCGTGACCTGTTTAACTATGAATTCCTCAATCTGACATTCCTGGGAAGAACTGAAAAGATTTTGGTAACGATTGAACAACCGGAAGTAGTAGTTTTTTTAAAAAATCTTCTAAATATTATTTTTTGAAAATTTTTGATATTACTAATTTTGAAGAACAAAATTTTGCATCCAATATATTTAAATTTTATAATATATCTTCTATAAATTTAGAGATAAAGACGCTATAATATATATAATATCGGGATATAAGTCGAGTAGGCGAAACTACACTAAGGAAACCAGTTGACAAATTCAAATGTCTATAACATAGTTTGTAAATGACATATATTTATATCAGTGTCTAAAATCAACATTTTTAGTGACATTCTGATAGCTTCTCCTGGGAAGTATATATAATCTTTCTTATTGTTTTATTAATTAAATATTTGAAATTATAGGTAAAATGCATATATACATTATCCATCAGAAATACCGTCAATCTGTTTAATGAATTGGAAGAATCTCTGACAATCAGGAACTTCCTTATACAATGAAAAATAGATGTAATTAGAATTATATGTGTGCAGAAGACATGTTAAATACAACAAAAAAACAATATTTGGGTAAAGTTCTGTAATATTTTGTTATAAAACGACGTTTCGATAGCAAAGTGCAATACAATACTTATATAGCCTAATATGGAAATGGCGAGAGGTCTTGTGCTGACCACAACAGATTTTTTTATTTTAAATGAGAAGAGAACATGTATTTTTTTAACTTAATTCTGAATTCAATGATAACTACTTTAACCCTCCGGAGGGCGCGCATGCGGCAAAAAGCCGCAAATTTACATTTTACTGGTATAACTAAAATTTGGACAAGCCTGTAATATTGTGCGTCTAGGTATTCCTCCTTTATGTTATTGGCTCCATCTACCGATAGGCTTGGTGTCGTATGCCATCCCCGATCTGTGTTAAATGAGTTAGATTCAAAACAGGTTAAATTTGCGGTGTGTTTGCCGCATAGCGCGCCCAGTCATGTAAGTTTTATTTATTGTTAATTTTTTTATAATATTGTAAGTTTATGCAATTTACATGCATATGCGCTAGTATTATTGTTTATAGTAATATGTATTCTTCAACCTTGTAAAAAAAATAACAGGATTTTATTGAATTTTAGGTCTCGTAAAAGATTAACATCAGCCGAGTTAGAAAAGCTTATACATATATGATTTAATAAAATGTTTAAGCATGGTATATTTGTGTTATTTTATTATATAAAATATATTTTCTTCGTCATTTTTAAGCTAGAAACGTGAAAAAACAAATGCGGTGTAAATGCCGCGGCGCGCCCGCTCCTGTAATTCTAAAAAGCGCGCCCTCCGGAAGGTTAATACTCTTATAACGATTTTTTTGAGAAAAATGCATATAAATTATGTATTAATTTTATTAAAATATAGGTAACTATTATAAACCTTGCCAAGTATGGAATAAATGAATACATGTTAATTTTTACCTTCTGTCACCTTTAGGCAAGGAAGGTATTTTCTTTGGTCAAAAAATTCGGTGGTGAGTTTTTAATGCATAAGAGCATTTTAGGGTCCCTAGAATTCGAATTTACTAGTGTTACGATGATGCATGTATGTGTGTGTGTGTCTGCTTGAGCGTGTGTGTGACAAATATTTCCCCGACGATAACTCCAATACTACAATTATAATAATTTCGTATTCCTCTTTTTTGCTTCCATATGAAGAGCTGATTAGATTTTTATTATAATTGGAAGTTCTCTTGTTTGAAGTTCTTAACACTTTTTCTTGAAAAAACGGAGTTAAATATTAATTTTTGACATTTTAAGTGATTGTTAATATGAAAGAATATCTTATTATCTATACGGTTTGATTATATATTTTCCTTCATATTCAATAGATATAGAGTTAAAGAATTATAAACATATCAACTTTCATAAATAAACCAGCTTCGTTATAATCGTGGAAACAGCAGATATATTCAGATAATTCTAATTGATAGATGTTAATGTTAAGTGCAATTTACATTATTTATGTTCGTGTTATAATTTTATTGGATTTGTAGAATTTTTTGTAATGAACTTATGGAATTTGTAGTAAATAGTATATGTTCGTGTTACAGTTTTTCTGGATATGTAGAATCTTTTCCAAGGAACTTTTGGTATGAGATTTGTACAAAATACATAAAATTAATGGAGGGTAATTTGCTGGCACATCTGATTTTTTATCATAGATTTACAATGCCATGAGACAAACAGTAGAAAAAATTTGATTAGCGAACAAAATAATCACTTATTTCTATTATGGCACTCTATTCTATGGAAAAAATAACATCTATTCATTTATTTCATTTTTAGAACTTTTACGATAATCATATTTAAATAAAATTAATATGGGTGTGCCAAAATTAAACCATATATTGGGAGATTCATTTTGAATAAAAAATATTATGGAAGGTATGCCCGGTAACGTTTTGTTACAGAAAAACAGGCCTTCAAATGTGCATCGCCTAATAACTTTGGTACTAGTTGTACTAAAATTTTGAAACGTGGTATGAGGATACTACTTATTTAGAAACATGTTCTTCCTTCCTTTTGTTTCTATATCTGAACCAGAGGCGTCTCATATGGGGAAGCCGTGAATATTTTTCTTCTTTTTTTTACTATTAAGCAATTAATCTATTAACATTTATTCATTATTTTCAATAAAATATTGCAACAAAATAAAAAAATCTATTTATAACTATTAATAATTACATTATTTTCATTAATGCTAATTCTTTCTGTAAATTAAAAAAAAAGAAAAATATTTGGCTGGTGAATACGCAGGTTTGGTGT
This sequence comes from Ophonus ardosiacus, assembly GCA_943142095.1. NCBI lineage: Eukaryota > Metazoa > Arthropoda > Insecta > Coleoptera > Carabidae > Ophonus > Ophonus ardosiacus. Next base: position 39,486,787 of record OW964823.1, read on the forward strand.
TTATGGATATTATAACGGTAATGATTGGCGTATGTCCAGAGAATATCGTTGAGTATAACCAAGAATAAATTAGTTTACGGTCACACTGCATCTATCAACATCCATGGATCCACGCGCATCAACCACCATCATCCGTTTTCTTCTTGTGAATGGTCATACTGAAATGTCACTTTTAAAATTACCGCTGTTTTTCCAATAAATTTTGGTGGTATTTTTGTATACGTCGTTTATTGTCAAGTTAACTTACAACTTTCAGATCCTATTTTTGTTGCTATTAACATCCATAACTTGTCAATATTATTTACATTACTGTATCCCGCTCTGCTTTGATCATAGAGATAATCAAGAAGCAAACAAAATTTGTTAACTGGTCGATCTAGTTAACAGTCCACTGTTCTGTCATTTTGATAAGAAACACAACTCAACAGATTAGAAAGTTAAATGTTACAATCTGTCAGAATCTATTCATTCGGTGAGAAAGAGCACTGCGCATGTCTGTTACCATCGAGTAGCTTCGAGCGAGAAATGAAAAATCAAACATGTTTGATATATCAAACAAGTCGACGGTACACGATCGTAGGCGATTGTCATCGATGCACGCCTACGACCATGTGCATTGATAAACTCAGGTTTGTTTTTTACTCGATCGATATTGATTGTTCATTGTGATCACGGTCTTAATATCAATTTGATTGTTTTTTAATTGTTACTTTTTTGGATACTTGATTATTTTTAAAAATTAAAGTATTTCAGTAACTATTACGTTTATAAATGTAACCCGCCTTTTAAGGGGCGAATTGCAAATAATATTTATAAGTGAGTTATTGCCAGACTGGTGGTACAATTTAGTAACTGCCAAAATAATAAATAATAAACTCTAATAAATGTTCCTACTTCTTGTAGAAGAATAAGGGTTGTAATAATAATATTAATTATTATTATAAATAAGTTTATTGACTAGTATACTTGAATGATATATATTTACACTTAATGAATGATGGTTACTGTACCGACTGTATGGAGGATGGGTCTTTTATATCTCTGGTCTCTGGACACTCTCTCTTGGACATACTCTACCTTCCCATCGTCTATACAGTCTTTTATATTACTGTAATGCTAAGTCATCAAACAATTGAGTAATAACCTACTTATGACACTTTAATATTGATATTACTTATTCTGCAATATATGCAAATAATAACATAAACTATTATGACCCCAATTGTGTGGTGACCTAGTCTTACATAAAGTTTTAGCTACAGTATATTTTTACGTGTATTTTTGCATTGCATGTAATATTTTATTAATAAGAATGAAAAAATGTTAATAAGTAAAAAAAAATTAAGATGAAATATATTTAAAACTTATTCATATATCATCGCCTCTGGTTCAGATACAGAAGCAAAATGAAGTAGAAACATGTGTCTAAGTAAATAGTATCTTCATACCAAGTTTTAAAATCTGTGTGCTACTAGTAGCAGAGTTATTAACAAAAATATGTAGAATGAGGTGCCCCTTCAAAGGTCTGTAATTCTGTTGTCTGTAACGAAACGTTACCGAACATACCTTCAAAAAATATTTTTACTCAAAATGAACACCAATATATGGTTTAAATTTAGCACAGCTGTTATGAATCAACCTGTATATTATTAACAAAAGAAATATAATTATTATGAGTACCAAGAATGGAATAAATGAATAGATGTTATTTTTTACAAGGAGTGTCATTATTTTACATAAATTACAAATTTAATCTAAGAAGTAGGTAGGTACTACTTTTTTAAAAATTTGAGTCAAGGTATAACTTTTTTAAACTTAAAATTTAAATTAAGTAGTTTTACACGGAATTCGCATTAATCAAAAATATAAAAGAGCAAGCAGTAGATTTAAATATATCGAGATTTATTAACAATAAAATTTAACAAATCCATGAATTACGACCGGTGTTCCAATAATTCCAGATCAATATTTGGCTGTAAATTACAATTTTTACTAAATCCTCTTTCCATTTCTGTAGCTTTACATCCACAACGCCTCTATGTTCGGCGACTATCTCTGCAAAGCCACCAACACCCTTGGCACTCTTGATCAAATCGTGACTCTATTGGAAGGCGTCAAACCGCCACCACCAATGAATATGCTCTTGCGAGGGGTCAGCTCCGACACCTTCAACATCGAGATCCAAGGTCCCGACCTAAATAGGACTGACATCCCGCTAGAAATGCTGCCGTTCGGATATAGGATACAATATCGACGCAAAACCAACGACAAGCAGCAGCTGCTTGGTCCTGATGCGCTAGATAAGTGGATAGGAGCAGATAGCACGGATTTCTATGATGTCAATGTTGGTGAGGTGTAGGATAAAACAGTAGTTAGTTTGCTTAGTAAGAACTGGTAACAAAATAGTGAAGCTTGAAGCATATGAGCTGGTACAAAAGTCTTGTTTTAAACGCTGTTTTGAAAATGCAAAATTTCAATATTTAATTTCACCCATGTATTTACAAATAATTTTATTTTAAAGCCGAACATAGTTTGTATTCAGATAAATATTTTGAAAAAAAATAATCTTTAAACAGAGGGTGAAATTAAATAGCGTTTTCAAAATAAGGCTTATCGTACCAGCCATGGTGTTTAAAAAAGAATTTCATTAATTTTTCATAGTATTAGTATTCCATACTTTTTCTGCTTCAAAAATTAATTTTGTTTCTAATTTTTAATTTAACATACATACAGGGTGTAGATCGAAAAGTGGGCCATAGGCGTTTGAGAAATCATTTTTCTTTGTGCAAACATTACCATTTTATGTATAAATATTTTAAATAAAAGTTATAGAGATTTAAATTCTACGTCTAAATCATGTGAAACCATTACTAAGACTCTTCATATAATCGTAAAAATTAATTGTTAAGTTACAATTTTTATGACCTTTAATCTGGGCAGCCATGGATTTATGACAGAAAATAAACAAAGGCCTTGTTTTTAATTGTTTATTTTTGTCATAAATCCATAACTGCCTAGACTAAAAAAGCTCAAAAAACTGCAACTTTATAATTAATTTTCACTTTGATATGAAGAGCAAAAATAATCGTTTCGGATGATTTAGATGCAGAATTTAATCCCTATAATTTTTATTTGAAGTAATTTTCTACAAAACTATTTGGTAACATTTGTGGAAAGAAAAACTGATTTCCTGTGTTAAACGCCTATGGGCTACTTTTCCATTTACATCCTGTACATATGCATTTGAACCGCGGTACGCATCTGATTATTGTATTGTATTGACCAAAATAGTTTAGATACATGGAAAATTCAAGAATTTTAAATCAAACAAATTTAAAACACAATAGCCAAACAAAATACACAGCAAAAAAACATATAGTATATTCACTTCCGCGGTGGAGTTTGAACTTGCATTTTTTCCGGGTTGAACACAATTTTTTACCGAGTGTTTTGGATTAATATTAAGTTAATAATAATTTTAAATGTTAATTTCATAGACGTTGTCATTACTTTCCGTGCGGGTGAAAACATATTTGAATGAATAAAATAATGCTTTTTCTGCCGGCTTCAGTTATTTTCTAGCGATTGTCAATAAAATCATAATATTAATACCAATCGGAGAAATATATTTTTTTAAAGTAAAATTCAAATATAGATTCAATTTAAAAAAAATTGCGTTATATCTTGAAAATTATTAATATTCTGCGTTTAGTTAGTATTTACGTCCTGGTGAACTATAAATTGTGAAACGCATGTCTGTCTATATTCATTCAATTTAACCGTAAGCAAAACGGCAAATGTGATTGAAAATGAGGAAAGTGCATCTTTTAGAACAACACTGTATTTTATTAAAGTTAGTAATGTAGTAGATGCTGAAAATGTTCTTAAGTAAACATTTTACTATAAATAAATTCAAAAATAAATATCCATTTTACTTCAAGTTGAATTTGATTTGTCAAACAATGACGTTTGAATTTATTACTAGGAATAAAGTTGGTACACTACAGACATGCGTTTCGTAACCAATACCATGACGTAAATACTTAATGGACACCCGATAGTTAGGAAATTATTAGCCTATAAGAATTTTTGGCAAAACGAATGTACATCTAAAATTGCCTCCAAAAGGTGCATTGGACGTACCATTTTACCGAAATCGTACCTCTTCCTCCTATACTTTCTGAGATTTTAATATTGGTAATCGAAATACAGACAATTATAAAATACGAATATTTAAAAGATATTAGACAAATAAAAATTTCACATTTGTTTATCTTTTTGTTGTAACCATGGCTGGTATTAAGTGTGTAATTATATTGTTTTAAAATTGTCAATGTAGGGTCGCATGGCAATGTATGTTAAGTGACCAACAACCAACCTAACAACCTAAGTCAAACTTGAAACTTTAATATTATTTCTAATTTTCAAATAACATAAAAGCGACCAGTGAGAAGCTCTTTCCATGATAGCTTTGAGAGCCAGTGCGGTTAGAGCTAAACGTCCTCATCGGTACAGACAAATTGTCATTAGGTACCGAAAATTTGCAAATCTAAACACCCAGAAATGGTTAGTAGGTAATTTTTTATAAAAATTTTCACAGTTAAAGAGAATCAATTTTGGAATCTGTTTTCTCATGTCAAACCCCTTTGCCTATGGCCCTCGTTCCATTTTATTCACCCGGTAAACATGATGTGAATCGAAAAGCAAGCCATTAGAATTTTACCAAGAAAAAATCAGTTTTTGTTTACGCAAAAGTTAGCTATTTATTTTACTAAAAATATTTCAAAAACAAGCTAAATTAAAATTCATTATTTATCCTGAAGTGGGAAACGATAAAATTTTTTCACATAAAATATTCTTGCATTTTCATTCTTACGTTCCTGTTCATTTACTTATCCATTATAAAATAACCTAGTTAAGACACACGCAACAAAAAATTAATAACATTATTTTTAATTTCTCGCTTATTTATATGAACCGCAAAATCATCACTTTCCGGTGGTTTAGCCTTAGAATTTCATTTATTACTAAAATTCTAAAAATATGAAAAAGCATATGTTGAAAAAATAGTAAATTTTAATAATTAATGTATTCTAGTTCCTTATATGAAAAACTTTCTTATTATGCACCCTACAGATAATTGATATAGGTATTTGTGGGACATCTTTTTGAGACAACATTAGCAGGGATGGGCACGTAAAATACGTCACATATTATACGTTATTTTTTACGCGTAAATAATTATTTTTTACATTGACAATATTTGAGAATTTTTTGCGTAGATAATGTAAAATATTATTACCATGAGCATATTTTTTATTATAAATATATTTTCTTTTATACTGTAATGAATATTCCAGAATAAGCAGTTCACGTGACATCAACATTTTTTTTTTTGATTCAGACAAACAATTAGGTGCCTTCAGACTATCAACAATCAGATTAGTAGGGAAATATATTCCTGAGACATAGCCTCAAACGTCAAACTTTAAACACATTTTACGTCAAAATTAGACTAAATACGTAAATTTGAAGCATATTATATTATGTTTTTAAAATGTTTTATATGTTTTATGTAAATTTTACGCAGTTGTGTAAAGAAATAAAATTAGAAGACATTTAAAAATAGACGGCGAATAAAAATAATTGCTAAACTAATATTTAATTTTCTATTTATTAATTATTAATAACATGTAGTTTCAAATAATTTGAAATAGATTTAAATCATTAACTCCAAACTTATTGAAAATGAATTTTATAAAAATTTTAAGCATTTTATGTTAATTTATCTATACTTTGAGAAGGTTTTTTAAAAAATATTTTACAATGATTTCAGTCTCTTTTTTATAAACTTATCATAGTTTCAGTAGATTTAGAATATATTTAAGGTAGGATAAAGGAAAGTTACTGTAATATGACATTTGTAAACAAGTCATCTAGTGTCATTATGAAAAATTAAAATTATACATTATCTACGTTTATTATCTAATATTTTTTTACGCGTAAATGCACATCCCTGGTTGCACCACAGGAATTTTCGGTCGTCTTTTGTTTTTGAGCTACTTGATAAGGTAAAACCTGTTTTTCGCTCATTTTGGATATATTATGAGATACAGAAAAAATATTTAGATAATTTTTACATATATAGTTTTTTCGTAGAATAACGTCGTCTAATTATTTTTTTTTAAACTTAATAATTCTCGAGATAAGTACAAACATCATATTTTTGAAATGGGAACATGTGTTGAAAATAGTCTCATCTTTTTACTTATTTTATAAGCTTTTTAACCATGTATAATAAGTTTACATTCATTTGTTTTAAACATGAATAAAACCTAAAATATTATTTTTTTGGCATGAAAAAACGGAAATTTATTAAGAAACAAGTTATAAAATCAATTTACAGATCACGATTTGTTTATTTTTGTTATTTCATTATTTTTACTCATTTTCCTAATTTATATACTTTAGAGAGCATCTTTTCCACATTTTTTGAGTCGTGTCGAAGTCAACTACAACGCCGATAAAAAATAAATTAACTAATCCAAAAAAATAAAAAATAAAAATTAGGATATAATTAAGAGATATACCGTGAGTTTCAGCTAAGATGCAACATTTACTATACTGTTATGGATAATAGTTTTTATATGTACTTCATCGTTCCAGATAAAATGCAACATAGTATCCATGGTAATACATTAATAACAGTATAGTAAATGTTGCATCTTAGCTGAAACTCACGGTATAATCTAAATAAACAAATGATGATCTGTAATTGATTTTTTCAAGTGTTTCTTAACGAATTTCATTTTTTCACCCCAAAAATTAATAAGTCGTTTTATTTATGTCTAAAACAAAAGAATGTAGACTTGTTATATCGTTGAAAAGCTTATAAAATAAGTAAAGAAGTTGAGAATATTTTCAACATATGTTCCCATTTAAAAATGTGTTTTATTATATCTCCAGAATTATTAAGTTTTAAAAAAATCTAATTACACCACGTCATTCTTTGTAAAAAAACTGTTAAAAATTATCTCAACATTTTTTTATGTACCTCTTATAATAAGCGAGATATGAGGTATTTTCAAAATAAGCAAAAAACAAGTTTTAACCTGTAGCTAAAAAAAAGACGATCGAAAATTCCTGTGGTGCCTATTAAAGTTGTATCAAAAAGTTGACGCATACAGACCTACATCAATTTTCTGTTGCGTGCATAAGTTTTTCATATAAGGAACTCATCCTTTACATAAAACTTAACCGCATCACAACGAATAAAGCTCAAGACGAAAGTAGGTGAATAAATTTTTAGAATACTCCTCTTTGACGGAATTATTGATCCTATGGGAAAAAGAAAAATAGATTCCTAAGAGACTTGTTTACTATATACTTTTATTACCCATCAACATTCGTGCACGTATACTCAACTCATAAAACACTGCTTATTTATTTGAATGGTATAAATTTGTTTTACACCCAGTTTTGTTTTTGTTGGCTTCTTTGCGGTAACAAACACTGGTAGGTAGTTATTAAATATAATAATTTGAAGAATTATAATAGATTCATATTTATATGCTAATCTGGAAATATTTTGTCTATTGAATTTATGAAATATGAATAACGCCAAATATACGCATAGAGTCAAAAAAGAGAATAATTGAATTCGTGAATATGAATCTCGCCAATACCAATAAATCAGTTATAGATTTGTTCTATTTTTATAGCATTGTTTTTGATTATGAAGTTTTATTTTAAAAATTAATTTATACCGTGTATTTGATTTCAATTAACATTTTATTTCCGTGTGTCTTAATTGCACATAATAAAGCTTTAATATAAATTAATTTATTGTTTCTATGCATATAAAAATCATTGCATTTTAAAATTCTTGGCATTTATTTATTGATTTTTTAAAATGCTCATATTGCTCTTATTTTAAAACTAATTAAAATAATTTCTTTAAATTAGTTCGTTAGCAGATTTGAAGATTATATACTCGCTTTTAGGGTTGTTGCATTTTTTACCTATAATGAAATGTCGAAGAGATATATTGAAAAATATTTAACCAAATAACAATTTATGACAAATTTAAACTATACAAAAAATAAACAATATAACATATTTAATACTTAGTCTAATTTGACTATTTATAACAGTTTATTTTCGTCGGGGATTTAAAAAAAGTAAATTATCTATGAATTTTAAATAATTTTTGTCAACGCTTTCCTACAAATATTCATTTTTTTATTCGCCACTTTGACATAATTAAAGATAGATAAGATAATGCGGTTTGAAAATTTGATTTCAGCATTAAATTCTCTTTCATATCATGCATTAGAAGATGAGCGATTCGCCAATTACTAATATCTAAAATTTCGACATGATTAAAGAGAAACAATATTTTGAATTTAATAAGTGTGGTTGATGAAAAAAAAGAAATGAGCCGATTTTCAGATGTTTAAAATATTAAAAGAAGTTTAAGTTGTAATCGAGCAAAAATCTTACAATATATGATATGAAAGAGAATTCTGAATTCAAAATTTCAAACCGCGTTATCTATAACGCGATCGGAGTGGTAGATGAAAAAATGAATATTTATAAGAATGCGTTGACAAAACATTATATAATTAATTGTTTCAAATCCACGACAAAAATAAATTATTGGAAATCTATTACACTAATGGTGGGATTCTAGGCATTCTCTTAAATTTCTATAAACTTATAGATCTGTAGCTTCTAGAAAGTCTGTAAATGAACGTCGTATATATTTTCATAAAACGGTATTCTATGAAACTGTTTATAAGTAGCTTGATTTGTAAATTGCTCTATAACGTCAATGTTACCAATCGTTATAAAATACAATTTAATTAATTTTACAATGATCGAAAAACATTGTATTCATTTAAATTTATATTCCTGTAATATTTAAATACAATAAGAAAAGCATGTTTTGAAGAAATATTTCCTAACACATTTTAATTCTGTAAAATATTGTAATTATAATATACGAATTTTTTTTATATGGTTGTCAATAATTTCTGTCAAATTTAACTCTTGTCATCCATGAATTTTGAAAAGATCCACATGAATATTCGAATTGCACTAACTAAAATATTTTTTTCTACTCACATGCTTTAATGTGTCATTTGTGAATGACTCTCACTATGATTATCTGGTCGCGAACCCATAAGTGACCCCTTTGGCGCACTCTCCACGCCAGCAATGAATGCCCGTGAAGTAACGCATGGTAAACACCCGCACGGTACAAATGTCATCATCATTACCGACATCTGTGACAAAGCAGATTGGCACACCCAGAAATGGGTAATATGCAGTGGTGATATATTTATATTTATTTATTTCTTTGTATTATGATACAGATGAATTTTATAACCAATTTATTGGTTTATAGTTTATTTTTTGAAGTAAAACTTCTTTACGGTGGGTGTAAATTAAGAAATCGCGAATATTGAAACACTCTTAGCGTGGTTCTATAAGGATATAATTAAATTTTTAATTGTATTAGATAAAGAATTTTATGTTCTTCAATTTTTGTAATAATAAAAATTTCCAAAAAATATATTTGGGAGTTTTTTAAAATAAACTATTACTTCCGGTTGTCCAATTGTTACCAAAATCTAATCATTTCTTCCCAGGAAAGTCAGATTGAGGAAACTGCAGTTAAATATTTTTTGTCTTATAGTATTTGAGAAACCTTGATTCCAACATCCACACACAAATACACACACAAACAAACACACACACTCACACACACGCGGACATCATCATAAAAATGTTATAATCGGCTTATAGGGACCTTAAAACGTGCCTACCCACTAAAATCTGGAAGTAAAAAGACAGTAACACTAATTTTTCGAATTTTATAAATATTTTCGGTCAATTGTATGCCAACGCTAAAGTTATAAACGTCAATACGATATTTATAGAAATATAGACAGCTTAGAATTTCAATTTTTTTTTTTATATAAGATCAGTATAGAAACGCTTATAGACGTTAGAAAAATACCTAGAATTCCAGCATAAGTATTAAATACGTAATATTGCTTATTTTTTTATAATTTAAATTTCTGTCATAAATTGTTATCTTGGTTAAAAGGCTCATTCACAGGAACGAAAATTAGAAATATGAATAAAATTATAAATAAGATTTTATGGTTGATGTTCATAACTTCGAAAATAACATGTAAATTAAAATCAACTGTCATTTAATATATTCATAATTAACAAGCCATAATAACTTCATATACCTTTTAAAACACTGCATGGACGCAATCATATATGCAAACCTTTATCTTAAAACAGCTTTCTAAATTATATTTAAGTTGTAATTCTTTTGATAGAACATAAATTGACAGCTTAAATGACAGTTGGTATGTATGTACTTATTTTTGTGTAAAATATTTAACATTCAAATCCTTGTGTTTATGTCTTACGTTTCACTTTATTTTCGGGAGCTGTGAATAATTTCTTAAGAATTTATTGTTTATATCGTTATTTTATTTTTATTTTTGGACCTCCTATGGGGTCCCGTGGCCGCGTGCCTAAGTGTCTGGTCGCGAACCTGGGGGAACCGGGTTCGATCCCGACAGACGCTAAATATTTCCAATTTGAAATGGCACAAAAGTGACCCCAGTGGTGCACTCTCCACACCAGCTATAAGTGCCCGTGAGGTGACGCCTGGTAAGCGCCCACACGGTAAAATATATCGTCATCATTACCGATGTCTACATGTGTTGTAGATACTGGCACACCCAAAAATGGGTAATATGCCGTGATGATATATTTATTTTTATTTTATTTTTGGACCTGTGAATGAGGCTTAAATATTTTTTAATGTAACTCTTTGACAGTTCATGCTAGGTAAAAATGTATGAATCATTTTTTTTAGTGTACCTATATCGGATAACCGGAAGTATCATTTATACAAGCTTTTAACAGTTTTTCTTGTAAATATTCATTGAATATAATTTTTTAGCAACTTTTACTAATAAAAATAGAATATAATGGGTATAATCTTAAATTATACGATAATAGTATTTAGTAAATAACTTGAAATAACCTTAAATATTAAATTGTTAAATAATTTATATTTGTACATCATCTTGCCTATGCGTCAAATAAAAACATAATATTTTAAGAACAATTTTGACATATTTAAACAAATGTCACACAAGCAATTACATTAAAATTAATAATGAAAGCGTGTTAAGAAGATATACAGGATGATCCGATATAAATTAACGAAATGGATCATGTAAAGCAATAGATATATACAAAGAAACTTTATATAGTTTGCAGGATTAGTAAATATGTAGGTATATATTTAAATTAATAAAAATTAAAAAGCGGGAGCTATTGTGTTGACCACATCAGATTTTTACCAATTGGCGAGAGGTTCCTATGATCCGATATCAGGAAACTTTCAATACGTTGTTCAGCGCATGTTTCTTGTCAGGATTCCGTTTGAAAACCTTTTTTTGCAATTTCTTTGAGTTTGGAAGTATTTTTCAGTACATTTCCTGAACTACTTGTTCGCAAAGCATGCGGGATACATGATTCACTGGACAAATTTGCAAATATCATTAACTTTCCCAGGCATTTTACAACGAAATGGTTTTAACAATTACCTAAAAAATTAATTATATAATGTGGTATATCCGCGGTTTTCGTGTATCAAAATCCACAAATTCACCTCTAACCACGAATATTTTCATAATAAATTTTTGTGCGCCAGTGCCATCTCTATATGAATTTATAATTATCGTGACTAAATTTGTACGGAATGTTTAGAATTTTATTCGTCACAATGAGTATTGTACCAACCTCTTGCAATAAGAAATCATTCCAGTATCCAATTAAAGCACTTTTTCGTGAATTGAAAACAGCATTTATGTGGGATATATGCCTTCCCACATTTAATTTGTATATAACTATTACATATTCTGAGAAAACAATGGAAACGTAGTCATAAAATGTTTGAATTGAATTAACTTATTTTAATTCAATTATTCTATAAAATTTACGTATTTTGCATAGTTGTGTGCCGTTTTGTTTTCCTTTTTGGCAACAAGTACAAGTTATATATTATACCAACATCAAAAATGCTAATTAACACAAAATTAGTTACCCTTAACCAGAGTTTACATCCGTGTAAATTTTATTTGAATATTAAATAACATCACGCTTTTACCAACTTTTTTAAAGACAAATTATTCGTTAAAACTTTATTATTCTATTATGAATAATCACAAACTTTTCAGCAAGAAAACTTATTTCATGTTAAATTTCTAAGAAAACAGTTTCCTTTATAATTACGTTAAAGTGGGTACTCTTCCAGTAATATTTACATTATTGATTTTGTTAGTTTTACTTGCAGAAGTTCGTAATGGAACCCTCGTAAATTTCTTATTTCTCTTTTTAATCGGAAGTAAATGGTTATTTAATGTCGTTCAGTCTACTTTTCTATCTAATGGAGAAATTCGAAATTTTTCGACAAGATCTACATATTTTTTTGATTGGGTTTTATTTAATTGTATTATATCTAAACAATAAATAAATTTGAATTTTAGATTTCTCACTTTTGTATCCCCTTTTTTTCAGGTGGCTTCTACATCATAAACGGTTTGACGGACAACACGGAATACGAAATTCGTGCTGCCACTAGAAACATAGCTGGGATAAGCGACTACACACGCGAAGTGACCTACCGCACTCTTCGATCACACGCACAAGCCGACTCCATTACTTCTGGAGCCATTCCAATCTTCACGTCAGCATCACTAGCATTCATTATAACACTGGCAATCAACTTCATCTAAACTAATCGTAGTCATTTTTAAATAACGAATAACGAAACCTTAAAAGATAAGGGTACGCGTAAATTTTATATCTCGAAATGAAAAAATTGCAAAAGCAATTACGGTGACAATTAAAAATCAATATCAGCATTATTTTGTGTTTAATGTGAGATATTAAGTGTCAATTTTAATAATATACAAGAAAATGTGTTTGCTTTTTTGCTTGGTATTATTTAACGCAGTGAAAATTACAGTTTTTAATTATTTGGCATTTTTTTCAAATTTAGAACATCTAATAAGCTTTAATTAGCCTTATGTCAATGAAGATTCATATTTCTTTTTTTTAATTTGAATATTTTATTGCTTATAAGCATGTCTATAATTATTTGACAATAAAATGTATGTATGTTGTACCTAGTATTTGTGCAAAATTTTATAATAAAACTAACGCTCAAACCTGCCAATATATTTTTTAATTGTATAATAAATAACTTCCCTGACTTATAATACGTAACCTTCTCAAATCTATCTTTTATATTTGGCATAAGCAAATACGTAGGTACATATGATTGTTAACAATAGTTGCATGTTTATTTTATTCACATCATATAGAATAGATGTTTCATTCACATATACGTACTGTTATTAATACATGTAATATTTATTTGTTATATGTAAATAAGAATTTAATGAAAAAAATTATAATAGATGTACTTGTTTTATACATTCGTCATTTTATTTTACTAATAAGAAAATTATATTTTATATTTAAAATAATACTTGTAAATAATTAAAATGTATCCTTAAATTTTAGTTTATATCTGCTGAGCATAATAGGAAAATGTAGTAAATTTAACAAACAAGTCTTCATACGTAGGGTAGATGTCCTCTATTTACTTTTTATTATTGTAATTAATTACAACGATTTATCATGCAAAGTATAAGACATTTTTTAAATATTATTTAGTTTATGGGGACTAATTTTAAATATTAAATAAAAAATACATACTGTTGGAAAACACTCAGATCTGTGGTAAATGAAGCATACACAAAGAACACAACATTGTATCTCAATACTGTTTATTAACTAGGTACCACTACGGAGCGTACAAGCAACGTTATATAAATGACTTCCCAAATACAATTCTTTTATTAACATGCTTTACGTAATGTCGACTAATTAATTAATTAATTATTTACAAATATCTGAAGCCGGGTCCACATTGAAACGAATATCGTGAACTAAGAGTGATTTGCTAACATGTTCGCTAACATTTGTTAGCAGATGTATAATGTTAGTACGTTCTTACTAATATTTTGCGACCAAATAACAATGGTTCGCTAACAAAAATTGATGTTCTATAAATAATATAATAAAATTAAATGACATTCATATAAATTATTAAAAGTATCACAGAAAAACTGTTCATTTCTTTAAAAAAATATGTGAACAACACATTACCCCTCGGCAATTCAATTTTGTTCATCATTAGATACTTTATTTATTATTATCGTTATAGGTATGTACCTACCTAAAATGTATATAAAAGCAATAACTTTTTATCTTAAAAGGCAGCAAAAAGGGATGATGTTTTAAAATTTGTATCTACTAATCCTAACTATTTAAAATACGAACTAATATTCTAAAATGAAATTTTCTTTAATCCGCGAACACCCATAAAATAAATTATCTTTGTTTGTTATATATGTTTTCTATGAAATAAGTACATAAAACAAAAATATTTTCTTCATTAATTTGAAATTTTATTTCAGAAACAATAATGTTTTAAAAAAATAGACTCGGGTAATCAAGTAACATTTATACAGAAGTGATTGTGTGTTAATATTGGTACCAATATAATAAATACAGTATTTAAAAATCTGTTGTAGCCAGCACAAGACCTTCCGTCAGTTCGATGTATTTTGTACAAATCCCATGCCAAAAGTTCCTAGGAAAAGATACTATATATCCATTAAAATTGTAACACGAACAAATACTATTTTTTGTACAAATTCCATACAGAAAGTTTTTTGAAAAAGATTCTACAAATTCAATAAAATTATAATACGAAAATACAGTATGAAAAGTTCACACTGCTATCTGTCAATTACAATTATTTGATTATTAATCAGCTGTTTCCATGATTATAGCAAAGCTGTTTGATTTTTGAAAGTTAATCTCTTTATGGGTAATTCTTTAACTCTATTTCTATTGAATATGAAGGAAAATGTATAATCAAACCGTATAGAAACTAAGATATTCTTTCATATTGATAATCGCATAAAATGTCTAAAAAATTATATTTTTTTGCATTTTTTCAAGAAAAACTGTTAAGAACTTCAAATAAGGGAACTTCCGGTTGACCAAGTATAACCAAAATCTAATCAGCTCTTCATATGATGTAATGAAGACAAGAAGAGGAATACGAAAGAATCATAATTTTTAGAATTGCAGTATTGGAATTATCGTCGGAGAAAAATTTGTCATACGTACACACACACACACACACACACACACACACACACACACACATACACACGGATACACACACATATAGATATTATCGTAAAACTAGTAAAATCGTATTCTAGGGATCCTAAACTCATATTCATTAAAAAGTCACCACCGAATTTTTTGACCAAAGACAATACCTTCCTTACCTAAAGGTGACGGAAGGTAAAAATATCTAAGATAACTTGTAAAATAAATTCAAGAAAATATTAATTTTGATTTAACAATAATTTATAAATGAAAACTAATCAATTCTACTTATACATATAATTAATTTATTCAATAAACTATGATTGAAAAAGTAAATTCATGAAAACCGTTTCGAAAATTATTTTCCTGCCTATTAATATCAGTTACAGTGACATTATATTTGTGCTCATACTTTAATAGTTTAAGCTTTATTTCATGATATTTTAATAACTTCTATTAGTAAACTTTAATAACAACAATTAAAAATCAGTTCTACGTATGTAATTAATAAATAAATAAGGAATACATTATAAAATGTAATATGTACTTTGATATTATTAAAGCGAGTTCATTGTTTAGCAAGAATAATGTTTTTACATACAAATCTGATATAGGTACTAAATACTAAGTTTTCATTGTTTTTAGGCTCAAAATACCATATGAGAAATTGCCTCTCGTCACAATTTAAACTCTTGTTCAGAATATTTGCACCACTTCTGTTTTCGTAATTTATTTTAAAGTAGAATGATATATGAAATTTTTACTAGGATGCATTTGACAATTTAGGGTTCTATACATATATAATAATAACAATTAAGAAGCAATTCTTGTTTATACTGGTATTTTATTGTTTCCTGTCTTCATGGCTTGCTTGGTGAGAAAAAGTATATATAGATAAGTTTTAAAGCGTTTTTAAGTTAAATTTATTTCAATGTTTCTGCATTTTACTACAAAATTAACATTAAATTGAGTTGGTGAAATGAATATAGGTCGATATTTGTCAGAATTTGAAGTTACTCGAGCATTAATTCAATTGAATGGGAACTGCAGGTAACGTTATGTGGCCAGGGACCTTGAAGTTAATCGTAATACTATAGAAAGAACTTTAGGAACGATTGTAGAGACTGTATCTGTAGGAGACACGAAAAGGTCGTCCAAGATCAAATGAAGATCAGGACGACATATTTCTAACTCTGGTAATGAAATTATTTTATTTAGAACGTTTTGATTTGACATCACTTGAACAAAGACGACAAGCTGCGGCAGTAATTCTCTTACATAAAATCCTAAATGGTGACATTGACTGCATGTACATCCTCAATAAACTATCCATTCAAGTCAATAGATTATCATCGAGAAATAAAGCAGTGTTTCACTTAAAAACAGCCAACTCAAACATTCTAACTAAATCCCCCATACATCATATGGTCAGATCATACAGTGTTATTGAAAGTACCGTTGACATTTTCCACAATTCTGTCCGTGACATTAAGAATTGCACTTCATTTTTTTAACTACGTTCTCTCCTTACCCTAGAATTGTGCCTGAGTCTGTTGGGTACTGTAACTAATAATAATAATAATAATAATAATAATATTGCTATGTTCTAATAATAAATAAAACCAACGTACTTAAAAGAATTATTTCTTATCTAAAGCACGGTATTATACAATATTTTTCCTGAAGATTTAAATGTAAATTGCATTGAACTTTGATATAAAATACCAAGTTATGTGTATTTCTTTTCTCTGTTGCATAACGAAGGCAATAAATGTATAGATAGTATCGATTTCTTGTTAGAGTGAGAACAAACTAGAGAATGTGGAATACGGAACACATAAATATATGGATTAAATGGTCTCTACGGTAACAATTTATTTAGGTTTACGCTATTGATGCAATAAGCATACAAGTACACGGAAATTTATTTTAAAGCATGAATCATGAATAAAAGCCGGAACCAGAATCGGAATGTTGTTAAAAGCGTGAAAATGAAATAAAGAAAGCGGACGTAGAAAAATACATATTTTATTGTTTTAAAAAAATCTGATGTGGTCAACACAACACCTCCCGCCTTTTAATTTTTATTACTTTAAATACATTCCTACATATTTACTAATCCTGCAAACTATATTACGTTTCTTTGCATATTACCAAAATGGCAATGAAGTGAAGTCAATGAATTCTCTGTCTGTATTTTTTTGGATGTTCAGTGTTGTAAATTGCGGAATCAGTTTTTGAAATCATATTCAAAGTGTGCATAATTTAGTGCAGAATTTTGTGATAATAAGTGCAATATATTAGTATCTCACGTATTCGCATTATTTGATAATAAAGTACATATACATAAAATATATCCGTTAAACACTAATCAATGGATTAATTAAAGTAAAAAGTTGAAGTGAAATATTATAGTCGTACCAGTTCGCAATCGCAAAACGTGTGCATAAAAATACCTATTCTCTGCGCTATTTGTAAAACCATATGTGATAAATCTTCATTGATG
Organism: Ophonus ardosiacus; assembly: GCA_943142095.1. Classification (NCBI taxonomy): domain Eukaryota; kingdom Metazoa; phylum Arthropoda; class Insecta; order Coleoptera; family Carabidae; genus Ophonus; species Ophonus ardosiacus. Next base: position 39,504,590 of record OW964823.1, read on the forward strand.
CACTGCCCTGGGTGTAATCTTGATTTTCATCAAAAATGTGTAAACGTTCCAACAACGGATATATATGTTTTACGGTCTAAGAAGAACTATAAGTAGTTTTGTGATTAGTGTGTAGATAAACCATTACCATCTTTAACTGATTCTAATCAATCATTCAACGTTATAACTGAATTGAAGGAGATAATATTAAAACTTCAACAGGATATTAATGAAATTTAAACTAAAATAAATGAAGTTGACTCAAATAAACTTCAAAGTTATACTGAATTCGAAGAAATTATTTCATAAATTAATAATCGTAAAAAACGTGAACTAAATATTGTAATTTTTGGTGTTACGGAAAATTCATCTTCAGATCAGTTGTCTGTAAGTAAGATCTTATCTACTCTAATTCCGAATATTACGTCTAATGATTAAAAGTTTACGCGAATTGGAAAAATCAGTGCTAATAAAATCAGACCAACAAAAATTAATATACAATTCGTAAAATTAGTATTTAAAAATATTAAAAATCTAAAGAGCATTTCGTCCTCTGAAAAAATAATAACGAATGATAAAACACCTCGTCAACGCAAACACTATGCATTACTCCGAAATGAACTTAATAATCTGAAAGAAGATGGCAAAAATAATGACTTAATAATTAAATATAATAATGGTGATCCCGGTATCGTGAAAAAAAAACTAAATATAATCTCCACTAAAAACATGATGTTTCACTATATTATCTAAACGTACGCGGTATAAACACTAAATTGTCAAAACTTTATCATAACGGTACAACCACAAACTTTGATTTGCTTGTGGTTACGGAGACCTGGCTGAAGGACAATGTGTACGACACCGAACTTCTCGACAGTCGCTACTCGTTATTCCGAAGTGATCGGGCAACGGGCAAACAGCGTGGCGGGGGTATCCTCATTGCAGCTAAAACATTTCTTAGCCCCTCCGTCTATAACATTACATGCAACGTTACAGATATTGAAATTATATGTGTTAAATTATATATTGTTAATGTAACACTGTATGTAATTGCTGTGTACATTCCCCCAAATGCATCTGCTGACTGTTATGAAAACCTTTATGACTGGATAAGTGCCTTACCATTTGTGTACAAAACCAATGTTCTTATAGCTGGAGATTTAAATCTTACTAATTTAAATAAATATTACAATGATAATTATATTTCAGATGTAAATGTTAATAATTTTATACATTTTGTAGATTTTCTGAACTTGAAACAGTACAACGATGTAATTCAAATGGCCGTCTACTTAATATTGTATCATCAAATTTTAATTGTAATTTAAGTCTTTGCCTGGATCCTTTGTTACCAGAAGATAGTCATCATCCTGCTTTAACTGTTGATATATCTTTTACATATAATTGCAATTATAAACCATGTTTTTCGCAAAAGTACATACCCAGTCTGGTTTACAAGGAACTTATTTGTGTAATAAAGTCTGAAGAACATTATCGTAAGCTGTATAAAAAATCGGGTTTAATTATCCATCTAGATAAGTTTAAAGATTTCAGAAGAAAATGCAAACAGTTCTCAAATGAGTTATATAAAAATTATATTGCTCAAATACAAAATAATATATCTATAAAAAATGATACGAATAATTTCTAGTTTTTTGTCAGTAACAAGAAAAAAGCTGTGGAATTCCCATTAAAATGTTAACTTCTCTGGTGGCTCTCAGATAGTTGAAGGATTTGCAAGTTTTTTTCAAAGTATATTTAAATCAGATAATGACAATGATAATAGAGGTCCGTGAAGTAGGCACGTCATTGTGAGCACAAATTCTAAAAACTACTTGAAAAGTTTGTGCTTCATTTGTATTGTTTTGTGCCAAATTAAGTTAGCACCCCCTTCCCTTGAGTTATTAATAATTGAAAATGACGTGCCAACTTCACGCTCAGCTCGCCATTTGGAAGCACAAATAAAATGATATGTACTGTTGGTTAGTGCTCTTCGAGGTGAGTTTTGTACCGCATAAATTAAGTCAGCACCCCCTTCCCTTCTGGAGTTATTAATAATTGAAAATGACGTGCCAACTTCACGTTCAGCTCGCCATTTGAAAGCACAAATAAAATGCTATGTACTGTTGCTTAGTGCTCTTCGAGGTGAGTTTTGTGCCGCATAAATAAAGTCAGCGCTCCCTTCCCTTCTGGAGTTATTAATAATTGAAAATAACGTGCAAACTTCACGCTCAGCTCGCCATTTGGAAGCACAAATAAAATGCTATGTACTGTTGGTTAGTGCTCTTCGAGGTGAGTTTTGTGTTGCATAAATTAAGTCAGTACCCCTTTCCCTTCTGGAGTTATTAATAATTCATAATAACGTGCCAACTTCACGCTCAGCTCGCCATTTGGAAGCACAAATAAAATGCTATATTCTGTTGGTTAGTGCTCTTCGAGGTGAGTTTTGTACTGCATAAATTAAGTTAGCACCCCCTTCCCTTGAGTTATTAATAATTGAAAATGACGTGCCAACTTCACGCTCAGCTCGCCATTTGGAAGCACAAATAAAATGCTATGTACTGTTGGTTAGTGCTCTTCGAGAGGAGTTTTGTGTCGCATAAATTAAATCAGCACCCCCTTCCCTTCTGGAGTTATTAATAATTGAAAATGACGTGCCAACTTCACGCTCAGCTCGCCATTTGGAAGCACAAATAAAATGCTAAGTACCCTAATCCGTCCCTAGTTAGCTCTTAGCATGTCGTCGGCCTACTATTGAAATGTACTATGTCCACATATATTCATTTCGAGAAAAACTGCTTCAAATATTTAAAATTTTATTGTAAAGAATGGGTAATGAATACACATGTTGATTTTTTTTTTTTGTTTGTAGAATTTCATTTTCCTTAACATTGTATGAAATTTGTTAAATTATAATTTTTAAATATTTTCGAAATATAAAAGGACCTAGTTGGACATGGTTCAAAATAACAGTAAATTTATAAAGAAAAATCCAATAAAGAGACTTTTTGTACCATGTCTACACTTTTTATTATTATTTTTACTGTACACGTGACAGAATTATGAAATCTGATTGGCCCTGGAATTGATTGAAAACAATTCTTAGTGTAAGTATGGCATTAAGGGACATGGTACAAAACTAAAAGTCTATTTAAAGTACAAGAAGCAATGAATACGATTTTCTTTCTACTGGCCATTGTACAAAAAAATACCGGGAAACCAAATTAGACTATAACAATTTTTTTTTTTTCATAAAGTGGACTTAGTGCATTCCAATCAGGGATGTGCATTTACGCGTAAATAATTATTTTTTATATTTACGTGTAAAAAATGCGTAAAAAATGTTACATAAGTAAAATATAATTCTAGTTCTTCATAACGACAATAGATGACTTGTTGTTTACAAATGTTACATTACAGTAACTTTCCTTAATTCTATCATAAATAAATAAAATATTCTTAAACGACTGAATACATGATAAGTTTATAAAAAAACGGTTAAAATTTGTATAAAATTTATTTTCAATAAGTTTGGTGTTAATTATTTGTCCGCCATGGTCCGCCTGCTCCCAATCGAACATCTTAAGGTAGTTGTCACTCGAGTGTACCTATACTTGCAATAACATAACATGTATTTTTTAACATTATATTATATATACAGATTGTATAAAAATAGTTGAAAGCTAATATCAAACACTGTAACAATAACAAATTAATTATATTTTTTCGCAGAAAAGTTTTTCTTTAAACTGTACCACATTTATTGGTGTATTCGAGTGCAAAAGTAATAAGATACGACTACGAGTATAAAACTAATTCTAAACTATAAATCGGACCTGCAAAACAAATTCATATATTTCTTTCTTAAAATAACAAAAGTAATATTATATTGATTAAATTTTCGTGCTTTTCACATAAAGTACCCATTTCAAATATATTTCCTTCGAATGCAATCAATGTACATCTGAAATTCGTTTAGCCAAAGAATGCATCTTATTCGCTAATATCACAGTATAAATATAAAAAGTAGTTGCCCTATAATGAAATGGTTTCATCTTCTACGAGCCGAAATCGCTTTGAACTTCTTCTTAGATTGCTTCATTTTGTAAACTAAAGAGTGGAGAAGTGAAAGCAATGGAAAGCTCCGACGGAATAACCGTACTCAAGTGAAAATACAAACGAGACATTTCGGGTTTATCAACGAAACATTCAGATACTATGGTTTCTGTTCCAAATCGACTAGGTCGTGAAAAGATTAAACCGAAAATAGTGCAAGACTATAATAATGGAAAATCTGCTGTGGATCTTTCAGACCAAATGACGAGCTATCAATCTCCATTAAGAAAAACTATTAAGTGGTACCGGAAACTAGCAATAGAATTAATCCTAAACACGGCAATGGTGAATGCATGGATCTTATATAAAGATGTATCAAAAGAAAATATTAGTCTATTAGATTACCGCAAAAAAGTTACATACATGTTATGTGAATCTTTTCCTCCTAATCCAGAGGAAGCATCTACTTCCACAGAAAGTTTAAGAAAGAGAAAAAGGCATGAGATAGAAACTAAACCTTATATCAACAGAAAACAGTGCAGAGATTGTTATAATTTAACTAAAATCGAGAAAGGCTGGAAAGAGGCAAGAAATCTGATGAAAATTAGAACATTTTGCAAAGACTGTCCTAAGGAGCCATATTTATGTTTGGAATGTTTTAATAAAACACACAGATATCTATAAATGTCTTTTTTATTTCAAATGTGTATTTGTACATTTATAGTGCTTTTATTATGTAAAAATTACTGTTTCTTTTTTTTATAAATAAATATACATTTTCATAGGTATCTATTTTATTTTTAAACCTTTAAAACAAATGATTGTTCTTTTCAAATTTTACATGTTTATATATTATTTTTACCTCCCGCTACCCTAGGTAAGGGAGGTATAGGGATCGTGCTAAAAATCGGATATAGAGATTTTAGTGAATAAGCACGTTTGATTTGTCCCCAGAATCCGATTTTAACATTTTTACAATGATGTCTGTAGGTATGTATGTGTGTGTGTGTCTGTGTGTATGCCTGTGTGTGTGGATCATGTGGACACGATTACTCAAATACTATCAATCAGAAAAATTTGAAATTTTGTATATCCATTCTATGCTAATGTGGGAAGAGCTCATTAGTTTTGAGTGTATATCGGATAACCGGAAGTATCATTTATACAAGCTTTTAACAGTTTTTCTTGTAAAAAATTCATTGAAAATAATAACTTGAAATAACTTTATATTATATTATAAAATAATTTATTATTGTACATCACTTTGCCTCTGCGTCAAACAAAAACAATACTTTAATAACAAATTTGACATATTTAAACAAATGTCACTGTCACGCAGCAATTTTCATTAAAATTAATAATGAAACCGTGTTAAGAAGAATTTAGTAGTTTAAATATGATTCTAATGAAATTAAGGTTTGTAAAAATAATATATTTTCCATCATACATAAATATTAGATATACAGGATAATTCGATTCAAGTTTGATGTTTGCAGCATTATATATCAAACAGCTCTCAATAAGAACGTGATTTCAAAGTGTCAAATAATAATTTGCAACTACACATTTATGAAATGAATAATGTACGGCGAAGAATTTACAGATTGCGTTTTAAAGCATAAGGAAGTTGGTGATGATTTTGACAATAATGTATGTGTGACGATTTTTCCTTAAAATGTATTAATGATCCAAAAGTTCGCAAAGTTGGTATTTAATACTCTCATATAATTTGAAACAACATATTAGATTTTGACTATATATGATAAACCGGATGTAGTACTTAATTTGAAGCTTCAGGAAAAAAATAATAAAATATAATCCAAAATTTTGTATTACAAACTTTTCTATTTATTGGAACAACAAAGTAGATTTTGTTTACAAACGATCAATCGGAAGTGAAACTTTACTTAAAGCTCAATGCTCTTTTAAACATGGAATTGGCGGGAGGACATGTGCTGGCCACATCAGATTTTTTTAAAGAGGTTTTAATTGTAATGTTATAATTACTGTTTCTTTAAATCTGTAAATAAATATACTTATATATATATATATATATATATATATATATATATATATATATATATATATATATATATATATATATATATATAAAAGCAAGTTTGGTTAAATCGTCTTATTTTAGCCTCAGGAATCTGTGGTTAAGCCATGTCCCTCTATTTGAGAGACACTTTGTATAAGTGATCCTATCCTATTGCTTTTCTATAAATTTCATTATTTGTAAGAAGTTTACTTTAGTTACTTTACTCTTCATTTTTGAAGTAACCAATATCCAATGGTATTTTAGAGGATTTGGCATCTTCCATAATAAATATTTTTATTAACTTATCGATGTGATCTTGATAAATAGGAAATATTCAATTCCTTAATCTTTCAACTTCAATACCAAAATAATATTTTAAATTTCCAAGCATTTTAACTTGAAAGTATGTATTTAAATATTCTGTAAATTCATCAATATATTGCTTATTATTCGGCGCAATAATTATATCATCAACATATAAAAGTACATATATCTTTTTTCTCCAATACTTCTTCTATATAAACAGCAATCTAAATCTCCTCTTGTTCTTAATTAATTTTCTCATTCCATGCCCTTGCAGCCTGTTTTAAACCATATATACTTTAATTTACAAACATAATCTGGGTTTTCCTTTTCTTAAAAAAAAATATACAAAATATGAATAAATTCTACCGGCATAAATACCCAAACATCAACAACCTCACAGTACAAAGAAATGATCTCACCACTATTACCATTACCTCAGTTTAAAAGACCAGCCCCACGAAGCAACACAGCCTTAACTAGCTCTAAAAACATCTCAACAAAGAAGAGTAAAAAACAAAAAAGAAATTTAAACTCTCAAGCCAAAATGCCACTCCAAAATAATTTGAAATGCAAATCGGACCACTAAAAGAAATACTAAAAAAAGAGACAAATATATAATTAATTATTGAAATGCTTAAAGAACTGCATCCATATTTAACAGATAGATCTATGAAATCAAGAACACACGCATTATATAAAAAATAAACAAACAACAACTAGCAGAGGCGGGAGCATAACTTAGTGATATAAGCCAATCCATGCACATACGACGAATTACAATCTGAAACAGAAGACCAACTAAGCGAATATGAACGCAATATTATTAATATGAACACAATAATTCAATGGAACTGCAACGGATTCTTTACTTACCTAGCTGAATTATAAATATTTATATAACGCAAAATATTAAAATTAAAGGGTATACTTGCTACAGAAAAGATAGGGTAAACAGAAGACACGGAAGTGGAGGAGTAACAATACTTATAAAAAAGAACATCGTTTTGACGAAATAAACATAAACTTCGACCTAGAAATCATGGCAATAACAAAATACTACCCAGTGAAAATGACGATATGCAATCTCTACCTACCACCCGATCAAAGAATAAATAAAAACTACCTAACAAACATAACAACACAACTACGACGACCATATGTTATAATTGGAGTTTTCAACGCACATAATCCGCTATGGAACTTTGAAAATAAGTAAACAAATAGGAATAGTAAATTTATAGAAGAAGCATTCGAAAATGACGGGATACTAAATGACAGTAGCCTAACCCTCTTTTGTTTAAGAAATGCCTCATTTTAAAGTATAGATCTCACTATCAGCAGCCCAGATACAGCAATAGACATATTATGGGAAGTTATACCTGATTTACATAGGAGCAACCATTTTCCGATACAAATAAATCACATCAAATAACGAAAATACAAGCTATGTACCAAAAAAATTTAAACTAACAGACCATAACTGGGAACATTACAAAAATAAGTTAAACATAAAATATAAAACAATTCAGGAATATGCAGATATAAACACAATTCTAGACGAACTGACAAATAAGATAATCACAAGCTCAACAGATGTATTTTAGATTAATGTCAACGAATAAAAGAATAAAACTAAACCATGGTGGAACAGCAAGTGTGAAGAAACAATTAGAGCCTGTAAAAATCCTTATACAAATACAGAATATATAAAACATCAGAAAATTTAATAAACTTAAAACGTACAAGAGCAGTAGAACGACATACCATTAAAATAGTCAAAAAAAAAGTGTCATGGGAACAATATGTCTCCAAAATGACTGCAAATACACCACCCGAAAAGGTATCGGATCAAATAAGAAAAATAAAAGGCTCAAACACTCCACAAACTACGTCAATGCAAAAAAGGATTCACAGATATGTAACAGTCACAACAAATTTGTAATGAAATAGCTCATACATTTGAACAAACCTCCTCGTACAATAATTATACACAACAATTCCTGTCATTAAAAATTAAGCTCGAAAACACACCGATTAATATCAAAAGCTGCGACAAACATATCAACAACTCTTTCACACTTAACGAGTTACACCATGCAATAAATACAACCAAAATGAATACAAGCCCAGGATCTGACCACATTCCTCTTGAATTAATAATAATAATAAAAAAATACTAGAAAAAACAAAAATCATCTACTAAATATCTACAATCATATATGGACAAAACACACTTTTCCAACAAAGTGGAAGGAAGTAACTCTAATCCCAATACTAAAACTCAACAAAGACAAAAATCCACAAAATGATAGACCTATACCACTAGCGAATATACTCTGTAAAATCATGGAACAAATGTAAACAGACTATTATGGCATCTTGAAAACGACAACATTATCAGCAAGTTCCAAAGCGGATTCAGAAACTCCAGATCAACTACTGATAACCTTTTGTCATTATCATCAGATATACAAACGGCTTTCACTAATAAACAATATTTAATTGCCAAATCTTTTGATTTACAAAAGTCATTTGATACGACATGGAACAATATCTTAACCACTCTACAACAATACGACAAAGAAGGAAATATCCTCCATTTTGTAAAAAAATCCTGTCCAACAGAAAATTTCGAGTTCGTCAAAACAAAGAATATCCGACTTGAGAACCCAAGAAAATGGCATCCCGCAAGGCTCTATAATAAGGCCAATTCTCTTTATAATTGCGATGAATAAAATAACACAAAAAATCCCTGCAGGTACCAAAGGTTCAATCTTTGCGGACTATCTCATAATATTCATAAAAACACATCAGAGTGAAGCTAGCGGCCGATTCGCCAGCGGCCGATTCGATTCTAGACAAGTGTTGCGTAGCCTTGAAAGTCTATGTACAGCAGGCATCAAAAATGTTGTCATCTTATGAAAACATGATAATAATAAAAAAATAATCTATCAGGATGTTTATTACGACGCCCCTGAGTACATTAATGTAGGTTTTGTTTAAATATTCAAGGTAGGAGTTATAAATTCTTATGTAATTTTTGACAAGAGTGCTACTTATTCCTCAAAACATTTAACATCCCCTATAATGTTTCTGTGCAGACGTACCACTACCATATTTTGTATGGACGTTAGTAGAATACCGCTGAGTAAACTCATGTACAAATAGTTTAAATATTCAGGGATGAGACATAATTTTTTAAGTGATTATTAATAAAGTGTGCTAAAAATTCTCATTGGGGCATATAACATTCCCTATCATTTTTTTGTGTATCCGTACCACTTCCATATTTTGTACAGACGTTACTAGAACACCCCTGAGTAATTTCTTGTACAAATAGTTTAAATATTCAGGGGATGAGACATAATTTTTAAGTGATTATTAATAAAGAATTCTAAAAATTCTCATCGGTGCATATAACAGCTCCTATAATTATTTTTTTTGTAGCCGTACCACTTTTATATTGTGTATAGACGTTACTCCAACACCCCTAAGTAATTTCATGTAGATTTGATTTAAATATTCAGGGGATGAAACATATATTTTCAAGTGAATATTAATAAAGAGAGCTGAAAATTCTCATCGGTGCAAATTACTGCCCCTATCATTTTTTTTTTCGTAGCCGTACCACTTCCATACGTTACTACAACACCCCCAAGTAATTTCATGTACAGTTAGTTTAAATATTCAGGGGATGAGATATAAATTTATAACGGATTAATAAAGAGTGCTAAAAATTCTCATCGGTGCATATAACAGCCCCTATCATTTTTTTTTAGTAGCCGTACCACTTCCATATTTTGTATGGACGTTACCAAATCACCCCTAAGTAATATCATATACAAATAGTTTAAATATTCAGGGGATGAGATAAACATATTTAGGTGAATATTAATAAAGAGTTCTAAAAATTCTCATCGGTGCATATAACAGCCCCTAACATTTTTTTAAGTCGCCGTACCACTTTCATATTTTGTATGGACGTTACTGCTCTACCCCTAAGTAATATAATATACAAATAGTTTAAATATTCAGGGGATGAGACATACATAGTTAGGTAATTATTAATAAAGAGTGCTAAAAATTCTCATCGGTGCATATAACAGCCCCTATCATTTTTTCAAGTAGCCGTACCACTTCCATATTTTGTATGGCCGTTACTGCAACACCCCTAAGTAATACCATATACAAATAGTTTAAATATTCAGGGGATGAGACATACATATTTAGGTGATTATTAATAAGGAGTGCTAAAATTTCTCATTGGGACATATAACATTCCCTATCAGTTTTTTTGTGTAGCCGTACCACTTCCATATTTTGTACAGACGTTACAAGAACACCCTTGAGTAATTTTTTGTACAAATAGTTTAAATATTCAGGGGATGAGACATAATTTTTAAGTGATTATTAATAAAGAGTTCTAAATATATAAATATATTTTTAGCATCCTTTATTAATAGTCACTTATAAATTTATATCTCATACCCTGAATATTTAAACTATCTGTATATGACATTACTTGGGGCTATTGTAGTAACGTCCATTCAAAATATGCAAGTGGTGCGGCTACAAAAAAAAAATTATAGGGTCTGTTATATGCACCAATGAGAATTTATAGCACTCTTTATTAATAATCACTTATAAATTTATATCTCAATCCCTGAATATTTAAACTAGCTGTATATGAAATTACTTGGGGGTGTTGTAGCAACGTCCATACAAAATAAGGAAGTGGTACGGCTACTTAAAAAAATAATAGGGGCTGTTATATACACCGATGAGAATTTTTTGCACTCTTTATTAATAATCACTTATAAATTTATATCTCATCCCCTGAATATTTAAACTAACTGTATACGAAATTACTTGGGGGTGTTGTAGCAACGTCCATCCAAAATATGGAAGTGGTACGGCTACTTAAAAATATGATAGGGGCTGAGATGAAAATTTTTAGCGCTCTTTATTAATAATCACCTAAATATGTATGTCTCATCCCCTGAATATTTAAACTATTTGTATATGGTATTACTTAGGGGTGTTGTAGCAACGTTTTTACAAAATATGGAAGTGGTACGGCTACTTGAAAAAATGAAAGGGGCTGTTATATACAAAGATGAGAATTTTTAGCACTCTTTATTAATAATCACTTATAAATTTATATCTCATCCCCTGAATATTTAAACTATTTGTATATGAAATTACTTGGGGGTATTATAGTGACGTCCATACAAAATATGGAAGTGGTACGGCTACAAAAAAAATGATAGGGGCTGTTATACCGATGAGAATTTTTAGCATCTTTATTAATAATCACTTATAAATGTATATCTTATCCCCTGAATATTTAAACAAACTGTATATGAAATTACTTGGGGGTATCGTAGTGACGTCCACACTAAATATGGAAGTGGTACGGCTACTTAAATAAATGATAGGAGCTGTTATATGCACCGATGAGAATTTTTAGCACTCTTTATTAATAATCATCTAAATATGTAAGTCTCATCCCCTGAATATTTAAACTATTTGTACATAAATTTACTCAGCGGTGTTCTGCTAACGTCCATACAAAATATGGTTATGGTACGTCTGCACAGAAACATTATAGGGTTTGTTATATGCACCGATGAGAATTTTTAGCACTCTTTATTAATAATGACCTAAATATGTATGTCTCATCCCCTGAATATGTAGACTATTTGTATATGATATTAGTTAGGGATGTTGTAGTAACGTCATTACAAAATATGGAAGTAATACGCCTACTTAAAAAAATTATAGGTGCTGTTACATGCACCGATGAGAATTTATAGCACTCTTTATTAATAATCACTTATAAATTTATATCTCAACCCCTGAATATTTAAACTAACTGTATACGAAATTACTTGGGGGTGTTGTAGCAACGTCCATACAAAATATGGAAGTGGTACGGCTACTTAAAAATATGATAGGGGCTGAGATGAGAATTTTTAGCACTCTTTATTAATAATCACCTAAATATGTATGTCTCATCCCCTGAATATTTAAACTATTTGTATATGATATTACTTAGGGGTGTTTTAGTAACGTCCATACAAAATATGGAAGTGGTACGGCTACTTGAAAAAATGATAGAGGCTGTTATATGCACCGATGAGAATTTTTAGCACTCTTTATTAATCCCTTATAAATTTATATCTCATCCCCTGAATATTTAAACTAACTGTACAAGAAATTACTTGGGGGTGTTGTAGTAACGTATGGAAGTGGTACGGCTTCCAAAAAAAAGATAGGAGCTGTAATTTGCACCGATGAGAATTTTCAGCTCTCTTTATTAATATTCACTTGAAAATATATGTTTCATCCCCTGAATATTTAAATTAAATCTACATGAAATTACTTAGGGGTGTTAGAGTAACGTCTATACACAATATGAAAGTGGTACGGCTACAAAAAAAAATAATTATAGGAGCTGTTATATGCACCGATGAGAATTTTTAGAACTCTTTATTAATAATCACTTAAAAATAATGTCTCATCCTCTGCATATTTAAACAATTTGTACAAGAAATTACTCAAGGGTGTTCTAGTAACGTCTGTACAAAATATGGTAATGATACGTTTGCACAGCAACATTATAGGGGATATTAAATGTTTTGAGGGATAAGTAGCACTCTTGTCAATAATTTCATAACAATTTATATCTCCTACCTTGAATATTTAAACAAAACCTACATTAAATTACTCAGGGGTGTCGTAATAAACATCCTGATAGATTATTTTTTTTATTATTATCATGTTTTCATAAGATGACAACACTTTTGATGCCTGCAGTACATAGACTTTCAAGGCTACGCAACACTTGTCTAGAATCGAATCGGCCGCTAGCTTCACTCTGATTAAAAATACAAATCTTACAAGAATTCAAAAAAACTGCAAGAAATCATATTTTTCTTGTAAAAATGGTCTGATTTTATCTTTTCAACCACGAAGGCAAAAGCCATACATTTCTGCAAAATTAGGAAACACCAACACCATAATCCAGTCCTGACTCTGAATGGAGATTCAATAAGTTACACAAATTCATTAAATTTTTTAGGGCTAATATTTGATAGGAAATTAACATGGAAAGTGGATATTGATAAACTGATTGCAATTCCAGACTTAAATTTATTAAAAGCATTACCGAATAGAGATTGGGGAGCAGACAACGAAACACTTATGGACATATACAAAACGCTAATAAGATCCAAGCTAGACTATGGCAGCATTGTATATATCACTGGTAAACAATACCTGCCAAAGAAAATAGAAATTATACAAAATCCGACATTAAGCATCATAACAGAAGCTCTAAGAACCAGCCCTATAATCAGCATCAAGGCAGAAATAGGGAAACCTCCCTTAGAATTACGAAGAGACCAATTACTAATGATATATATATATATATATATATATATATATATATATATATATATCATCAAATTAGCTTCGAATCCCAATAACCCAACCCATGGTGTTATATTTAAAACTAAAGAGAATAAAATACAAGTAAAAATGTACATTATTTCCACGTATACAAGGAAAAATTAAACGAAATAAATTCAATTTTTTCTTATATCTGGTACCTTGTTTGAAGATTCTAGATGTTGAACTTAATTCGCCTACTCAAGGTGTCGAGCAGAGGGATAATTCATGTTCACAATTCTCTTGATTTTAACATTTATTTGGACGTTTCGGAGATCCAAAGACCTCCATCTTCAGCATTATACATTATTGTTTTTTATTAATAATTTCTTTTCTGTATCATATTATTATTTTCTCAATAAATATTTTTTAAAGAACTTACCTAAGTTTTACATTTTATGTTGTGTGGTAAGATGTGTTCTCATACAAAACCCCGTAAATTTGATAAGAGGGTGGGTCTTCACCTCCATCCTACATAATAATTGTAAAAAATGCGTATAAGGTTAAACTTGATGTTTTTGTTACCTGGTTTTTTGAGGGATTAAAGCTTGAGAGTTTTTTTTTTTATATTGAAAGTGACCGACACTGTGTTACCTCGGCCACATGGTGACAGGTTTGAACTTAAATTTGAAAGTGAAAATTTTGGAAACATAAAGTTAAAAACACGAAGATTGTACTTGGGGAATTTTACCCGTCTAATGCACTGAGCAATGGGCCCGCGAATTTTAAAACATTGTCATAGTCAGTATGGTTATTAACGCAATTATCTTTATTTAAATTTATCATAAGGGTTTATTTTATTAGCCTTTTATGTTTATTTTGTTCGGTAATTAAAATTTTTGGTTCTGTGAAATTAAAAGTGTGGCCTGTGTCGCAGTGGTGTTTGACTAATGCGCTGTGTTGATCATTTTTGAAACGGCAATGATAATTATGTTGGTACATTCGTTTTTTTTTTTTAATGGCTGGCATGATTCACCGACGTAAACCTTGGGGCACTGATTGTAATTTGTTAAATATACATTATTTTTTTTCTCTCGTTTTTGTTTGATCTTTTAATTTTGAAAATAAGTTTTTTGTAGTTGTGAGATTTGTGTTTGCTAATTTTATATTTGTGCCCTGTAATATTCTTGCGAGACCAGAGTTTATGGTTTTATCAAACGGAGTAGATACGTATACAACCTTCTTCCTGGGTGTTCGCTCACGGTTGCTCCTGTTTCTGAGGTACGTTATTCTTTTATCAGTGACATATTTAAGTAAGTATGGAGGGTACCCATTCTTTGATAGGGTGGTATGTATAAATTTAATGTTACTGTCATGGAACTGTGGATGTGACAAAATGATTGTACGGTCTATAAGTGCGTTTATGACGCTGATTTTATATTTTAAATTAATGTTCGAAAAGAAATTAAGGTATCTTCATGAATATCTTGGTTTTCTGTACCAATTGGTTATGAATTTATTATTTGTATTTATTAATGTAATACCTAAATCATTTATTTTGTTTTGTGATGAGTGCTCTATTGTAAATTTAAGGCGGTGGTGGTGGTAAGCATTGAGACGATCTAGTATATCTTGAACTCGGTTTTTGTGAGCTACTATTAGGCAATCATCCACATATCTCTTATATAATGAAAGTTCTAAATTTGTGTATTTTAGTACTTCATTTTCTAATTTTTGCAGCACTAGGTCCGATATAGTGCTACTGAGGCTACTTCCCATTGGAGTTCCATTAACTTGTTAAAGTTTGGCGCCACAACCAATTGATTCTAATAAATAAAGGAAGAACACAACTTGTGTTTAATGCTTGTAATATTGCAAACTTAATACATATGAACTGACATCTTTACAAACACGTCTTAACGTCTCTACGACTCGTTTCACACTGTCTGGTCGCAGCCTTGGTTGCAACTGCCCCTTTGATATCGCTGGCTGCTGTGTTGCCAAGCGTTTACACTGTCTCACACTCACCAACACTGTTTTACTCATTCACAAACATGCCCCCCGCCTTGAAAGGGCTGCCTTTCAACGAAGGTTGCTGATAAGTCGACTGGTAGCGGGCATATCTTTGAGAAGGGCCGTCTGATGACTTCGTCTTGAGTGTGGATGGAAGCCACTCTGCTGACCCCGTCATGACCTGGATGAGTATCGACGATGCGTCCGAGTGTCCACCTCATGGGTGGAAGGTTGTCGTCCTTAATTAGCACAAGCGCGTTAGGTTGTAGCTCGTGCTGGGTTTTCTTCCACTTTGTCCTCTTTTGCAGTTGAGAAATGTATTCCCGAGACCACCTCGTCCAAAAATGTTAGGAGAGTCTGTTTACGGGCACACCTGTGTAGTCCGTGTCGATTACCTCTGTAAGAGTTCTTCCTACCAAAAAATGTGCGGGTGTAATAGGAATTAGGTTATCTGGGTGAGATGAAAGGGGAGTTAATGGCCTGGAGTTGAGGATTGCTTCTATCTGTACAAGTGTAGTGTAAAAGTCTTCATATACCAAATGAGCGTCACCAAGAACGCGCCGAAGGTGATGTTTTATGGACTTGACTCCGGCCTCCCATAGTCCTTCGAAATGAAGTGTTTGAAGCGGTATAAACCTCCATTCGATTTTTTCGGAAGCAAGTTGCTCCGTTATTTGGTCGTTACTCTCGGTTAAAAATGTTGACAGTCTTTCTAGTTCAGCGTTAGCACCAACGTAATTTGTGCCGTTATCCGAAAATATTAATTTTGGTTTGCCCCTTCGAGAGACAAATCTCCGTAGTGCACCTAGAAAACTATCGGTAGTTAGACTGTTCACCAGCTCGAGATGAATCGCTTTGGTGGTAAAGCAAACAAATAAACAAATGTAGCATTTCAATAGTTTAGCGCCGCGTCTTCTTGTTTCTTTAAGTAAAAAAGGGCCAGCGTAATCGGTCCCTGTAGTCTCAAATGGCACACCCAGCTCAACGCGTTGCTTGGGTAAATTGCTCATTATCAATTCGGCGGGTTTCGGTTTGAATCTGAAACATCGCAAGCATTTTTGTACCGTAGCCTTTGCTAGGTTCCTGCCAGCAAGTGGCCAGTATTTTTCGTGAACCGAAGCTAATAATTGCTGAGGACCAGCGTGAAGTAATTCTCTATGCGTTTCTTGGAAAAGCAATTTCGTAAAATGATGTTTCGAACATACAATAATTGGATGCCTTTTATTGTAAGATAGTTGTGAATTTTTTTAATCTTCCGCCTACGCGATGTATTCCGTTCTCATCCAAAAATGGGTTAAGATTCAAAATTTTGCTTTTTCGGTTTATTTCTCCCTTGGTTTTGAGTTTATTTCAAAGGGAAAGGTTTTATTAGACACTTTTTAGCTCGATTTATTTCCAGTACGGTTACTGGTCCGATTTTTCGATTGGAGTTATGTGTGCAATTGTGTATAAACCGGATTATGTACGATACAATTCATATAAGTAGCGATAAATTAGAGTAATTTTCGATATGAAACCTCTCTTGTTCAGTTGCAACGAATGTAAAAACCTTATCCCGCTTTTCAGGTAAATTAGCCATTGTAGCTTTGAATTTTCACCATTCACTTTCGCTTTGTGGGGGCCTGCCCACCAGGCACATAAAAATTGCATTTTTCTCGGTGCTACGCCTCGAGAAAGAATGTCTGCCGGGTTATCGTTTGTCGCTACATGACGCCACTGCTCTGCCATAGTCAAATCTTGTATTTGAGCCACGCGATTGATAACGAATGTTTTCAAACATCTTGGCGGCTGTTTCAACCAACCCAAAACGATGGTTGAATCTGTCCAAAAAACAGAATTGCTGAATTGAACCTCTAGAGCCTTACGAATTTTATTAGACAACTTTGCCGCTATTACAGCGCCGCATAATTCTAAGCGCGGTATTGAAACCGATTTTAATGGTGCTACCTTTGATTTAGCGCAGATAAAATGACAAAAATATTTCCGTTTGCATCTTCCGAACGTACGTACACGCACGCCCCGTATGCATACACCGATACATCCGAAAATGTGTGTAATTGAATATATATTGGGTTGTCGCATATTACCCTGCGTGGCAATCGTAACTGATTTAATTTGGGTAGCTGATGCCTAAATTCTAGCCATTCAGTTCGAATCTGTGATGGCGGTTGTTCATCCCAATTAATTCCCTCTAACCATAGCTTTTGGAGGATTATTTTTGCCTTCATAATGCATGGACATAAAAGCCCCAAGGGATCGAACACTTAGGCGGTATCCGATAGAATTGTGCGTTTCGTTATGACCTTTGATTCGTCACCTTGATTTATTTTAAATAGTAAATCATCCGTAGTAGGATATCAATTTAAACCCAGTGTTTTGGTGTTTTCGTTTTCACCAAGATTAATTATTTTTAATTCGGCTTCTGAACCCTTGATTTGGTTTAGTACTTCAGGTTCATTTGACGAAAATTTACGCAATTCAAACAAACCTTTGCTTAAAGCAGTAGTTAATTCTCTGCAAATGTCAGATGCTTCCGATTTGTTATCTGCTTCAGTGAGTCTACATAAAAATCTTGTTGTATTATTTTGGTTATTTTGGGATGTTCATTTCTGTATTGTTCCCCTAATTCCCATAAGCATCGAATTGCAAGAAATGAAGCTGCCGTTGTCCCGTAAGTAACCGTGTTTAAATTATATATTATAAGTTCGGATGGGTGGTCACACCACAAATTTTTTTCCAATGATCTTTCGTCTGGCGTGACTAGTACTTGGCGATACATTTTACAAACATCCGCCGCTATAACGTATTTGTGTTTTCGAAAACGAAGCAAAATAGATAGTAAATCATTTTGAATAGTTGGACCGACCATCTGTAAGTCATTTAATGAATAGCCCGATTCAATGACTCTTTGAACGGCATTGTGACTACAAATCTCCCTTCCGTATCTCGCACAGTATTTTGAACGAAATGCTTTTCGCATTCAATATCTTCGCTAGACCAAGCCCTTTCATTTGAACACTCTTCTAATTGCGAAAATCAGGTTAACTGTGTTTGCAATTCGTCATTAATAGAAACGTGACACTGAATTCGCGGTTTGCCTTGCGGGTAAATGGGACCGGATATGACCCATCCTACTTTAGTTTCTTGTAGAATAAGCATTTTTGCCTCGAGTTTGATTTGCCTTGTTTTAATTATATACCAAAAACAATCAGCACCTAACAGAATATCAATTTTTGACGGTACATTGAAATTAGGATAGGCTAATTCTATGTCTGCAGGTAAATTTAACATTTGTTTGTTAAATCAAACAAAACATAAAACATTGTATTTGTATGGTAAAATCATTATTTCTAGCTTGTATGTTTATTTGACATATACCTTCAATTTGGAACATTGTGTTGTTGACCCCGAATATTGGAAAGTTTTGCTTTGTAACAGCTAATTTTAATCGCTCGCAACAATTTTTTGAAATAATGCTAGATTGTGACCCGGAATCGAGTAATGCGCAAACTGCATGTGACTTTCCGTTCATATCAATTAATTTCAAACAAACCGTGAATAACAAGATTTGTTGTTTACTTGCCATGTGACATGATATAGCAGTAACGTTTGTGTTGTTACCTTCGCTTGAATTAGAATTAGATTTTTCGATATACAATAACGTGTTGTGTTTTTGACCGCATTTACGACATTTTCCCGCATTGCACTGCTTCTGCAAATGTCATTTTCTTAGACAATTTATGCAAAGTTTTGCACGTTTTGCTTGTTCAAGCCTTTCTTCTACTGTTAATTGTAGAAAACTCTCACAAGTATGAATAAAGTGTTCTTTTTCGCAAATAACGCACGACGGTTGCGACACTACGAACGTCTTTGTGTTATTTATTTCATGTTTTTGTTTTGAACTTCTACGGTCTACTTGGTTAGATTCTATTTTCTCAAGAAAATCTGCCCGTTCTTTAAGAAATTTTTTCAATTCCTCAAAGGTAGGTACATCCTCTTTTGATTTTTGCGATTCTCATTCGCGTAGCGTTATATTGTCTAATTTTGTTGTAATTATATAAGTAATTAACGTGTCCCAATTATCTGTAGGTTGATTTAGTGCATTTAAAGAACGTAAGTGTTTAGAAATCGAATCTAATAATTTGCGAATTTTTGTGCAGATTCTTTTGTGGTTGGTTCTAAAGTGAAGATAGCTTTTGTGTGATTGTACACTAATAAACCTGTGTTGCTGTATCTTTCGTTTGGAATATCCCAAGCTATTGTGTAATTTTTTGAAGAGAACTCTATCGATTTAATTACTTGGGCTGTTTCACCCATCAAAGAAGTACGCAAATAATGAAATTTTTGTATGTCGTTTATTGACTCATTTTCATGTATTAATGATTCAAAAGTGTCTTTGAATTCTAACCAAGTATGGTAGGAACCATCAACTTCGATAATTGTATTCTTGGCAATTTAACCGATTGTAATTGTAACTGTAACTGACGCAGAGCTTGACGCTGAGCCAGCAATGCTACTTGATTCTACATGTTCCCGTGCACTATCTGCTATTGTTTCTACTTCAAACTTTTGTATTAATTTGGGACTTTTTAATTGGATATATTTTGCTATCGCTATTTGATTGTGATAATCGAATTTATCTCGAACTGTATATTGCTCCTCAATATCTTTCGCGGCCTTATCAATTTCGAATTGAACTTTGTCAAAGTCATTATAGAAGGTGTCCCAGATTTAAACGGCATAACTTGAACCATGGATTATACACGTAAAAATAAGGTGACAAGTTCATTTGAGCAAATGTCCGTAAATGTTTTGTTTCAGAGATATTCATGTTTTTCTTATTGCAGCAGCGCTACTTTAAAAAATCAACTTTATAACGAGATATCAAATATTAACTTATTAAGTTGTGACATAATAATTAGATTAATTATAGGTAAATGATTTGGCTATTGCCTATACAAAATTTAGTTTGCTTGCCTAAGGTCAGTGCAAAAATGAAAATTATCGATGAGTACAAACAAATTTATTATTTCTGTACAATAAAATAATAACGATTTTTTTATAACATTTGTTCAAAATCATCACATGTAGCAAGCAAACAGGCACGACAACGATCTGCCACTGCATTGGTCGCTGCGTGACAGCGTGACATTGCTCGGGAGATATGGTTTCGCAAACTTGAATCATTTTTCTGCGTAGAGTGTTCATCATAAACTGTTTCTTTTATGGCACCCCAAGCAAAGAAATCTAAAGGTGTTAGATCGGACGAACGGGCTGGCCATGGTACAGGTCCTCTGCGACCAATCCACCGTTGTGAATAGTGTAAATTTAACCACTCTCTTGGTTGTCTCCCATAATGTGCAGGGCAGCCATCTGACTGTAGCCAAGAGTTTCTTCTTATTGCTAATGTAACTTCTTCCATTAAATCATTCAAATCATTAGAAAATTGTAGAACCTCTCTGAATTTAAACGATGTGGCAAAAAGAAAGGGCCCATTAAAGTATCTTCAATAATACCTAGCCAAACATTACATTGAAATTCATAGTGGAAATTTTTCTCTTTAATTGCATGAGGATTTTCATGTAATCAAAGATGAGAATTTCTTTGATTCAAAACCATATCTCCCGAGCATGTCACGCAGCGACCAATGCAGTGGCAGATCGTTGTCGTGCCTGTTTGCTTGCTACAAGTTAATATTTTGAACAAATGTTATAAAAATAGTTATTATTTTATTGTACATAAATAATAAATTTGTTTGAATTCATCGATAATTTTCTTTTTTTACTGACCTCGGTGCAAGCAAACTAAATTTTGTATTGAAATCAGGCAATAGCCAAATTAATTTAATTATTATGTCACAACTTAATGAGTTCATATTTCATATCTCGTTATAAAATTGACTTTTAAAGTAGCGCTACTACAATAAGAAAAACATGAATATCTCTGAAAAAAAAGCATTTACGGACATTTGCTCAAATGAACTTGTTACCTTATTTTTATGTGGGTAATCCATGGTTCAAGTTATGCCGTTTAAATCTGGGACATCCTGTATAAATTTTCAATAAGTTTTACACGACAATCTAATTCTATGAATTCTACTTCGGTTAGAGCTTCTTTGTTGTCGTGTTTATTTTTGATAACCATTACGTATTTTGTAAATATTGTTAATTTAAGTTTGATTGCACCGCGTTTTTTAACGAAATCTTCAGCCATTTTGTTTGCTGAATTTATTTATACGTGTTAGATAGAGAGCTGATGGAAAGGATTGAAATATGTAAGGAATTGCACAAACCTTTTTACTGTTGTCGAATGTTTGGCGTCCCAACTTTGAGAACTGCTGACTGTTGTCAGGTTCAAACTGGTTTCGCGTTCTGCTCGTTCCTCGTTGTAGTGGCCCAGATGAGTGTTCAACTGTTGCTGCGTACGTTGTATCGTTGACGCACGACGGTGGCTGACTGCACAGCTTTCTCGTTGTAGTGGACCAGATGAATGCTCAACCTTTGCTGCGTACGCTGTGTCGTTGACGCATGGCGGTGGCGGACTGCAATGTTTCTTTCTAGATTTTTACTGATTTCAATGTATTTGGCGACGAAGGACCATGTTGTGGGGTGTTGTGGGGCTTTAATAAATAAAGGAAGAACACAACTTGTGTTTAATGCTTGTAATATTGCAAACTTAATACATATGAACTGAAATCTTTACAAACACGTCTTAACGTCTCTACGACTCGTTTCATACTGTCTGGTCACAGCCCTGGTTGCAGCTGCCCCTTTGTTATCGCTGGCTGCTGTGTTGCCAAGCGTTTACACTGTCCCACACTCACAAACACTGTTTCACTCATTCACAAAAAGTGCGTATGTCCTCAAGGAAAAGTAAGTACTTAATTAATAAATATATTCTATCAGTTAACGAAAGTATTAGTATTATTTCGTAATAGAAATCCCAGCACAATTAAAATATTTTTTATTTCAGTGAAGAGAACCGGTCCAAGTGGTTTTCAAAACCGAAAGTTAAAAAAAGCGAAGGCTAAGAGGCAAAATTATTAGCTGGATCTTTATCGAAATTTCTCGTTAAAGATGAAGGATCTAGTCCAGAACAAGAAAAAGAAAAACAATCGTCAGAGCCAAAAGAAGAAAATGAAGATCAAACACCGGACGGAAACATGGATGTTGAAAAAGTTGTAAAAAATACTAGTGAAGTTATTGTTATAACTGAGGCTAGATAAGAAAAGAAAATAACTGACCAAAATTTGGATGCTCTTGAAAAGGATAATGGAAATGAAAATACATATTCAAGAGCAATTGCTGAGCGTGTATCAATAAATTCCAATGATGCTGCAAATTGGCCTATGCCCGTACCAGAACATATTCGATACGAAATCATTATTCCGGGTAGTAAGAAATTTGAACACACAGAAAGACCGGGTGAAAATGCTAAAGGATCGCATCGTTGCTTAACATCTTCTAGGTTTTACTAAACTTTGTCAAATGACACCAAGTACCTTCGAAAGTGGATGGTTTATTCACCATCATTAAATAAGTTTTATTGTTTTTGTTGCCGATTGTTTGCATCAGAGGTTGATATGAATAAACAATTTCTTTCTGGATTTCATCAACAAATTTAGAAAAGTGGAGAACTCTAGCTGCTGGATTGAAATTAAATAAAACGATAGACAAGAAAATCAGAATGTTATAAATCTAGAGACAAAAAAATGGCTAAATATTTTACATCGATTTTTGGACATTGTTTTATTTTTGGCTCAACAAAATCTTGCATTTCGTGGTCACAAAGAAGATATTACGTCAAAAAATAGAGGAAATTGTTTGGAACTGGTACAAATGCGAAAATACGATCCAATATTGAAGGAACATTGTTTGAAACTTGAAGAATCCGCTGGTGGATCGAAAAGAGTGCCTTCCTATTTATAAAAAGGAATTCAGAACGAATTTATTTCTCTTCTAGACCAACACGTTAAAATAAAATTGTCGCAGACATCAAAAAATCGAAGTACTTTGGGATTATCTTCGATAGCACTCCAGATGAAAGCCGAACTGAGCAAATGAGCGAAATAATTAGATATGTGCATATTGAAGGAGACGTTGTGGAGGTTCGAGAGTCCTTTTTAGGTTTCTTTTCGATTTCGATATCCGGAAAGACTAAAAATGAGCATCTTACAATATTTGGAAGATGGACTGGATATTGAGTTTTGTAGAGCTCAGGGCTATGATAATACTGTTCTATGTCGGGTGTGCATGGCGGAGTTCAGCGGAAAATCCGTGAGGTTAACCCAGAAGCTTTGTTTACTCCATGTGCAAATCACTCATTGAATCTATGCGGAGTACATTCATTTTCTTGCATTCCTACAAGCGTAACCTGTTTTGGTACACTAGAAAAATTATATTTTTTTTTTTTCTGGCTCTACCCATATATGGGATGTACTTTCGTAGAACGTTAGAAGTAGCTAAAAAAGGATGTCAGATACTCACTGGAGTCCTCACTATGATTCTGTTAAAGCACTGACAGAGAACCTGGAAAAAATCGTGAATACATTAGAAGAAATATGTGATCTCTCAAAAGAAAATCTTGATACTCGATTAGCTGCGAGTTTACTCATCCCTCCTATTTGCGACTTTACTTTTCAAGTTATTTACACTTTTGGAATGCTATTTTATAAGAAGTTAATATGGTTCAAAAATATCTGCATATGACAAAAGTAACATTAGATATGGGTTTAAGAAAACTGAAAGCTTTGCATAAATTTTTGATCGAAGAAAGAACTACTGTCGTCCATAGAGCCATTAACTTTGCCACTGAAAAATGTGAAGAAATGGGCATTGATTTGGAGAGACATAAAGAAGAAAATTTGAAAAGACTTAACCTGGAAAACTATCACGCGATGTTGGCTTAACAATGCAAGATGAGGTGCGTAGATGGATGTATAAATGTATAGATCGATTTACACATGAGTTGTCACAAAAATCTACAGCAATGGATGAAATATTTAACATATGTAACATTTTTTAATGGTAGCGCCAGATGATGATTTAGAATCAGCTGCAGTACAGCTTAACAATATTTACGATGAATTTGAGAAGGAGCAAGTCGTACAAGAAGTAAAAAGATTTCGACGCCATTTAATTGCCACCAATACAAATGCAGAAACATCTCTTACCTGGACAGCACAAGAAATTCTGCAATTTATTATTAAATGGAACTTTAGTGAATCCCTTCCCAACATATCTCTGATCATCCAATACTTTCTAACAATTTGTGTGTCCGTGGCGTCCTGTGAAAGGAGTTTCTCGAAACTCAAATTAATAAAAAAAATTACCTAAGATCTACTATGACCGACGATAGGTTAATAAATTTGGCAATTCTGTCTGTAGAGAGGAAAGCAGCAAAGACATTAGATTATGATGATATTATAGATAAATTTAGTAAAATTAAGGCAAGAAAACATGTTTTATAAAATTATTATGACTGACGTAATTTACTATAGATTCCATTGTACTTTTTATTCTTGTTATTTCGTCGGTTTCTGTTTCTATTCAATATAAGGGGCCCGGCATTAAAGGCCGCCCCGGGCCTCCGACGGAGTTAGTCCGCTACTGGTATAGTGTTAGAAAAAACATACAAAATCTAAATACGAGTATGTGAAAAGGATGTTTCTAGCAAATTTTATATGTATAAGGTGCGGTAAGTTTTCATTTACTTTGGGAATTGACGTCATTTCTAATTTTAACATGAATTAGTTACCAGAAAGTTTTCACAATTTTCTTTGTAATAGACAGTGGTAAGTAAATTAAGTTAGTCTATATAGAATGAAAAATTGAAATTGAAATCCCGTAATAAATTAAGGATCTACTATCGAATGAAGATAATAATTTCTGTGATGTTGAAAAAGCAATCTCTGTAATTTGTGAAGAGCTGAAGCAGGAGTTGAATTCCTACAGGCTGCTTTCTATTCTAGCCGCGCGTTCACAGAGTACCGCAGGGACATAAAAGAATTCCCTGCTGGACTAGCAGCTTGTTCTACTGGTTAAACTGACCCGACAGGTGAAGGAGCAAAGTTCACATTGAAAGGCCAAGACTCTAACCCCTCTAAAAGAAACAAATGAACAAATAGAATTAATTCTATTAAAAATAAAACCAAAGCTAAATAAAAGCTTTGTTCTGTAAAACACATTTATTTTTTAAATTAAATTTAAACATGAATTAAATTGGAAATTTAAATATTAAATTATTTATGTATCATTATAATACAATAATAATTTATTAAATAAATAATGATATTACATATTTAAAAAAAAATATGCCATCACATGATTTGTTATTTATTGCAAAGTGCTTAGGGCCTGCAATATTGATTATTGAATTTTCTACAGGTATATATTAATATTTTTTCTACATATTTTACAGATAAATTTAAAAATTAATCTTTATTATAAATCCCGAAGCCTAAGATAAACGCAATTCCTTTATTACGCAGTTCATATTACAAATGTATGTAACTGATAGGTAAATGTCACTCAAAAACTAATCAAAAGTAATAGTGACATTTTAAAAAGAAAATAGTAAATAAAGCAATAGTTATATGCAATGGAACAGTTTGCAGCATTAGTAAATACGGAGTTATGTATTTAAATTAATAAAAATTAAATAGCGGCAGGTTTTGTGCTGACCACATCAGATTGTTCGTTTATATTTCTACAGTCCATTCGCTAAGGCGAGAGAATGTAGAATTAATTCTTAAACAGAGACAAATCATTCTGTTGGTCAAAAGAGGATAATTTTGGAGTCGATCCAACAGAATTACTTATTTTTGTCTAAGAATTATTTCCACATTCTCTCTCGGCGAATGGAGTATAGTTTCTTTTTTTACCTTCTTGAACAGAATATCTTTATGATAAATGCGCATGTAATGCGTCAGTGAAATTAATTCTTAGAGACTATATTTATATCTCTCGATTTATTGCGGTGCTATAGGTAAGAATTTAGCTTTATAAGCATTATAGTACCTATAAGTACAGTTTATCGAATATGCCAACTCGAAAATATTTGTGTTACATGCAGCTTAGTGATGAAAACCAATGAAATATTATTCGAAACATGAGGAAACCTATATTATTTACATTGATTTCTTCCGTTGAATTTGTTCTGATTTATTGTAGCTTGTATATCTCAAATATTTTCATTACTGGAACTTTTTGTTGAAATGGTTTCTGGAGAATTTCTCACAATCTTAGACACGGCGTCTGCTGAACCACGCAGCCACATCGACCGTTCTCTGGAGGTAATTACCTTCGCAAGGAGGTGCACAAGTCAGATTTATAGTATAGACTTGTTCTTTTTCTCCTCATGAGAAAAAACGACTAAGATGACAAGTGAAATATAACGCTTACCAATTCCACTTTGAATTGTGATATTTTCTAGCTGAGTTGCTGATTTTGCCGCTGTTTAATCGAATAATTTACGTACACGTATTAAATTGTATTCGTAATAAGTGCAGAATTTCAAAACTGAAAATAAAATTTCAAGTTGTAAGTAAATGTCTTTTATTAGTATTGTACTGAACTAGTACAAGATATAAATTCAAATTTTTATTCAACAGGCCTACATGTTAATAAATCACATAAAATTATAAATCATGAAATTATGAATAAAATAAAATTATATTTGGAGGTAGGTTTGTCTCATTTTCAATGTTTTTTTGAGGGTAATATTAACGATAGAGCAAAACCGTTTGCACATTCCAAGATCAACTTTTCGATTAAGGTTTGTTAGTCACCATAAGAATTTTCCATCTTCCTTGTTTTCTGAGCTACAGGCAAACACTAATTTTTCTCTAATTTCGAAAATATCCAATATCTTATTTATTATGATAGAGAAAAATTGTTTAGACAAATAATTAGATTTTTTTGAAATGAACTCTCGAGACATAACACAAACTTGATCTTTTAAAGAGAAAATAAATCTCATGTTTTTGCTTAAGTATTTTATAAGCTTTTCAATGATATATAACAAGTCTACATTCTTTTGATTCAAACATGAGTAAAACATAAATTATTAATTTTTTTGGAGTGGAAAAAATTGAGTATTATTAAGAAACAACAAAAAATCTATTACTATTACAGATTATTATTTACCTTAGTTTTTCTCATTCTTTAAATTTATATACCTGAGGAAGCTTATGAAAACACTTTTTTTCGAATTGTGCCAAAGCCAACTACAACCCAGCCTAACTATTGGGGTCTCGTGGCCCCGTGCTTGAGTGCGAATCTGAGGCACCGGGTTCGATCTCTACCGACGCGACATATTTCAAATTTTAAATGTCACAAAAGTGACCCTTGTTGTGCACTCTCCACTCTAGCAATGAGTCATGCCTGGTAAGTGCCCGCACGATGCAAATATGTCATCATCATTGCTGATGTCTGTGATAAAGCAAATTGACACAACCAGAAATGGGTAATATAGCGTCCCAGGCTTTTTTCAGAACTACGACGTCCTAGAAGTTCAGGAAAAAAACGATATTCGCCGTCAAATAAATATGGACCGTTGCCGCTTTTTCATAACTTTAACTTCTTCAACATACAACACGTAGAAATCTCCAATTCATAAATTTATTTGACAGCAAGTATAGCATATGGACTCAATCGGTCGAATGGTTTGGCAGTGATGCTGAGAAACAAACGCACCGAGGATTTTATGATTTAAGATTATAGCGTGTGAGTAATATATTTTACGCTTAAATTATGTACACGATACGTTGTATTAATAAGGTTATATTATACAGAATGGTACCCGAAACAACCACACATAGGACATATAAAATTATACTTTCGTAATTTCAAGCTCCCCTAATGGCGTTAGGTAAAAAAGTTGTACAGAAAAAAATTTGTATTTAAATCAGTAATGTCCGGTTTCACCAACATCAAATAAATCTTCAAATATCTTATTCGTCGAATAAGTGAAAAATATCACATCAATATGACAGCTAGAGAATAAATACTGTCATTTGCATTATGGTTTCGCTGCGATATTTTTCTCTTATTCAATGAATAAGCTATTTGAAGATTTATTTGATGTTGGTGAAACCGGGCATAAGCAAAATTTATTTTTCATGTTTTGTAACGGCAGAATTTTGGTATTAAAATGTCGATAATTCCCCCAAAAATATAATTCATTTTAATTCATTTTTATTATTTATAATTTCTATTATACAAATTAATAGATAAAAGACCTTTTCACTTAAAAGAGAAAATATGCGCAATGGGAATTACACATAGCAAGCCAACAGATGGCGGGAGTTATGGTTACAAACTTTTCATAAGAGATCAATGGCGTATGCTCTCCCAAAATTTAGACGCAAAATCAGACCTATTCTGTAACTCTAATGGTTAGTTTTTAACAATTGGTTCCAAAAGATATTGATTTAACAACAAAAAATGCAATTTTTTGATACATACCACTACAACTACACAAAGCAGTCAATTATTGTTGGTCCATAACTTGCTACATTTTTGAAAGCATTACGTTGAAATTTCATGACTTTTAATGATTCAGTGTGTGGGTATTCCCCTATTTTTTCAATTTTTTTTTTATGCGTACTACATGAAATTACCTAGAAAAACCAACAACCGTCATTTGACGGGTACATAATATTATGAATGAAATTCTCTATTTATTATTTGTTAAATTATTATTATTTTCCTTTTATTAAGAAGAAGTCTCATGAAGAAAAATTGCAAATTATTAAATGGTTTTAAATGTTCCCTTGTAGTTTGCAGTTTTCTCGTTTTTTATAACAAATTTCTTATTACATGTAGCTTAAAATAATAATTGTTTCTTATATAAATATCCTTTTCTTTATTTTGTGTTATTTTGTATTAGTTCATAAATTAATAACTTTAATCTTTAATTGTCCCCTATCATGTTAGAAAAAATGAAAATGTTTTGTTACTATCAGTTTCATGGCTATTGCTATTTTTTCTTAATTATAAATTTTTAAATTTATTATCTGGCTTTATATGAAACAGAAATATAATGTATGTGTATCAAAAAAATTTTTTCTTTATAATAGGCACCAATTATTTTTTCAATAAATCAATATAGAAACTTTTGGCGTTTAAAAAACTGTTTTTCTATGTTAAAGCTCTATGACCCGTTTTGAAATTTACACCCTGTATACGAGTATATATATATATATATATATATATATATATATATATATATATATATATATATATCATTAAATTCGGAAGG
Organism: Ophonus ardosiacus; assembly: GCA_943142095.1. NCBI lineage: Eukaryota > Metazoa > Arthropoda > Insecta > Coleoptera > Carabidae > Ophonus > Ophonus ardosiacus. The sequence goes on from OW964823.1 coordinate 39,534,642, forward strand.
TGTTGTATTGACGAGGTGATTATGTTAAAATCTAAATAAATACTTAAATCAAAAGTAAAATAAAAATAATTAATTTCTTTTCATCGTGTGTTGAGACAAATACTAACTAATCAATACCACTGAAATATCCGAATAGTATTAAAACCAAAGTCTGTTATTACGTGTAATAAAAGCAGTATTCTCAAATTAGACATAAAGCCATTAAACTCACCCGTGCCACCTAATTTCAAACAACAATAACAATCTATTGAACTGTTGTTGCCAACAACAAATAACTATGGACAGATTAATTCTGTTATTCACTTATATAAAAATATGTTTAAATAGGTTATGATAAGGGTCAAAATATCGAACAAGAGAGAAACTAGCACTAAGAGAGAGGAAGACATACTTTGGGGTGACATACATACAATAAAATGAAAGGAGAAGGTTGATCTCGTTGCAAAGTTCACTTGACGCTCACACAATACTGAAGATTGGACACATTTCACAGCCTGGATAAAGTTTTCCGTTCTTTTCCTTTGTGCTCCTGGATCAATCGTGATCTCTGGAGGAACATGTTGGACAACTGGAAACTACGGTTTCCATTAGTACTCTCCGTTTTTATTTCTCTGTTCTCTTTTAATTTGCTGGACGTGGAATGTATTTGTTTGTATATTATTTGGAATTATTTAAGGTAATTGCTGGAACTTTTTATTGAAACTGAATTTATTAATGGATATAGACCATATTTTTAATTAAAATGTTTAGTAAAGTTATTGAATATGTAACAAAGTCCTCGGTTATAACATATAAGTTATGCTTAAGTAGTCTTATAACTTGTAAGTCTACTTAAACATATGTTGATGCACGCTTATTTGTCAATCCACACTGTAAAAAAAGCATGTAAAATTACTCTAAATTTTTGTGTATATAATACATAACTTACTACGGAAATTTTCATTTACATGTAGATTTACATAGTTTATGGAAAAGTCATGTACATTCTGTGTGCAATTAGGGAAATGTACATTTAGCCTGCATCACAATACATTTATGTGTAAAAATTACTAATTTTGTGTATCTATACACTACTATTATGGGAACCATACTTTTATTTGTAATGTTTACGTATGAGTATGTTTTTCAATGTTGCATTTACTTCATAAAACCTCGTATCGATGTAAAGAGCAGATGTATGATACATTTAAGTACGCACAAGTACTCACTGAAGTTCATTGTTGTTGTGCACACATCGATATATACATACCTTTTTGAAAAATAAAATTTGTAAATTTTGTTATACCTATATGAATTTGAAGGTAAGTTATTTATTTTTAATATTTTTAGATTATAACTGTAAATTGTAATTAATATTCTTTTTTTAAGTATATTTTACAAATTATTTAAACTTATTAAAGTAAGTTTAAGTGTACAAATTAACAAAAGCCTGTAGAATTTATTACAAGATGTAAGTAATATTTATAATATTACGTAAATTTCAATCGTACAAAAATTACATATTTATCGGTGTTGTGTAGTTTTTAAAATACATAGATTAATTATTGTAAATAATTATTTTCGATAGTTTTTACTTGAAATAAATTTATGTATTTGAAACAAATCCCCCATCGTGTGTGGTCTATTATACAGATTTTCCATAATTTTACATTGTACGTATATGTAATTTTACATTGCAATGTAATCAGGCTTCTTTGCCATTGGTTGTGTGTACGTAAACGTCACTGTGACTTGCGCAGTCGACGTTGATGGCTGTTGTAATTTAATTGTTAACTAATTTCAACGCATAAAGTAGTGTACTGTAAGGACGAAAAGAATGAAGGACGCTGTTGTCCCTATTCGGTCGCCATTTTGTAATGATGTCCCTGCTCGTTCTCCATGCTGTCAAAGGGTTTGCTCGGGCGCCAATAATTCGGAAACACAGCATAAGGAGAGATGGTTGATCCTGTAAAGGACGCTCTCATAGCGTCGCTGAAAAGGATGGCTGGAACGCCAAAAAGTGCTCGGGTAGCTTAGTGGAGACAGAGTTCGGCTTTTGACAATGAAATCAATTGTAATCATTTTTAATATTTTATTAAAATATATTAAAACGAGAAAGTAATAAATATAACAAAGCAAAGTAACAATGAATCAGCGATACTTGCAGGATATTCTCTTTACTACGCGCGATCAACAATGAACGGGCAACAATGGCACACACCAAGGTTGCGGGAACACGCTATGAACGAGTAACAATGGCACACACCAAAGTTACGGGAACACGGTACGGTTACAGTGTTGTCACTTGGACAACACTCATTAACAATCGCGATGTCAATCTAACAATGTTGGCACACACCAACACTCATTGACAATCGCGATTACGGCGTACAGCGGCCAACACCACTGCACAAAACAACCGGCTACACCGGTACGGTCCACCTGCTGCACTCTCTCACGAGCTGCCGGCACACACCAACAGCACTGAGTCAGAGGCAGCCAAGGTCATCCACAACCCGCTCACCTGGCCCTCACCAGATTCGCAGAAGACGGCACACACCATCTTAGACTCGTTGGAGAGCTAACGCTCTCTTGAGAGAGCACACACTCTCTCTTGAGAAAGCACACACTTTCTCCTGAAACTAATGCTCGAGCTTCTATATTTATACCCCGAAAAACCGTTAAAAATATCAAAAAAGGTTCAAACACGTTTTTAGTCATCCTGCAAATTCTCGCTAAGTTTGAATAAAAATATAAAAAATATAGTTTCATGTAGGATCGAACCGACGATCTCTAGCGTGCTGGTCAAGCGCACTAGCCACTCGACCACACAATAGCTGACAGATAAACAACAATTTTATAAACATTAGCAGCTATAACCAAAATACAACAATACATTTTACAACAAACGACATACAATATAACCACACAATTATATTGTATGCGTAAATCAAAACAATACAAACCAATAAAAAATGAAAAACAATATTTTTACTTGTGGGATTTGAACTTTGATTTAAATAATCAAACTTTAGCCAAAAAACTGACATGCTAACCACAAGGCTATTACGTTAAACATGAAGAATAAATTCAAATCTAGTGACCATCGTCACAGTACTTTTTCTATTTTTAGTGTTTCCTTTCCAAAATAAAATTTGTATATACAAATAACATATCTGTAAATGTGGTGGCAAAGCAAATATAAAAAGATAACCTTAACTGTATAAGTAATCAATTTTTTTTTTTACTGTTTCAGGAATTTAACTATACAATCTAACTTTCAAAACACCTAACTATTTTCTAAAATCTAATCCTTATATATTTAAATTTTTAGTTACTTCCTACAAAGACATGTACAAGCGTCCAAATTGTTCTTTTCGTACAAAATTTATTATAAGATATAACAAACATCAAATTTTACACAAAAATCAGTTAGTAAAATTCTATTGTTTATATGCGGAATGTAAGATGCAGTTTCGAAAATATGCGACATTTAAACAACATTTAATACGAATTCACACAAAAATAGAACAAAAACCTATTTCAAAAGATTATTTCTCGTGCAGTGTTAAAAATTGTAAATTCTCCACAAAAGATAAACAAGTTATGATGTCTCATTCAAATTTTCATTTGCGATATGGTATTCATATATCGTGTTTCTATTCTCAGTGTACAAATATTACAAAAATTTCAAATTGGTCGTCATTTGCGTCCCATATATACATAAAAAAGTATAGATCATTATGAATTTCAAAACACTTTTGCCGAATTATTGGATTCGTTAGCAAAATTTTATTTACTTTTAAAAACGAAGTATTTTTTACCTGAACATACTCTTCAAATTATAACTGAAGAAATATATAATATGAATTATCAATCAAATGAGAATAAATTAAAAATATTTAAGCAATATATACCTACTTTGGATAATAATTTTCAACAATTATTTATTTCTTCTGATTACATACATAAAGCACATAACAATATTGATGGTTGCCTACGAAATTCTTATTGTAGGTCTAAATTCTACCAGGATAAATTTCATTTTGTTAAACCAATTAAAATATTATTAGGTTGAGATGAATACCATAATTTATGCTATTTTTATTATATACCATTACTGGAAACAATTAAAAATTTATTATTTCATATAAAACTTAAAGAAAATAATACATCTGACTTAAATTTATATTCTAATTTAACTGATGGATCTATAATAAAAAACGACGATTTTTATAATAAGAACAAAATTGTTCTGCAAGTAATTCTGTATCAAGATGCTTTTGAGTTGTGTAATCCACTAGGTTCTGCCAGAATTAAACATAAATTAATAAGAGTCTATATGTCATTAGGAAATTTTGATCCATTTTTAAGGTCTAAAGTTGAACATTTGCAATTAGTACTTTTATGTAAAGAAAAACATGTGAAATATTTAAAATTTGAAAAAGTTTTTGAGCAGCTTTTAAAAGATCTCAAAATATTAGAACAAAACGGAATTTCAATTAATACATCAAAAAATGAACAGTTTGTAATATATGGTTCATTAGCAGTAATGTTAGGCGATAATTTAGTGAGCCACCAAATTGGTGAGTTTATGGAGAATTTTAGCTCTACTGATTATTACTGTAGATTCTGCTTTGCTCGGAAAAATGACTTATCTTCTGGTGATGTCTCTGTTAAAGAATTGCGAAGAGTTGACACATACGAAAATGACATATGTAATTTAAATAATAGTATCTCTTCTTATAGAGGAATTAAAAGTAAATCTTGTTTAAATCAATTAAAATATTTTCATATATGTAAACCTGGTTTACCGTCTTGTCTTGCTCATGACGTCTTTGAAGGAATAGTTGCATATGACTTGAATTTAGCTATAAATTCGTTAGTAGCGAAGAATTGGTTTACATTTTCTTTTCTAAATTGTCGATTACAGTCGGTACGTTTTATTGGTGAAAAACATTTTGAAGTCGTTCCGCCAGTAAAACACTTTACCAAATTAATCGGCTCTGCATGCAAAAATTTAAGATTAATACTGATTTTATCATTAACAATTTATGACAAAATTGTGGATACCGAGGATTATGTATGGAAAATGGTGATGGTATTACGTGAAATTTGTGAATTGTTACTAGCGCCAAATCTATCTATAGGACAAACAGCTTATCTAAGCTCCCTCTTAGATGAATATGTTGATTTAAGAAAATTTTGTTTTCCACATGTACCTCTTCGTCCGAAACATCATTATATAATGCACTATCCTCATTTAATCCGTAATTTTGGTCCTCTGAAACATTTGTGGACTTTAAGATTTGAAAGTAAACACAAATATTTCAAAAATATAATTCGACACAGTCCAAATTATAAAAACATATTACTGTCGCTAGCTGAACGATATCAATATTTGCAAGCATATTATTTTGTTCAGGGATATCAATTTGATGATATTGTTGAGTCGGATCGGATAAAAATATTATTTTTAACCCAAATGATTATAATGATGAAATCAAAAATATTACCATGCCTCTTTTACAAAATAATAATTTCTTTATTGGTACTTCTTGCATATTTCGAGGAATTGAATACAAAAGAAATCTTCATATATGTTTTCAAAAGAATAATTATGGACACTTTGTACTTTGTGAAATGGAATATGTTATTTTCGATAGTAATTATTCAAATTTACATTTTATTGGATATCCACTTGTTATACAGAAAAATACGACTGGTTTATATGAGCCAGTAACTCGAATTAATAAATTATCCTGTGTTTCTTTTTCAAAATTATTGAGCCCTGACCCTGTCCTTTGTTCCAGAAAGGAAAATAATCGATTCTTCATATTTAAAAATTCACCTATCGATCTTCTTTAATTCGAAGGTAATAATCATAAAAAAATTAATATAATAATATATATTCAAGTTTCATTCTTTGTTCCAGAAAACTCAATATATAAAATGGCAAAATTAATTTATAAAATTTGGTCAGTAGATAGGATAAAAAAAATAGCAGTTGTAGTATCCCAGGACTCAGCACAACTATATGAAGATATTATACTGAAAGGTATACAGTTGACATATTTGCATCCCGCCAATAACAATAAAGGTATTGTTTTTGGTCCAAATTTTGTATGGTGAGATTTATTAAATAAGCACAAATTAGGGTCATTAGAACCTGTTTTTACAATGTCTCTCTCTCTCTCTCTCTCTCTCTCTCTCTCTCTCTCTCTCTCTCTCTCTCTCTCTCTCTCTCTCTGTGTGTGTGTGTGTGTGTGTGTATGTGTGTGTGTGAGCGGGTGTGTGTGCGGGTGTGTCCGTCCGTGTGTCTGTACGATTTTTTCGTATAAGACAATTCCAGTACCACAACATCGATCATTCTAATTTTTCATATTTAAAGTTTAAATGTTTACCTGAAGAGCTAATTAGTTTTTGGGTATTATTTTTCAACCGGATGTGGTTGAAACCCATAGAAGTTTTAATGAAAAACGATATTAAAATATAATCCAAAATATCAATAGAAATAACATGTTAAATTTTGACTACAATTGATAAACGGCAGTGGTACTTTGCTTCAAACTTCAAACATATGCTCGTAGAAAAGAGATGAAAAAATAATCTAAACCTTTCAAATTTGGTAATAAAGACTTTTATACCGATGGGATTATTCTTTTAAATTTTGGCTTTTATTTATTAACCGGACGTGATACTTTACTTGAAACTTCCAACACCTTTTCCTGAAAAAAGATATTTTTATATAATCGAAGTCTTTTCAAATTTGGTATAAAATACTTGCATGCGGATGGGAATAATTTATTAAATTTTGTTTGATATTTATTAACCGAAAGTGATACTTTACTTAAAGATCATAACAGATTTTTATGAAACCTGTAAGATACAATCCAAAACTTTCCAAATTATTATTTGTAAACAAAATCTAGCAAGTTTTTCCCAAATATGTATATAGAAGTCTTTAATATATAGTTTAGAAAGTTTCTGATTGTATTTCATTACAGTTTTCATAAAAATCTGTTAAGAGCTTCAAGTAAAATATCACTTCCGTTTTATCATATATAGGTAATAAAAATCTAATATGTTATTCTAAACCATATACGAGTTTTAAATACCAAATTTGAGAAGTTTTGGATCATATTTTAATATATTTTTTTTGTTACAAAAATCTGTTTAGAGCTTCAAGTAAAGTGTCACTTCCAGGTTATCAGTTTTAGCCAAAATATAATATGTAGTAGCTACCCATTGGTATAAAATAATACTAAAAATTGGAGAAAAAAATAAGATATTTTAACATAGTTTTTCATTAAAAACTATTATGGGCTTCAAGTAAAGTAAACTACCGACTATCAAATTTTACCCAAAATCTAATCAACTCTTTATATACTTAAACGTAGAAACAATCGTCACACACATAAACACAAACAGACATCATTGTGAAAATAGTAAAACGTGTTGTGGGGAGCCTATTTCATGCTTATTCAGTGAAAACTTTATCGAATTTTTAGACCAAAAACATTACATCCCTTACTGTGTATGCAAGGTAGCGAGAGGTAAAAAAAAAACAATTTTTGTTCATTTTATTTACAGGATCTCAAAAATTAGATATAGATGGCTCCAAACTTGAAATTGATGCCGATTCAATTGAATTATTTAATCAAGAAATATTAATTCTTCTTGATAAACATCAATCTTGGGAACCCCTGTCACAGGACACACCTTCATCTTCGACTTTGTCTGCTGCATTACAAGATCTCGACTTTTCTTTTGAAGACCAAGACATTAATCTGCCAGTAAATACTCTCAAATGCGACGCAATTTCCGAAGATTTCTGGCAGAGTTATGAAATCCCGTGGAATAAATTAAATGACGATATTATAAATCAGATAAACGAGGGGATTAAAACTAAATTTTTGCTCAAAATAGGACTGTAGAATTCGTAGTTACGGAAGAAAGAAAAAAAAATCATCTCTTCTAAAATTTTTAAAATTGTGGCTTTGAAAATGGTACAAAAATTTCCTTTAACGTTTAAAGACGTGGATGAAGATAATGTTGTCATAGGGGATGGATCACATACCGTTTATAAGAAATTAGTAGATCGAAACAATTACTTGAACAGGCCGCATAAGAGGGAGCATCATCCCGATCCAATATTAAAAGTGAGAACTATTGCAGAAAAGAAAAAAAGATTAGCTGCTAGAGCAGGCTGCTCCAACTGGCAACCAGTACTCCCTGCCAATGCAGACAGTATAGAAGAAATAAAACACCAAATATCTTTGTTAAGTAACAATGAAAATCTTTCTCCTCTACAAGAAAGAGAAATAATAGAACAATTTAATGTTACTTATCCTTATGTACGTAATTATTTAAATAATTCACAAAGTCCGACTGTCAAAAATATAACGAAAGATTGGCCATTTTTGTTTTCTGAAAAGTATTTGTTTTGGAATTATCAGAACCTAATGGACCATTCAATTCGAAGATTAAGTAAAAATTTTGTATCCAAACAATCAAAAATAATTCAGTTTGGCATTAAAAAGAAGTTAGTAGATAATCTGGAAGAAATTAAAGACCAGGAGCCAAATTATATTGAAGCAATGAAAATAATTGTTAAACATTATAAAGAAGACTTTTCTTATTTCATAAAATATATTGAAGAAGGTAAAACAGTACAAGAAGTAGAATAAAATTCTTCGAGTCCATCTATTTTATGTTTTAGTAAGTATTTCTACTTTTTTAAAAAATATTTTATGAAAAATTTACCAATTACTCTTTTATGTTTCAGAAAAAAACAGATCAACCTATTTATTATATTTTTATAGAGGGCGACAAAATAAATACTGGGACATTAAGTTTGGAAAATGCATTCAAACAATTGTTCGCGGTATTTTTCAACATGGAGTACCCTAAACAAATATGTTGCACACTGGAATTTGTGTAACGATACATTTTAAAGATTCATCCAGACGTTGGCACAAAAAGTGGAAGAGTTGAAAACAAAGGAAAAGTTATTGGTCTAATGACCAAGTTGAAGAATTTATAATTAATTAAACTTTATCAAAATATTAATAATTTTTTTGTCCTTAAAAGTTTGTTACTTTTGTTATAAAAAGTATTTAGTATTTTTTTTTTTCTGAGAATGATATATTCCATACGCATTTGTTTTATTTATTTTAATTTTAGTTTGGAAGAATATGCACACTTTTTGTTCACAGTTAAATTCATGTATTCATTTCATATAACTATGTAATAAGAGCTTTTTAAAATATGATTGTTATTCTCAGGTTATTGATATCATATAATTTTATACCCAGTTGAGCTATTTTATATTTTTCTATATGTTTAAGCAATTTTTAATTTTTTATTTAATGTCAAGTACAATAAAAATGAATAAAAACATTATCAGTGTATTTTATACCTAGTACACCATGTAAAATAAATACATTTAAATGTAAATAAGCACCTACAAATGTAATGCAATATAGCATATTTACTTTGATCAGCGTAAAATTTTACCAAAAGAAATATGATAATACCAGTATAAATGTGAGTAATTACACTTAGATATAAAAAAATTAAAGTATAAAAAGTAAATGAATACAAATAAATGTAATTATTTACATTAGTGATAAAATTTTTACATTGCTTACCGTAAAAATATACATTATAAATAGTGATATTTTTGTTTGAGTCGTAATTTTACATTGCATTGTAAATTTACAGCTACTATCTGTGGTCTTTTGTTGCCAAGAAATGACTGTGTAAATTTAAACAATTTTTTTTACAGTGCATCACCCACCATAATCATTTGTTTTGCTAGGGCAAGAACTCAAATATTCATGTATATTTGCCATTTAATGGCAAAATTGTGAACTAAATACGATTGTAGGTACATAATCTGTCATAAAAGACGGTAATATGTGAATATGTGAAAAAAAATATAATCGTTATTTACCGAGATATATACTAGATTCCATACATAGTGGGCACCCTGTATGTATGTATGTATATATATATATATATATATATATATATATATATAGGTTTTTAGGTTAGAAACCACCTGACCCGTCCCGGCTTCGCGCGGGTAAAGCTAGAATAACGATTATCTACACGTGTACTAGTAATTTTTCACATTTTCCTCCGGAAACATGCGCTACGTAGGGAACCGCCAACCTCCCTCGCATCGTACATGTAACAGGCTCCGCCCACTGCCCTCCCGATTTTCGCACCGCACCTAACAGGGCCCTTTTCTAAACATGTCTTGGGTACTTTTGCTTATGTACACATGATGCAAGATATCTCTCCGACAAATATCGAAATATCAGCTAACGGTTGTAACTTAACTATAGATACGAAGATGAAAAAAAATAATTGAAATCATCCCCTATTCTACCGCCTTGAAGGATTATTTTTCAAAACCGCTAAAACATTCTTTATTTCTTACCAAAAGCATAAATAAGAATTTGTATATCCCTAACTTGAGAAATGATGAGTTCTCCATGTAAACTTTGAACCGCTACACACCCCCTTCAAGTTTTATTTTCGTGACAAAAAGTAGCCTATGTGCTTTTCCAAGGTCTAATCTATCTCTATACCAAAATTCATCAAAATTGGTTCAGCGGGAGAAATGATGGATTCTCCATACAAATTTTCATCCCCTATTTCACCCCCTTCAAGTTTTAATGACGCGTCAAAAGGTAGCCTATGTCCTCCAATGTCCAATCTATCTCTATACCAAAATTCATCAAAATTGGTTCAACGGAGGAAATGATGGGTTCTCCATACAAACTTTCATCCCCTATTTCACCCCTTTAAGTTTTATTTTATGGATTTAATATTAATAATTAAATAAAGAAAAAATCAAAATCACAATTAATTTTTTTTATTATAATAATCAATATAGTTAACAATGATGACAATAATTTGTGTGATAGTTATTTTTATTATTGCAATTAGATTTAGTCTACTGTAGGTGAAAATTGTTGTAATTACCTAAATAAAACTACATTGTTATTAACTGTAAAACTTTTCTTTGTTGTAATCAAATTTAATCTTTTGTATTTGAATGTTTATTTGTCCGAATCAAATAAAACTACACTGTAATAAACTGTAAAAGTAATAGATGTGAGAAAGAATATGAGAAATACCTGGAATTCAAAATTTTCAATTTTGTTCTTTCTCGGAGAATTTAATTTTGATTCTGGATTATTTAAATATCTTTTTGTTTTCAGCTAGAATCCTTTTTACTGTACTATGTAAAATATTTATTGTAGAACCTTGCTTATGCTTTCGATTAACTTTGATTATTAAATTTTGATAATTCATTTTTTTTCACGAAAGTTTTATCTACACGCCAATGACAAAAATTTTATTGTCCAATTAACCAAAGAATTACTCATCATGCGTGAGTGACGTTCAATTCATTATTCACTTGTGCAACTGTACTAATAGAGCGGTACAAACTTTCATCCTTATTTCACCCTTTTAAGTTTTATTTTCGCGATAAAAAAGTATCCTAGGTCCTTCTCCAAGGTCCAATCTATCTCTATACCAAAATTCATCAAAATTGGTTCAGCGGTTTAGGCGTGAAAACGTAACAGACAGACAGACAGAGTTACTTTCGCATTTATTATATTAGTATGGATATATATACATACATAGATACATACATCTATACATACACACATACATACATACATACATACACAGACTGTTAATTAAAAAACCGGCCATAGGTGTTAACATAGGAAATCAGTTTTTTTGCATACTGTTGCCCCCCTTTTTAACTTCGTACGATGGTTGTGGTATGAATAGAAAGATAAAAAATTACACCAGAAACTTGTAAATTATGTAATATTTGGTCCCATAAAATAATTATTAAATTTATTCAATTTTGTATTAATAGCAATAACTATGGCAATTTTGAACAAAAAGATAATAAAGTATTTGACATTTTATCTGTCAGAATTTGTTAGCCAAGATTTTTAGCGCTATTTTCTTTTCAATATTTTGTAACAGATTAGAAAATGCTAGATAAATATTAAATCAATAAAATTAAAACATAATAAAATTTGTACAAGTTTTAGTTTATAACAAATTTTAACAGATTAAACAACAAATATTTATCTTTTTGTTCAAATTGCTATTAATACAAAATTGTATAAATTTAGTAATTAGTTTATGGGACTAAAATATACATATTAATTTTCCGTCGAGAAATCTCCGCGAGAATCTCGGCCGAGGCGAGACCCTATTAAACGAGACGAGAAAAATTCGAGATGAGACATAATTTTATGAATTTGAAACGAGACGAGGCAATGAGTTTCTCGTCTCGTCTCGACCGAGTCACTACAGGCCATAGAAAACATTCTGCATCTAATTATTCAACAACCACATTATGTTTCGAAATAGGGTCCTACACCATTTTTTATTATTTTTTTTTTCTGTAAGAACAGGATGAAATAAGAATTTCAGTGCAAATGCGATGTAATAAGCGAGATATGAATTTTTAAAGTTAAGAATTTTGTACGTGACGTTGCAGGTACTGACTGACCAATGATCAACAAATTGCTAGTTATAGAGGGGACAAATTTTTTCATGTTTGCATAGCTGAAATATTTTTATATAAAAACTTATACGTTATATTCACGAAGAAATTATTATTAAGCATAAATAACATAAATAATAAGCATTTTTTCCTAATAAATTATAGAACATTTAAACAGTTTGACAATATTATTACACAAAATAAAGCGGCAGATGTTGCTAGTGTTTGTTTGTTCTGAAGTTTCAATGTTTCAAATTTCTGACATTATTATTAAATTCATTAATATCACAAATTGATTTAATTATAAATACATTATTATAGTTAATATACTGATTTTTTCAAACAATCAACCTTAGCAACATATTCAACTTTCTTAAGCAGTAGTCGTCTAAAAAATATATATGGCAACATTCAAATCTTAGATTGCGACAAAAATTCCATCGGTAGGTTTAAGATGACCCAATTTATACAGAAACGGCTAGGATTATGACGTGCCTCGGCGTCTGCTACTTTATTTTTATACACTTTGAAATTTTTATTATCAATTTTTGATCGCTTCATTGGTTTTATGATCAATAAAACGCGGAGAAGACCTACAAATGTAAATAAATAACCAAAATTCCCCGTTACTACAAAAGAATAGAGTATTTGAAAACCATAACGAAACTAATGATCCATTCAATCCTTTTTTATTCAAAAGTTTCTAGTGATGTCGCAGAATAAGGAAAACATTCAAGTCGTAATATTGCAGCATTTTAAACCTTCTGGAAACTTGACGTTAAGCTTAACTGCCCGTTAACATAAAACCGATTATTTGATGTCGTTTCCCAAAAGTATGTTTAATAAAGAATATATTTTTGTAACGTATGTATTATTATCTTTATGCGCATTTGCTTTAATATATTTAATACAAAATAAAATTTAAAGAAAAACTTCGAGAACATGTACCATCAAAGCAGAATTTGGAAAACAAATGAAAAACAAAACAATTTCAATTTTTATAAAATAAATTCAGAACAATGAGTAATACTGCCCTTTTTACCTTTCGTCACCTTTAGGTAAGGAAGGTATTGTCTTTGGTCAAAAAATTCGGTGGTGAGTTTTTAATGAATAACACGTTTTTGGGTACCTACTATACGAATTTACTATTTTTAAAATAGTATGTGTTCGTGTTACAATTTTACATGATATGTAGAATCTTTTCCAAAGAAATTTTGGTATGGAATTTGTAAATACATCGAATTGACGGAAGGTCTTACAACAGAATTTCTACACATTTAATTTTAATAATAATAATAATATTTATTGAGCGCTAATATACATACAAGTATTTACACAAGTCAGTAAAGAGAGAAATATTACATCGAAAGCAAAATTAATAAACAATTTTCAAATTACATGTTTTTCATTACTTCCATAAATAAAGATGTTGTAAATGGCGCATTTTCCATAAATATTTGTTTTATTGTAATTTTGAATACTTTAATATTCAAATCACGAATAAAGTTAGGCAAGGAATTATAAAGCTGTATAGCATAGCAATTTACACTATATTTTGATTTATTAAGACGTAAATAAGGATAATGAATATTTGACTTGTTCCTGGAGTTGTATGAATGTATAACGTTGTTTAATTTGAAATCACAGAGAATACTTTTGATATAATACAAACTATTTAGAATACATATACTAGAAAACGTGAGTAAACCCAATTTTACAAATAGAGGTTTAGTATCTGAACGAAAAGAGGAAAATGAAATTATTTGTATACATTTTCTCTGCAAACCGAAAATTCTATTTGCATGGGATGAGTGACCCCAAATTATAATGCCATAAGACATGACGCTTTCAAACAATGAATGGTAGGCCATTCTTATTGTATTTTCGGAGACTGTGTCACGCAAATTTTGAAAAAGGTACAGCACCGAGGCTAAATTTTTGGCTAGATTGTTGCAATACGTTTCCCATAATAAATTAGGATCAAAGATTAAACCTAATAACTTACTACTGTCAGGGTTTCTGAAAGCATTAAGATCTCTTGTAGAAAATATCATATGTTGAGTTTTGGATTCATTCATACAGAGTCTGTTAGATGCGAATCAATATTGTAGATCTTTTGTAATGTGTTCTGTGAGTTCAATCACATAATTGAGATCTTGAGAGGCATTTATAGCAGTCGTATCATCAGCAAACAGGATCAGATTTGTGTTTGTGATGGAGAAGGATATATCATTCATATAAATTATAAGGACTGAACCTTGTAAAACTCCGTGGTATATTGGCAAGTAGTTAGATTTAGTGCCATTTATTTCTACGTACTGGTGTCTGTCTGAAAAGTAAGATTTAAAAAATAAGATGGTATTTTCTTCAACATTATATAATTTCAATTTTTCTATTAAGATATGGTGACAGACGCAATCAAATGCTTTGGTCAAATCACAGAATAGTGCGCTGGTATAAAAGCCTTTCTCATTCCCTTCAATTATATAATTCACAAATTAAAGCTAATTCTGTTGATTTATTTGTTCTGAATCCAAATTGGGATTTATTTAAGATGTTATTTACTTCAAAATATGTTTTTAGTTGTTTTGCAATTGCAATTTCAAAAATTTTACCAATAATGGGGATAATAATTGATATAGGCCTAAAATTATTAATATCGGTGCAGTCCCCCTTCTTAAAAATTGGAATGACACGGGATAATTTAAGAATGTCAGGAAAGGTATTCTGACTAATGGCTCGATTTAGTAACTTTGTTAAAGGAATAACGATAATGTCTTTTACTGATTGTATAAGTTTGCTGTTTAAGCTAAAACAGTCAACACAATTACTAGAGCTTAGATTATTAATTATATCTCTTACTTCAATGAAACTAAGTTCAATCATTTGAAAGAAAAAATTATTTACAGTGTACCTGTTTTTTAAAATCTGTAACGGATCTATAGTTGATGGAGGCTGTTTGGAAATAATATTTTCTGCTACGTTAGTGAAGAAATCGTTAAAGCTGTCTGGTGTAATAGATGTTTGCTTTTCAAATGTTTTTCGGTTTGAATTTATTAAGTTCCACATGGCTTTCACTTTATTGCTACTATGTACTATATAATTGTCATTTTTACCTCTTTTTGCTTTCAATATTTCAAATTTGTATGTTCTTTTGAGTTCTTTTATATGGTTGTCTATTTGTAAGTTGGGTATATTTCTTATTTCTTTTAAGATCTGAAAAAAACTGAATTTTTTCACGTAAATTATAAAGTATATCATATCATTGTACCAATGAGACTGATTTGAGTATGGTTTAATGGATTTAAAAGGAAATGCGACATTTACAGCATCTACACAAATATTAAAAAAAAATTCAAAAATATTATTAATGGGTATATCATCATTCACGAAACTCCAGTCAATATTATTCATGTAATTAGAAAATAAATTTAATCCTGACATGGTAATAGATCTTATTAATTTTGAAGAAATTGTTGGAGCAGTTGTAGGTAATTTTAATGCAAGCAAACTGGCCAGAGTGGTCAAATAGATATGTGTGTAACACTTGTGTGTCATACGCAATATTGTTATAGATATTATCGTTTATAATAATATTATCAAGGCAATTATGACGCACAGTATTTTCAAAAATTGTTATATTTAAGCCTTGTGAAATGAGAAATTCAGTGAATATTTGATTTTCAATTGAATTTGTATTAAAAGCAATGTTAAAATCGCCACAAAGTACAAGTTTAGCACTTAGTTATGGATTCACAAACTTAATCCAAAATATTAATGAAAATGTTAAAATTACCTTTAGGTGGTCTGTATATACATATAATAATTATATTGAGTACTGTGATTTTAATACCATTTAATTCGCAAACGCCATCTTCAGAAAATTCTTTTATGTTTTTAATATTAACAAATTCATAAGAATGTTATTAATTTACCCCTATTTTTTAACTTTTAATAAAGGAAAATTCATGTATGTTGTGTTTATATACTAGATTTTATTATTATCAAAACCCATTTATTTTAGAATGCGCCAAAGGGCCAATGTTTATTGCAACTTTTACATTCAAGTCTATCAGGAAGCAGTTGTTGTTCCTGGTCGAGTGTTGCATACGGGAAATTTAATTTTGTAGGCTACTACTACAAAAAATAGTTTTCAAAACAAGTAGGGCAAAAGGAGGTCACATTATTTTTAGTTCCGCACACCTTTTTGTAACGTCAAATCTGGGACATGCTCTATATTACAGTTATTTATTTAGCTAGCCGGAGTGGCCAGAATAATATATTATATCTAAGGTGGATATGTTTCATTACAGCCGAGACCTTATGTATATTACCGAGAAGCGAAGCCTCGAAATGAGATAAAGCGCGAGGCTGTGATGAAACTCCCACCGAGGTTATATATACTATTTTATTCACAATCATCCTCATTTTAAATCAATAATTTTGAAAGTAAATCATTGAGTTATAGCCTTTAATTTTATTAATATTTTTAATAGCTCTCTTAAAATTTGTTTTAGCCTACTTTATTATAAGGATCTATGACAATGTTGCTAGGCACCCCCTACATAAATATTTCCAACCCAAGAGATGGAAGTGAAATCTGTTATTTCCAACCCAAGAGATTGTCATTAGAGTTAAGAATGACGTATTTCCCAACCTCAAAAAGGTTAGGAATCGGTATATTACTATAATAATTGTGAATAATAGTATATTACATTCAAGGTGGGAGATGTTTCATTACAGCCGAGGGTTTATGTAGATTGCCGAGAGGCGAAACCTCGAGCTCAGATACAGCGCGAGGCTGTAATGCAATTTTAAATCAATAATTTTAAAAATAAATAAATGAGTTATAAACTTTAATTTTATTAACATGTTTGACAGCTCTATTAAAATTTGTTTAGACTACTTTATTATAGAGATCTATGACAATGTTACTAGGCAACCCTCCATAAACATTTCCCACCCATGAGGTAGACGCGTGATCGTTCATTTACCACCCAAGAGATTGTCATTGTAGTTAGGAATGATGTATTTCCCAACCTCTAAAAGATTAGCAATCGACGTATAACGATAATGATTGAGAATAAAAGTCTTTTCCAGCTAGCTGGGAGTGAAATAAACAGTAAGTGACTTCCCAACTGTTTGGTAGGTTAGAAAAGCACATATAATTACTAACCGATTGTGAATAAAACAAAATATTGAAAGAACATAACGTTATATGCACGCCTATGAATCAAGAAATATCTGAATTAATACATATATGAATTTACGTTACAGCGAAAGTATTGTCAAACACGAGAATCGTTTTTAAAATGAAATGTCCTCTGACTTAGCCGAAACAATATGATTTTTTTAGAGACAAGAGTGTTACATCCCTCCTTTTGAGTTGATTGATATATTTTGGAAGTACTTTATGTTTATTAAATTAGGTCCCAATTCTGTGTGCACGTAACTCATTAATAAACAGACACCAGACACCCTAGATTTAGTGGATGATGTTGATATTGTAAACATGACCAGTAGTTCGAAGCTAACAACAGAATTCATAATAATTGCCTCTAAAATTCATGGGCTAGTGTACGAGTATACATTAATTCTCATGAGACCTGAGACGTAGGCTTGTAATCAGTATCACTATCACTAAAACATAACGTATGCTTAGTAGTTGCGTGTCACTTTGTAAGAGGAGAAAGGACTGCACCTCGACCATGAATACTATATAGACACGTAATGCAATGCAGTCATTTTGTTTTAAAGCTAACGGCTAAGTTGCGGGGAAAAAGCATTGTGCTCCTATAACGTGTACTGCCGGTTGCTTTTAGCTGGTACACAAGCCTTGTTTTAAACGCTTTTTTGAAAATTGCTAAATTTCAATATTTATTTTCACACTCATGTTTAAAGAACGATTTTTTTTTCAAAATATTTGTCTGTTTTTAAATAATATTTTGATAAATGTTTAATATTTATTATTATTATTATTATTATTATTATTATTATTATTATTATTATTATTATTATTAGTGTTGTACCGACCATGGTTTTGCCCGACTAACAGACTATCGACTATTCGGCAATTCTAGAAGCCGATTAGTCGGCCCGGTCGACTAATATCAGACATCACTAAAAGACGTTTATCACTGAAATTCGTTTATTTCCAATGTATTGTGTTAATCTCAAACGTGCCTTTGCCTAATATTTCTTCAACATAACCTGTCTTTAATTAATAAATAATGAATTACTTGCATAAGAATATTAATTTAAGTTGCTGTAGGTACTCGTTGAAACATTTTTAAATTAGGAACAAAGAAAACCACTCGGTTATAAGTTTCAAAATATATGTATTTATTTAAAAACTTTATACGTATTTCAGCTGTGATGCCATCGTCAGAAGTTACTTATAAAGTTTTTAAATAAATACATGTATTTTGAAACTTATAACCGAGTGGTTTTCTTTGTTCTTAATTAATTACATATTTGACATGTAATCTTTACTATATACAAATCTGAAAAAAAAATTGTCTCATTTTTCTTGTTTTAGTTTTTTTTTCGTTATATCTGACATATAGTAAATAAAACTCTTTATGTGCCTTATTATAGCTTATTAATACTAAGCCGATTAATCGCCGACTAGAAAAGTGGCCGCATAGTCGGCTTAACAGACTAATAGTTGATAGGGGGTACATCTCTAATTATTATTATAAAATAATGAAATCTGATATTTTTCAAAACGTTTTAAAACAAGGCTTGTGGTACAAGCCAGTTTGAAACGTAAAGCCCATTTTACAGGATCATAATTTTGATAACAAATTTGTTACCTTCCAAAATTTTGTCAATCGTTCAGAATGAAAAACTTTATTATAAAATTTATTTACAAAAATATGTCAGTTGGGTTTCAAATACCACTCGATTATAAATTGATTAAATATAAAATTTACATTGTTACTAATTTTATTATGTCTTTCTGTTAAAATCTGTAATACACAAAAACAAAAAATATAAAAAAATATATCTGTAGTGTATTTCGGAATTTAGATTAGAATTATCATAGATACCAGGGAGTTCAGTTGTTAGGTTTTGTTTTGTAGAATGTGACGTTTTCTGAATAAATATTTAATTAGAAGTATTGTGATTTCAAACACACTTTGAACGAGCAGATCCGAGATCAAGTAGTAGAAAAATGCTTAAACCCAGCATTACGACGTAAATTTTTAGAAAAAGGAGCAGAATTGACATTAGATTTAATACTTGAGTTAAGCAGAATATCAGAAACAACAGAAATTCAAGCAGGAAATATGGAAGGAAGAGTAGGACACAATGAAGTAAACAAGTTAAGAAAAGAAAAACATATGAAATGTTATCGATGTGGAAGTTTTTCTCATCTAAGTTTTAGTAAAGAATGTCATGCATTAAATAAAACTTGCAATAAATGTGGGATAAAGAGATATTTTTCAAAATACAGTAAAACGAAGAAAGAAAAGCAAAGACATTGGAACAAGTCAGAAGATAAAGAAAAACAGAGAAATGGAAAGGAAACTGAAGACAAAAACAAGAAAAGAAAAAAATCAGTACGTAATTTGACATAAAAATCAGATTCGGAAGATGAATATTCATTTCAAGTTCAAGTTAATGAACTCAATGACTTTAAATCAGATTTAAATATTTTTGTTGGAAGAGTTAAACTTGGTGTAATCATAGATTCAGGTTCAAGTTGTAACGTCGTTGGTGCAGATATTTGAGAATATTTAAAATAGAATCGAATCCAATGCGAAAATGAGAAATGTTCAGAAAACTTGATACCATATGGAGAATCTAAACCATTACCAGTCAATAGATTCTTTAAAGCCAAAGTTGAAACAAAAAATGGAATAAGTACATATGCAAAATTCTTTGTATTGTGTGGTCGAGGTACATCAATATTGGGAAAGGAAACGTCAATGAAACTAAATGTGCTAAAGATTGGATTAAATATAAATACAATAGAGGAAAAAGAGTTTCCAAAATTGAAAGATTTCCAATTGAAAATACCAGTTAAACCTGATGCAGTACCAGTAATTATTTTTCAAAGAAAAATTCCAGTTGCATTGCAAGATAAATTAAAACCCATTAATACCCAACGTTGCGTGAACGAAACATTTTGCAAATATTTTTTTCTCTCATTTTATAAAAAAAATAATTTTTAAAGCAATGTTTGTGTTAATAATATTCTATTTCATAATATCACTTGAAATATAATTCATATAAGCTAAAAATCTGATTGTAACCCATCCCCAAATTATACCAATTCCTTGCAGTTGATCTTTCCCAATCTAATGAGCCAATAAAAAATATATAGAAATAAAAAAATACCGCAATTATATATGAAATGGGTTTACATAATCCTCATTTCGAATAATATTTTTAGACAATGTTTTAAATTTTATTATTTTTTGTATAATAAGCAATTAGTTATAATGTTGCGTTTACGCAACTTTGGGATTGCTGAATATGTCGTATTTTTGTTTGCGGTCTTTTTCGAACAAGTCAGTTGTTGCATTTCCACAGAAAATTCGGTCATTTTACTTATATGTTCATTCTCAAATAGTCGTGTTGATATTTTGAGTGTCAATGAATTACGGTTTCGTAAAATATTTACGACTATAATACTAGTAAGCAAGTAGTTATTATTATGAAACATTTTACAAATAATACTTATTACTAATATTTATTATATGTATAAGACATTCATCAAGTGCAGAGCTACTGGCTTTATTAGAATAGGATGACTATTTACAATAAGCTGCAAAAATAGACGCGATATACATATCACGATATGTCGACGAAATTACGGATGAAGATCTTTTTGATGAAGATGTGTGCGAGACTGAGAAAGATATACCGGACATAGCTGGAACATACGAAGTTCATATAAATCTGCCTGAAGAAAAGGAATTAGATAAGCCTATTCAAGAAGAAACTCAAGAAGAAACTACTGTATAAAAAAGAATCACCAAACATCCAAAAGTAAAGCAAAGAAAGTTATTCCGAATTGGGAGAAATCCAACTTACATAATTTCTTCACAAGTTGAAAAATAGAATGTGATTGAAGAAATTGAAAAGAAGATCAGAGAAAATCTCTCTCTGAAATTTTTGTACTCTAGTGACGATGTATTGAAAAAAAATCTAATAATGACAAGTTAGATAAATTTGATAAGTTTTCAAAATTGAGGCACATTTAAATCTTATTTGATTATTACGCTTTTGAGAAGTGAAAACCGGATTAGAAACAATATTTGCCAAGTAAATGATGACGAAGCAGAACCTAGTGGATTACAATTTCCGTCTACGATACAAAACTACGGAAGGCCATCCAAAAAAGCGTTACCGGCTAAAGTGAGATATGGCAATATTGGCCATATTGTAATGCAAGAAGAGAATAAAGTAAGGAGAAGATGTAGGCAGTACAAAGGAAACACAAACTACACGTGCCAAAAATGTTAAGTTCATCTTCATACAGTTTTTTTTTTTGAAATATTTCATAAGTTGTAAATCCCAAAGTTGCGTAAACGCAACATTTTGTTGCGCCATTTGTAATTTAAAAAAAAATTATTTTTTTTCACTAGTGTCTAAAATAATGTATTTTTGTTTATAATAGATAGTTTTTGTACTGAAAAATATATTTTTTCTACCTTTGGGAATTAATGGGTTAAGAAAGAAGTTGAAGCAGTTAGAACACCAACGAATAATTGAAAAAGTTGATGGGCCTACGAGATGATTTTCACAAATAGTTGTTTTTCCACAAAAAGACGATATCAGAATATGTTTGGATATGCGCAGAGTAAATGAATCTATTTTACGAGAAAGACACCCAATTCTTACAATAGATGACTTGACAGTTATATTGCAAGTAAGTAAATATTTCTCTAAACTAGATATAAAAAGCGCGTTCCATCAATTAGAACTTCATCCTGATTCAAGACCGTTTACAACCTTTCAAACGCAAGATGGTTTATACCAGTATAGAAGATTAATGTTTGGGATTTCTAATGCCCCAGAACTTTTTCAGAAAACCATGACACAAATTTTAAATGATTGCGAGGGAATATTTGTTTATATTGATGATATTCTTGTATACGGAAGAACAAAAACAGAACATGACGAACGTTTAAAACAAGTATTAAGAAGATTGGAAGAAAAAAGAATTAAATTAAACGACAAGAAATGTGAATATTCCGTTCAGAAGATAAAATATGTTCAGAGACTTGAAAACAAGGAAGAAGTAAGAAGTTTACTTGGTTTAGTAACATACGTTGTATATATATATACTAAATTTATCGACCAAATCAAGTCCGTTGCGAGAAATAATTAAAGCTGATAAATTTTATTGGGGAAGAAAGGAAGATGAAGCCTTTGAAAAGATAAAATTAGAATTATCAAATTACAAAACTTTAGCATATTTTGATCAGAATGCTGAAACAATTATAATCGCAGATGCTAGTCCAATGGGTTTGGGTTGCGTCTTGGTACAAGAAATAAAAGGATTCAATAATGTTATTGAATACGCTAGTAAGAATATACTCACAGACAGAAAAAGAAGCGTTAACTTTAGTATGGGCTTGTGAGAAAATGCACTAATACTTGCACGGTAAACATTATATTCTATATACAGATCACAAAAGCTTACAGTATATTTTTACACCCAAATCGAAACCTAACTTAAGATTGGAAAAATGTGTTTTGAGGCTTCAGAGCTATGATTACGAAGTTAAATATTATAAAGGTAAAATCAATACAGGGTGATTCTTGACCTATACGCATAAATTTGAGGAATGATAGTTTATGATAGGTAATAACAGATAATGAAAAAAAAATTAGTAAAAGTTGTTTATTTACGGAGATAACGAATAAAGTTTGAAATTATTTTAATTAATTAAAGAACTAGGGTGCTGTGCATTAGTGTCATAGCAATTGTTTTCAATCGTGTCTATCATTATTTCGTAATCTTTCGTGTACTTGAGTTTTTATTATGGCGCATCATTTCACCAACGCAGAATTCATGGATATGATATTAACGTATGGGAAGCAGAACAAAATTCAGTAGCTGCAGCTCGCCTTTATGCACAAATGTTTTCCCGCCCAAAGACATCATCCGGGACGAGAAGTTTTTCTACGAGTGGTGCAGCATGGATTCGTCGCGCGCAAATGTGCATCGAAAATGAAGGGAATAACTTCGAACAATTGCTATGAGAGTTAATTAATTTTTTATTAGTTTATTGCTAACTAAAATAATTTCAAACTTTAATAAATTTCAAATAAACAACTTTTACCAATTTTTTTTTATTATCTGTCATTACCTATCACAAACTATCATTCCTCACATTTATGCGTATAGGTCAAGAATCACCCTGTATAGCTGACTGTATCAAGATTGTTAGCGAGACAGATGAAGAACTAATAGCATTGAAGAAAGCTCTTCATACAAATTATTGGGGAAAAGAATTAAAAATACATGAATATTTGAAAACCGAATTATGCTGTATAGATTCAATTATTCTCAGAGGAACCAGAATAGTGATACTAACCAAACTTAGGAATAATATTTTAAAATCAGCACACGAAGGTCATCTGGGCATTGTCCAGATCAAATATAGGCTACGAGCAAAAGTATGGTGGCCGGGTTTAGATAAAGAGGCTGAGAAATTTGTGAAACATTGCCATGGTTGCCAGCTGGTGAGTAAACCAGATCCTCCAGAAGAAATAAAGAGAACAAGATTACTAGAGAAACCTTGGGAAGATTTATGTGCAGATTTTAAAGGTCCTCTAATATCAGGTGAATATATTCTTGTAGTAACAAATTATTACAGTCGATACTACGAAATAGTAATAATGAAGAATATTACAAGCAGAAAAACTATAGAAGAATTCATTGTAATATTTACCCGTTTTGGTTTTCCAAAAACGCTTAAAACTGATAATGGAAGACAATTTTGTAGCCAAGAATTTGTTGATTTTTGTTTAGAATATAATATAGAACACCGAAAAACTACACCTTTATGGCCACAAACCAATGGGGAGGTCGAGCGACAAAACAGATCTCTTTTAAAACGACTACAAATATCTTATGAATGTGATTAAAATAATTGGAAGAAAGATCTATACGACTATTTAGCAATGTATCGTACAACGGTACGCAGTACAACTGGAAGAACTCCAACTGAATTAATGTTCGGTAGAATAATTCGATGTAAATTACCAATATTTCAAGAGGAAGATTATCAGAAAAGATTTAAAGCAGATGATGAAGTAAGAGATAAGGATTAGTTAGCGAAGATGAAAGGATAAGAATATATAGATACGAAGAGGCATGCAAGAGAATCAAATTTGAATGTTGGGGATCAAGTATTAGTAAAACAGTCGAAAGAAAACAAACATCAAACTAATTTCAAAAAAGATCCATGGACAATAGTTGACAAAAATTGAACTGATATCACCATCAAATCACCGGAAGAAAAATTAGACGGCGAAATTCATCATTTATGAAGAAGTTTCTAAGTCAAAACCCAGAAAACAACGAAGATTACGAAGAAGAAACTGAAATTATACAACCTACCACTATTCTAGAAATATTAACAGAAGATAGGAGTACACGGCCAAGAAGAGAAAAGAAAATGCCACAGAAATTCAAAGATTATGTATTGAAGTAATTAGTTGTTTTTATTTTTAAATTGTGTGAAATGTTAATATTCATATAATTAGATAAATTATTTATTTACTAAAAAGAAGGAGTAAATGTAGCGTATTTCGGAATTTAGATTAGAATTATCATAGATACCAGGGAGTTCAGTTGTTAAGTTTTGTTTTGTAGAATGTGACGTTTTCTGAATAAATATTTAATTAGAAGTATTTTATTATTTATATAATAGAGAATACTACAATATCACCACGGCATAATAATTGCTGCTATTTCGGTAATAATGATGTCATATTCGCCAAAAAACATGACAACATTCCTTTTAAAATATAGTTTCCATATCTGATTTTACAATGCTTAACATTTATCTTTCTTATGAATTTTATTAAATTAAGTGATATTTAACCATGTTCTTAATTTCGACTTTATAATTTTAAGTATTCAAGTATGGTACAATTTTGCAGGGAATGTTTTGTTTCACAAATTTAAATTATTTATTTAATGCATATAAAAACGGTCGACTCCCAAGCGCCATCTGCAATTTTCTTACGTGAAATAAAGTATAGTTGGGGATATTTTTGTTTATTTGGTACATTTTTTATTTACTTTTTCGTATGCATATTTATCGTTTCATATCTCAATGTAATTATATTGAGAAAATCAATCTTTTTTAAGACCATTTTCCGTTTTTACCTTTATAATCTTTTTTCTAATTCTTTATCTAAGCTACTTTCCAGAAAAAGTTAATAATATAAACTGTCGTATGTATGGTTCTCTTTCTAACAGTATTTTTATTCACACTTATTGAGAAAAAAGTTCCGGTATGTGTTCCGCTTTCATATTAAATTCCGGATCGCATTCTGCTTTCTCAGAAAGTTGAGGAATAAAAAACAACTAATACATACACAAATAAGTATCCATCTACACTACTAAACTTAAACATATTAACCTAAAAAAATTAATTTGTATTTCGAGAGATGCATGTTAATTTGGTAAAACAACAATAGTAATTAAAAAAATTTGAAACTTCGCTTAACAAATACTATCATTGTTTGAATTCGAGAAGAGAACGCAGGACACAAAGCTACGATTACCATTTTCAAAGCAAGTACATATTGAATCCCAATCTAGAGGTGATGGCTGTTCGACGAAGCTTTGAAAGCTCGGGCAAGGACCTGGTGTTTATAGGGTATAAATTATTGACAAAGGGAAAAAATAAGCAGCTCGGTCGTATTATCTTCGGTCGGCGCCCGCACCATCACTCCCAGCGTTGACCGTTGTTTGTCTGCTTTTTCTACCTTCTTGTTTTTCTCGCGGTATTTTCCTATTTTTTGTTGGGCGTCTCTGTTGGTGACAAACTTGAGGTCGAGATTATTTTATGGCTTTTTATACAAGACAAATGACGCCGCGCTTCGAGAAACGGTAAAAGCGTCAAATGAATATATAATTTTTAGTTCTTAGATTTATAACGGAAATAAAAATAATGTTTGTTTTGAAAATTTATACAATATTTTTCTCGATATAACTTAATCAAACTGTTGTAACTTTTTATTATTTTGTAAAAAAATTAAGATTAATTCTGGAAATACGAAAACAGTAAGCATTATTAAATAAACGACAGAATTCATTAATAATAAAAAATGGACTACAAGGAATAGGTAATGGTATTTCTGTTGTTCTAATATTTATGTAGCATTATACGTTTTAAATGGCTAGAGCCCTATTTCGTAACTTATCCGTTAATTTTTACCAGTTGATTAAATTTTTTTATCAAAAAGATTCATATTTTTTTCTGATATGTCAATCTGCTTGATTCGAATGAGTTACACAATAGGACATTTTGTAGATACATTATTTGGATATTTTTGTGTCCTAAAAATACCAAATTGTCTCTTATGAAGATAATTTTGTACTACAACAATATAACTTTCATAAGTTTTTAGACAAAAGTTTCCACGACAGGAGGCCAATTTTATAATATTTTTGTTTTTTTTTTTTCGGAATTATGTGTTACAAATTTATAAGGTATGTAGAGGATGCAAAACAGACCAACTTTTACTAATAAACTTACATCCGGAAACTCACCATTATCGAGCTTAGCTGCAGGTTCTTAAAAAAAGTAATTATCAATCTTAATTTTAGTAGGCTGTGACCTGTCCGCCTGTCACTTCAGTTATTAATTTTGTTTATTGTACAATTTAGCAAAGATGCATTATGAATAAGTATATAGGTCCCGATTTCGCTAACATGGTGTTAATGTATGGCTGCACAACAAATTCAAACAAATTCTGGCGTTCTTGAACGTATGTATCAATATATGCTCAGAAGATGCAATGTTTGTATTAAAGGTGGTGGTCGTTATTTTAAACAATTGTTATAATATCTATACCTAATATCACGTAAGAAAATAGTAGATGGCGCATGAGATCCGACCGTTTTTACATAAATATTTAAATTCGTGAAACCAAACTTTGTAAATATTAAAAATATTTTATCTGTAAAATGTACGAGACCATGAATAAAAATTACATCAAAATATAGTTAAATATCAATTAATTCTGAAGATTTTATTTGATAATTGGCAGCTGACAAGTGATATTTATTTTCGTTTTTGTGAACTGGGTTAGCATTCTGACCAAACAAATGGCATAATTTATATCCTTATCTAAACCAACAGTATAAATAAATATATTTAAGAATCATTGCTAGAAGTTAAAATAAGCAAAGTAACAGGTCACAGCCAACTAAAAGTAAGGTAGATGATTACTCTTTTAAGACCCTGTAGCTGGAAAACGGTGCGTTTTCAGTTATGGGTTTATTAGTAAAAGTTAGTCTATCTTGCTTTCACTTCATACCCTTTAAATTTGTAACACATGTTCGTTAACATTTTATCGTGTATATGCAAATATCTTCTATATATGAATTATATATTTCATTATTTTACTTTCTTAACATTTTTATATATTAATATATAGACATATTTAAGGAAAAGATGAAATTGTAAAACAATTAATGGGGTATGTAACCATAGTATTATATATTTTTGATAATAATGTTATTAGGGACCTTAACAAGTGAATGTTTACCAATATTTCTATATACGATTTTTAGCACAATCCCTGTACATCCCTTTACCAAGGGTAGTGGGATGTAAAAATAGATGTATACGAGGCATGAAACCACTTTCAATACATCACTTTAATAAATAACTCTCACAAAGGCTCTGAAGTATTCAATATGTCTGGAGTTTTCCCAATCATTCCATAATAAATCCCTGCGATAACGTAAACAAACATGGCGTTATGTCGCGACACGGGTCCGTACTCTGCCTCAACGGCCCATCCATCGTCCGGTTGCGCACAAAGCGAGCGATTCATCAGCGGCTAAGCCACGCCGTTGCTGTAACACATCACTCAATGGAAAATGTTCCAGCCACTGCACGTGTTGCACTGCTTATACACTTCTGTCCATCCAAGTGCACTCAGTGCCATGTCAATGCAATCTATGCATCACACGAATTTGTGTCAATGCGATCCAAGACCAAGCAATTAATTCGATTGCTTCGACTGGCAGAAATGTTTCAAGTTGTATCAAGTCAGATGTCATTCCTGGATACAGTTCAAAACTTAATGCGATGTTAGGCCTAAATTTGTGCTAGAATAAATGTATTTACACATGTTATAAGCAATTTTGCGAACATGATCTATACGAAACACTTCATAACTAACATTATTTTAAAAATTCTTGAGATATTATGTTAGGTAGCGTAAGATTCTTGCCAAAAACTTCTAGATTGATTTGAGGAAGATATGAACAAATCTGACTTAAGAGAGTAATTTAGAATCTTTTCTACCTAGCAATAGGAATAGTAATGAAAGATAAAAATTGAATGTAAAGTAATATTTTAAATCGTCACTAATGTGCACAAAAATCGTTATTAAAAGTTTAGAAATTGGCATTCAAGTGATCCATTATTTGACGATTTCATGCAAATCCAGTGATGCCAACCTTGTTATAATAATTATTGTACATGTAAGTTAATATGTATTTGAAAATTGTACGATGTATAATAGTAAATTTGTACGAAAAAATACAAAAAAAATATGGGCAAAAAGAACGAATTAAATAATTCCGATAAAGAAGTTTGAGATAAAAAAATATAATTTTAAGTGTCCTTTACAATTACTTCAATGTCTGAGATTAGCAACATTGAGTGTTAGACAAAAATTAATATTACTTTCATTTTTACAATTTTCACTTCGGCACTGAATTTCCGTTCTATCACTCACACGTTTATTTTCCTCAGCCCTACGGGCAAATAAATTCCACATAAATGATAGAAAGTAGAACTTCAGTGCCTTCAATAACTATCATTTACTTATTTCTGACAAGCCCACTTCATTTGTAATCACTAAAACTTTGAACTTCGTTCTTTTAATATCAAATACTCAAACTTTTTGATATTTATTCTTTATTCTTGCTACCGGCCACAAAGTCACACTGAAATTATTTACAGCCTAATTTCAATGTAAAATATGGAAAAACATTTTCTCCAATCTCAGTTGTCCTTCCATGTATAATTTTATGTTTTACGAGTATAATGCTTCACTGTTTCACTTCATTTATTTATTTTTTTGTATTAAAACAAGAACTTCAAGACCGTTTCAATTTGAACCAAACATGGTAAGGAAGCAGGCAAATCTCACAATAACTTAGCAGCAATATAAGTACATCGTTTGTATTCGCTCGTCATTTGTTGCATGGCTAAGTAGATAACATTTTATATCACCGTCAAACATACGAGTACTAAAAATTATTTCAAAATTCATATTAATCTATAAATTATGTATTACTTTTGTAATTTTGACAAAATATGCTTGTGCATAATTGAGTGCATTTTACTTCCATATTAATTACTAAAATAGAAAAGTTAGAATTCATTATGAGATGCAGCGACATGCCTGCGCTCTTTCAGGTGTTTAATTTATTCTCACTGCAGTTTAAATTAAATTTCTATTCGATTCTTTAAACTGTTGACCTATTTTAATCTTCATAGGAAATGCTCTTGACTTTTTCCTATCATATTTTCATTAATTCCTTCATATTTAATTCCTTTTTGTTATAGGATGTTGTTTGTTTGCAAATATTTCTGTTCGTTAAAACTTAAATAATTAAATGCTAGTTAATATTTATTACTAATAAAATATAGGGCAAATTATCTATTTGTAGCAGTAATAAGTATTTTTTAGTTAATAAAAAAAATAACATTTTTAAATATTATGATTTTTGGTCACTTAGAAATTTCTCTTATGTCCTTGAAATGTAGAAAATTGGTACATAGATTCAAACTGAGGTATACTAGCCTACAGAATATCATTATTATAAATAAATAAATATATCATCACGGCATATTACCCATTCTGGGTGTACAGTTTACATTTATTAATACTATGTACCAGTTCATCACATTTTGTCTAAAATATTGTTGCTAGGTTCCATAAACAATCCTCAAATTAAATATTATTTTATAAATGAATTTTATAATTCAAGTAAGAATAATAAATTGAAGGGAGAGATGCTGTATCTATGCCTATAAAATATGTTAACCATAAAAAGTGCAATATCAATATCTTAGAAAATATTAGCACGTAAAAAGAAGTTGACTGCGCTAGCGCTTCGTGCGGCCAGTGCCGGCACTACTCGGTTAGAAAGCGAGTCACGTTCTCCACCACGTCTATTTACCTCATGCATATTAAAACAAGAAAAATATGCATCTGCCCACGGGATCCAAATTAAAGTTGCTTTTGGACTGCGGATGTAAAAAACAACGGATATTTTAAAATTTTAAAGCCGCGAAATGTTTAACATTTTTAATCAGATCTCTTTGTGGGTGAAAATGAACGCTGTAGGAATAATAAAAGTGTAAAGCTGGAAAAGTAGAGCAATCTTTTGAAGCTGGTAAAAAATAAAAAGCTGAAAAATATGCTAAGTAATTTACGTCTACGAGGGTCACGCTAGAATTATTGAGAATAACTAACGTGGTCCATATTTTTTAAAATTTTTATTTTCAATAGACAAAGTAGTTCCGTTCAATAATAAAACACTTCACCATTCTTTTGTTCCACTTCTTAAAAACCTCCAGCCAATATTCTTTTGCGATACATATTTTCATAATAATCATGAATTGAATTGCATCATCAGTCTCTTCTTCAAACTAAAACCATTGATTAAAATAATGTATATAGATTGGCAACTTTACGCGCATTTACGTAGCATACTGTACAGCGACGTATTATGGTGCCACCTTTAATAATTTTGTTATGTGGCCGTACTAACATTCGATAAGATTTGCGGTAATTATGTTCGGATATATTCGTGTGAAGTCGCTTGGAGTCGGAGACACGAAATTGTTAATAAAAAATAATTAGATATTTAATAATCGCGTAACTGTTTTTGAATAACAAATAAATTAATTCATTATTATTTTTACGGATACTAAAAATGAACTTCAAGAATTTTGTGAATTATGAAAAAAATATTTTTGACTAAGAATTCTTATCAAAATGTGTATAGGTATTCTCATTTTTTACCCTTTAATAATGTACTATATTATGCATGAAATAAATTAAGCTATTTTATCAAATACATATAAAAAATAAGACGAAAAAACCTTAATAAGGAATATAGAAATATATGATAAAGCGCTACAAAAATTAAACATGAAGATCAATAAAGAAAAAACGAAAACCATGATACTAGGAAGAAATGAACAACACCACACGATACAACTAAAAAATGAAAATCTACAGCAAGTCCAAAAATTTAAATACCTGGGGGCAATGATCTCAGAAAATGGAAGATTTGATGAAGAAATAAAAGAAAGAAGAACTACAGGAGGCAAAATATTCAATAGCATCAAACACAGCTTCTTAGGAAAGAAAGAAATACTGAAAGAGACCAGAGTACAAATATTTAAAAAAGTAGTGACGCCTATACTCATACACGGAGCTGAAACATGGACATTAACGCAAAGACAAAAAGAAAAAATTACGGCTACCGAAATGAGATTCTTGAGAAAAATAGAGGGGAAAACAAGACTGGACAGAATTGAAAACACAACCTACAGACAAAACTTAAAAGTAAAAGCAATAGAAGATAAGATAGCAGAAGGACAGATGAGATGGTATGGGCATGTAGAAAGGATGGGAGAGGAGAGAATAGTTAAAAAAGTGTTTGAAGCAAAAATTGGAAGAAAGAAACCACGAGGACGACCAAGAAGAACGTGGCTGGAAGAAGTAAAGGAGGCAGCGCAAAGAAGAGGTTTAACTTGGGAAGAAACGAAGACAGCAACACAAGATAGAACAGAGTGGAAAGAAATATGGAGAAGACCAACGAACCAGAACTCAACCCCCTCCCCCGCAAGCCGGGGGAACGCCTTACACCCGTGAGGGTAGAAAGGTGCAGGATTAAGTAAGTAAGTAATAATCACGTAACTGTTTTTGAATAACAAATAAATTAATTCATTATTATTTTTACGGATACTAAAAATGAACTTCAAGAATTTTGTGAATTATGAAAAAAATATTTTTGACTAAGAATTCTTATCAAAATGTGTATAGGTATTCTCATTTTTTACCCTTTAATAATGTACTATATTATGCATGAAATAAATTAAGCTATTTTATCAAATACATATCAAAATATCTCATGTTAATTTTATTTTTGGACAAATTACTTTTTTGGAAAATTTTCAAATTCCAACTGTGGATTTACAGATAGGTACATAGGTACATAATGCTAAATTTTATAATTCTTACAATTTTATGTTTTCAAGTAAAAAAGAAATAAAATAAAAAAAAAGTATCACAAGGCATTCTCGTCCTTTGTCAAACTCGCCTCGTGGTTCGTTTTGTAAACTTGGACTCGTATGTGACCAGGTCTTATGAAACATATCTTTTATATATTTTTTTTTTTCTATTAAGGTTATTTTTATACAATGTGATTTAAAAAAAAAATGCGACATCAAAAATATGATTAGTGCATTTTTGTCGGTTATATTGGTAGCGCTTCCCGCTAATAATTGAAATTTCACATTGTGACAGTTTGTGTATTTTGTGTTGTGAATTTTGTCTGATTATTTACGTTAATACATACATTGTATCAAACAATGTGCTTATAGATCTTCTTAATGACGTATTAACACTGCTTTTATAGGCTTAAAGTACACCGAAATAGAAAAAAAAATATACAAAATTATTATATACTTTGTATTTGAGACCTATTTATTTTTATTAACAAATAGATTTCAACAAGATTGTCTGGAAAATCATTTTTCAATCATTAAAAATAGAGGCGGATACAATCCAAATCCAACTGCAAAATAATTTAGGCAAACATTGCAAAAAAAAGAACATAAGAATTTTAAAATTAGTTGGAAGGGGCAACTGTGAAATAGATGAAGATGAAATTATTGATATAAGGAAATATCAGAATACATTATACCGCCTCAAGAAAATTTATGTGAAATAACTGAAATTGTTGAAGACAGTAAAAATAATGACAATGAATCTCAAATTCAATAGTCAAATAATTTATATGAGGAATGTGCTGTGGTGTACTTTACTGGATATTTGGTTTTTCGTTGTAATGAATAATATAATTGCGAAAATTGTAATAAAATTTTAAAGAAAAATGACCTTTTCTTAGTGAAAAGGAAATATATTTAGTTCTAAAAGATTATGACAAAGTGAATGATATACAATATCTTTGCAGACCGAATGAAGAGATGGTAAAGATTGTGTCAGAATTATTGAAATTTTATAGGGAATTTACAAAGCAACATTTACATTCAAACAATATAACCAGGAAATTATTAAAAAATTGTGTACAGTGCATAAATTCACATTCAAGTAACTGGTTAAATAAAAGTGATAGATGCTTCGAGCATAAAATTTTTGTTATAAAAACATTCATTAAAATAAAAATTTTAAAAACTTTAAAATAGATATTGCAGATATTACAAGAAAATCTTCTAAAAGCAAAATAAATATTTGTATTACAAATAATAATTATTGAATTATTGAAAGGTGTAATAAATTTTTAGGTCAATGGTTTTTAAA
Organism: Ophonus ardosiacus; assembly: GCA_943142095.1. Taxonomy (NCBI): domain Eukaryota; kingdom Metazoa; phylum Arthropoda; class Insecta; order Coleoptera; family Carabidae; genus Ophonus; species Ophonus ardosiacus. The sequence continues at coordinate 39,568,960 of OW964823.1, forward strand.
TAAATATAATCTTTTTCTAATTGTTACTTTTTCTTTAATTACATATTGGTGGTCAAAGAATATATTGAAAAGATTGCTTAGATTTTATAAGCATTTATTATTATTATTATTATTATTATTATTATTATCAAAATAAACTTCCCGAAATTTAAACATTAATAACTATGTGTGTGAAGTGATCGAGTGTGATTTTAACTACTAGGGTTCCATTTTAATGAAACTTGTTTCAATAACGCTTGGTAAGCACTTTATTTAAAAAAGAATAGCTATTTATGATATATTTATGTTGAAAGTAACATTTTAATTTGGTGAAGCAGTGTGGTCCAAACCTTCAAATGCATATATGGATATAACCGCTGTAATTCATATTAAATTGTTTTTCGATTCAATGATAAATGAATTTTTATTAGAAATATTAAAAATGTTATGGAATATGTAATGTGTATGTATTAAAGATAAATGTATAATTAAATTAAATTTCTCTGAAGAAATGACGAAACAAATTAATTGGCTCCGCCTGAGGTCCCGCCCGCCGACGAGTTCTATCATGCTGCTATCTAGCATCGAATTAAACACATGTATAGTAGACAATCGCCACACAGATGGCTCCCATTCTTACAGAATAAAAATGTGTTACGCGGTTTGACTACAGCATTGCCAATCTATATATACTACTATTATAAAACACTAACGGCGGAGCCCTAGGGTATACTCGGCGTAGCCGAGTTTACGCTAGTCTATATATACTATTTAATCAATGCTAAACCTTCTATTCGGTACCTACCACTGAAATATATTCTAACTGGAATGCGAGTACAAACCGTGACTGTGAAGGCATATTGAAAGCCTGCTGGAGCAGTCGGCAAACATCGAGGTAGTTCGTGAGTAGACGGAAATTATTTCGTGTGGCGAAGGTTTAAATAAATGAAGCATAACATGAAAATAAAGCGATCAGCTATGATACGAGTTATTCGGCTAGGTTCGGTTCGGCACGACCGTGCGCGAACAGGACCAGCCATTATTGTTCAATGAGGCTTCAGTGCAGCGTACGCTGATAGGTAGAGTATGCGAGTTCCAGTTAGTATATATAATAATAATAATAATAATAATAATAATAATAATAATAATAATAATAATAATAATAATAGATTTATTTTCTGAAGACACAAGAAGTGTATAGAAGACGTCAATAAAATATATAAAATTAGGATACATTGAACTACAAGATTAAAAATTCATTAACATTATAAAAATTGTGTTCTAGAAGATACAATTTCAAATTCTTTTTAAAAGTACTTTCGGACACAGCCGATTTTATTAAGTCTGGCAGTTTATTATATAAAATAAGACCAAATCTATTTGGAGAATTTTTAACAATATCTAGTCTTGAACTAGGGATATAATAATTATTTTGGCTTCTAGTATCATGGTCATGTTTAGCTGAAATTAAAGTAAAAGAATTCTTATTCTTATGTATGTAAAGACACATCTCAAAAATATAAATACTTGTTAACGTTAATAACTTTAATTGTCGAAAAATATTTCTACATGTTTCATGATATCACCTCAAAATAAAATTTTAAAATTTTGTACACCCGTTCTATAATAATGTGGGAAAAGCTCATTAGTTATTAGTGTAGATCGGATAACCGGAAGTATCACGTATACAAGCTATCATAAGTTTTTCTTAAAAAACAAATACATTGAATATAATTTTTCAGTAACTTTTAATAATAAAAATTGAATATAATGGCACAATCTTCAATTTTACTATAATACCATTTAGCAAATAGCTTTAAATAACTCAAAATATGAATTTATAAAATAATTTATTGTTATACATCATCTTGCCTATGCGTCAAACAAAAATAATATTTTAACAACAATTTTGACATATTTAAACAAATGTCTCTGTCAGGAAGGAATTACATTAAAATTAATAATGAAACCGTGTTAAGGAGAATATAATAGTAAAATATTTAATTCTAATGATATTAAGGTTTGTAAAAATAATATATTTACCGACCCCGGTGGTGTAGTGGGCAACGTAGCCAACTCACGATCCAAGGGTCCCGGGTTCGAATCCCGGGTAAGGTATGATTGTTTGTGTGCGTCTTTATTATTTCATTATCATCAATGCAACGAATAGAATGTACAAAGTTACTAAAATTGAAGCAAAAGATAACTCACCCCCATCCAATCAATTGTAATAAGTTTGTAAAACTTTAAATACAATAAAGAATTATTATTATTATTATTTTTATTATAAAAATAATATATTTTCCATCATACATAAATATATTAGATGTACAGGATGATTTGATTTAATTTTTCTATGTTTGCAGCACTATAAATCAATATTAATTTACAACTACACATTTACGAAATGGATCATGTACGACGAAGAATTTACACAGATTGCGTTTTAGAGAACCTGGAAGTTGATGCTGATTTTTATAATAATATGCGTGTGACGATTTTTTCTCAAAATCTATTAAAATATGATCCAAAACTTCTCAAATTTGGTATTTAAAACTATATGTTATAATTTCAAACAATATATTAGATTTTGACCATACGAGTATATGATAAATCGAATATAGTACTTAATTAAATAAATAAATAAATAATATATCATCACGGCATATTACCCATTTCTGGGTGTGCCAGTATCTACAACACATGTAGACATCGGTAATGATGACGATATATTTTACCGTGTGGGCGCTTACCAGGCGTCACCTCACGGGCACTCATAGCTGGCGTGGAGAGTGCACCACAGGGGTCACTTTTGTGCCATTTAAAATTGGAAATATTTGGCGTCTGTGAGGATCGAACCCGGTTCCCCCAGGTTCGCGACCAGACACTCAGGCACGCGGCCACGGGACCCCGTACTTAATTTGGAGCTCTAATAGATTTTTGAGGAAAGACAATAAAACATACTCCAAAATTTTGTATTACAGACTTTTCCATTTATTGGACACCAAATTAGATTTTATTTACAAACGATCAACCGAAGTGATACTTTACTTAAAGCTCACTGCTATTTTAAACATGGAATTGGTGGGAGGTCATGTGCTGGCCACATCAGATTTTTTAAGATGACATTTGCTATCATTAGTGAAACACTAAGGTATGAAACTTGGGTGTCACGACTATGATTAGTCCATAACTTTTTGATGGCTAAGTCAATAACGTGAAATTACTGTTTTTCAGAAAGCTACATTCAACACTAAACTTTCCTGTCCCAACGTAAATTGTGATATCTGTAACGATTTAGACGAAAAAATAAAATAACATGTAAGTGACTGCGCCATGTAATTTTTAAAATAAATTTTATCTAGCAGTTATTCAAATGCAAGCAATTAAATCTCCTTCGCAAATTCTAATACTTACAACAAATCCATTTGTTCAGCCTAAGACTCTTTTACTGCCATTATTATAATAAGACGATTAAATAATGTTAGAGTACTCTTAAACAACCTGAGAAGATTGTCAGTTCATAAACAATTGTTACTGTTATTAAAAATGAGATGTTTGACATTTGGATTGATTGCTAGATAAAATTTATTTTAAAAATGACACGGCGCAGTCACTTATATTTTATTTTTTCTGTTACAGATATCACATCTTACGCAAAGACAAAAAGGTTTGCTATGGAATGTGTCTTTCTGAAAAACAATAATTTTACGTTATTAATTTTGCCAATATGAAGTTATGCACTAATAATTGACGTGACACCTAAGTTTCATTCGTAGTGGATTGTTGAAACTGTTGATGGTTACAGAGTAAGCGAAATGTACATCTTGCAATAAAAATCATTTGTGAAGAAAAGGTACAAATTGTTATAAATTTTCATTATTTAAGAAACCTTCACGTTAACTCATTATATATTGTATAGTGCATAAGTGGTTCACTTATTATTACAAATATCATCTTAAAAGATGAACTATATCCATAAGGATTGTCAGACCAAATTTCGTTCAAGTAGAATAAAGCGTTTCGTTATTATAAACATAATTATTTTTTTTTTTTAGAAGAACTTTGGAGCAGAATACTGGCTATACAGTACACTTTCGGATAAAGGTAAATTTAGTTAAATCGTCTGATTTTTGGCCCAGAAATCTGTGGTTAACCCGGCAGCGGGCAGGTGGGGTGTGGTACACCCCAGTCACTTTATAATTGCCGCCATTTTTGTAATACCGGCCGTACACAATCATCTTGCCATCTACCTTTCGCAAATATATTGGCCTGTCAATACGCAACAGGATTCAGTCTCAACTAAATTGCGGAAAGAGTATCATCAAATCAAAGTGACGTGGGGTGTATTAAACCCCACTTGTCCATAAACGTAACAAAAATTCTCTGAAGTGTACAGATACGAATATAATTATTTTGAAATTTCAAGGTACATTTTATATATCTTTTATATATTACTGAATTTTATTTAATTTTTCTAAGTGTAGTATATCATATTTTGAAAAAGATCAGGCGCATTTGTTGGTCACGTGGAAAGAAATAGATACTGAAGAGAAAGTCAATAAATAAAATTTATGATGATAACAATGAATAACCACCGCAGAAAAATTAAATTCAAAGCAAGGTCGCTGCACAGAATCTCTTAGGGCGAGAGATAGAAAAAGAAAATACGTCTGCAAGTCATGTTAAACATATTTATATATGTAGAGCACGCGATAATTTACTGTGAAAAGTGCAGCACATTTGAATCTTCATAATTTCTCTGTAGCTAAAAGCAACTTAGTAAATGTTTTTTTAGATCATAGATTCACTTTTCAAGATTAAGAATGTTATTTATTTTTGTTTGTAATATTTATATATTTCTTTGTTTTTATAATATAATGCCAAAGAATATTTTCAGTGAGTGTTTATAAGTTCTATTTTTTTTTTCACATAAATAATGAAATAATTTTATTGTTTCTTATTTCCATTGAACCAGGAACTTCTAAAACACCAATAAATATAATAATATCTAAAAAAAAATTACCGGATGTTTCATAAAATTAAAATTAAATTGGGGTTTGTCACACCCCACCTGCCCAAATTTGTAATTTTTTTTCACCTGCCCGCTGCCGGGTTAAGCCATGTCCATCTATTTCAGTGACAGCCTGTATATGACATTGACAACAAAGTTGTGGACAGTGCTTTATCCGAAAATAAAAAAGACAACAATTAAATTGATATATTTGATTATTTACAGCAGGGAATATCGAGAGATTAAAAAAGAATCAAAACATACGCAAGAAATACAAAAATTGCACACAGATTGTCATCTCTTATAGTTGACAAAGAAATCCTAAAAGAATTACGTATTGTATATTAAGGGCCGCTTTCATAATAAAATTTATCTTCACTTTAACACTTTAAATTAAAATTAAATATGTGTTCATTCTCATAATATAACTGGCACTTTAGCGAGCACCGTTAGCAATACTTTAAAATAAAAATAACGTCTTAAAGTAATTTTAATGAAAGTCTTAAAGGGAACCAGATGAAAACGGCCCTAAGGAAAGTAAGTTTACGTTTTACCTATTTTTGCTGCTTACCTAAAATTGAAACTTACCTCACACCACTACTTTGTCTGGTCATTTTTCGTGAAACAGCTTATAACAGCGGTAATAATAAACAAATTCCTATTTTCAGATTAGGTACTTCGAGAATATCTTTTAATACTGTGTTAACAAACAATTTTTAGAGAGTTTATTTTCAAGTTAAGTCTTACTCAATGTTTATTAGCATACATCCGTGGGTGAAGCTCGTGATAAACTATTCCTATGTTATAAGTAGACTACTCTGAATTTAATTCTTATTTACTATTACCGCTGATAGTGTCTCATAATTTCATGTGGTAATCAAAACACCTGTATACATTAAAGACACACTATTAACATATTTAGTAATTAACATATTATATAGTTATTTCCATATCAAGGCAGGGAAGTTCGTCTTCAATGACGAGATAAGCATTATTTTTTTTTCTGAAATCGTATAAGAATTTAAAATTACTGAATGGTACGTTATAACCTATTTTCATTTGATAAGTAAATGACATTGAAAACTTAAGAAACTGCATTAAATTTGTACAAGAATTTAAAAGAAATGTTTACTGGACTTCATGTATTTTAATTTTACGACTGTATTTCATATTAAAAAGTAAAATATGTTTGTGAGAGAAATTCAATTCCCCTGCCGATTTTGTGACAACCATGAAACAGTAGGCAATGTAAAAGATGTACTTATTTGTACAAATACTTTCCAATTGATCTTCTGAACAAATACAACATGTTGAAAATTACGGTTTAATATTTGAAGCTAGTAGCGGCGGCAAATGCATTAAATGTCGCCTCAATCACATCAGCGCATCCGAGCGTTGTCGGTGACGTCGGCCGGGATATTTCACGGTACAGCGCGCTCTACAAACGGGAAGTGTTCAAACAACAGCCTGCTGCATCGTTGCTTTTTTCCATCACCTGACAATCGTGGTTATAGGAAGAACCATTTCTCATAAAGGAAAATGTGCTATGTTTTTCAAACGAAGGAATCATTGATTATTAATTGAATTAAATCATAGATTATAGATTTCACACATTCAGTACTATTAGTAAGCAGAAAGATAAGTGAAAGACTGTGGATCCTGAGTGATTAATTTAATTCACCAAATTAGTTTTTATTTTTATTTTAAGACCTTTAGATGTAAAGTGCGCTTTACAATCTCAGGATAAAGAGTAAAAGGCATTTTTTTGTTTAATTCAGGAAATCCTTTCTTATTAATTTTTTAACTCTCCAAATGTATATTTTTAGTGGCACTGGTAAGTAGATAAGAAATTTTTAATATAAAAATATAAATTTATTTACTTACTTAATCCTGCACCTTTCTACCCTCACGGGTGTAAGGCGTTCCCCCGGCTTGCGGGGGAGGGAGTTGAGTTCTGGTTCGTTGGTCTTCTCCATATTTCTTTCCACTCTGCTCTATCTTGTGTTGCTGTCTTCGTTTCTTCCCAAGTTAAACCTCTTCTTTGCGCTGCCTCCTTTACTTCTTCCAGCCACGTTCTTCTTGGTCGTCCTCGTGGTTTCTTTCTTCCAATTTTTGCTTCAAACACTTTTTTAACTATTCTCTCCTCTCCCATCCTTTCTACATGCCCATACCATCTCATCTGTCCTTCTGCTATCTTATCTTCTATTGCTTTTACTTTTAAGTTTTGTCTGTGGGTTGTGTTTTCGATTTTGTCCAGTCTTGTTTTCCCCTCTATTTTTCTCAAGAACCTCATTTCGATAGCCGTAATTTTTTCTTTTTGTCTTTGCGTTAATGTCCATGTTTCAGCTCCGTGTATGAGTATAGGTGTCACTACTTTCTTAAATATTTGTACTCTGGTCTCTTTCGGTATTTCTTTCTTTCCTAAGAAGCTGTGTTTGATGCTATTGAATATTTTGCCTCCTGTTGTTCTTCTTTCTTTTATTTCTTCATCAAATCTTCCATCTTCTGAGATCATTGACCCCAGGTATTTAAATTTTTGGACTTGCTGTAGATTTTCATTTTTTAGTTGTATCGTGTGGTGTTGTTCATTTCTTCCTAGTATCATGGTTTTCGTTTTTTCTTTATTGATCTTCATGTTTAATTTTTGTAGCGCTTTATCATATATTTCTATATTCCTTGTTAAGGTTTTTTCGTCTTCTGCTATGATGACCATGTCATCTGCATAGCATAGTTCTGCTATTTCCACTCTTCTCAATTTCCAATGTCCTATGTAGTATTTCTTTACTTCTTTCTTTGTCTCTTTTATTCCTTCGTCAAGAATTAGCGTAAACAGAAGCGGGCTCAAAATGCATCCTTGTCTTACTCCGGCTGTAGTTTCAAATGTATTGGAGGTCTCTTGTTTCACTCTTACATAGCTCTTAGTCTTTGAATATAGGCTCTGAATTCCTGTTATTAACGTATTTGATATTCCCCTTTTTCTTAGCGTTTTCCATATGTCTTCTCTATTGATTCTATCAAACGCTTTCTCTAGATCAATGAAGCAAACATGTACGTTTCTCCCTTCTTTTATTGCCTTTTCCCCTATTTGTCTTAGTATGAATATCGCATCATTTACTCCTCTATTTGGTCTAAAACCAAATTGAGTTTCCTCTAACGATTCTTCCAGCTCTGTTCTTAGTCTACTCTCCAAGATTCTTGCATATATTTTGGCCACTGTGCTTATTAGGGTAATTCCTCTATAGTTCTGGCACTCTCTGCTATCTCCTTTTTTAAATATTGGTGTTATGATACCTATTTGCCATTCTGTTGGTGTTATTCCTTTTAGCGCTTCATTCATTATGTCTTTAAGTTCTTGTAGTGCTGATTCGGGTAGTGCTTTCAGCATGTCTGCTGTTATTTTGTCATGTCCGGGAGCTTTTCCTCTTTTGGTTTTTCTTATTGCTTTTATTATTTCTTTCAAGCTTATTTCTTCTTCTTGTGTTGTTTCTGTTTCCTTTGTTCGTGTGCGATGACTTTCTTGTTGTTCTTCATCTTTAGTATCCCTTCCCTCTAGTAGTTCTATGAAATACTGTCTTCATCTGTCCATTATTCTGTCTTCTTCTGCTATCGTCTTTCCTTCCTTATCTTTAATGTTCGTAATTGTTGCTGTCTTCTTTTGTCTTATATTTTTAAGTGTTCCGAAAAATAATTTCTGGTTTTCATTGTATGCGTTTTTCATTTTTTCACCAAATTCTCTCCATGCTTTTTCTTTTTCTTCCTTTATTACTCTTTTTACTTTTTTATTTTGTTCTTTATATTTTTCATAGTCAATAGGTTCTTTCGTTTGTAGATATTTATTCCACTTGTTCTTTTTTTCTTTCACTGCAACTTTTACCCTTTCCGACCACCATCTAGTTTTGTTTGTGTTTCTGTTCACTATTCTAGTCGTGCCGCAGCTTTTTTCTGCTGCCTCTAGTATTGTCTTTTTGAAGTTCTCCCATTTCTTTTCTATGTTTCCTTCTTTTTCTTTTGCTTTTTTCTTAAACTCTTCGTTGACGTTCTTTTGAAATTTTTCTTCTATCTCTTGTCTTCTAAGTTCACGGCATTTTATTTTCTTATTTACTATCTTTCTTTTGATTTCGTTCTTTGTGATTACTTCTTGCTTTAGTATCATTGTTACAAGGAAATGGTCGCTTCCAATCTCTGGTCCTCTTTTTACTTTTATGTCTTTTACTCTATTCCAGCTGTCTATGTTAATTAGGAAATAATCTATAATCGATTTTTCATTTCTGCTTATAACTTGTCTAGTTATTTTATGTATTTCTTTGTGCTTGAAGTGTGTATTTCCGATTTTAAACTCGTTCTCTAGGCAAAACTCTATTATTCTTTCCCCGTTTGTATTCATCACATTCTCTCCATTCCTTCCTAAGCACCACTCTATTCCATCATTCTTATTTCCTACCCTCCCGTTAAGGTCTCCCATTATTATTACTCTCTTTTCACTTCTGTCTACTATTTCTTGTAGTTCTTTAAAGAAGTTATCTTTTTCTTCTTTTCTTGCGTCCTCGTTCGGTCCATAGCCCACAATTAGCGTGTATTCTTCGTTTTCGTCTCCTTCCTTAACATTTATTGATAGTAATCTTTCATTCAATAGGTTTTCTTTCGAAACATATTTCATCTTATCCTCTTTAATTAAAATTGCCACCCCTGCCTTGGCGTTTTCTTTTTCCGATACTCCTACCCAGTACATCCAATATCCATTTTGTGTCTTTGTGATTCCTTTGCCTTTCCTCTTTGTTTCTGTTATACCCACGTAATCCATATTCATTTTTGCCAGTTCTTCTGTTAATTCATATTCTTTCCCTGTTAAACTTTTTACATTCCATGTTCCAAATTTTATTATTTTCCTTGGTTTATTTACTCTATTTTTTATTTTGCCCTTCCCGTACTTAATTATATATGTTTTGTTGTTCCTTATCGTATCCTTTTCCTTTGCTTGCGACGTCTTTCCTTTTTGTTGCAATTTTCCTCGTTTTTCCCTTAGTTTTTTGGCACAGTACCTCCTTCTTCTTTGACCTCTATCAGCTTCTTTTCTGTTTTGTCCCATTTCCATTCCTTTCCATTTATTGTTATTTTCTGATAGCCTATCTTCAATATGTCACCTGCCTTTTTATTCTTCTCCGCTAACATTTTTATTTCCTTTTGTATTTCGCGCTCGTTTCTTGTTAGTTCGTTGTTTATGAAAATTTTGTCCTTTAAAGTTCGTAGGTTCTTTTTATTCGCCATTACTTTTTGTTTATCTTGAAAATTTTCCATTTGTACCTTACATGTCTTCTCTCCTATCTTTAGTGCTTCCTTCACTTGTACATTAACTCCAATTTTCTTGTGTATGAAGTCTTCTACGGTGTTTTTTAGGTCATTTCTGTTGATTGAGTCTGTTCTTAGCCCTACAATCACGAAATTATTTTTGATTTTTTCTTTCTCTAATCTCTCGATTCTCTCTTTCATGTCGTTCAATTCTTTTTTGATCTCTATATTTTCTTCCTTCAGCTGTTCATTTATCTGTTTCATTCGTAATAGTTCTTCTTGATATTCTTTCTGATCCTGTTTTATCTCTTTTGTATCATTCTTTATTTGTAATATAATTTTCATTAAATCTCTTAGTTCTATTTTATCACTTTCTTCTTTGTTACTTTTGTCCGGTGTTCTCATAGTCTTTCTACTTCTTTTTGTTATATCTTGGCCATATGTACTCTCTCTCTTCCTTTTACTGTCATCCGACGTGTAATCTTCTCTATCCGATGACATATTCGCACAACTTTCCTGAGTACGGGCCTGACTAAATTTTATCTTGTTTGCACGCTCTAGCTGCTCCGCCACTACTCGCTTACGCTTGCTTACCTCTGTATTGTATGTCCTTGGCTACTGTCTCGCCACTGTATACACTTTTTACTCTAATTTAGAGCTTCTAGGCACTTCTCACTCCACTTTCTTTATTCACAACACTCTCTTATTTCACCAGAGTTTATTTGTTTCCTATGGCCGCGAATTAATGCGTGATATCTTTCGTATATCGAATTTGACTATCGCCGCACGATCGACACAACCGTCTTCACTGCCTGCCACAACTCAACTTTTCATATAAATTTATTTATTTTCTTTTAAACAGCAGCTACGTGATTAGATAATTTATTATTTTCAATTAATATTTCGTGTCGGCTAGTGGCACTAAAAAAGTACACTTCAAGAATTAAATAAATAATAAGAAATAATTTTCAGAATATTGGAAAATTCTTTTTGATTTCTGTAGCGAAAGCACCCACTTAACAATTCTACCAAATGTTTTCTCTTTTCGTCACGAAGCGAAAATTTGGTCGCTTGTGTGTTTCAAAATATTAATATTAGTCTGAAAGCGTACGATTCGAGATGAAAGTGTTTGTTATAATATTTTCTATTTTAATAATATAAAACCCAATAACTCCTGAAACAAAAAGAAAATGCGAATAAAGAATTATTCTAAAGTACATAGTGCATGCTGTCAAGATTCGGAAAAGTAAAACTGCATTCACCAGCTTTCTATGAAAGAATTCTAAAGTACGTGCGGTAACTACTGATCAGTACATCATGCTGTATCTGCCATTTAATTATTATCTGGAGTTGTGAAACATCCTCTTTAAAATTATGCAATTTATTTGTATAAGTTTTGTGGAATAATAATTATAAATCACAAAAAAACGAAGAAACCTATATTTTCTACATTTTCTCACTCAAAATTCCATGATTTTTGTTTTTATTTGGTTTATTTATTAAGTGTGGAATTTAGGGCTAAGTGTACAATGTCATATTGTACATACATCGCCCAGTACACGCCTTGCCTTGTACTTTGTCCTGAAGTACAAATTCCCACTTTGTGCAAACACAAATTTTATAAAAAATACATCCCGAAGAACAAATTGTAAATAAAAGTAATACCAATTACTCAATCTCTTCCGATGCGATAAATTATTTTTTTTCTCAATCAACGATATTACTGCCAAGATTCTGATTTACATAAGCCCGTAGCTTTAGATTAAAGTGTAATAGTATATTACTAACCGAGGTGCAAACTGTTTCATTGTTATCGAGGGTGAAGACAGCTAACCAACACGCGAAGCACCCAGGTTTGCTATAGCCCGATACATGATGAATCTTTGACCGAGGTTTGTATACTATTTTATTCGCAATCGAAAATTAATAATGAGTATTTGGTATTTAAATAATTTCACATATATTTACACTTATTTATATTATTTACAATTTCATTTAAAGAAGCTTTGTTTACAAGTTGAGTGATCTCTCAGGGTGGGAATGGGAAATAGACCCGAATTTGGGATGTGACAGGTTGGTGTTTCAAATATGTACAGTGTGATTATAGCTGAAGTTGGAAATTTAACACTTCCCAAGCTCAGCTATAATCATTATATACTTTCCGATCTCTTGGAAAGTGAGGCTAACAATAACTAACTTCCCAACTTTTTAAAAGTCGGAAATCGTCATGTTACTAACCAATTGTGAATAAAGTTATTTAAATGTGCTTAAAATGTATGTATAATTAGCGCAATTGGAAATAAGACGAAGAAAACAGCAAAAAACTGTAAAATAAGCAGTGTTATGTAATACGTAATGTCGATTTTTAGTAATTTTGTTGCAAAATTTTGTATTCATAGCCGTTTATTATACTGTACCATAAAACTGCAACACAAGAAATATTAAAAAAATAAATCGCAACGGTAATTCTTGAAATATTGGCTTTGAAAACTTATTTATCAACCGTGTTGAGACTATGACATGAGCACATAGTTTCTCTGTAGGATGTGGGGTAATTAATAATGTAGCGCTTTTAAATTTAAGAAACAAAATTAGAAAAAGCTGTTGAGAGAACAAAAGACTCTCCACCTACATATAATCCTGAATAAAATGTGTTCCGTAATTTTGGTGCGTGTATATATATATACATATATTTAATAATTTTCATGCTTCAATAAGCAGTAAGTAATAATAAATTGGAAAGAAAAAAATACATTACATTATTCTACAAATATGTGTGAATGGATGAATATTAAATCAATTTTGCAGCACAAGCCGCAGGCAATTATTTAAATTTGTTCAAATGAGTTATAGCAATTACATTCCAGTAAATTATCAAACTTTATTAATGACAATTAAAAACAAGTTTTTTTTATTTAGATATTAGATTCTTGAAGTGCGACTTTACAAAATAATAATAATTATGACCTGACTTAAATATCGCCATAACTACAATGTTTATCATCAGCAACTCGCCGTTTTTAACCATTCTTAAAATATAAAAGAAACATTTAAGATCAATCAATATTTATTATTATTTTTTCAACTTGTTTCGCATGCAAAAAACCGAAGTAGAGCATGCACAATGTACAAAAAAATGTTCTTTTGCCTGTAGCGATTTTAGTTCAGGTTACAAAAAGACGTATTTACTAAAAAAAATATCTCCAATGAGTTGAATAAAGATAATCTTTGAATGTCCCATTCAAAGCACTGAAAGTTTTACTCATTTTATTCATCACATGTATAAAAAGAATGTTAAGGTAAATGTTAACAAAATATTATTTGATCTTTCGACCTTATAAATAAATCTTGTTTATAATTATTTGTATGTAGGTACATATAACGAAGATACTCTTATTTAATAGGGTTATTTCATAAATTTTAATTTTATCTAATATTTTCTATATAATAGTTATTTACGTATTGAGGGTTATATTTTAGGACATATACAAACATCCATGTCCCTGATGGGAATCGAACCCACGACTCCGGAGCCGAGTGCTGAAGGTCGCTTGAGCGTTACCTCTAACCGCACGACCACCGAGGCGGCTAAAGAAAAGGTTCACCCCTGCAGACGAAATTTGAAGCCCAACGCGTAGTGGAGATCTTTTATTCTTCCACGGGTGTAAACTTCTTTCGGCCTGAGGTACATATGTTTTACGCACTATTGTAATCAAATGAAATATTTTGAAATTATATTTTAAATACATTTAAAGCGTGTGATGAGATAACCGATCTAAGTGATAGTTACCTTTGTTTATGAGCGTATACAATATGGAATATTCTGTACTAAATATGTATGAGAGAGGGAAGAATGTTCTTGAGTGAAATTGTTTAGTTTTGTAAGTGGTTAAGCGAGTTTGTTAAGGAAGTATTGAGTATTAATAGTTCAGAAAGCTCCGTCATTGATTTGACATTATAAAACTGTTTTCCAGACCTCTTATCATTAACCATTAGAGACTGCCTATTTTTGTGAGTACTTTTAAATTTAATATAATTGACCTAAAAACAAAAAGTTATAAGAAAATATAAGTTTTTAGTCGTGATGCATTTTTACCTCCCGCTACCCTAGGTAAGGGAGGTATAGGTTATCGTGCTAAAAATCGGATATAGAGATTTTAGTGAATAAGCACGTTTTGATGTCCCCAGAATCCGATTTTAACATTTTTACAATGATGTCTGTAGGTATGTATGTGTGTGTGTGTCTGTGTGTATGTGTGTGTGTGTGTGTGTCTGTGTGTGTGTCTGTGTGTGTGGATCTTGTGGACACGATTACTCAAATACTATCAATCAAAAAAATTTGAAATTTTGTATATCCATTCTATACTAATGTGGGAAGAGCTCATTAGGTTTTAGTGTATATCAGATAACCGGAAGTATCATTTATACAAGCTTTTAACAGTTTTTCTTGTAAAAAATTCATTGAATATAAATAATACAGGGTGTCTCGTAAATAGGGGGACATGGCTTAACCACAGATTCCTGAGGCTAAAATAAGACGATTTAACCAAACTTGCTTCTACCGGAAAGTGTACCATTCAACAAGAATTCTGCTTCAAAGTTCTTCGAAAAAAAATTAATTTTGCTTATAATAATAGGACGCGTTATTCGATTTGGATGAAATTTGGTATGACAGTTCATATGGTTATAAGTCATCTTTTAAGGTGATACTTGTTATTATTAGTGAACGACTAGTGTATGAAATTTAGGTCTCCCAACATTAATTAGACCGTAACTTTTTAATGGCAATGCCGAAAACGTTAAATTATTTTTCTTCAGAAAGATACATTCAATAGTAAACCTTTGTCTCTCTGTGTAATTTGTGATATCTGTTACGGTTCACACAGAAAAAAATAAAATCTGAGTGCCTGCACTGTTAAATTTTTAAAATAAATTTAATCTAGCAGTCTATCCAAATGTCAAACAAGTAATTTTTAATGACAGTAACGAGTTGTTAATCTTCACAACTTGTTTAGGAGTTAGCTGAGATATGTAATCGTCTTATTTATAATAATGGTAGTAAAATATTATTAGGCCGAATAAACGGATGTTACTAATTTTAGAATATTGCGAAGAAAATTTTTGACAACCCGTAAAACAATTGTTACTGTCATTAAAAATTACTTGTTTGACATTTGGATAGACTGCTAGATTAAATTTATTTTAAAAATTTAGCAGAGCAGACACTCAGATTTTATTTTTTTCTGTGTGAACCGTAACAGATATCATAAATTACACAGAGAGACAAAAGTTTTCTATTTAATGTATCTTTCTGATGAAAAATAATTTCACGTTTTCGGCATTGCCATTAAAAAGTTACGGTCTAATTAATGTTGGGAGACCTAAGTTTCATACACTAGTGGTACACTAATAATAACAAGTATCACCGTAAAAGATGACTTATAACCATATAAACTGTCATACCAAATTTCATCCAAATCGAATAAAGCGTCCGATTATTATAAGCAAAATTATTTTTTTTTCGAAGAACTTTGAAGCAGACTTCTGGCTAAATGGTACACTTTCCGGTGGAAGCAAGTTTGGTTAAATCGTCTTATTTTAGCCTCAGGAATCTGTGGTTAAGCCATGTCCCCCTATTTAAGAGACACCCTGTATATTTTCCACCATACATAAATATTAGATATACAGGATAATTCGATTTAAGTTTGATGTTTGCAGCATTATATATCAAACAGCTCTCAATAAGAACGTGATTTCAAAGTGTCAAATAATAGTTTGCAACTACACATTTACGAAATGGATAATGTATGGCGAAGAATTTACACAGATTGCGTTTTAGAGCATAAGGAAGTTGGTGATGATTTTGACAATAATGTATGTGTGACGATTTTTTCTTAAAATATATTATTGATCCAAAACTTCGCAAAGTTGGTAGGTATTTAATACTCTTATATAATTTGAAACAACATATTAGATTTTGACTATATATGATAAACCGGATGTAGTACTTAATTTGAAGCTCTAACAGATTTTTCAGGAAAAACATAATAAAATATAATCCAAAATTTCGTATTACAAACTTTTCTATTTATTGGAACAAAGTAGATTTTGTTTACAAACGATCAATCGGAAGTGAAACTGTACTTAAAGCTGATTGCTATTTTAAACAATGAATTGGCGGGAGGTCATGTGCTGGCCACATCAGATTTTTGTACAAAGTTTTTAGCATTAAAGCATGTGTTACAAATGAAGTGTGAAGTATATAAGACTTGAATAATGCATGGGGGCAATGAGGGCATTATTCCGCCCGGTTTGAATGGTTGAAATGAAGCCCTAGTACACTGAGGTCTGGTTACGTCAGACTCTATTACAACTTTTGATGAATATAAATGGTTATCTAAGGTCATATATCACGTTTGGGACACGATTTTCTAATACATTCAGACAGACTCACGAAAAATTATATTGAATTAATTTTGCGGGCATTCACTGTCAAAATCTATCAAAACTATAAAAACGTAGAGAACGGGTGCGAGAGAGATAATGAAATGAACAATGGAAATGTTAATTTAGGTACTTTTAAAAATAGAACACATAGTGTTTAATAATTTAATTTTAGCCGAATTAACATTTCATAAATATATTTAGAAGGCTTTGTGATGATGATATAAAATTTACAGTTCATAATTTTATATGGTTTATTTGTCACTAGGAGGAGGCTGTAATTTAGTTTTGAAGGAAAATAGAACACATAGAATTGAAATGGAAAATCACGAAACTTTTAATGAAAAAAATAAACATATTTTGCTATTTAGTAAATACTTTATCTGCCAATTACTTATATGTCAGTTATAAGGTAATTATTAGGAAATGGATATTACGGCCGTATGTAAAATGACACCTGCGCTAAATGAAATATTATACGAGTATAATGCGATTACATTTCTATCTCCCAACCTACTGTAACATATCGAAACCAGTTCACTGCAAGTTGATATTCGGCATGACATTTATAATAAAAAGTGGTTTGCGTCAGTACATTTTGTACTTTGTGCAATCCATAATTAAACACTACATCTTAAGGCACAAAAGTGACCCCTGTGGCGCACTCTCTACGCCAGCAATGAGTGCCCGTGAGGTGACGCCTGGTAAGCGCCCGCACGGTGCAAATATGTCATCATCATTACCGATATCTGTGATAAAGCAGATTGTGGCACACTCAGAAATGGGTAATATGCCGTGATGATATATTTATTTTTTTATTTATTTTATCTTAAGGCTAAATTGAAGAAAATAAAATTTTATCTCAAATGATATCAATTAAAATTAAAATCATGTTTATTTCTCCAAAAATAATTAAAAGTTTTTAAATTTATTTAGTAGTACCACAGAGGAAATTGAAAAATATATCATAATTGTAATTAAATCCGTTGTTTAACATCAATCTCAAATCTCAAGAGATTTTTTTTTTCTGGAAAGTAAAGTAATGAAGTAACAAAGGAAAATATTAAAATCCTTAGTCGAACAAACATTAATAAAAATCGGAAGATAAATCTTCCCTTTTGTCCGGTGTCGAGTTATAATTCACAAAAACGCTATTCTCCACCCACGACTCATAATATTTCTCTTTTAGCGTGTAGACCAGTAAAGAATGCAGTTTGCATCGGCCTACTTTTAAATTCTGCACAAAATTCCTTTCTGATTTATGTCGTGTTCTACTTTGCATATCATTGTACTCGAACAGCTAAATTAATTATGGAAAGAATTTACGCGGAACTGGTTCAAACCGAAGCTTATTTCTGTCTCCGGAAATTATTGGCAGGTTTCAAACAAAGAAAGAATATTTAAATTGTGTTAAAATAGAATATTTAGTTTGGAATGAATAAGACATTATTCAAAACTTCTTTTAATACATTTTTCATGAGTTATTTTATGTGAAATGTGTATTGTGTTCCTACAGTTAGCTTAGGATGAGTTTCCGTCTGAATAAGATTTGAATTACGTAATATAAGTATAAATGTCAAATTGAGATTGAGACTGACCTTCTATTGTTGTATTGTATGGGCAAAATCTAAAATTCATACTTCAACGGGTATGAATGTAATACTTAGTAATTATTATGTAATTTATTCTTTATCATCAAACCAATGGTGAGTGCACAAATCCCTTTGAATAAAAATCTGATGTAGCCAACACAAAACCTTCCGCTATTTAATTTTTATTAATTTAAATACATACGTATTTACTAGGAATGACGAATTCCGATAATTTTGGTACCCGAGTACCCGAAACAACTACCCGGATAGTACCCTTTACCCGTTAATTATCCGATACCCTTTAATTAAAAGTTATTCTTTAAGTCCATATACATAATCTTATACCTTCTTCACCCTTATATTAGTAGTTTACTTTTTAATAAAATTCATTATTATTGAAAAATCAATATTCGACTGTGTTAGGATGGAGGTAGATACAGGAAAGTAAGAATTCCTCGGACTTTCAGTCAATTAATAAAATTTATTCACGCCGACGTTTCGAATATACTATAGTCTTCTTCAGGGCTAGAATGGTCAGTTGAAAAAAGGAAACCACATGTGGATAATATAACATACAGCACGGACAATTAAAAAAATAAATAAATAAATATGAATAAATAAATAAATAGTTAAAACCAACATATCACAGAGAGAAATTCGTCTAAAAATTAAAAACTTGTCTTTGATGAGTGCAATACTTATGGAACTACAAATAACTAGTAACGTGTAAAAAAATTTTTTTAAGAATGCATTAAGGATTCTTAATAAAATTTTTGTGGTTTCCTTTTTTCAACTGACCGTTCTAGCCCTGAAGAAGACTATAGTACAGTCGAAACGTCGGCGTGAATAAATTTTATTAATTGACTGAAAGTCCGAGGAATTCTTACTTTCCTGTATCTACCTTCATTATTATTGTTTACATATATTTATTAAATAAAAAGTAATACAAATAAATAATATACCTACTGTATCTTTATAAAAAAAACTTAACATAAATTATGTTAATTATGGTGTGGTAAAAAAACTCTTCCTTTAGATACAATTTTTCCGGCAGCTGAAAACTGTTCGGGTAATTAAAGGGTATCGGGTAATTAAAGGGTATCGGGTAATTAACGGGCAGCGGGTATATTTCGGGTAATCGGGTAAGAAATTTTATACCCGGATACATTATTATCGGGTAGGTTCCGAGTACTCGGATACCCATCGTCATTCCTAGTATTTACTAACGCTGCAAACTGTTCCATTGCAGAAAACAATTGCTTTATTTACTATTTTCTTTTTAAAATGTCACTATTATTAATTTGAAGTGATTAGTTTTTTGACAGTGACATTTACTGTCAGTTACATTCATTTGAAATATGAACTGTGTAACAAAGGAATTGTATTTATCTTAGGCTTCGCGACTAATAAAAAAATATATTTTTAAATTTATCTGTAAAATACATAGAAAAAGTATTAATGTATTCCTGTAGAAAATTCAATAATCTTTAATTTTCATAAGACAGAAAAGGCGAAAAAATGGCATTTAATGGTATTTTTTGAAGAAAAACCATTATGAGTTTCAGGTAAAGTGTCATTTCCGGTTATCCGATTTACACCAAAATCTAATGGCTTCTTTTCATATTAGAATAGGGTATAAATACAAGGTTTCAGAATTTTCTAAATGATGGTATTTGAGTTAGAGCGAAGACAAAATCCATACACATACACACACACATGAACACACACATACATACACACACACATACATACACAGATACACACATACAGGCATCATCATGAAAATGTTAAAATTGGATTCTATGGACCTTAAAACGTGTTCATTTACTAAAATCTCGATATGTGATTTTCAGCACGATCCCTATACCTACCTTACCAAGGGTAGCGGGAGGTAAAAAATCTGATGTGGCCAACACAAAACCTCCCGCTATTTAATTTTTATTACTTTAAATACATACCTACCTACTTATTTACTAACGCTGCAAACTGTTCCATTGCAGAAAACTATTGATTTATTTACTATTTTCTTTTTAAAATGCACTATTATTAATTTGAAGTGGTTAGTTTTTTGACAGTGACATTTACTGTCAGTTACATTCATTTGATAAATGAACTGTGTAACAAAGGAATAGTTTTTATCTTAGGCTTCGCGACTAATAAAAAATATTATTTTTAAATTTATCTGTAAAACATATAGAAAAAGTATTAATGTATTCCTGTAGAAAATTCAATAATCTTTAATTTTCATAAGACATAAAATTCGAAAAAATGGCATTTAATGGTATTTTTTGAAGAAAAACAACTATGTGCTTCAGGTAAAGTGCCTTTACCGGTTATCTGATTTACACCAAAATCTATTGGCTTCGTTTCATATTAGAATAGGATAGAAATACAAGGTTTCAGAATTTTCAGAATGATAGTATTTGAGTTAGAGCGAAGACAAAATCCATACACATACATACATACACACATACAGACATCATCGTGAAAATGTTAAAAATGGATTCTAGGGACCTTAAAACGTGGTCATTTACTAAAATTTCGATATGAGATTTTTAGCACGATCCCTATATCTCCCTTACCACGGGGAGCGGGAGATAAAAGTGCTGTATTCAAGAGTTGCATACATTTTCTCTACGTGTACAATAAAGGACTTGAAAAAAGTGCCATTAAAGCGTTTATTTTTTCACTTATTTGCATTATTTTAGTGCATGATTATTTTTTTACCTCCCGCTACCCTTTCTAAGGGATGTATAGGGATCGTGCTAAAAATCACATATCGAGATTTTAGTAAATGACCATGTTTTAAGGTCCCTAGAATCCAATTTTAATATTTTCACGATGATGTCTCTCTGTGTGTGTGTGTGACTGTGTGTGTGTGTGTGTGTGTGTGTGTGTGTGTGTGTGTATGTGTATGAATTTTGTCTTCGCTCTAACTCAAATACTATCATTCAGAAAATTCTGAAACCTTGTATTTCTACCCTATTCTAATACGAAAAGAAACCATTAGATTTTGGTGTAAATCGGATAAGCGGAAATGGCACTTCACTTGAAGCTCATAAAGGTTTTTCTTCAAAAAATACCATTTCATGCCATTTATTCGCATTTTATGTCATTATGAAAATTAAAGATTATTTAATTTTCTACAGGTATACATCAATACTTTTTCTATATATTCTACAGATAAATTTAAAAGTCATTTTTCTTTTTTTAATCCCGAAGCCTAAGATAAACACAATTCCTTTGTTACACAGTTTATTTTTCAAATGAATGTAACTGACAGGTAAACTTCATTGTCTAAAAACTAATCACTTCAAATTAATAATAGTTATATATTAAATAATAAAGAAAATCGTAAGTAAAGCAATAGTTATATGCAATGGAACATAATATAGTTTGAAGCATTACTGCATACGTAGGTATGTATTTTGTGTTGGCCACATCAGATTTTTTTATATCAAAAACAGTACCTATAAAATATTTGCGTACCAAAATGCAAACTTTTTATTCAGCAAGAATCATGACTTCTTCTCTGCAAATATTATATTTTTTTAAGGAAAATTATTAATTATATTTCAAAATTTTGTTGTATTTTTATGTGCATTATGGACATTTTTTTAATTCGTTTACGTTTTATACATTTTAAAATTAAATTTGAAATCACACCACGAGAACTTCCTTCTCCGCAATTAATTTAATTCGCAAACATTCCGCTGGTGTTATATGCTATTTTGTGGATTTCAATAATTCCTTCCCACACATACCATTGTTATGAAGATGAAGAGAAAATAGAGTAAACTTACATTTCATCATGTACGTATGTCCATTTAACCTAAATTCGATGTGAATTGTACAATGGAAACATTAATAGATGTTTGTAAATTAGTTTATAACAAGTACAACACAATAACATTGCTTTTAGTAAAATGGAATACATTTTGAAATAATATATCGCTTAATATTCAAAATGTAAATACAATATAAGTACCTGGCTTGAATGTATAAAAGGTATATGCCCGGTTTCATGAAAGCATGTTAAATCAATGATTAACTAATTAACTTGTATCACTAATTACAGTACTTGTGCATTTCATGATATTAATCCATTAGTTAACTTAAATTGATTTTGATGGTATTATATACCATCATATAAATAGCATTTATTAAAATAGTTATTTATGCAACAAGAGTAAAAGGTATAGTCTTATTTCAGGGATAGCATAGTTTGACCGAACGAGCCTATGAGTGAAATAAGACTCTTTTTACTCGAGTTGCATACAATTTTTTTTACGTCTGCAGTGAAAGTATGAAAAAAGTTAAGAAAGTGCAATTTTTCACTCTTTATTGTGTTAAAAAAGACATACATTATATATTTTAATGAAAAAAAAAAACTGTATTTTTTTAACAGATGTAAAAATATAAATTAGGTGTAACAATACGTAATAATTAACAAGTTATGACCTTATGCAGATAGGTACTTCAATGTACAAATAATTGACTTGTCAAAATTTAACCAGCCAAATTTCACTGTTTAAATTTTATACTTCGATTAAGCTAATCATCTGTTATTTAACATAATATTGTATTTAACAAAGCACTCAAAATTTAATCATTGACTAAGATTTTAATCAACTTTCATGAAACCGGGCATTACTAATTTCTAAATAAACATTTTCTTAATTGGAATCAAATTAGAAACAATTATGTTTCATATCAGCGTATTAAATGTTACTTTAAAATTACTCTATAAATAATGCTCATTTGCACCAACAAAGCTTAAATTTTAAGCGACCCTTAAACAAAAAATGCAAATCGAAATTTTGACAGCTATACGTAATAATTCATTTGACATTTCATTTCGATGCAATATTGGCAAATTAAGTTACGTTCATGTAATCGGCCATAAGAGAATGAGAAATAATCAACGAACAATATAATCAAAATAAAATATTGTGTATTCATTTTTTATTATTAAAATATCAAATTAAATATGTGCAACGTTTATATTATTAAAACGGTACTATTTTCATAAATTAATTACTTTCTTTGCGAATAGCTCATTTTTTATTTACTATTATTTTGTTTTATTGTAAATTCGGTTTATAGAGGACGAAAGCGCATCGCACAAATATCCATGCTATGCGTATTTATGAAACAAATTGACAACAAAAGCAGTTATTTATGCAACATGAAATGAAAAAAATGCAGTCTTTTTAACGTACGTAGGAAAAAGTATCCTTTGGTATCCATAAAGTACCACTTTTTTAACATCTGCCGAAGACCGCCGCTTTTACAACATAGCAGCTTTAGTTACTCGTTTGTTTAAAAATAAATAAACATAGTATTCAATTTCTTAAATTTTAGGCGGAGTATTGGAAAAATCATTGTACCTAATGCTCATTTTCTTGCTCAATAAATTAAGTAATTATAAAACATACAATAATTATTACTCGTCGTTAAGACAATAAAACATAGTTTCGATATACAAAATCATAATAATATTCTCAATATTATTGATAGCAAAAACTTTATGCCCGTCTTCACATCCAAAACTCAGCATTTATTAGAAGGGAAAACAAATTTATGATGCGAGAGTTGGTTACTGCGGGACTAGAAAATTTATTAAAGAGCTATGAAAATATGTGCGAATCTCATTAAAACTTCGAGATAACAGTCGTGAAGATTGTGCTAAAAGGATTGTATTATCAGTTCATTCACAGCATAAATTTGAATAATAATTTTAGTCGAAGAAATATGACGCCAGCTAAAAATTTTCACAACTGTTTTCTTCATTTCGTTTTGTTTTTATCATATTTCATATACACTTCTGAAGTTTTTTGCAAAAAAATCTTATCTTGCTAATCAATCAACAGTTATTATAGCGAAACAGTAAATGAAGCAGTAAGTATATTAAAAAAATCATGAGCAGAACAACTGCAAATAATCAATGGCTGCGCTCTTAAATTTTTGCGCTATAACAGAAGCAGTATGCCTTCATCTTATTTATGTATACAGGGTGGTTGATTTTTCATTGTCCAGCTTATATCTTCTGAAATATTGAAGATACAAAAAAAAGTTAAATACAAAAGTTGTTTAATACAACCTGATCTATAATTTAGCATGAACAATTTTTTTCCAAGACGCACCAATTTTTTGGAAAAATGTTTAACTTTGATAATAAATTTCTCTTTACAATGATGTGTAACAAGTAAGGATTTACCTTTAAATTATGTCCTATAAGGCAAATAGAAATATGATAAAAGTAGGCTATGATATTCTATTGTTTATACCTGTAACTTCTGTCACACAGGAACATTGGCTGCGTATAATTATATTACCGGTGTGTCGCAGAGAATTTTCTAAATTTTGGAAAGTATTTACGTGAGGCTGTCTTCTATCACGATATAAATTTTGATACAGGATAGCAGCCCGACGTTTATTATTATTATTATTATTATTATTATTATTATTATTATTATTATTATTATTATTATTATTATTTGATCTGTGAAAACAGCAAAGCATATCAACTTTTTCACTATTACTGTAACCGACGTTCATTTTTCTTAGTTAAATAAGAATCTGAACACCTTTCTCACTCATTATTATAATCAGTATTATTAAATCTGTGACAATAAACTGAGGAGTGTTCATTCAAAACTTAATATGTCCATCATAAACAGTTTTGAGGAAAACGCGAAAAACTTTCTATGTCCCTGCTATATATTTTTTGAATTCGATTACTTCATATATAATTCAGTTAGTAAATGTTATTAAATATCCGATAATATAATATTTGTATATGTTTTCAATTAGCTTAAATTTGAAAAAAATATTTGGACATGTTAACTTTTGCATGGAAAAATTGGGACATGTTAACTTTTGCATGGAAAAATTGGGAAATGTTGAATTTTGTTTGGATTTTTTTGTTAAATTATTAAGAAATTAAGTTTAATTTAAACTTTCATGAATTAAAAAAAAAACCTTATAATTAGTGTTGACATCCTTTTTATATTTAAGTTTACAAAAAATATGAAAATTAAAAAAAAAATCATTCCAGTAGGTACATAATACTTTTCGTTTAAAGGTGAACTCCTGTATCAAATTCTTCACAATCACACTCCTCATTATCTTCATTTTCATGTTTACATTCTGAAGTGTTTATTAAAACTTTTTTGTACCATTCTTCTATCTCTTGCCAGATGGTCTACATCCTTTTTTATGTGTACTTATTTTATTAATATTTTTTAGTACATCCAATTCCAAATTTCTGTTATTCTTTCCTCTTTTCAAGAGACGTATGGATTGTTCCAAATCACTAAACTATAGTACTAGTATTCATGTCCTTTAAGTTGAAAATATTCTCTATTCTCTCCCATATATTTCTTTATATGAATCCTTTTAGTGTCCTTTAGGCCAGTCATTTATATATATATATATATATATATATATATATATATATATATATATTGTAGTTCTTTGATATTATATATTTTCCTTTCTTTCCCTAACCTCATTACTCTTCCTACACTTCTGTATAAATCTTCAATTCAAATTCAATTTTATATGAACATTATATAGTTGACATTTATAGCTTCGTTTGAAATTAATAAAACTGTATTACTTATTCAAAGGACATGTTAAGATTTGGTCAAAACATAAAAAGTTTTAACCAATAGTTAACATGTCCAGTGGACATATTAACTTTTGATTGAAACTCAATTTTTATTGTTAAGTTTATATGGGACATGTTACAGTTTTCTTGAAACCGAGCATGCCAATCAATTTGGATGACTAGATTTAAGGCGAACACATGTATAACTCATTTTTGACAAAAAATGGACAATCAATTTTTGAATGAACACTCCTCAACTATAGAATATCACAGCCTACTTTTATTATATTTCTATTTGCTTTATTAGACATAATTTAAAGGTAAACCCTTACTTGTTATACATCATTGTAAAGAGAAATTTATTTAGAATTTTATTCCGTAAAAATATACAAGGTGTTCCATTTAAAAAATCAAAGTTAAATATTTTTCTAAAAAATTGATAGGCCTTGGAAAAAAATTGTTTATACTAAATTATAGAACAGGTTGTATCAAATAACTTTTCTATATAACATTGTCTTGTATCTTTAATATTTCAAAAGATATAAGCTGGACAATGAAAAATCAATCACCCTGTATAACTGAAGGATGTGAGCCTCGTAAAATTCATCGAACATTATTGCAACCATATGAAGTTACCTTTATTAATGAGAGGAAAATCTATCAGTGGGTAAAGAGAAGTTCAAAACTGAAAAAAAAAATCGATGATGAGCCAAAAAAACAATGAATTTCTAGCTGATGGTTCAGATAACCAAAACGGGTCGGAGTCGATTCTTCACCCATAAGACCTATAAGAAGAAGAACAGAAAGATTTATAAGACCCATAAGGACCGTATTATCCGTAAGACGATTTACTACGTAGCTAATTATCCGTTTAAATATCAAACCCTTGAAAATAAATTTTACTTCATTTTGATTAAACCTTTGACATAATACAATTAGTTTAAATAGTTAGTTAGTTAGTAATTTGTACAATAATAGAAGTAAAAAATCTTTATTTGTAAGACAGAATGCACAGAAAAAAAATTTTAAATTTTGTCTAATTATAATTAGATATTATTTTATTAGGCAATATGTCTAATAATTTAGTATAATTTACAAATCTTACTTTTAACTAACTCGAAATAGATAATAAATAATTCGTAAAAAATCGTTAATTTAAATATGTAAATAGTTATTTTAATTACTTATTTTATTTAATTTTACTATATTTTGGTTTCATTATTTTTGTCTTTTAATTTTCGGTGATTTATCTAATGAATTAGTTAAGTAAATAGAAAATTTAAATATATATTTAGTTAATTTCTTTATTTATGTTTAGTTCAATACTAAATGTAGTCATTTAATCTAATTTTGTATTTAATTTTACTATAATTTGTTATTACAAATTTAGAAAATTTAACAAAATCAACTTAGATAATTTAATGAAAACATATTAGAAGGCTGAAAATCACAGATTTATTTAGTTAATTTAACTACAATTTAGAAGGTTTGCTTTTCTGTGTGTATAATTTAAATGTGTATTTAAATTTAATAATGATATATGTTGTCGGTGCGGCGAAGTACGCCCCATGCAGTCATCGCTTCATACATAACGTCAAGTCTTACGGGTCGTACGATTTTTACGAGTCTTGAGAGTTTTATGGGTGAAGAATCGCCTCGAACCCGTATTCCATTTGGTCCTGTGGGTGGTTTTCTTCCATTTTAACTAAATACCCAGTTCTAAGTCCTTGCTCTAGTTGCGGATAATATAGTTGTTATCATTTTCTACATTTTCATAGAGTAAATAGAAGCAGTCTGTTATTCAGTCATGACGTTGCAATGTCACACATTTTTGGAAATTAAAGGTAATACATTTCTTACCTTTTTTAGAGTTAAATATCCTATCCTCATCTTGAACCCGTTCACTGGGACCCCTATATTCACATATTTAACAACCATTGCATGCAGTAGAGAATTTTGTAAAATCTCGACAAATATTTACAATTTTAAAATTCGATTTAAAGAAAGCTTTCGTGGATACAGCTATATCCATTACTGAATTACTCTGCAACCTATTGTAATCGGATTGAAATCAAGTAAAAACACAATTTACCCATTCGTTCGGCAGACAGACGTAAACTAGGACGAGAAACTCGATTAGTGGGTCCAGCGGAAGACGACGACAAATGTACGTGCTTTATATAAGACAGCAGTTTGTTTTTGAGCACTGTCCTGCATATTTCATTACAGGAATAAGATTTTTTAGTCGAACACATCTTTATAATCCGACAGACTCAATTAATACATCCGTTATTCGCGATATGTATAGAAATATTAATATTAGTATCTAAACATCTATACTTCGTTCAAGATATAAGAATATAGTATGGGCTAGTATAGGGCTTCCAAAACTTAGGCTTTGATTGGTCGAAATCGACGGCATGTTTACAGTCGATGACACGAAAGAAAGCAGGCGGGGTAAAGAACAGTATTGCACGTAATCGTTTTCTTATCTAATAAACCATAGGCGTCGCTTCGGTGCAATCTCCTACCTTTAGTTGTAATGGTTCATATATTGCGAATAATGAGTCATAATAAAATAGTTCTAATCGTAGTGGCGCTTTGAAATCCTGCTAGGATTTAACATTCCTCTGACAGATTTTCTCTCGTGTCACCGACTGTACATAGAACTATTTTGCCTTATCTGTCTATCCATCTCTTTTTCTGGCATTGCATAGGCGTACAAATATTGTATACGGTGACATAAATATTATAATTTTTAAAAATAATACGATATATTGATATATGTAAATGAAACTCTTACATATAGCATATATATATATATATATATAAGTTATAGTGCTACCCCTGTACTACATAATAGACAAAGTGCCGATGTGCCAGAACGTGACTCTATCATATTTCAGTAGTATAAAAACATATGTAATGCTTTAGATTAGTCAGTCTGTATTCTATTATCATATTATCAAGTAGTTTATAGCATATTATAATTTGTACTCGCAAAAATAAAACTTTTTAAAAACCTATTTGATCGAACGAGAAATTTAAGTGGCGCAGTCTTGGTAGGATTGCCAAAACAATTTAGCGAATATAAATTGTTTCACTTTCGTGATTAATTTGGCAAATTCGAACATCTCCATACTTCGATCACCGTATCCTGCATCTGAGAGGACATCAGAAGCAAGACACATCTCGACGAGCCGAGCGAGCCAAGCTGAGCGGACATCAGTGCAACTCCTGCCTCAACTTCGAGACGAGACCGTGTTCGACTTCAGGGCACATGAAGCCGACACTACTATTTTTGTGAGTACCATATGTCATTCAGAGAACCAGAATCTTTGTCAGATTCAAATAATTCAGAAGCAGACTCCGATCTCGAAACAGAAGATCGTATAATTAATTTAAATACAAATCCTATTAATAGTATCACATTAAGAACGCCATTATTAAACATGGTTACTCCAGTATTAAAAAAGGAATATCTGGACATGGTGCCAGAGTTCCATGGGGAACGTGAATTACTCCCTAGGTTTACTAGCGTTTGTGAAAAATTAGTAACAAAATTTTATAATACTACAAACACAAACGATTTCCAAAATGAATATTTAATGAGCAGTATATTAGCCAAAATAAAAGGTGAAGCTGCTATTAACATTGCAAGTTCCACAATTTCAAAGTGGGAAGATCTGAAAACAGCATTAAAAAATGCTTATTCAGACAAACGTGACTGGTTCACACTAAATATGGAAATAACAGAGCTGAAACAAAATCCTAATGAAAACGTTTTTGATTTTTACGGTCGTTTACAACACCTGTTAAATTTACAAATTTCTTATATTTCAACAAACGCTGCTGCCGAAGCATCCGTAGTAATGATTGACTATTTTCAACATTATGCTTTACGCGTTTTACTAAAAGGTTTGAAAGAACCTATAGGTCAATTAATGAGGGCAAAGAACCCTACAGACTTAAATTCAGCTTTAAGTATGTTAGCAAATGATTTTCAATTTGAATATTATGGCAAATCCAAAACCACTAATCAGAATACACAAAAATTAAATCAAAAACCACAAATCCACCAACCAAGATACAATATTCCTAAACCCATACCCTACTTTAATTACACACCCAATAAAACTCTGCATCCTTCACCTATGCAACAAACAACATACAGACAACAATATACTCCTCAACAACAAAAACAATATACTCCTCAACAACAAAGACAATATACTCCTCAACAACAAAGACAATATACACCGCAAACACCACGCCAAGGTCCATCCACCAGACAAAACCTTCCTGCACCTACTCCGATGAGTATTTCCACGCGAAATACAACTCAATACCGTCCTGCACAAAACCGCGCAAACACAGCGGGAGAATTATTTAATATCAACGAGTCAGCAGAATCTGCCGTTGACCCATATGTTTATTACGATAACCAAGAACAAACTGACCAAGTATTAATTGATAACAATGATTATGAAAATCCACAAAACCCCGACAATTTCGAAGACGATAATTTTTTAGACATCGCAGCCTCGGAAACAATAGAAACATTTTACCCGGAGTCGAACTAATGAACCTAACAAATAAAAGTAAATTACCTTATATTATATTCCCTGAAAATAATCTGAAAGTTTTAATAGACACAGGAAGTACGAAATCTTTCATAAAACCTACCATAGCGCATAAATATTACAAAAATTCAATTTTTAATGACCCTTTCCAAATTTCAACTGCGCATGGAACTTCAATTGAGAATTACAGCACACTCGTACCTATTTCAAAATTATTTAATTTAAAGAAAAATGCAAGTTTAAAATATCACATTTTTGATTTTCACGATGAATTCGATCTCTTATTAGGATTAGACAATCTGAGTACATTAAAAATAATTATAGACCTGAATAAAAATGTAGTAACAACACCCACCTGCCAAATAAAAATTCAACATCAAAATTCTGAAAATAAAATTAATACAAACAAAATTTGTCAGCCAAATAATAATGTAACATTAGACCCCAAAACCGAAAAGGTAATCAAAATTCAAGTAACTCAACAAAACGGAACCATATTAATACCAAAACAACAACAGAATAATTTAATCATCCCCGAATGTGTCACCACAGCCAATAATTACCATGCACTTTGTACAGCAATTAATAACTCAGAATCACATATCAACTTTACACAATTAGAACCAATTACTGTAGAAAACATCTCTAACTATGAAACGTACTCATCACCCAATTTTAATTTCATTCAATCAGAAAAAATTAAATTTGATATTTCAAAAATTCGGTCAGATCACATGAATTCGGAAGAAAAATCAGCTATCACTAAATTAATTCACGATTATTCTGATATATTTCACGTAGACGACAAAAATTTAACATTTACTAATCAAATTAAACATTCCATAAAAACAAGTGACGAAATTCCTATTTATACGAAATCTTATAGATACCCAGAAATTCACCGACAAGAGGTACGTTCTCAAACACAAAAAATGTTAGATCAAAATATTATTAGACCATCATGTTCGCCATGGTCATCACCTATTTGGGTTGTCCCAAAAAAACTTGACGCATCTGGTAAACGCAAGTGGCGTATAGTGGTAGATTACAGGAAATTGAACGAAAAGACTATTAGCGACAAATACCCATTACCGAACATAACTGATTTACTAGACAAACTCGGACGCTGTCAGTATTTCACTACGTTAGACTTGGCATCTGGTTTCCACCAGATTGAAATGGACAAACAAGACATTCAAAAAACTGCATTTAACACGGAAGACGGGCATTATGAGTTCACTCGTATGCCTTTTGGCTTAAAAAACGCACCCGCAACATTCCAACGCGTTATGGACAATGTTCTGAGAGGGTTAGTAAACAAAAAATGCCTAGTTTACCTCGACGACATTATTATATTTAGTACCAGCCTACAAGAACACATTCAAAATTTAAAATTAGTTTTCGAACGTTTGAAAAATTCAAATTTCAAAGTACAACTAGATAAATGCGAATTTCTTAAAAGAGAAGTAGCGTATCTCGGGCATATCGTAACCCCTGAGGGCGTGAAACCAAATCCCGACAAAATTTCGGCTGTTCTAAATTTTCCAATTCCAAAAACTACAACACAAATTAAAGGTTTCTTAGGACTTTTAGGCTATTATCGAAAATTTATTAAAGACTTCGCTAAGATAACAAAACCGCTGACTAGACGCTTAAAGAAAAATGCTGTTATTGACATTAACGACCCTGAGTACAGACAATGCTTTGAAAATTGCAAGAATTTGTTGACTAACGAACCACTACTCCAATATCCTGATTACGACAAAGAATTTAACTTGACATGTGACGCGAGCCAGCTGGCTATTGGAGCCGTGTTATCCCAAGGTAGTCTAGGCAACGACCTACCAGTAGCTTACGCTAGCAGAACACTGAACGAGACAGAGATAAACTATTCTACCATTGAGAAAGAAATGTTAGCTATCATTTGGGCGACTCAGTATTTTAGAACTCACTTATTAGGACGCAAATTCAAAATCTATACAGACCACCGACCCTTGCAATGGCTATTCTCGTTAAAACAATGTAGCCAAAAATTAATAAGATGGCGCCTCAAATTAGAGGAATATGACTATGAAATAATCTATAAGAAAGGCAAACTTAATACCAATGCCGACGCCTTAAGCCGTATACCTGTTGAAATTAATAAAACTCAAAATTTACAATCACAAACACAAGTAGATGACACTCCACTAGCTCTATTCAAAGACTACTTAGATAAGAAACATTGCCTTAATCACAATAATAACAATATTATTGAAGTAATAGGAAATCTATTCGATGCACCATCTGACTCTAGTCTAGCTCATTGCGTGAGCAAAGATTTAGAAATGTCATCGGGTATTGCCAAAAATTTTAAAATTAAATTTAACAACGTACACAAATTAAAATCTCAAAATCCTCAACTTCATAACCTAGTATATTTAAAAACCCCACAAAGATATCTATTATACTTAATAACAAAGGAAAATTATTACAATAAACCTACTAAACAAGACATATTCTATACCTTACTAAATTTGAGAAAATTCTGTTTACATAATAATATCAAAAATTTAAGTATACCAAAAATTGCATGTGGACATGACAATCAAATTTGGAACGAAATAAAATCAATGTTAAAATATATTTTTGATAATACCAACATACTAATAACCGTTTACAAACTCCCTGAACCCAAAATTCCCCAGACCGAATTAAACATAAACGAAACAGAAAACATGAAACACTTTCATAAATTCATAGAAAATTTTAACACAGAGTTAAGGAATAAAACAGATAACAAAGACGACGATACGCAATCCCTTGCAGTCGAGGTAGGTGACTCACAACATAATGAGATAAACGATGACGACACAAGCGATAGCGATATCACAATACATTCAAGTAAAGAAAATCCTATCGTCGGAATCCCGATAGTAGAATGCCCCGTAAACTATGGCAAAAATCAAATTATTATAACAGAAGTCGATTTTAATCCCAAACAAGTAAAAATTACAAAATTATACGAACACAAAAAATTACGAATGGAAGTAGAATTTTCAAAAAATAATTACAAAACTGAAATGATTGCTTTTATTAAAGAATATCTTGTTCCAAAAATAAAATATCATATTTATTTTCAAAACGAACTATACGAAAAATTCAGTTTAATTCTTCAAAATTATTTCAAAAATTCTCAACTATGTTTAGTAAAATGTACAAAATATTTAAGCGACGTTACCAATGAGGAAGAAATCATACACATCATATCGAATTACCACTGCAGCAAAAGTAACCACCGTGGTATCGATGAAACAGAAGCGCGTATAAAACAACAATATTACTGGCCAAAATTAAGAAAATCCGTTCAAACATTTATTAATAGCTGTGAAATATGCCAAGTAACAAAATACGACAGGCGACCCTTAAACGTAAATTTAAACATCACACCCACAGCTACGAAACCTTTCCAAATTTTACATATAGACAGCATTACTTTAGAACAAGCTAAATTTTTGACTATCGTAGATTCATTTTCAAAATATGCACAAGCATACAAATTAAATTCAGGACAAGGCATAGAAGCTTGTAATAACCTAGTCAAATATTTTACACATCATGGAATCCCAGAACAAATTATTTCAGATAACGGGTTAGAATTTAAAAACTCAGTCGTAAAAGAATTGCTGACACTACACAAAATCGACATACATTTCATAAGCTCACAACATCCAGAATCTAACGGCATAATAGAACGATTCCACTCGACCCTTATCGAACACATAAGACTGTTTAACAATCAAAAAGAATACAAAACGGAGCCTATAGAAGCCAAAGTAAATTATGCGTTATTAGCTTATAATAACACAATTCATTCTGTCACAAAATTGAAACCATGCGAAATTATTACCGGCCATTTAGATACCAACTCCCCATTTAATATTGACCTCGAAAAACAGCTTATTAACAATTATATAGAAAGTCATAAGAATAAAACTAAATTACTTTACGAATCAATTAGAGACAAAATCCAGGCAAATAAAGAAAAGGTAATAAATAAATGTAATGAAAATAGAGAAGAATTACCCAAAATCCCCAAAAAGGTATACGTGAAAAATAAACAGAAACAACAAAAAACTAAAAACAAATACAAACCCGAAAAGCTAAAGAAAATTAATAAACGTCTTAAAACAGGAAAAATACAAACCACCCACGGTAATACAACAGAGAATATCCACCTCTCTAACATTAAACGTCCTAGAAAAAAAACTTACAATTTTGAACCAATTCCAGGTTGTTCGCATTGGGACAAGGAACAATAATTAGAAACATAACAGAAAACCTCGGAATCCTCCCCATCAATCTCGGTCCTGCCAAACTCGAAAAGACGACTCACACCTTCATACACTACTACAATCTCCAAGCTCTCCTTAATCAGTACAACAATCTAAACACACAATACTCAGCACTAAAATCAAGCATATCTAACCATTCACAGTATTTCAATGAACTCGAAAATTATGATAAAATATTAGAATTTATTCGGACAAAAATTGACACAAAAATTAATAACATCGGATTTCATTCTGATCACCATAAAACTAAACGTGGCTTAATAGATGGATTGGGGACAATATTCAAATCAGTCACAGGAAATTTAGATGCCGAAGATGGCAAAAGATATAACGAAATGTTTGCACATATGCAAGAAAACGAGCATAATTTGGAAAGTCAACTCAAACTCTCATATTCGGTGAACCACCAAATTATTCAAAATTTTAATAAAACAATCTCAGATATTCAGCACAACGAGGAAATATTAAAATCCAAAATTTTACAACTTTTCAAAATTATAAACAGTACGCACATTCAAAGTATACTGTATGGCAAAAATATTTACGATCAACTTACTATATTATACAATTCTATATTAAGCGTCTTACAAGACATTGAAAATTCAATCACCTTTTGTAAATTAAGAACGCTGCATCCTAGTATAATACACCCCATGGAGCTACTAGCAGAATTAAAACAAATATCAAAATTTTACCATTTGCAGTTACCATTCGAACCCAGACAAGAGAACCTTTTAGACATCGAATCCTTGTTAAAAATAAACTGTAAAATAGAAGCGACCCAAGTAATTTATTTCATTTCTACCCCCATAAATTTCGAAAAAACTTTTGAACTCTACTACATGTACCCAATTCCAACCAAATATGAATCAAAATTTATTACAATCATCCCTAATACGAAATATCTTCTTAAATCTGATAAAGAGATCGTGCCCCTGAATGATATGTGTGTTCAAGCAAAAATATTTCAGTGCCCTAATAAATATCACGCCCACTTCTCAGCGATCTGCGAAGAAGAAATATTCCAAAATCAAACTTCGAGTCACTGCCATTACACAAAAATTAACTTAATTGAAAATCATGTCGAAGTAATTCCAGAAATCAACAAATACCTAGCCGTTTTCCCACACGAGGAGAAAATCACCATTAAATGTCACGAAGAAACCAACATCCAAACCTTAGAGGGAATCTTCCTAATCAATAATCAAGACAACTGCGAAATTCACTTCAGACAACAAATACTAATATTCCAAAATGAAAACCATGGCCAACCCCTACTACTTCCTAAACTGAACCTAAAATCCCAACCGTATAAAATTACAAATTTCTCTATTAACCTAAATCCCTTGAAATTAAATGATATCTCCTTGAATCCAATCGTTCCGATAACAGAAAAAACATACAACATGCACATCCCAAGTATATGGTCCATCATCCTGTACGTGGTTGCTGCAATCATCGTTGGGTACTTCATACGTAACCAAATAAAGAAGAGGAAATCAGCCAAGCTGAGGTCATCTCGCACCCCAGAAGACGTTGAACTTCAACTCCCCCAGGAGGCTCGAATCTGAGGAGGGAGGAGTTATAGTGCTACCCCTGTACTACATAATAGACAAAGTGCCGATGTGCCAGAACGTGACTCTATCATATTTCAGTAGTATAAAAACATATGTAATGCTTTAGATTAGTCAGTCTGTATTCTATTATCATATTATCAAGTAGTTTATAGCATATTATAATTTGTACTCGCAAAAATAAAACTTTTTAAAAACCTATTTGATCGAACGAGAAATTTAAGTTATATATATATATATATATATATATATATATATATATATATATATATACATACGTACTAAAGCAAAATTTCAAAGTAAAGTTAAAAAAATTTGATCTTACATAATATTTATGTTCGTACACCTATGTAAAAATAAGACGTGGAATATTTTTGTCTGTTTCGCGATGGGTAACCTTAGATTGTGTTAATTATATTAATTTGTCATTTGGAGATAAGTTCCTACATTTTCTTAGCTCTAGAAATGATCATTAATGTACCGATATAGTCTTATTTAAATTAAAATGTAGTTTTTTTAATCATAAAACTGCTATTTTCAGTTATTTTTTTATTAATAAAAAATTCTTTAATTGAACTGCATGCATATTAATATTTATTTAATAATAATAAAACTAATTCACTGATATAACGTTCTTTTCTTCATTTATCTCCATTCATTACTAAGTAAATATCACTAAATTCAAATTTTGCGCTTTATTGTAATTAAAACTAAAACTTACATTTTCTACGAGACAAATCAGTCTTCTGGTTACTAGTTACTGCATTTTTATCTGGAATAAACCTTTATCAACTTATTTTATTGGCAGCCTGTAACTGTGAAGGTTAGATTCTGCATTCAACATTTTTTTTTCTACATCTACAATATTTTTTATTTGATACATTTATAAAAGAACAAATGTTTTTACAACACAATATATAATATAATAATAATAATGACAAAAGCAGATTGGCACACCTAGAAATGAGTAATATGCCGTGATGATATATATATATATATATATATATATATATATATATATATATATATATATATATATATTGTAGTAGTTTATGAATTATGTAGTTATAATATAATAGTTTGTGAATTTAAGTAGTCATAGTTACGTATTTAGATGTCAATTGCTTATGTTTTTTTCTGAAAAATAAACACATTTTGAATTACGTCTTTTTAGTTTTTAATTGTATTACAATTATCAGAAGTGGGAAAAGAAATCCGATCATTTATTGAATTATGGCGAATACCGATGCGGAAGTAATTATTGAAGATAATGAAACTTCAATTCAAAGTAATATAATTAATATACAAGAAATTATTGCTGCTACTACGAAAGCTGTCTTGGAAGCAAGACTTGAATGTTCAAATAATACAGTAAGTTATAGTGATATTTCTGCACAAATACCATCTTATGCTGGAGAAGATAGTGAAGATATAACGGCATGGGTTAGTAGAGTTGATGAAGTGAAAGAAGCGTATAATGTCTCTGATGCAATTATAAAATTGCTAGCTACCAAACAACTAGCTGGTAGAGCAAAAGATTGGTACAATTGTTCTCCAGGGATGATAAAGAAATCATGGACAGAATTAAAAGAAGAATTACGTCGACTTTTCGGCAGTTATGAAAGTCATGTAAGCCTATTACGAAAAATGGAAGTTAGAAGGTGGAATGTGGGTGAAAGTTTCTCAACGTACTTCCATGAAAAGTTGAAGTTAATAAATAAATTGAAGTTACCTGAATCTGATCAAATTCAATACATGATAGAAGGAATTGATAATTATGTACTAAGAACTCAAGCGTTAGCATCTCGACATAAAGAACTATGGAGTTTACTTGAAACAATGAACTTATTAACCGAAAATCGTCCTCATCAAGTTGAAAGTCAGCGTATCAATGCAAATTATTCTCCAAGTGTCAAATCAACGGTTAGATGCTACAACTGCAATGTTGAGGGACATTTTGCATCTACATGTCGACGTCCGAAGAGAGAAAAGGGTTCCTGCTACAAATGTGGGAAGATGGGTCATTTCTCTCAAAATTGTCCAACCGCGCAGAAATTTGTTCCTGCTGCTGGAACTGGAAGTACAATGGTTATTGATGAAGTTGAAAATAAACTTGACAGGTTCACGGTAGTAATTCAAACTAATTCTAATAATTTCCGTGCATTGATAGACTCTGGCAGTGTTATTAGTATTATTAAATATAAAACTTATAAAAAACATTATCCACATATTAATATGTCAAAAAATAATACCAGTAACACTTACGGAGGTGTTAATGGTTCAAAAGTAAATATACTTGGCTTTGTTAACATTAATTTAAAAATTAATAATGTTCTTAAAAAAATACCATGTAAATTTGCTGTCGTTCCTGATGATACTATGACGTTTGAGGCTCTTTTGGGTCATAATTTTATGTCAACAAAGGGTTTAATGATAACATTTAATTTTAATACATCTGTAGTTATTGAATATTTTGACGATGACAATGACAGTGACAGTTTTAGTTGTCAAGATTTGCTAAATATTAACATACTAGATGAAGTTGATATTAAATTAAAAAATAATATTATTGAAGATATTACCAATCCTGCTATTACTTTATCCCATAAAAATATTTTATGTCAAATGATAGATGATTACGTAACTTCTTCGGTGCATGAAACAAGTCTTAAGTATGAAATGACAATATCTCTTACGAATGAAACTCCGATCAGTTTTAGTCCTCGGCGATTATCGTGGTCAGAAAAATTAAAAGTAAGGGAAATTATTAATGATTTATTAAATCGGAATATAATTAGAGCAAGTTCGTCACCTTATGCAAGTCCAATCGTATTAGTTCGTAAACCAAATAATGAAATTCGACTATGTGTAGATTATCGAGCACTAAATAAAATTACAATTAAAGATAAATATCCATTACCATTAATTGATGATCTTCTTGACAGACTAGCAAACAAGTCTTATTTCACTAGTTTAGATTTAAAGTCAGGTTTTCATCAAGTGAAAATGGCTACAAATTCAATAAAATACACTGCATTTTGTACACCTGAAGGACAGTATGAATATTTAAAAATGCCTTTTGGTTTAGTTAATGCTCCTGCTAATTTTCAGCGTTTCATTAATTTAGTATTTCAAAAATTGCTCCATGCCGGCAAAATTTTAATATATCTTGACGATATTCTAATTGCAACAGAAAGTGTCGAAGAAAATTTAAATATTTTAAGAGAGGTATTTGATATTTTAAAACAAAACAATTTAGAACTTAGATTTGACAAATGTAAATTCTTAC
This sequence comes from Ophonus ardosiacus, assembly GCA_943142095.1. NCBI lineage: Eukaryota > Metazoa > Arthropoda > Insecta > Coleoptera > Carabidae > Ophonus > Ophonus ardosiacus. The sequence goes on from OW964823.1 coordinate 39,608,670, forward strand.
AAAGTAGTATAAAATATTTAGGTTATATTATTAGTTCAGATGGCATACAGATGAATCCAGAAAATATTAAAGCTGTTACAGATTTTCCTGTACCTCAAAGTAATAAAGATGTACATAGATTTTTAGGACTTTCTAGTTATTTTAGAAGATTTATACGAAATTATGCAGTTATTGCGAAACCACTTTATGATTTAATAAGAAAGGATGCAATTTTTAAATTTGGTCCAACAGAATTAAATTCTTTCGAAACTTTACAGAATAAATTAGTTAAATCTCCGACATTATCGATTTATTCCCCAACAGCTTATACAGAATTACACACCGATGCTAGTTCATTAGGTTTTGGTGCTATACTTTTACAAAGGCAGCCAGACGGGCAAATGCATCCTATTTTCTATTATAGCAAAAGAACAACGGACACAGAATCGCGATATTTCAGTTTTGAATTGGAATGTCTCGCAATAATTTATGCGTTAGAACGGTTCAGAGTTTATTTGCAAGGAATGCCATTTGTTATTGTTACAGATTGTAACGCTCTCAAACTTACACTAAATAAGAAAGATATTAATCCACGAATTAGTAGATGGGCACTTTATTTACAAAATTTTGGATACACTATTCAACACCGCGATTCCGAAAATATGAAACACGTAGATGCATTAAGTAGAAATATTTTTGTAATCGAAGAAAACTCATTCGAACAGGTCTTGGCAATTAAACAAAATGAAGATAATGAAATAATTAAAGTTAGAAATTTACTAGAACATAAAGAGGATCATTATTATGAACTTAGAAATGGGTTAGTTTTTCGGAAACATAACGGGAAACTTTTATTTTGGGTTCCTTTAAGTATGGTTAATAATGTTATTCGCACATGTCATGATGATATAGGTCATGTAGGTGTTGGAAAATGCATAGAATTAATTATGCGAACGTACTAGTTTAAAAATATGAAAGAAATAGTTAAAAAATATATATCAAATTGTTTGAAATGTATTACGTTTTCTCCAAAACACGGTAAAGTGGAAGGATTTTTACATAATTTAGAAAAAGGGAGTTTACCTTTTGATACACTACACATTGATCACAATGGCCCATTACAGAAAACAACAAATAAAAATCGATACATATTTTTAGTAGTCGATGGTTTCACAAAGTTTACAAAATTATATGCCACGAAAAGTACCAGTACAAAGGAAGTTAAAAAAAATTTGTCTGAATATTTTAAATATTATAGTAGACCGCGTCGAATTATTTCTGATCGAAGTTCTACATTTACGTCTAGTGATTTCAATATTTTTTTGAAGGAGTATAATATTAATCATTCTTTAATAGCAACATCTGTGCCTCGGGCGAATGGTCAAGCAGAGCGCATTAACCGATCACTAATCGAAATATTAGCTAAAATTCAGGAACATAATAATGATTGGGATAAAAAATTAGTTGAAGTTGAGTATATCTTAAATAATACATTTAATAGATCAATTGAAACAACACCTAGCATGTTATTATTTGGTACTCATCAATTAGGAAAAGAACCTAATAGTTTTAAAGCATTGTTAGACTGTGATAAAATTACTGATAGAAATTTGGAGGATATTAGAGAAAAAGCATCTCAAGCAATCATAAAATCACAGGAACTCAATAAAATATATTATAATAAAAGACACAAAGCTCCTGTACAATATAACATAGGAGATTACGTAATGATTAAAAATAATTTTACTGTTCCAGGCATAAATAAGAAACTATTGCCTAAATTTAAAGGACCTTACGTAATAAGGGACATATTACCTAATGATCGTTATGTTGTGCAGGATATTGAAGGACACCAAGTGACACAAATTCCGTATAATGGTGTGGTTAGTCCTGATTTAATGAAAAAGTGGACACATGAAGATGTTTAATAATTATTAGTTAATTTTATTTTGTTAATTGAAATTGTCAGGATGGCCGAGTTGTAGTAGTTTATGAATTATGTAGTTATAATATAGTAGTTTGTGAATTTAAGTAGTCATAGTTACGTATTTAGATGTCAATTGCTTATGTTTTTTTCTGAAAAATAAACACATTTTGAATTACGTCTTTTTAGTTTTTAATTGTATTACAATATATATATATATATATATATATATATATATATATATATATATATATATATATATATATATATATTATAGAAATGAGTAATACGCCGTGATGATATATATATGAGTGCCCGTGAGGTGACGCCTAGTAAAAATATATCGTCATCATTACCGACGTCTACATGTGTTGTAGATACTGGCACACCCATAAATGGGTAATATGCCGTGATTATATATTTATATATATATATATATATATATATTTATTTATGTAACAGTATGTGCATAATAATATGTAATATTATTAATACAAACAAAATGCATTTTGTGAAAGTAGCAGTTTCTCAACATACGAGTACATTAAATACATATTTTAGATATTTCATAGTGAACATATTCTTCATTACAATCGACAAACTATATAATACGAAAACTTACAGTAGAAGCTGCAGTGTATTTCTAAAGCTATTTGGACATCTTTTCAAAAAGCACATAGAGGGATAGTATTGTTCTTATATACTGTAACAAAAATAATGAGTCAGTAAGTTCATTTTAACTATGTAGCGCAATTATATATATATATATATATATATATATATATATATATATATATATATATATATATATTTGTGTGTTTGATAGACAAAAAAAAGGAATTGGGATGTGTTCCTTTAGGTAAGGAAGGTATTGGTCTTTGGTCAAAAAATTCGAGGTTGAATTTTTAATGAATGAGCAAGTTTTTATCCAATACTACAATTCCAAAAATTACAGATTTTTCGTATCGTGTTCCACATTCTTACATTGATGTGTACACTTGTTTAGATTTTGGTTACAATTGCTCAATCGGAATTACTCTCATTTGCAATGTTTAACAGTTTTTCTAGGAAAAAAGCAGTAAAATATCGTTTTTTTACATTTTATATGACTATAAATATTAAATATTATTTATTCTCTATACGGTTCCAGTGCATTTTATATTTCCTTTTCAATGGATATAGAGTTAAATAATTATAAAGAAGAAAAATTTCATAAATCAGCCAGCTATGTTATAACAATGGAAACTGCTACTTGATAATTCTGATTGACAGATGTTAGTGTCAAATGTAATTTGCGTGGTACTTTCGTGAAATTGAGGCTCCAACACTAGGTTAGGGTAATGGTTACTGAAATGAACATTTGAACATTTGTTAAGTTCACTAAAGAATATTTGAGTAACTCTTGGCAAAACATGGTCCATTTTTTACTTGTCGCTAAGAGAAGTATTAGATTCATCCAAAAAAGCGCATATCCAGATTTTAGTGAATAAGCACGATTTAAGTTCCCTAGAATCCGATTAAAATATTTCTACGATGACGTGTGTATGTGTGGGTGGGTGTGTGTGGGTGTATGTGTGGATGTTGGAACCACGGTTTCTCAAATCCGGAAAAAACTATAAGACTTAAGACCCGTTTAACTACGAATTCCTTAATCTGACATTCCTGGGAAGAGCTAAAAAGATTTTGGTAACAGTTGGACAACCGGAAGTAGTAGGTTCTTAGATAAATAATTCTTCTAAATATAATTTTTGTTACTACAAATATTAAAGATCATAAAATTCTCCATCTAATATACTTAAAAATTTTATTATATCTTGTATTGATTTAGAGATAAAGACACTGTAATATATACAGTGTGTCCCATTTAGAAGTGCCACCATTGGGATCTCGAGAACTGTAAGAGATACGATGTCGGTTAAATGGAATTTTTTGTGCGCCTTTGGGAGGCCATCTCAGATGTGATTTTGTTTTTCCAAAAATTCTCATAGGGCACTAGATAATGACTGAAAACTGAATATTGTTGATTTTTTCTTTTTCAAATAACTTCTAAACTATTAGTAATTGAGAAAAACGTTTCAAATATAAAAGATAGATATTTTTATTAAATAACCATTGGCATACGAAATAAATTTTTATATCCGTAAATTTTCGAGATATAACATAAACTTATGTTTTTTTAAATGGAACCCATATCTGATTTTAGTCTCAAAAAAATAAATCTTTTTTTCTCTTTTCAAAGATGTAAGGGTTATTATGTTTTACATTTGTTTTGCCCCTACAATTTAATTTTTCTCTTTATTTTCCTGAATGTTCTTATTTTCCAAAAGAAAAACATTATTATTTTTATTAATTATATTGTATTTGATCGATATAATTTATTTTATGCCTTTATTACTTATTATTTTCATTGTAGACTAATAATTACAAATTACACTATAATTTGCCAAGGGAGACCTAATACAAAATATTATAAAATTTACTTTGATACGAGTTTTGAGCAAAATTTTTTAACGAAATAAATTATTTAAATACAAGAAGTGATTTTTAAATAGAAATCTACTAATATTTTCAAAATAATTGTAAATTTAATGCAAAATAAGGAAAAAATAATAATTTTGAAGGCAAAACAAATATAAAACATAATAACCCTTACATCGTTGAAAAGATAAAAAAATAATAACTTTTTTGAGACTAAAATCAGATATGAGTTCCATTTAAAAAAACATAAGTTTGTGTTATATCTCGAAAATTTACGGATATAAAAATTTATTTCGTACGCCACTGGTTATTTAATAAAAATATCTATCTTTTATATTTGAAACATTTTTCTCAATTACTAATAGTTTAAAAGTTATTTTAAAAAGAAAAAATCAACAATATTCAGTTTTTCGTCATTATCTAGTGCCCTATGAGAATTTTTGGAAAAACAAAAGCACATCTGAGATGGCCTCCCAAAGGCGCACAAAAAGTTCCATTTAACCGACATCGTATCTCTTACAGTTCTCGAGATCCCAATGATGGCACCTCTAAATGGGATACACTGTAGAATAATCGAAAGTAATACATCAAAGAGACTAAACTGCACTAAGGAAACTAGTTGACAAATTTAAATGTTTATAACACAGTAAGGTTTATAACTTAGTTTGTAAATGATAGATGTCAGTGTCAAAAACCAACAGTTTTAGTGGCATTCTGATAGCTTTTTCTGGGAATTATATTTATTCTTTCGTATTGTTTTATTAATTAAATAAATATTTAAAATTATAGGTAAAATGCATCAGAAATACCGCCAATCTTGTTAATGAATTGGAAGAATCTCTGACATTTAGGAACTTCCTCATACAATGAAAAATAAATATAATTAGAATTTTATGTGTGCACAAGGCATGTTAAATACAATAAAAAACAATATTTTGGTAAAGTTCTGTTTTTCTTTTTTTCGATAGCGAAGTGCAATACAATACTTATATAACATAAAATGGAAATGGTGAGAGATCTTGTGCTGGCCAAACATATTTTTAATAATTGCTTTAAAAAATAAAAACAATCAAAACATCAGATTGTCTCCATGGCGGAATTTGCCATTACAGTAGAAATATTGCAAATATGAACTTTGAAGACTCAAAACAGCCAGACAAATTCAATTTTCTTGGCGGTTTCAGGAAAATTTGTCTGGAATGACAACCCCTCCCCCCATCAACTTTTTTACAAAATTAGCTTCCATAAGAGTTTAATTATTTGAAATATATTATTGAATGGCATACATGGATATTTTTTATAAAGTCCGGTTTACAAGATGCGGCTACCAAATTTTATTATTTAATTTGAAATCAGTTCATTGGTCAAACAAAAAACTTGTCAGCTTCCTTATTGTTAAATATATACATTGATGAGCAATTACGTAATAATTAGTTATTTTTTGTAGACTTTTTTTTAAAAACGCTAATGTCCATTCATAAACATTCGTAAAATTTTAACAGGTTCGTTATAATTTTTAACCAGTAAAACAGATGACACTGAAAGAAAAGTTGAAATGTAATTTGTCGATAAGTTTGATTCTATTTGACGAAATAAAACGAGCCGCTTGGAAACTTTACGAATGTTGTGAATATGGGCATTAAATTTAAATGTGAATACTTGTGACTAAGATACTTATTGCGAGAAACCGCTTTACAAAATTGTTCCGCATCGTTTAAAGTAGATGCTGTATTAGCTCATATTTGCATTTTTTGAAGTGGCTATAGCTGTTTTGCCAAAAGTTTCTCATTTATATAGCATAAAATTCATACCGCTACGTAATTAGGTAAACACATTATTAGCATTCCTCCTGCAGTCATATAAACGGGCTTCTGACTTTTTGTAATAATCATGCGAAGTGCTAGCCTCACAGAATTGCTGTTCACATCCTCCCATGGTAGGTTGTACGCCATGTCACCAATACTCTCACACTATTTAATAATAAAAAAATATTAGTATACTATGTAACAAATCCGGAAAGTGCAATTTTACTAGTTGAGGCTTCCATAAGCAGTAACAGTCCCAGGTTGAGTTCTGTAAGCCTTAGAACTCAGTAAAATGTCTTTCCGAACATGATGTGTTCGCTACTTTATGTTATGTGCTACCCACATTGTATTAAAAGTGAAATAATTACTAAAACGCCACACTTACGAAAACAATTGAAAACAACAAATGGCAAAAACCTGGATATTTAATGACTAGTTGCAAGACTAACCAAATAAAAAATTTCTGGACTAGTTCCAAAAATGTTTTTTTTAGATCCTTTAAAAAGTATACTTTTTTCACTTATGCAACCGTAAATAAATTACTTTATGAAGCTATAAGTACGTATTTATATAATATAAGCACAAAATAAGATGTCCGTAACACTGTACCGTAACCATAACATACTAGCCTTGTCATGCTCCATCTTCATCAAGATACGAGTATGTATATGTATATATATATATATATATATATATATATATATATATATATATATATATATATATAAATATGTAGGATTTTTATTCGTTGTCTAGGGTGTGAAACACAACACAACACTTTGCTTATAACAGTTTATTACAAACTTGAATGTATTGGTAGCAATTGACATACAAGTGTTTACGAAGATTAATAACAATGATTGTGGTATACTTTGAGAACAGCTTATCGTTTCACCCGTCTGGCAAAACAAAGCACGCGTCTTTTGAACAGCAATGAGAGCGTCTTCTCTCGTTCACGGCTTAACCCGTTCTCCTTGTTCGACTTCGTGCCACGGTGAATTCCAGTGTTTCCCCACTACCCTGCTCGCGCAGCCGTACAGAGACGCACCAGCACAATGTTACCAATTGACACAAAAAAAAAAAAAACTAAATATATTTAAATAATAAATTACTACACTCGGCCATACTGACTAGCAATCCGACTCGGATTCGCTACAAGCATTTTCTACCCATGGTTTTATGAATTCTGCACAGGTAGAAGTTCGCAATGGTCCTTCATGACGACCAACCTTTATTACATCGTATCTTTTATTTTCTTTTACCTTTGAGATTTCATAGGGGCCGAAATATTTTCTAGCCACCTTTAAAGCACTTCCAAATTGCGTTCGCTTTATGGCAACAAGATCACCTGTCTTATACATTCTTGGTTTTTTTCTTCTTAAATTGTATCCTTTTCTGTTTTATTCTTGAATCTTTATTAGACTCTCTTTACATTTTCTTCGTAATTCATCTCTGAATGTATCAAATTGTCTTCTCGCCTCTTCTTCAATCATTTCACATAAATTTATATCTTCTTTGTTCCGCATTTTCACACCTACTAATATCTCGAATGGCGTAGTATTAATACTGCGTTGGTAGGTAGAATTCATTGCTCTCTGCAATTTATCTATGTGCTTATACCATTTCGTCGGGTCATCAATACTAAGCTTAGTAAGAATTGGAATTATTGTACGATTAATCCTTTCTATTTGACCGTTACTACGTGCAACTCCGGTAGTAATTGTAACATAAGTTATTCCTTCCTCAAGGCAATAATTATTAAACTCTTGCGACGTAAAAGCTGTTCCTTTATCTGATATTACTCTTTTTGGACTGCCGAATACTTTTTGTTGTTTAACAAGACAACTGATGACTTCTTTTGCAGTAGTAGGTTTTGTAGGATACATCCATACAAATTTAGAAAAATCATCTATGACAACGAAAAGATGTTAATAATTTTTGTTCGTAGAATGTATGGGCCCTAGATAATCGATGTGATATGTGTTTAAAGGACCTTCTTGTTTCTCAATAGGATGTAAAAATCCTTCTTTCTTACCCTCTTTTCTACTACCCAATGTACAATGTACGCAATTATCAACAACTCTCCGAATTTTATCTTTTAACTTGGGAATAAAAAATTCTTTATTCACTATTTCCTCAGTTTTCTTGACAGAAAAATGTCCTACGTTGTGAGCTCTCCTAATAATCTCTAATTGCATAGTTTTTGGCGCAACTAGCAATTCTTGTCCATCAATAAGTTTATATAACAGGTCATGTTCTATAAAGTAGTTTTCGTATTCTTCTGTAACTAAAATTTTTTATTAGCTTTTATGTTTTCATCACTTTCTTGAACTAATTTTACTCTAGAGATGAGGTCACATTCATTGTCGATCACCATAACTACTCGATAACGGCTTAATGCGTCTACGTGAGACATTCTACTTCCGCTTCCATGTTCGATCTCTTGGTCATATTCTTCCAACAATAATGTCCACCGGGCTACTCTTGTTGTCAAGTCTACTTTCTCCATGGTTTTCTTAAAAGCTGAACAGTCTGTGACTATCTTAAATTTAGATCCAAGTAAATAGGTTCTGAACTTCTTTACCGCTTGAATTATACTGAGAACTTCTAATTCATAGGATGAATATTTTTCTTCCGCTATGGTGGTTTTCCTGCTCATATAATAAACGGGATGTAATTTCAAATCTACATTAGATATCTGCATCAGACATGCACCGTACCCATATTTACTGGCGTCCGTATGCAATTCAGTAGGACTACCACGTTGATAAATATTTAAAACTGGCTAATTAGACAGTAAATTCTTTATCGATTGAAATGCATTTCTTTGCGTGTCACCAAACTCAAATGCCGTGTTCTTCTTTACCATATCGCATAAAGGTTTCGCAATTGTTGCATACGATGGGATGAATTTTCTAAAATATCCCGTCAACCCCAGGAATGATTGTAATTGTTTTACCGTTGACGGCTGTGGAAATTCCTTTATGGCAATACTTTTATCGTCAGAAGGTTGCACTTTTCCCTCTTCAGCTATGAAACCTGGAAATGAAACTCTCTTCCTTAGAAGTTGACATTTCTCTTTTTTACCTCTAACCAGTAATCATTGGCTAAATCTAGTACCATTTTTAATCTGTCGATTCCTTCTTCTTCACTGCTACTCGGAATGATTATATTATCCATGTAATAAATTGCTATATTTTTTTGTTGTGAGTGGTCGGAAAATATGGCTCATAAATCTCTGGAACACAGCTGGACTATTACAAAGACCGAATGGACATTTTAAAAATTCAAATTGCCCACGATGAGTCACAAAAGCTGTATGTTTGACACTGGCTTCCTCAATAGGGACGTGAAAAAATCCATTTTTCAAATGTGTCTAACACAACTTCGATCAACGGCAAAGGAAATCTATCCTTTATGATATTTTTAATTAACTTTCTATAATCACAGAAAATTCTTGTTTGTCCGTCCTTTTTTTTCACGAGTTCTATATGGCTGGCGAAATCTGACGTACTCTCTCTAACGATCCCTTCTTCAAACCATTTACTCACTTGGTTTTCGACCTCTATTTTCTCTAGCACTGACAATCTTCGCGGTCTGTGATACACGGGTTCATCGTTTTTGAGAACAATCTTCATCTGAATATTGGTGGTTTTATTTTGTGTCGCACTGTACTCTGTGATCATTTCATTCACTTTGTTTCGGTTTTCCAAATTTTCAATGTGTTGAATATCTACTTTCGGTACATCAATCCTTTCTTGATCAACTGATATTCTCATAAGAAAATTATCTTTCGTTCTACTTTGTACTATAATCCCGTCTTCTCGTATGCTGATATCTGCTTGCTTTAATAAATTGGTTCCTATTATTATCCAAAAATTAGCTACGTCGTCGGGTACAACATGAAAAAGTAATTCAAATTTTTCGTCATTTATTTCCACAGATTTACTGAATGTACCTAAGGTTACAACTTGGCAGTTTCCTAATCCTTTTATCATTATAGTGTCCTTGGTTAGCGCAATATTCTTGAAATATTTTTTATATCTCTTGTTTAACCACACTAATGTCGCTTCCTGTGTCAAACAATGCTGTCATTTTGACATCGTCAATTTTAATTTTCAAAGAGTTTTTTGATACTTCAATTTTACGTACATTAGCTTTATCAGATGCATCCGCGATTTCTTTTGGGCATTTAGCAGCAACATGTACGTATTTATTACAAGCAAAACACTTTGTCAATCTCTGGACAATTATTAGATTTATGGCCTTGTTTTCCACAATTATAGCAACTGAAAGCTTTTCCTTTCTTCTTCGGATCTCTTTGTTGACTATTTCTGTCTTTGTCTTCATCTTTCGTGTTTTCTTTCTTTCGTTTATGCTCATTTGTACGAGTACTTCCCTGTCTATTTTTCGAGATGCGTTCATACAACTTTATTTTTTCTTTAAATTCTGAAAAATTTCGAGCTCCATACAAAATCATTAATTCCGTCAATAATGTATTGGACCACTACTTCATCTTATATTAATATACGACTTCCTATTTCCCTCATTGTCAAAACATATTCTTGGATATCTTCGTCATACTTTTCTTTCTTGACATAAGTAGTTTATGTATCTGTGCACTACTTACCTACACTTCGAATTCTTCATTTAATTTTTCTTTAATATACTCCAATTGTTTACACCTCTTAATGACTGTACATATAATTTAGCAAGACCCGTCAATGATTTCTTTGCAAATATTAATTTCTGCAGTTAATTCCATCCTGTTAGGTTAGCTATCTCTTCAAAATCTTGGATCTACTTTTTAATGGGGCAATTATCTTTGCCATCATATTTCTTGATACTATCTCCTACGTCTCGAAATGTTAAAGAGAATGTTTCTTCTTTGTTTCGTCTTCCTGAATATACTGAACAAGATGCGGCCTCACTCTGGTCACTATCGACCTTTTCAACTTCGCTTTCGGCTTCTTCATCTTCTCCTTGTTCCTCCTCTTATCTTCCTCGTCTTTAATTAAATCGTCGTAGTGTAGGTCAATCAAAAAGGAACATATACGACTTACCACCTGCTCAGAAGTGCCGCTATATTTTAATTTAAGTATGGTGCACCCAGCAATTAAATCAGCTAATTTTACCGATTTAACATCATTAACTTGAGAAGATTTCTCAATCCCAAAACCAGTAAAATTACGAAGTGCTCTGCGAATCTGTCGCGGTTACCCTTCATGACCATAACAAATTTTGTACAATGCTTTAAACGCCGATAAACTATTTTTAATTTGATTTGATTTGATTTGATACTTTTTCTACTTCCCCTAATTTTGACATATTTGATTTTTATTTGTAATAGTGAAATTAGAAATTAAAAATATTACTGACTGAAAACGTTCAATCGCAACGATAAACAATCGTTCTCTTACAATTTTATTACAATATGAAGCATGCAATAATAAAACTATTATTTGAATAATTTAACTTTTTAAATAATATAACACAAAATTCTTATCTTGTACTCTGAAATTTTCTTGTCGTCACCACGTGCGCTGCTCTGGTTGTCTGCTTCTGGCTTGTCGTCGTAGTTCGTAGTCACCTTGCGTGCGTGTGCTTCTCTTGGCCAACGCCCAACTGTCTCAGGCAGAACCAAGCCTCTCTTTCCATCACAGCCAACACTTGTTCACAATCTCACGGCTCACAGTTATTGTATTGTTATTATTTTTGTCTACTCAGTTTGGCACTATCACTTGCTACTTTCAACTTCGACACTGATTTTACTTCTTATTTTAATCTTGAATTCCCGATGAGGCCCCAAATATGTAGGATTTTTATTCGTTGTCTAGGGTGTGAAACACAACACGACACTTAGCTTATAACAGTTTATTACAAACGTGAATGTATTAGTAGCAATTGACGTATAAGTGTATACGATGATTAATAACTTTGAGAACAACAGCTTATCGTTTCACCCGTCTGGCAAAAAAAGCACGCGTCTTTTGAACAGCAATGAGAGTGTTTTCTCTCGTTCACGTCTTAAACCGTTCCCTTGTTCGACTTCGTGCCACGGTGAATTCCAGTGTTTCCCCACTACCCTGCTCGCGCAGCCGTACAGAGACGCACCAGCGCAATGTTACCAATTGACTCACAAAAAAAAAACTTAATATTATATTTAAATAATAAATTACTACATATATATAATATATAATACCGACTACCTTAAGGTTTTCTGAATGTATTCAAAAAACAATAATTTCATGAATTCTACTATTATCGGTTTCAAAATTAAAGTCCCCGAGTTTAGAACACTATAACTTCTACAAAATTAAATAAAAAAATCTCAGTTTGCACGATGATATTCTATAATTATCTATTTTATATGAAGAATAGCTATTTGTGTATTAAGAGCGCAAAATGGGACGTTGTCGATTGAGAGGTTGTTGCCGCGCGACGCTCGAAATCAACAATGTCCATTTGCGCTCGAAACACACACAAGATTTTTTTCTACAATCACCACAATGGGGTCCTCCACCATAACAAAAAATAATACAATGTACACATTGTACTTACAGTACTGCTCAATAAATAACGATTGGCTAATATAAAAGATATGGTTTAAACTCAAAATGCTTTTAAATGATTATATCACTACATTAGCCTTCTATTCCATAAAATAAACCAAAATTTGAGCGCGGAAGCAAGGATTTGTGATGAGTTTTTGTAGCAAAATGTGTGGTTAGTTGTCATGCCTGTCACTTAAAATACTTCAAGGAATTTGTGATTATATAGACATGTATGTTACCTGGTATATTGACTGTCTTCTCGCAATTATTTAAGTAACGAAATAACTAATAATTTTATTGTAATCAAAATAAATACAGTAAATTCGAGATCAGATGTCACAGTACGACTCTCAACGTCGCCACTCTACCGCCATCTGTGTACAATCATTCCTATTACTAAACAAAAACTTCACACAATTTATTTTATATTTAATTTTATTTTATCGTTATTTTCCATTCTTCTTGAGCTATTGCTTTAATCTAATCTAAGCATTTTATACTTTCGTTTTTGTAAATTAATGCCCTATTTTATTTTCACCGCAGTCCGGTATTTTGTTTGGTTATGCAATATACCGGCAGAGCATATGTCAAATTGACTTGTGTACGTGGTAAATGTGTAACTACAGTGCCATTCGTTCCTAACTAAACGTTTCTATTAAGAATGTTGACAAGTGTCATTTCTCAACATTGTATATTAAGATATTTGGACAGCGAGCGTTTTTTCTACTTTGTCGCGCATGAGCGTAAAAGTGACATTTTGCGTTGACAAAAGAGAGCGCAAATGGCTACTTTCTATAGTGACTGTAGAAAAAATAATTATTTTTTCATTTACCATTTAAATATTACAGCATGAAATGTAAAAAAATGAGACCCATTTTTATTGAAACTTTCAGATACACTAACTGCAAACTAATGTAATTCTTATATCGTCAAATGTATTCTTTTCAAAATTTAATGTGTTAATATGTAGCTTTATCTACAATTTGAGGTACAAAAGAAATATAATAATTATTGAAATTTGTTATAAATAACCGAAAACTTAACATCAGCTAACTTTACATACAGAAAAAAATATCAAAAAAATATTTATAAGTACGGATTGTATGATTATTGAAATGAAAGGACAACAAAAATAATTATATACAGCACCTCAATAACGTGCAATTAATTGGTAAAACCGAGGAAGTCGCAACTTTTTTAATTTTACTGTTCATCACCCCCTCGGGGTGAGAGAGACTGATGGTTTACAAACTTCGTATACGTTCGTCTCTTATCGATGTGAATCAAAGATGTTCGATCCCAAAGTGTATAGAGCGACAAGATTTACTATTAAACTACAAAAATGTCAAATGTTTAATTACATACAGTAAAGTAACTATGAAAAAGAAAGCAATCCTTACTTACTAGATATAAAACAAGAAATTTATTAGCTTACGACTGAGTAAACTGCAATGTAAGGAAATGAAATAGAAATCTATTTTCCTTTTTATAAATTAATTTGTCATAAAATACTTGAAACAATAATTTAAATAAAAGTTTATATAATTTATTTGACTACAATATTAGTACACAAATATGTATATGTAACAGAAAAAAAATGGGAAATAATTTGACAAAAAGAAACTTTTATTATTTATGTACTAAACACATAATTTTATTATTTGTCGATTAACTTTCATAATATACACATATTTATAGGTAACAAGTAGTAAAAAAATATGAATAATATAACATAATTTCTCCATTTTATATGTAGACATATACATGGTGTATTATACATAAATTTCTAATGAACATGAACAAGAAGAATTTTGCTAGGTCCCTTTGATTAACCATTTTAAACCTTTTTCGGATTTCTTTTGAAATTATAGAATATTAAATCAAAGATATTGTTCATGAATGACAAACCGGTAAATAGCTTAAATGAACTTCTCAGAATATTTGCAAACACAAGAAATTCCTTATAAACAAAAAATAGAATTTTGCTAGGTTTCTTTGATTAACCGTTTTAATCTCTTTTCGGACTTCTTTTGAAATTGTAGAATATTGATACAAAGATATTGTTCTTAGTAAATAATACTATACCGCAAAAGAAATCTATAGATATCCGACATTTATTTTAAAAAAATTCTATTTGTTACTTTATCCTTGTTCTTAATCATTTCTTTTATTTCATAATAAATAATAAGCAAATTTTTCATTTATTTAATAGTATAATAGTAGTATATACAGTACCGGCCAAATGTATATCACCTTTAAGTTTTTTCAACATAACTAAAATTATAGAGCACTGATTATTATTAAATGAAAATATATATTGATGGTAGGTGTAATTAACTTAATATAAAAACTTTTCAGTAAATAATAATAACAATAGCGTGGCAAAAATAATTTTATTCGAAATTCTGAAAATAAAACATATTTAATAAAATTATTAATAAATAATTAACACAATATAAAATTAATATTTTGTCGCAAATCCTTTTGCGTCGATCACAGCTTGGATGCGTCTTGGTATAGATGCGATGAGTGCATCGATTATTGACTGAGGGATCTTCCTCCACTCCTCCTCAAGTTGGGCGAACTTCTTGGCTGCACTTGCAGCTCCTTTACCAGCCAAACGTCTTTCAAGCTCGTCCCAGAGTGGTTCAATAATATTTAAGTCGAGTGACTGACTTGGCCATTTCAAAAGAGTCACACGACGGCGTCGGAACCACTCTTGCACATCACGCGCCCTGTGTTTCGGATCATTATCGTGCTGATAAATGAAGCTTCGACCATGAAGACGCTTCGCATATGGAAGCATAACATTTTTGAGGATGTCTATGTACATTTTCCGATCCATAATGCCATGAATTCTGTGAAGAGGGCCCATACCTTTCGCCGAGAAAGCCCCCCACACCAAGACTGAACCGCCACCATGCTTCATAGTCGGCAGTTGATATTTTGGATTGAAACGTTTGCCTTCAGGGCGACGAATCCATTTTATTCCGTCACTACCAAACAACATAAACTTACTTTCATCGCTCCAGATGACATTTGACCATTGCTCAGATGTCCAGTTTTTATGTTCTTTAGCCCACTCCACTCGCACCTTCCGATTTTTGGCAGAAATGAACGGCTTCTTCACGGGTCGCCGTGCATTCAGTCCTGCGGCCTGTAGGCGACGGCCTATGGTCCGTATGGATGGATTAGGTTGACCAGGAGTCGCTATCTCCTTCGCAATATCTGGCGCTGTAAGACGTGGATCGCTGCGGGATACGCGGAGGATATTGCGATCGACGAGGGAAGTAGTGCAACGTGGTCGGCCGCTTTTCTTCTTCTCAACATAGCCTCTTTGGATATTCCAACGCTTAATAATTTTACTCACCGTTGATCTGGAGATGTTAAACTGCTGCGCGAGCTCCTTATGCGTCCGCCCTTGTTTTCGGCCTTCTATAATGGCTTTTTCTTGTCGTTCGTCTAAATTTCCAGCACCTTTTGTGCTCGCCATATCACAAAATAATGAAGAACGCAAAATGATACGTTTATGACGATAGACACAACGACAGAATAAGCGAGAAAAAATAAACAAATTCAATAAATAGCTTGAAATACATGATATTTTTTGTAAAATCTCGTCGCACATCATATACAAGTTCGAATCAGATATATACTGTTAAATTCTTACCGCATTTGATTTATTTTTATAAAAGTTATGCTGAAAAAACATGAAGGTGATATATTTTTGGCCGGTACTGTAACAAAGTATAATAATAAATTTATTATATAGCGATAGAGTGAATATTTAAAATATAACAAAAAATTTCTTTCATTTATAATACCGAAATACGTTTTTTTTTTTTTATTATTAAAGCTATTTGGAGGTATTTCGACGACTAGGTCACTAATACCTCGGTACAGTATTTTTTTACATAATTACCTATTGAGTATTAATAGATCATATGTGTATTTACAGTGCAACATTGATGTCTGTAAGATAATTTACCAAATTTATTTGTATGGTAGTGTTGTTTGACAATGCATTTTTTAGATTTTGAGGTATGTTATGTGATAGTCTTTGGTAGTTGTATTTTTGGCACTGCGTGATTACATGTTCCACTGTCACTGGTACACTGCACTTATCACATATGGGTGGGTCAGTTCTTTGTAGTAGGTGTGAGTGTGTGATGATGGTATGGCCGATTCGGAGTCTGCATAACATGATTTGATCCTTTCTGCGTTCTGGAGCGGCCCATGGTTGGATGCAGTTTCTTATGTGACGTAATTTGTTGTTGGTCGTGTTGTGTCACTCATTTTCCCATTATTCTTTGATTGTTGATTTTACTACCGTTTTTAGATCTTCCGTCGGTACTGGAGTGTTTGTTGTTGTTTCAAGCGTCGCAGCGCTTTTTGCAGCTGCATCGGCTTCTTCATTGCCCTTTATACCTTTGTGTGACGGGATCCAGAGAATGGATATTTGTTTGTTTTGATCTTTTATGGCTCTTTGTATGTTGTCTTGGGTCTGCTGTATCTGGGTGTTTTTGGAGTACATGTTCTTTATACTTTGAATGACGCTGATTGAATCAGAGCATATGATGAATTTCTTTTTGTCATTGTTATTTTGTAGTATGTATTCGGTGGCTTTTTTCATTGCGTATATTTCGGTAGTGTATATACTGCACTCATCTGGTAAACGGAATGTTTGCTTTGTGTCTTCTGTGATAATGCTTGCGCCAGATTTGTTATTGTGTCTTGAGCCATCCGTGTAAATGTAGTGGGCTTGTGGATATGTTTCTTGGATGCCTTTGAATAAGTTGCGGTAGAGCTCAGGTGGAGTTTCGTGTTTGGAGTATTTTGTGAAGTCTAGTATGTAAGCAGGTTGTGTGTTTATCCATGAAGGGTGTTTATGGAATGTTTTTTTTGTTGTAGGATTGGTATACGGATTTGCATATTTTTTAAGTAGGAGCTTATTTTTTGTTGGAGGGGGGTGTTTGTTTTTATGGTAGCTTGGGGTGGGAATATATTATTATAGGTTGGATTTGTTGCGTTTTTGGCCAGTTTTGTTATGTAGGTTAGAGTTAAGAGTTTTCTTCTATATGAAAGTGGATACTCTCCTGCATCGATAAGTATACTTTTAATTGGACTTGTTCTGAAAGCTCCGGTAGCCAGTCTGAGCGCTGTGTTTTGAATTGTCTCTAATATTTTCAACTTTGTCTGTCTAGCAGTGGAGTATATGATACAAACATAGTCTAATTTGGATCTTATTAGGGCATAGTAGACTTTGAGAATTGTATCTTTATGTGCTCCCCAATTGGTGTGGCTGATGGTTTTAATTATATTCATCCTTTAGACACATTCTTTTTTTTAGGTTTTGTATATATGCTGCCCAGTTTAGTTTGTTGTCAAACGTTACTCCTAAAAATTTGATTTTGCCTTTATGCTATATTATGGTTGTTAATTGTTAATGTCGGATGTTGGTGGTGTTTCCGAATTTTACAAAAGTGGATGGAGTTTGTTTTCGTCTCTGAGAATGTAAATCCTGTTGTTCTTGTCCAGTCTTCTAGTCTATCAATTGCCTCTTGTAATATTGTTTTTATGGTGTTGATGTTTTTCCCGCTGTAATATAAAACAAGATCGTCAGCAAATAAAGATTTTTTTACACGGTGTGGAACGTGTTTAGTGATATCATTTATCGCTATTAGAGATAGAGTTACACTCAAGATTTCGCCTTGAGGAACTCCGTTTTTCTGTCGTTTTTCTTCTGATGTACATCTGTTTGTCTTCACTTTGAATTTTCTATCTTGGAGGAAATTTGCTATATAGTGCATTATATTGCCGCTTATATTATATGACTGCAGGGTTTTGGGTATGTGGTGTTTCCATGTGGTGTCATATGCTTTCTTTAAATCAAAGCATATTGCTATCAGGTGTTGTTTGTTTTTAAAGGCGTTTTGAATGGACGTTTCCAGGTTTATAATTTGATCTATTGTTGATCTTTCTTCTTTAAAGCCACTTTGATCTGTTGTTAATATGTTTCTTGATTCGAGGTGCCAGATTAGTCTTCTATTTACCATTTTTTTGGAATATTTTACTAAGACAGTTGGATAGGGATATGGGTCGGTAGGGTAGGTTTTATTCTTATTGGTTCGTAGTATGATCACGGTTTTAACTAAAACGCTGTTTTAAGAAATGTCAAATTTCATTACTTAATAACAATAATAAATAATATCAAATTTATCAACATATGAATTTAAAGCAGAACATAGTTTGTATTCAAAGAAATATTTTTTAAAAAATCGTTCTTTAAACACACAGGTGAAATTAAATATTTAAATTTGAATTTGACATTTCTAAAAACAGTGTTTTAGTTAAAACCGTGATCATACTACGAGCCATTAGGTTTAAGTATTGGAATAGTTATTACTTCGCTCCACATACTTGGGTATAGATGTTTTTCCCATATTAAGTTATATATTTTGAGAAGGTATTCAAGTGTTTCTTGGGGGGAGGTGAAGGATAATTTCATACTGTATTCCGTCTGGTCCTGGACTGGTTTTTCCCTTTCTTTTTTGGAGAGCATACTGAAGTTCGTCGTATGTGAATGGTGTGTTTAACGGATTATTTTGATTTTCATTACTAAGGGTAATGGGTATTTTCTCTGCTTCGTTTTTATGTCTTAAGAATTCTGGAGAGTAGTTTTCGTCAGACGAAGTATTTTCGAAAGTTTGAGCCAATATGTTGGCTATGTCATGGTTACTTGTGGTGGTAGTTGTAGGTGTTTTTAGCATTGTTGTTCGTTGTTTAGTGTTTCCTCCTTTTATCTTCCTTATTTTGTTCCAGATCGTTTCCACTGGTGTGTTGGGGTTCGTGTGATACAAAGTTTTGCCAAGATTATTTTTTGCTTTTTATAATTGTTCTTCTAAGTTTAGCTTGTGTTGTTTATAGAGTTATCATGTTTCCTTGTGTTTTGTGCTTTCTGTACTTGTTCAAGGCTTTTTTGTTTTCTTTAATTGCTTGTTTACATTCTTGGTTCCACCAAGGTACAATTTTTTTCTCATGTTGTAATTGTTTTTTCCCTATTGCTTTATTTGCTGCATTTGTAATATTTGTTAAGAAATGGTTTAATGTGGCGTCTATTTCTTCATCTTCGTTAATGGTTAGATCTTTTATTCCTGATAGTTCTGTGAAGAGGTTCCAGTTGGCGTATTCTAATTTCCATCGAAGGTGTGTAGGTTGGGGAAAAAAGTTATTCTGTGCATTTTGTGTAATTTTAATTGGCAAGTGGTTGCTACTGAATAATGTTCCTACGGTTTCCCATTCGAGATTTGGTGCCAGCAGTGGGTCGCATATCGACAAGTCAATAGTTGAGAAGTTTCCTGTATGGCTACAGAAGTGTGTTGGCGAGCCGTCGTTAAGTATTATGAGATCTTCGTTGTCAGTTATATTTTCTATTGTTTTCCCTCTTGGGTCTGTGTTATTTGAACCCCATAATATGTTATGTGCATTATAGTCTTTTAGTAAAATATAGGGCTTTGGTAATTGGTCAATTAATGTTTTTATTTGTTGTTCAGTTACATTTTCGTTTGGGGGTAAATAGAGACAACACAAGGTTAATTTTAGTGGAGTATATGTTTTTAAGGCGTTGGCTTCTAAATTGGTATTAATGTTAATTTCTTCCACGTAATTGTCGTTTTTTGTGAGAATAGCGACTCCTTCACTAGCTATATTTGCGTTAATTCTATCTTTTCTGTACGTATCGTAGTTTGTTAATTTAAAATTTTTGTTCTCTTTGAGTCTAGTTTCTTGTACGCAAATGTATTGTGGATTATGTTCGTTTACTAGCAATTGTAATTCTCCCTTGTGGGATTGGAGGCCATTACAGTTCCACTGAATAATTATTCAGAATCTTGACAAGAGGATAAAATGGATTCTTGGCTGGGATGGAAGTCGATTCTTTGTTCTAGTCTCAGTTGGAGTTTAAGTTTTTTCTATAGTCTAGAAAGTCGTTTTTTTTTTTTGATATCGTTGTGAATGGGAGTGAATATAGTTGATCATGGATATTAATTTACGTATGTCTTGTGTGTACTCTCTTGCGATAGATATGGGGTACGTATTTCCGTGGGCATTTTCAAGAAAATCTTTAAAGTCATCATATTTTAATATGTATTCTTGCGGGTTTTCGTTAATTTCTTGTTGAAATACACGTTTGCCGCTTTGCTCTTCGCAGAATACGTATTCGCTCAACCGAAGGCAGAAAATTATTGAAATTGTAATGTTTATAAGGGAGGTATAGGGATCGTGCTAAAAATCTCATATCGAGATTTTAGTAAATGACCACGTTTTAAGGTCCCTAGAATCCAATTTTAACATTTTCACTATGATGTCTGTATGTGTAGGTGTATGTATGTGTGTATGTATGTGTGTGTATGTATGTATGTATGTACATATGTGTGTATGTGTAGGGATTTTGTCTTCCCTCTAACTCAAATACTATCATTCAGAAAATTCTGAAACCTTGTATTTCTATCCTATTCTAATATGAAAAGAAGCCATTAGATTTTGGTGTAAATCGGATAACCGGAAATGGCACTTTACCTGAAGCTCATAATGGTTTTTCTTCAAAAAATACCATTAAATGCCATTTTTTCGCATTTTATGTTTTATGAAAATTAAAGATTATTGAATTTTCTACAGGAATGCATTAATACTTTTTCTATATATTTTACAGATAAATTTAAAAATAAATTTTTTTGTTAGTCGCGAAGCCTAAGATAAACACAATAATTCCTTTGTTACACAGTTCATATTTCAAATGAATGTAACTGACAGTAAATGTCACTGTCAAAAAACTCATCACTTCAAATTAATAATAGTGACATTTTAAAAAGAAAATAGTAAATAAATCAATAGTTTTATGCAGTGGAACAGTTTGCAGCGTTAGTAAATACGTAAGTATGTATTTAAATTAATAAAAATGGATAGGGATGTGTGTGGAAGTATGATTGTTGCGTAACTATTATTGTGGTCCAGATGCGGTTATTCGCTACCGAAAATCAGTCACTTTAATATGTTCTTATGTATGAATGCTATGATGATTATGGACAAGGCGAAAGAATAATGTTGTTAAAGAGTGAAGTGAGTTAGCTGAGCTCTTACTCTTATCCCTTTTCTTATTGTTACTATTGTTTCCGGGTTTTTGCTAACCCACTAAGTGGGAAACCCGTGATTTTATGTATGTATGTATTTAAAAGTTTGAAGTCCAGTTTACATTGTGCCAGAAGCATGATTTTTTTTTATAGAATAACTTCTGATTAATTCAGAATAGAATATGTGCTAACATGGAAATTTCATGCTCCCAATTTACATTTTATTTATTTATATATTGTAGCTTTCGTAGAAATTTTGTTGCATTATATTCTGCCCATTATAATGAATGTTATTACATTTTAAACCCAGGAGATTTTACTTTTGAAACCGATAATACACACCGATTTTTCACACTTGACAGTTACGTCATAGTTTGATGTTCGTATATTAGATATACGTATCGAAGACAGAATGTAGGAAATCATAAGTAAGACAGAGATAAACATACGATACGTATATCTAATATACGAACATCAAACTATGACGTAACGGTCAAGTGTGAAAAATCGGTGCGTAGTTAATTTTGTCTCAGTCGTGCGTAAAATGTTGTACGTACTACAGTTAAAAATAAATAAATATAGAAATCTTACCTCACTAGTAATCAAATCTCCGAAAAGACAAAAGAGAAATGGTGGGACAGCAGTTATGAAAAGCAACAATAAATGTCTGAAGTCCAGGATACTAGCACTAAAAGATTTATAGTAATGTAATAATTATGTTAGAGGATTTATATGTTAGGGAAGTGACCAATTTTTACCTCCCGCTACCCTAGGTAAGGGAGGTATAGGGATCGTGCTAAATATAGCATATAGAGATTTTAGTGAATAAGCACGTTTTGATGCCCCTAGAATCCGATTTAAACATGTTCACAATGATGTCTGTAGGTATGTATGTGTCTGTGAGTCCGTGTGGATCGTGTGTAGACGATTACTCAAATACTATCAATCAGAAAATTTTGAAATTTTGTATACCCATTCTACAGTGTGTTCCATTTAGAGGTGCCACCATTGGGATCTCGAGAACTATAACAGATACGATGTAGGTTAAATGGAACTTCTTGTGCGCCTTTGGGAGGCCATCTCAGATGTGCTTTTATTTTTCCAAAAAATCTCATAGGGCACTAGATAATGACGAAAAACTCCTCTCAAAGGGGCACACAAATTTCCATTTAACAGACATCGTATCTCTTATAGTTCTCGAGATCCCAATGGTGGCACCTCTAAATGGGACACTGTATACTAATATGGGAAACGCTCATTAGTTTTTAGTATATATCGGATAACCGGAAATATTATTTTTACAAGCTTTTAATAGTTTTTCTTGAAAAAATTCATTGAATACAATTTTTTTTAGCAACTTTTACTAATAAAATTTGGATATAAAGGTACCATCTTCAATTCTACGATAATAGTAGCATTTAGTAAATAAGTTGAAATGACTTAAAATATTAAATTATAAAATCATTTATTTTTGTATATCATTTTGCCTGTGCGTTAAACAAAAACAAAATATTTTAGTAACAATTTTGACATATTTAAACAAATGTTACTTTCAGGAAGCAATTACATTAAAATTAATAATGAAACTGAATTAAGAAGATTGTATTGATTCTGATGAAATTAAGGTTAGTGAAAATAATATATTTTCCATCATACATAAAGATTAGATTTACAGAATGGTCCGATATAAATTTGATATGTTTGCAGTACTAAAAATCAAACTGTGAATAAGTACGTGTTATTAAAAATATTTGTTTACAACTACACATTAACGAAATGGATCATGTAAACTTAATATAGTTTGCGGAATATGTAGTTATGTATTTAAATTAATAAAATTTAAAAGCAGTAGGTATTGTGTTGACCATATCAGATTTTTTACCTCCCGCTACCCTTGGTAAGGGAGGTATAGGGATCGTGCTAAAAAACACATACCGAGATTTTAGTATATGACCACGTTTTAAGGTCCCTAGAATCCAATTTTAACATTTTCACAATGATGTCTGTATGTATGTATGTATGTATGTCTGTGTATGTATGTGTGTGTGCGTATGTAGGTGTGTGTGTGTGTGTGTATGTGTATGAATTTTGTCTTCGCGCTAACTCAAATACTATCATTCAGAAAATTCTGAAACCTTGTATTTCTACCCTATTCTAATACAAAAAGAAGCCATTAGATATTGGTGTAAATCGGATAAACGGAAATGGCACTTTACTTGAAGCTCATAAAGGTTTTTCTTCAAAAAATTCCATTAAATGCCATTTTTTCGCATTTTATGTCATTGGAAAATTATAGATTATTGAATTTTGTACAGGTATACATTGATACTTTTTCTATATATTTTACAGATAAATTTAAAAATAATTTTTCTTTTTTTAATCCCGAAGCCTAAGATAAACAAAATTCCTTTGTTACACAGTTTATTTTTCAAATGAATGTAACTGACAGGTAAACGTCATTGTCAAAAAATTAATCACTTCAAATTAATAATAGTGAGATATTAAATAATAAATAAAATCGTAAATAAAGCAATATTTATATGCAATAGAACATAATATAGTTTGCAGCATCAGTAACGTAGGTATGTATTTAAATTAATAAAAATTAAATAGCGGGAGGTTTTGTGTTGGCCACATCAGATTTTTTTATGTTACGACCAAAGCTCTAGTTATGTGACTTCATTATTATTTAGTCGGGCTGAGCTAGTTAGTTTTGATATTTTTGCTAGATATGGCCGTGGACAAAATGCGAAATGATATACCGGTGTCCCAAGGAAACCTTGACATAGGTGTTTAAAAATGGAAAACAGTTTTTTTTTTTATAAATAAAAAGTGTCCGGCGCGAAATTAAGCCATGATATTCAACATGATAATTATTGTACATTACATATTGTATATTATTTAATAATACAATAATATTAATTACTTTAATATTATTGCATATATTCCTATAAATTACAAAAATTTTCAAATAAATAATTGTTTCACTATTTTATTAAGCAATATGAAAAAAATTTGAAATGTACGTGTGGCGTAATGGTTAGCACAACTGCCTCTGAAAATTTAGATTGGGGTTCGATTCCCCTTTAGGGCAATTATTTTATTTTTACATAAAAAAGGTTGAACTATTAAAAATGTCTCATATTTCGTATTATTCATTCAGTGGCGGATTCAGGGGGTGACCCCCTCTCCTAAATGGTTTATAAATAAATTCGAGATAAAATTATGAACAAAGTACTATTATAATATTTAACGTATTAATTCTTAAATATTATGACAAAAATTTCGAATTCTCTACAATTATTTTGATTATTATATTAATTAATTAAGAATTAATAAATTATATTTATATTTTATATGTACAGCATGGGAAATCAGTTTGTCTTTGCGCACACGTTACCTAATTATTTTATATAAAAATACTTTAAATAAAATATAGAGATTAAAATTCTGCATTCAAATCATGTGATACAATTATTATAGCCCTTCTTATAAATGTAGAAATTAATTATAAACTTACAGTTTTTATGAGATATTAGTCTAGGCAGCCATGGATTTATAACAAAAATAAACAAATGCATTATTCTTTCTATGTCAATTATAACTAAATTTAGATTAGATTAGTAAAACACAAAACACAAAAATATAAAGTGTTTTAGTTCTAATTGACAGTTACAAGCAATGCGTTTGTTTATTTTTGTCATAAATCCATGGCTGCCTAGATTGAAAGTTCATAAAAATTGTAACTTTATAATTATTTTTACATTTATATGAAGTACTAGAAGAATTGTATCACATTGATATAATAACAATGCATTGTAATTTATTTTGAAATTTCAAAGGCAGTTGTACTAACCAATGCGCCACGCCGACTTTTGAAAATATTTTCATATTGTATACTAAGTGATACAATTATTTATTTAAAAATATTTATAATTTATTGCAATTTATGAAATAATATTAAAGTAATTAACAGTAAATAATGTACATGACGTAATGTACTTAATTTTTTGCCGGACACTTTTTATTAAAAAAAAACTGTTTTCCCCATGTTAAATGCCTATGTCAAGGTTTGCTTGGGACACCCGGTATATGCCGAGACCAATATGCGAAATAACAAGAATTGGCAGAAACATAAGTAAAATACGAGTACATAGAAAACGACACAGTACAAAGCTCATTTGGAAATTTCAAAAATTAATATCTAACTTGTTAAAAAGACAATAACAGAATAGTCAATTATGTAAAATGAATTCACTGACTTACTCTGTATTAGCTATGAGAAGTTTGACACCACATACCACCATAATATTACAAAAAAATTTATTTAATATCACATGCTGAAAAATTTCTCCAAAAATGTTCAAGTACCTGAAAAATTATCCATTTAATATTTATTATTCGTGGTGGTTTTACAACTATGCACTTACTCTAAAATTATGTTATGATGTACGATACATTCCTTCAAATTTCTGAGATAATTTTCTTCACACAAGCTTTTCAAAAATAGGACCTTCATTTTATTTTTTATGAAGAAAATTTGAATTAGTACAAAACTTGTACCAATGCAATAGACAAGGTCTAGTAGATAAATATAAAAAGAACCAGGGAAGGATGAAATTAATTGAAAAATATAAAAAAATTCAAAATAAGGAGATTCTTTCAAATATTCTATATAAGGAAATGTCACTTTCAAAGGAAATTCCCTGTTTGTCACCATATTAGGGCTGTAGTAACAAGCTACTGAACATCCAAAACATATAACTACATACCCTTTTAGTAGTTTCGAGATTAAATGATAATAATTGTCATGTTTTTTGTATAAATCCTTATCGTAGTTATATTCGTCGAACCAAAATTTATTTTCGATGATATTTAAAATTTCTTTAATTTTTGGTACATAATTGCGGTAAAGCACTTGGCAACATACAACCTGAAGTATAATTCATTAGAAATAATTATCTTTTAATGGTTTTATTATAATACACAGAATATTAAACAAGAAATTATATAAAATGTTACTAATTGGAATAATACGGACGTTTCTTATGTAAAAGATCCTGGCGTCAATACCATAAACATAGCGACATATAGTATAAGTGCGAATATGAATAATTTCAATGGCAAATACTATTTATATTCATATATACTTTTTATAAAAATATATCTACACTCAGGTGCAAAAAAAACGGGCCATTATTTTTTAAATTTTTATATGTGGTAATTGTCTCGACAACTAAAAGCTACGAAGTCGGTTAATTAGAAAAAAGTTGTTCTATATTAGAATGCCATTTTAGCAAAATGTATTACTTATTCAGAAGTAATTCATAGGATACAAACATGTATTGCAAATTTAAGCTCTAGTTAAAAATCGCATATCCAGATTTTAGTGAATAAACACGTTTTAAGGTCACTAGAATCCGATTTTGATATTTTTACAATAATGTCTGCGTGCGTGTGTATGTGTGTGTGTTTGCGTGTGTATATGTGTGCGTGTCAAATTCTATATGACTAAAGACCAATTTAAATACGTACTTCTTAATCTGGCGTTAATGGGAAGAGCTGGCAATGTTTTGATAACAATTGGGCAACCTGAAGTAGTAGTTTCTTGAATAAATCTTCTAAATGTCATTTTTTGGAAATTTATGTTATTCAAAATATTAAATAATATAAAATTATCTATTCCATACTTTTAACAATTTTATTATATATTCTATAGATTTAGAAATAGAGAATTATAAATATGTAAAATAATCCGTTGCAGTGAATCTCACAGCCCAAACAACTCCATGAAAACTAGTTGAAAAATGAAAATGTTTGTAATTGACAGAAAACTGTCAGTGTCAAAAATCCAGATACATTACTGTAGGCTTTTTCTGGGAAGTACGTTAATATTTCTTATTTTATTATTAATAATATATTATTATTTGAAATTATAGATACATATATTACATATTACATATCAGAAATACCGCCAATCTCGAATTTAAAGAATCTCGAACATTTAGAAGAGTAGGAGGAAACTTATTTAATTTATAGAATGTGTACCAAAAATATTTAATACAATATGTACTTTACAGCATAAAATAGAAATGGCGAGAGGTCTTGTACTGGCTGGTTTTTTTAATTTCTGGTAATCAATTATGAAATGAATTTTTACAAGATTTTTTGAGCTTTCTATGCCTTTTTTAAATAAAAAAAGTAGTGTCAAAATTTAGAAAATTTTATCAATTGGTGGTATTAATTTAAGTTGTTTTAAATGCAAAATTCTTAACAATCGTGTGTGTTCGTTTATTTAACGCGATTTGACATCTGATATTTTTTAAATTTTTAGCCACCAACATTATAAAAATAAATTGTACTAGTCTATTACAGCAGTCGAATGTGCTATTAACAAACTATTTTGAGTGCTGTTATAGCATTGTTACAGATGGAAAATAGAAAAATTATTTTTAGCAATAGTCGTAAAAAATTTTCCTTAAAAAGATATACTTAAATGTGTGAAATGTGACAAATTACTAAATATGGCCCAATATCAGATGTTGATTTAAATTGCTTTGGCCAGTTTACTTTTTAAGTAAATAATATTAAATTTATTTCGAATAGTTTGTTTTTTGACTAAAGTTTACATTTATTAGCGGTAATTCAGAATAGTACTATACTACTACTAAGTTAGGGCGACCATACCTTAGATCACGAAAGGAGGACACAGCAGACAAAAAAGAATGATTTTTAGCAGAAAAGGATGACAAAGTAATAATTGCAAAAAAACAAACATATATTTTATTAAACACTTGAAAAGAAATAAAAAATAACATTTATTTGAACTTAACAACAATTTAACTGGTCGACAGCGCGAGTACCGAGTAACGAACAAATCCGATTCTTATTAGACGGCAATGCTTGCGTCGAATTCAACACATGCGAGTGCGGAAAAGAGTTGTGTTCTAGTACTGTGAGGTAAAAGCGATTTTTTTTATTATTTCGTGAAAAAGCCGGACGTAAATAAAAGCCGGCCGGACATTCATATTTTTGTTAAAAAGCCGGACAAGTCCGGCTTTATCCGGACGTCTGGTCACCCTAACTAAGTACGTGAGGTTTTACGCTATTATATCTTGTTTTATATCCTAAGTATGTGTAACATATTATTTAATAGAATAAAATTAAACACATATTAATTTTTCTCTTACTTGTATCAAACCATCAATGTTTATAATGGTATTTGTCCAATCTTCCATATTTTTTATATAATTTAAATGCACACATGAAAAAATAAGCCATATTATATTGGATATAAGAAGGAAGTAATACCATGATTTTCGAAGAAAATTTAAATTTATATCATATTTTATCATAGCTTCATATTTTAATAATATCGCAGTAATTATAAAGTCATAAGGAGGTACCTTCAAGAATAATAATTACTGTTAATATTTTATATTTCCTTATTAACAAAAATATTGTACAACAAAATGCATAATTTGAAGCTAGTCTATAATTATTGTATTATTCATTTTGATACGTATTTTCGGTTTATGTTACTTCAAAATAGTTTTATTACTATTTTAAATTATGCATATTAAATAAAAATATTGAATAAATTGGAAGAAATAAGAAATAAAAATGTTTGAAAACGAATTTAGATATAACTTACTCGTTACAAATAAGAAAAGTAAAGAAAATGTGTATAGTTTTTTATCTACTTTATGGTATTTTATCCAATTAAATCTTTTTACTAAAGAAAAACTTTAATGAAGATGGAATAAATAAGTACAAATTCAAACTAATCAATAAAATTTTGCATTGATAACTACCCAAATATAAATATCAAATATAATTCTCTAATGTTATCTTTAATTTTATATTTAAAAAATACCTTCAGGTAAGTAAAATTTTATTTTGTATAACACTCCAAAGTGAAGATATTTTATTATTTTATCCACTCGGTTAAAATATCGTGTACTAAACTTTCCGCTAGTTATTATTATTATTATTATTATTATTGTTGTTGTTTATTAACATAAATATATTAAATGAATAATAAAACATAACGTTACCTTCCTTTTGCTTTCCATATTAAAATAATATTACTTTGATATTTTATAAAATGCAGGTATTAAAATCTACCAATAAAATGGTTCTGAGAACAAAATCCATATTTCACACAGTTTTATACATGTTTATTTTATACCTGTATATTGTAAAAATCATAAATTTATTAAGGAACAGTAGCTTATAATTTAAAATTATAGGGTAATATTGCAACTTGGAGCAAATCTATCAATCCAGGGGTAACCAAATGCCGACGATTCTAAAAAAAATCTCTTGAAAGAGTTAAAAATAAAAGCATATTTTATATTTATCCTATTAAATGTAAAGTTAAATCAACGAAATATAACTCACGTTTATTTTAACGAAATCATTGAAACAAAAACTGTAATATGAGTCCGATTGAACAAAAACCTTTCGTGATCGATTGGTGAAACGTAATCGATTAGTTAGCCACCCCTGTAATGAAGAGTGTGGAAATGAGAATTTTTCACAGACTTGTGACATGATACTCAAATGTAAGAGTTTTGTTCAGTACAAAATCTTTCCTTTAATTTTATCTATAACTAAGTTTTCATTATGTTATAAATCATTCTATTTGATCATTTGTATTCTTTTTTTACACTTTAATATTAATAATATAATGTTCTTCTTTTATGTTTTCACATGAATTATGAAAATGAAGACAAAATGTTTATAGACAATTCAATTAGTTTTGTGCTTTATTATTCTTCATAATTTTTAGTGTATCACACTAGACTTTTTTAATTCTTTCTTACTTACCTCAGTAACGTTCAAATTTTGAGTGAATGGGGTCCGGTAATTAATTTTTCTGAAAGATTGAATAAAATGACGAATTTTAGCATTTGTTACACTGTCCGAATATGTATGTGGTTTTTAAAATACACATTTTTTTTTTAATTTTACAGAATTTTAATTTGTATGTGACGTCAGATCTTTAATTACATTTGTCAGCTGTCATCCATTCATGTATTATAGCAGTATGAGTTGTCATCGTAGAAGGAATTTTTTACAATATGTTTTTTAATTGTTTTGTATTTTGTAAAACATGGAATATGCCTTTAAGTGAGCAGATTGAAATAATCCGCCAAAAAATTAAATCGAGGTTTTAACTGTCACTGTCACAAAACAGATAGATGTATCTCGTCAAAGACAAAATCTGTTGTTTTAAAGATTACTAATAATAGCATACCGTGAGTATTTTTTAACGTGAAACATTGGGTTTGTCATATCCATAATTACGACTCGACATTTGATTGACAGCAATGTATTTGCCTGTCCCATTTAAAATGAAACATAGGGAACGAATCTGACAGAAGTATTATATTTAAATATTGTAAGAATTTTAGCCGAGTCAGAAAACCACTCGAGAGCACTAAACATATGTCGGGCACAAGGTGCACATAATTTTTTTTATATCTAAATTTAATTTTTAGAAATCAGGTATAATTATTTAAACAAAATAACCTCTAATGACATCTTGTCAATATGACAGATAACCGTTGAATTTTTCTAGAAGTTACGATTTAACATTTGGTTGACAGAAGTATTATATTTAAATATTGTAAGAAATTTAGCCGAGTCAGAAAATCACTAGGGCACAAAGTGCACATAATATTTTTTCTACAACTAAATTTAATTTAGAAAGCAGATATAATTATTTAAACAAAATTAACCTGTATTGACGTCTTGTCAAATGTGAAATTCGTTCCCATGTTTCATTTTAAATGGGTCAGGCAAATACATTGCTGTCAATCAAATATCAAGTCGTAACCATGGATATGACAAACCCAATGTTTCACGTTAAAAAATACTCACGGTATATTAATACAAGTGTGGCAAGGCCTTCATTGATTATACAAGCCTCAGTCGCGTCCGTTATTTGACTCATATCGGCCTAATGACGTTAATAACTATTATGGTTTTTTAGATCCATTTTAGTAATAATATAATATTGATTGCAGGTGGTGTTAATAATAGGGGTAGCCGGTGCATGTGGAAGGGAGGAGCTGATGAATATTACCAAAGACGACATTAAGGATAATGAAGACATTTGCTCATAACCATTCCCGATTCCAAAACGTATAAATGTAGGATGTTTTCAGTTACACAAGGAGATAATTGGTTGCAATTTTATCGTCGGTATGCTCAACTTCGACCACCAACCGTAAAGCACAACAGATTCTTCATTCAATACAAAAAAAGGCAAATGTACAGTCCAGCCAATAGGTATAAACACTTTCGGGCTGATTCCAAAGAAAATTTCAGAATATTTAAAACTTCCAAAACCTGAAACTTTCATTGGCCATGCATTGTTTTCGCCAGACATCAGTGTCGCTATTAGTCAATACTGGAGTGGACCTTACCTGTTTGAAAAGACACGGGGGCTAAAACTCGTCAACAGTGGCGGAAGGCTACATACAAGATAGTGTCAAGAATAAAATAGAGATTTCAAAAAGGATAATGGGCAACAAAGAAAACTCTGCGGAAACATCCACCACCTCAGAAATTAATATTTCTAATCGTAATTTTGCAGTTCTACCTAACATTAATTTAAGTAATTGTAATTCATGTATTATTAATATAACATTATAAAATTTAATATATTTTTTAGTTCTAATAAATTGTTTGAAAACCGGAGTGTGGCAAGTATTATGACAAGTGCGGCATGATTTCTTGCCACACTCAGTGTAGCAAAGAGTTAATTTCTACACTCATTATAAACATTGATATGATGACTTTTCAATACAACCGTAGAAAAATATGCTTTTGAATAATATAAAATTATATTCTTTTCGCTTAGTAGTACTATAACTACAACAACTTTTTTTTAGTACCGGGTCCCATTTAATTGAACTAATTAAGAACTGAATTAAGAACAATTTAATAATCTTTAGTTTCCGCTAAATACAACTCTGTTAAAAATTCAAAGAGATAATTTATGCTGTTAATAAATGCGTAGACCGTATAACATCATTCACTTGGATCTTTAATTACAAACTTTATCAATTTTATCAAGCGAAAACTTCCCAAGAAACGAAACATTCGAATTTAGCCGTAAAACCACTTTTCATGGCAACTTCAGAATCACGGAACTTTCATAACTTAAAGGAACAATCAATTATTATAAATCACAAATGCAAGAAATTAGTAGATTATAAAAGAAGAAATAGCAATGGTAAATATTTTATGTATACACAAATAATGTAATTATATATTTAAAAAAATACGAATATACCGGGTGTCTACTTGAAATCCGTAGGAATACAATGTTATTTTTTTCATTTTGCTGTAGTTTCTAACCTATTAATTTTAGAGAAAAGTTGTAAATAAAAAAGATGTTTAGAATTAAAAACTACACAATATGGATCTAAAATTAATCACAATTTCTTTATATTTTACAAAAAAAAAAAACGCAAATTAAAATTAGCAATTTACAATATATTTCAGAGTGCCATTGAATTACTGATGTTTTATTTGACATTTAACTTTTGACATAATATTATTATAATTAATTTTGATTGTTATAATAATATACCATTCTTGTACTTTCTTTTTGTGTTTAATTATACTTTTCATAATTATATAAAATGATTTATTGATTAAAGTAGAATTATGAGATATGTCAAATAAAAAAATTAAACATCAGCAATTCAATGACACTATGAAATTGGCTGTAAATTGCGAATTTTAATTTGCGTTTTTTTCTTAAAATAAAATGAAATTGTGATTAATTTTAGTCCCATATTATTTAGTTTTGAATTCTGAAGATTTTTTCATTTACAACTTTTCTCTAAATTTAATTGCTCAGTAACTATAGCACAATGAAAAAAATATCATAATAGCATTCTATATATATATATATATATATATATATATATATATATATATATATATATATATATATATATATATATATATATATATATATTCGGGCTGTTTTTATAATAAACTTTAGCACTATAGCGAGCAATGTAGCATTACTTTAAAATAAAGAAAAGTCTTAAAATAATTTAAATTAAAGTCTTAAAGTGAGCCTGATTAAGAAAAACGGCCCTCAATCCAGCACCACTTAATAATTACGCCATTACTATGGCCTTTTTAAACAAACAAAGTAAAAAATGCCCACTAGTGCTTTTTCTCAAAATTACCCATTAGTGGGTGGTTTTTTCACCATAATTCCATGGTAACATATTTATTAATGTCCATATAACAGCTACAAAAAATTGACACAATTTCCATTTCAGTAAACTAAATTATTAATTTTAATATTAAGACGTTGGATAAAACTATAAACTGCAAACGTGGGCTATGTGGTACGACCCACTCGAGAAAATTGATTCTTCAAATTAAATTCTTGGGATCACGTCCACACAATATCAAAAAATTGCCTCCTAATAAAATTATTGAGGAAATAAACATAATACAAAGTTACATTATTAAATATAAACAAGCAGACATAAAAGAAAATGAAACGAGGAAAGACGTGCCAAGTAACTTTTTTTTGAATTCATGGAGGCGTTTAATATGTTTTGAAGAGTCGTATTTTTGTGATCATAAAATAAAGCGGGCAAAATATTACGGAGAATTTTCAACAGCATGAGAGTTCGCAACGTGACTTGAAATGGTGATGAGAACGTCGTCCTATGTACAATATGTGTTGAGTCCTTCACTGAAGCACGCCAATGGGTTTAAGAAATTTAATATTGAAAATAAGACAAAAATTTATGATGTACGTGTTTTATTTAATATTTAAACTTGTTTGTCTCTGCGACATAAATCAAATAATGTATATAGAAAGACATGTTAAATAAAGATGGCATTTTTATATTAAAGATTATAGGCCTTTATGAATATCAGAATCATATCTTGTTAATTCGTAATTAATATTGTGACGTTTTGCAACGTAACTGGATTAGATTGTAACAAAAATTTTCTCAGTAATATCACTAAAATCTACCGAGCAACTTTTTGTATTGTTACTTGAGTGCTAACTGAAACGGTAGAACCTTGCACAATTGTTTATTCATTTGCAGTTAGTTCACGCTGTCGTCGCAGTTGAAATATTTTAATACTTTATTTTTTATTCAATTGATACTGACGCTATTTTGAATATATTTCAGTTACTATCTTTATTTAATGGTATTTTCAAAATTTATTGTGAGTTATTATTGTTAGTTTGCTTTGAAAATTTCGTCAAATTATTTTATATATTTTACGATAGGAGTTTGTTATAAAAAGCGAGGCATGGCGGGCAATCGTTCTTTTAGTGAGCGCTCTTGGTGAGCACGCCGTGGGCGTTTAAGTTTTTTTGGCGTCTTAGCCAGAAACTTTAAGTATTAGATTTGAGTTTTCGTTTAGCTTCTGTATTCCAAATTTTTTTATTTTTATTTTTGATGAATTAGTTGTTGAGATTTTTAGTATTTTTTTATGGATCACGTGTTGTTGTGAGTAACCGTGGGTCTCTGTGGTTCAAGTAGCTACCCTTTTACAATTGATTGTTTCATTTTAGCCAAATTTTTTGTGAGATTATTAGCTGTTACAATGATCACCGTTTTTTGTTTGCCCTAATTTTGTACACGAGCTCATATCTAGCACTGACTGTTTCTGTACTTCAAAATTCTATTAAATTTTCTTTTGACTTATTTGGATGTTAAATTTTTGTCAAAATTTATGATTTCTTTTTTTTGTATTTGAAAGTATCGTAGTATTCTGTTTAAAGTACCTACTTACTTTAAACTACTTTACCTTGTAGTTTCAGTTACCCCCGGGTCATCGCACCCCTTCATTTTTGTATTATCCATTATCGTAATATTCTGTTTAAATTTTATTTAGCCTTTTAACAGTTAGCTCTGGTTATCGCAGTGTCACGTAGACACTTTCAATTTTTTTGCTCTAATATTTTGTTTGTTGTAATTCTGCTTAAAATTTCACCCCTTCACCACCCTGTCCTTATTCGGTGTGAACGTGGTGTAAATGGTGCGATTGACGGCCATCTTGTTTAATCCTGTTGGATCCACAACTCGGACGTAGTTTCCTTTTAGAAAGTCGGATTTTATTTTTCTACGCCTTATCTTTTCGCGAGACAAATCTGTGGCCCCGTTGTTTTGATTTGTTGCGAGCCTCAGCGGGAAAAATTTGACCATCAGGATTGTAAATTTAGTTGAGCGTGAGGTACAAAGTCTTGTTTTAGAGAAATTATTTTTTCGGCGCCTATTTTGTTTTTCGCGATTCAAATCTGTTTGGGGGACGGCCCCGTTGTTTTGATTTGTTGCGAGTCTTTGCGGAAAAAATGGTATTTGGGTTTTGTACGCGCGTTAATTAAATTTTCTTTTGAACTGCAGTCATACCCTTTACCCTTGTCCTAATTTGCGACGTTCTTCGTATTGTTTATTCATTCATCATTTTTGTGCAATTTTAGCTTTTTACATTATTTAATTTTTTGCAAATTTAAATTATATATTTTTTTAAGTGTATAACTTCCGGTTGGCGTGCAGTATTCTGAAGTCTGATTGTATGATTATTGTACTGTATCCACACCCTTCAGGTGTTGTTGTAACTCCTGGTGTACCAAGTACTACCACAAACTTATTATTCGAACCCCGACCTCAGCTCCCACCCGAAACCCATGAGTTACCGGTGCTCAACTTATGTATGTGATACGGTAAGTAGCCGTTTTTCTCTTGTGTCGCAATATATACAAATAAAAGTGAGTATATTAAGCTCGCAAAACTGAACGAATGCTTAATTAATAGGGTCCTCCAATATTTTTTAATACATAATTTATTTTATGAAACATCTCCGAAATTGAAAGCGATATGTACGAATAGTTCTAGAAAGTCTTTGTTATTCGTTAAGATGTAATAATTTTTTTAATACAGAATGTTTCATATCACAACTTTGGGCACAAACTTTAAGTGCATTAAGCTTTTTTTACTCATTTTGTTCAGTAGTATATGCCTATAAAGTTTGTCCCTGAAGTTGTGAAACACCCTGTATTTTATGACTTGTTAAGTTGTGACGACGCCACCTTGGAGTCCCTGCTAGGGCGCCATTTGTGACGACGCCACCTCGGAGTCCCTGCTCTTGGAGTCCCTGCTCGGGCGCCATTTGTGACGGCACACACACAACTGGCTGGCGTGGTGACGTCATCATTGGGCGCCATTTTTACAGCGGTAAAAAAGGACCGTGCCTTCGGATAGCCTAGTGGAGGTGAGGGCGCAGGGTTGGTTGATATCAACAGAAAAAGACGTGTAGTTTAAATAAATATATTGTAACTTACGAATACTGTACAACAAAGACACACAATTTACGAATAAATAAATAAATACATCACCCTTCTTTGCAGAACTGTGATCAGAGTTACCACGGTAAGTACGCGTATTGCACTTTACTACTTTAGAAAAACTAACAATTTCTCTAGCGGGCAATCAGCGGCGCGATGTACACGGCGGACTCAGCCTTTACACGCGGCGGATTCTTCTAACGGACGGCGGCTGACACACAGCACTCAACTCCTCGGCGGTTCGAAGGAGCCTTATCAGGATTCTCACTAAGAGACGTTCAGGAGGACCTAATCAGAATCCTAGCCTGGACGGCTCTTGGAACGGGCGGAGCCCGCTCTGCTTTCACTCTGCAACGGCTTATAAACCCAATCTAACGGTACTTCTCATTAAAATTGCGGCGGGGATGATTTTACTTAATATAGGGGTCGCTACTGTTTCAAGTGAAAAATAATATTTTTATAAAATTTACACAAATTCTCTGGTCGCATTTCTTTACCCTGAATCCATTTTACAGCATCAAATAATTTACAAATATTATTTCAATTAAAACACAATTTCATTCACATGTGCAGTGCGCCATGCGCGGGCATGTTGTGAATCACGACTCAACATTTACAAGGTTACAACTGTCAGAATATTCTAGAAGTAAACAAACACAATAATGCAATTAAATGTGTAAACGAGTTACATTGTTTCACAACGCTATTGTAAGTTAAATTACAAATATACACAATGCTATTTTTACATAAAATACATTTCTTCTAGCTGAAATAATGATAGTGCGGTTATGTTGAACATGTGATTATTGTCTTTTCACATCATGACGGTCGGATATTGTCAGTATTTCATTAAATATTTAACCAATATTACAAATACATCTTACTTTTCAGATTAAACAATAAATAAACAACGTATATTTTCAAAAACACGTTACTAAACATTCTAACTGTGACGGTGCTACTACAGATTTACAAAAGGAAGGAAAACCCTTGCTGGACGAAAGGGCCTATCGTCACAATGTTCATCTTATTCTCATTCGGTGAAGTTCGCTAAGTTGGTGACACGAGTCACGCAAGTTGATATATTTTATAAATTTTTATAAATGTGTTAAAATAACATTTGTGTCAATAATTGGAAATATTTGTGAATAATAAACTGCATACATACAGGACGTTCGCCATGTAATATAATAATTTTATATCGTACTAAATGTAAAAAAAAATAATATTACTTAGTTATTTAAGTGTAAGATTTTAAAAATAATACCTGTGTAGTAATTTAAATGCAGAATTATTAAGTTACCTGTAACATTTATTTGAAATCCGAATTCCTGACAGTTTAAACGATACGCGTTTCTTTGTATCTTGTTTCAATTCCATGACTATCGCTATCTATGAGCAATATTTATACATTTTAAAATTCGATTTTACAGGTTAGCAAACGTGCAAAATTAAATCTGTTAGTGATTTCGGGGTAGAATTTAATTACCTACAACTTCCATTTGAAATATTTTTGTTTAAAATTACTTGGTGACTTTTGGTTTATTTTATGGAATAGAAGGCTAATATAGCGATATAATCATTTAAACGCATTTTGAGTTTAAACCGTATCGTCTATATTAGCCAATCGTTGTTTATTGATTAGTACTGTAAGTACAAAGTGTACATTTTATTATTATTTGTTATGGTGAAAACCCCCATTGTGGTGATTGTAGAAAAAATTTGTGTTTCGCGCGCAAATGGACATTGTCGATTTCGAGAAAGTACAACCTTTCAATCGACAATGTCCCATTTTGCGCTCTTAATATACAAATAGCTATATTGTTTTATAATATTTGAAAGCAACATCAATGTCTAGTTTATTTTTTATCAGTTTTTTTAAAATTTTTAATGCAAGATTTTTGATGTAAGGAAATGAAATATGTCTAACTTTATTTTGTTTCTGTATGGCATTTCTAACCTCCAAATTGTTTAGAATTTTATTTTTCATTTTATTTTATAAATGCTATGTTGATTGAGGACAAGGCGAAAGAAGAATGTTGTTAAAGAGTAAAGTGAGTCAGCTGAGCTCTTACTCTTATCCCTTTTCTTATTGTTACTATTGTTTTCGGGTTTTTGCTAACCCACCAAGTGGAACACGCGTGATTTTATGTATGTATGTATGTATGTATGTATGTATGTAATGTAACGTAATGTAATGCAATGTAATGTAATGTAATGTAATGTAATGTAATGTAATGTAATGTAATGTAATGTAATGTATGTATGTATGTATGTATTTTATTTGGGAAATTGTTTTGTTTTAATATTATTTTTAATTTTGTTTTTATTTCTTGATGATATTTATTGCTGGTGAGTGCTATTGACCTGGTATTTAAATTTCTTGCAATGTTCCGATTTTGATGCAGTAGATGGTTGGATTTGAAAATTAAAATCGATTGGAAGAAGTTGGTTTTTTATACCATTTTCTTT
Organism: Ophonus ardosiacus; assembly: GCA_943142095.1. Lineage (NCBI taxonomy): Eukaryota > Metazoa > Arthropoda > Insecta > Coleoptera > Carabidae > Ophonus > Ophonus ardosiacus. The sequence continues at coordinate 39,648,365 of OW964823.1, forward strand.
CTATGGAATTATTTTCAGTGTGAAATAATAATATATCTAGACAGGGAATTTGATTATTGTTTTCAATTTCAGATGTAAACTGTATACCATTATGAAATTTGTTAAATTCATTTGTTATATGATCTGCTTTGTCTGCAGGAGCTAGAAGCAAGTCATCAACATATTTTTTTATGAATTCAATTTTAAACGGTAGGTTACTAAGTACAGATTTTAAAACATGGCCATGGTCCATTACTAAATTGGCTGTTACAGGTGACAGTGGTGAACACATTGTAGTAGAAATTTGTTTGTAAACTTTGTGGTCAAAAGAGAAATACCTGCAGTTATACCAAAAAGTAATTAAATTAATTAACTCTTCTTGTGGTATTTTGGTTTTTGGACAAGCTATGTTCCATTTTTCTTTTATAAGTCATAAGTTCTATTGGAATCTTTGTAAATAATGTTACAACGTCTAGTGAAATGAGAATCCATCCTTCTGGGATCTTAATGTGTGGTATCATTGTTTTAAGTTCGTATGTATTTTTTTTACATGTGACAGAGTTTCACTTAAAAATTTAGATAGTTTATAGGTGGGAGAGTTGATGCCTAAAACTGTCGGTCTCGTCGGATGTCCTGGTTTATGGATTTTTATTAAATCATATAATTTGGGTGGAAATGCATTGTCTATGGTAAGTTGTTTTCTCGTGGAATCTGGTATGTAGCCTTTATCACAGAGTTTTTTAATTAATGAATTATTTTTATTTTGTATTTTGTTTGTAATATCATTGTCTATAGGTTGGTATATGTCTCTGTCATCAAGTAATGTTTTCATTTTTTTGATATATTCATTTCTATATAGTTTTATCAGCTTTAATAATTCACAAATTTTTATTGTATTTTAAAAATTCTTTTGTTTTATTGTATGTTCCGAACATTTTCTCTTTCCCTTATTAATATCCAGTTGATCATCGTTACTCCAACCAAATAATCAATAATGTCATTTATTTATAAAGAGTTATAAAAAGTAACTGATCAGTTGACAATAAAAATATTATTTGAATTTGGCAAGACTGATACAAAAATTTATTTCCTCTTGTTGGCAGTGACATTTAAAAATTTCAATACATTACAATTTTACAATAAATAAAATTGTTGTTTCCCTTAATTCTTTTATTTCTTACATATTACCCACAGAGAGCAATAATCTATAATATTCCAATTTCTAATTACTTGAAATCCTACTAGCTGTCAGGCCATTGCTTTGACATAACCTAACTGTAGGTACTTATAGTACAAATTACACGCCAACAATATTTCCGCTTTTTCCTGACGTAGTGCAAACTGTGAAATAAAAATATCCCCAGAACTGTATTCCCAACTAAATCAGTTATTTTTGATTACCTCTATTTATTAATAATAATTAGGAAAAATGAGAACAACGATATTATTTATTCGGATCTATTCTTTAACTCAACGGTTAATTTGTAACAACTAGTTAAAAAAAATACACTATAGATATCAATGTGACAACGAAAAAGCCAATCAGTTATTAAAATTTAACCAAATGAGTTACAGAATAAGTCCGATTATGTGAATGTCTCACTTTATTTCTAATCACTGAAGGTGACGTGTACATTTAATATATAAGTGCCCTTTTAACTGATAAATAATATTAACAAGATTGTCACAGGCAAAAAAAAATCTGATGTGGTCAATTCAATACCTCCCGGTTTTAATTTTAATTAATTTAAATACATTCCTACATATTCTGCAAACTATATTAAGTTCCTTTGCATATACCTATTGCTTTACATGATCTTTTTCGTTAATGTGTAATTGTCAACTAATATTTGACACTTTGATAACACGTACTTATTCAAAGTTGTTTGATTTTCAGTACTGCATACATATCAAATTTATATCGGACAATTATGTACATCTAATATTTATATATGATGGAAAATATATTATTTTTACTAACCTTAATTTCATTAGACTCAATACAATAATAATAATAATAATAATAATAATAATAATAATAATAATAATAATAATAATAATAATAATAATAATAATAATAATAATTTATTGCCCAACAGTAATCCGATAACAGGACAATATACAACATAATATACAAAAAATATAACATAAGTATTGAGATAAATACAAAATGAAGTTTTAAATAAATATATCTGGGTACAGATAGTGATGCCGCGAAATCTCGCAGTTTCGAGATCTCGTCTCGAATTTTTCGAATTTTCGAGACGAGATTAACCTTATTCCCGTCTCGAAATATCGAGAAAAGACAAGAGTAATGCCCTCGAGATTTGCTCGAGACGAGAGTAGAAATTCGAGATCTTGATTTTACTATTTTTTATATTACGTAAATATTTCTAATTAAAATGTACAAAATAAAAAAAATATTTGTCGGTATCAATAAATAATTTAATTGCCTCTTCATTTACATTCATATTTATTTATTAATTTTTGATTTATTGCGTTTTAATAAAAAGAAAATGCTCAAAAATGACATCTATGGTATACTCTTCACGCTAGCCTCAAGTGCCGCCACTATACGAAGAAAAAATCATAATTACCAATGTTAGGGTACAAAACAGATTGCTATACCCAACAACGGGTAATATAGAGTACCTATTTTTTACCTACCATTCAAAAACCAGACTTAGTAAAATTATGTTTTAATCAGTGGTACCAGTTTATTAAATTCATGTTGCTTGTAATTTTAATTTATTTACTATTTCTAATTATAAATTCGAGAAATTTGAGACTCTCGAGTCGAGATCGAGAGGAAGTAAGAAAAAATATGACGAGACGAGATGCAGAGAAATTTCGCTCGAGACGAGAGTGGATTGTTTCTCGCCATTTCTCGTCTCACGGCATCACTAGGTACAGAAGATTGGTTGCACGGGAAGCAATATAAATTGGAGATCGTTGTAATATGTCTGTGCGCGAAGTCGGCAGATGAAAGGACCTGGCATATCTAGACTGTTGTCGAGGTACGTGAATGAACACCCGGGACAGGAGATATGAAGCATGAACTTTGTTGGTTACCAAGCGATTAAGAAATCGAGCACAGGACCATTCTCTCCTCTCGGCCAGGGACTGTATGGAATGACGTTGTAATAGGGAATCCTGGTCTGTACCTCTTACTGGATAGAACCTATCTTGTTTAAATGAGAGATATTTTAAAAATCTGCGATGGATTTGATCAAGAACTATACTTTGGTAATTATAAAATGGATACCAAATTAAGCAAGCATACTCAAATTTGCTCATTATGAATGCTAAATATAAGGATTTTAGAACATTGATATCAGTAAACATATTTGAGATTCTCATAAGAAAACCTAGTGTCTTGCTAGCTGATTTACAAGTATTATTTATATGATCTGTGAATATGAAATTGCTACAGAATGTAACTCTAAGATCTTTTAAAGAATTTCTTCTTGATAATAAATTACTCTGCATATTGTATTCCACCCGCAAAGCGTTCTTTTTACGTGTATACGTAACTATGCAATATTTATCAATATTTAATTTTAATTTGTTTTTAAATTTATGTTGGTTTGTAATTGAATTGTATCAGTTGGAGTATTAATATTTAAATATAATTTAATGTCATCAGCATAGGCTAGAACATTACAGTTAAATGATGAAATGAGTTCATTTACGAACAAAATAAATAAAAGCGGTCCTATGTTGGATCCTTGCGGTACACCTGAATTAGCAACAAATTTGAAAGATTCATAACCATTATAGAAAACGCAACATGTGCGACTATGAAGATAGGATCTTAATAAATGAATCACAGAGGGAGATGCGCCAAAGTTACTTATTTTATGTAATAAGAGAGTCTACTTGACCTCTTTCATCTAACACCTCACAAACATATTGTGAAAAAGATGCGAGATTAGTGGTAGTAGTCTACGAACCATAAAACCATGTTGATCTGGAGAAATTAAACGAGTATGAGTATAAATATTCTTATACATTACCATCTCAAGTAGCTTAGCAAAGTTATTCAAAATAGAAACGGGTCTATAGTTATAAATATAAGATTTATCACCTTTTTTGAAAACTGGTGTAATTCTGTTTTTTTTTTTCAACGTTCGGGAAAAGTGCAAGTGTTAATTGCTAGATTTATATTAGCACAGAGTGGTTTCGCGAGTATTGAGCGACAGTCTTTAATAATAATAAAAAAAAAAATGGGAATTTGATCTTCTTCAGCAGTATATTTAGTAGAAAAGGATGACATCAAAACACAGAGTTCATCTTCACTAACTTTAGAAAAATTAAAAGGCTGAGAATTATTATATTCTTCTATAAAATTGTCAAATGAACTTTGTGAGAAGAAACTGGAACAGAAAGAAGCAAATCCGTTGACTATATCCTGTGGGGAATCATATTCACGGCTGTCATCGTGAAGAATACCAGGTAGACGAGTTATACCTTTCTTTAAATTAACATTCTTCCATAGATCATTAGGGTTAGTTTTGATATTTTGTTCTATATTCCTAACGTAGCAGTTGTAAGCGTTCTTAATCTGCGATTTTGCTAAAAGCCTAAGTCTTTTAAATTCATTTAAATAACACACATTATTTGTTTTCAACCATTTACGTCTATAATATTCTTTAGTTGAAAGGCTATATTTAATTTCATATGTGAACCAGGGGGATATTTAGAAATTCTAAATTAATTCTAATTCTAATTTATAGAAGTTTGCTATTCTGAAATTATAACGTTCATTACCAGCAGACGTAAAATTTATACAATCTTCTTAACACAGTTTCATTATTAATTTTAATGTAATTGCTTCCTGACAGTGGCATTTGTTTAAATATGTCAAAATTGTTATTAATATATTTTGTTTTTGTTTGACGCATAAGCAAGATGATGTACAAAAATAAATTATTTTATAATTTAATATTTAAAGTTAATTCAAGTTATTTACTAAATGTTTTTATCGTAAGATTGAAGATTGTGCCATTATATCCAATTTTTATTAGTAAAAGTTGTCTAAAAAATTATATTCAATAAATTTTTTACAAGAAAAACTGTTAAAAGCTTATATAAATGATACTTCCGGTTATCCGATACACACACACACACATACACACACACACACATACATACATACATACATACATACATACATACATACATACATACAGACAGACATCATTGTAAAAATGTTAAAATCGGATTCTGGGGACAGCAAAACGTGTTTATTCACTAAAGTCTCTATATGCGATACCTCCCTTACCTAGGGTAGCGGGAGGTAAAAAGTTTTCAAATAATGTCAGTTATTAACTTTTAAGTTTTTAATTAAGTTTTTTTGTGTTTAAAAAGTTGTTAGTATGTACTTAAAAACAAATCGTATTCTTTGTGTCACATATTTTCGTTTCTTTTTCTGATTTTATTATAGTGTACCTAAAACATATAAGCCCTTTGTTTCATTTTGTGTCTCCGTAGTTGAAATATCTGGCACATAACGTAAACTAAAAGTGTTAGAGGCAGTAGAGGAACAAAACAAAAGGGTTTAAATGCTGCCTCCGCCTCTCAGTGTCTGGGAATGCACGGTAATGTCTCGCGAACTGAAGGTGGCTTAATTTTATGCCTCAGTTTGACGTCAGTGTCTCAAATATCTTTTGTCTTATTGTCAACAACACGAGTTTAATCTTCACAAGTGCTGCGCGGAGTCTTTGAGCGAGAAGGTGGCGTATGATTTCAGCAGGGCTTATATCAGACGTGTTCTTCTCTAATGAAAGCAATTTTGCATCCAATAAACTTCTTTATAACTTAAATAAAATTATAATAAGTCTGAGAGGGTTTTAATTAGTTTTTTCATGTTACATAGAGAAACATTTTGCTCTTGCTTCTGCATATGCTGCTTGCATTACATTTGTTGACTTATTAAATTGTTTTAAAGGTATTTCTGTAATACATGATTCCATTTTGTTTTTAATTTTACTTTTCATTCTCCTTTTTACCAGTTAAACATTTTCCAATTTATTTTTATTTTTTCTGAAAGAATAGTTCAAGTAATTAATTATAATAAATATTTGTGTGTATATATTTTAATTTATTTATATCTCGTTAATGACGTGTCATAGTCTTCGTTGGCCTAGGATTGTTTACGTTTACGATATAAATTACAAATAAATTGATTATACTTCATTTCACGTAAGAAAATAGCAGATGACGCTTGAGAGCCGACCGTGTTTATATTGCATTAAATAAGTAATTTAAATTCGTGAAATTAAACTTTGTCAATAATAAAAGTATTTTTTGGAGTAACGATGATCGACTGGAAATTGATGTGTGGAGAAGAAAATAAAGTAATCGGAAAATGGTCAGTACGGTTTTATTTGATTTGAACCTACGTTTCGACCATTACAATGGTCTTCCTCAGGGTTAAATCAAGTCATACACAATGAAGAAGATATTTGTAACTCAATATATAATGTAACGAACCAGATAGAATGTAACAATTTTATAAAAACTGTTACATTCTATCTGGTTCGTTACATTATATATTTATTTAAAAGTTGTTTCTCATCAATTTTATGACGTTGTAATTGACATATTGCATTTTGAAGTTTGTTAACATGAGTTACAAATATCTTCTTCATTGTTTATGACTTGATTTAACCCTGAGGAAGACCATTGTAATGGTCGAAACGTAGGTTCAAATCAAATAAAAATATTTTTATCTCTAAAACGTACGAGTCCTGAATATTAAAAATTACATCAAAACAGGATTAAATATCATTTAATTCTATTAATTTTATTTGATAATTGACAGTTTTTACCTACCAACACCTTTAGGTAAGGGAGGTATTGTCTTTGGCCAAAAAATTCGGTGGTGAGTTTTTAATGAATAAGCACGTTTTAAGATCCCTAGAATACGATTTTACTAATTTTACATTGATGTCTGTATGTGTGTGTGTCTGTGTGTGTGTCCGTGTGTGTGTGTGTGTGTGACAAATTTTTCTCCGACGATAACTCCAAAGCTACAATTCTAAAAATTATGATTCTTTCGTATTCCTCTTCTTTACAACCATATGAAGAGCTGATTAGATTTTGGTTATAATTGGTTGACCGGAAGTACCCTTATTTGAAGTTCTTAACAGTTTTTCTGGAAAAAAACGCAGTTAAATATCAATTTTCGACATTTTATGATCATAAATATGAAAGAAAATTTTATTCTCTATACGATTTGATTATACATTTTCCTTCATATTCAACAGATATAGAGTTATAGAGAGATTAAGAGAGGTTAAAATCAGTCGGCTTTGTAAAAATTATGGAAACAGCAGATATATTCAAAAAATTCTAATTGACAGATGTCAGTGTTAAGTGCAAAACCAAAGTGGAAAGTATAGGATCAGAAAGTAACATAAGTGACAAAGTGTCCCTCGCAAGTGACTTGCACTGTGTAGCAAAATATTTGAGAGAGGAAGAATTGTGTGAAGAAGATGCGTTGGATAGGAATGAGGAAGTGTAAATTGCAATTTACAGAATGTACATTCGTGTTATAATTATATTGGATTTATAGAATCTTTTCAAAGGAACTTGCAATATGGAATTTGTAAAAAATAGTGTGTTCGTGTTACAATTTTACAGGATATATAGAATCTGTTCCAAGGAACTTTTGGTATCGGATTTGTATAAAATACATCGAACTGACGGAAGGTTTTGTGCGGGCCACAACAGATTTTTTTTTTCTTTCGCTTGTGTGAACTAGGTTATCATTCTGACGAATCAAAGGGCAGGATTTATATCCCTAATCGAACCAAAGCTATTTTTACGTGAAATGCAGTATATATTATAAAGGATGATAATTAAAAACCTGACCGTAGGTTGAAACCTGGGAAATCAGTTTTTCCTTGCGCAAACGTCTTCTTCTTCTTCACAAATCCTTTAGACCCTTTATAGGGTGTCGGATCACAAAAGTCACCATTTAATTTTAAACAAAAATATTTCAAATGGAAGTTCTAAGTAATTTAGTGAAATTTAAAAAAGAGAATATAAAGATTTAATACCTACAATTATACTTTCAGATATCCATAAATGTTTATGGTAAATAAGTAATTGCGAATTCAATATTATTGTTGGTAATTTTACGTAGGCACTAGAGTATTTATTTTTTAAAATTTTTACCTCCCGCTATTCTAGGTAAGGAAGGTATAGGAATCGTAAAAATCGCATATAGAGATTTTAGTGAATAAGCACGTTTTGATGTCCGATTTTAACTTTTTATCTTCCGCTACCCTAGGTATGGGAGGTATAGGGATCGTGCTAAAAATCGGATATAAAGATTTTAGTGAATAAGAATCCCCAGAATCCGATTTTAACATTTTTACAATGATGTCTGTAGGTATGTATGTGTGTCTGTGTGTGTGTCTGTGTGTGTCTCTGTGTGTGTGTGTGTGTGTGTGTGTGTGTGTGTGTGTGTGTGTGTGTGTGTATGTGTGGATCTTGTGGACACGATTACTCAAATACTATCAATCAGAAAGAGCTCATTAGTTTTTAATGCTTATCGGATAACCGGAGTATCATTTATACAAGCTTTTAACAGTTTTTCTTGTAAAAAAATATATTGAATATACTTTTTTAGCAACTTTTACTAATTAAAATTGAATATAATGGTACAATCTTCAATTCTACGGTAATAATATTTAGTAAATAATTCTAAATAACTTTGAATATGAATATATAATGTAATTTATTTTCATATATCGTCTTGCCTATGCGTCAAACAAAAACATAATTTTAATAACAATTTTGACATATTTAAACAAATGTCTTTATCAGGAAGTAATAACACTAAAATTAATAATGAAACCGTGTTAAAAAGAATATAATACTAAAATATTTAATTTTAATGAAATTAAGGTTTGTAAAAATAATATATTTTCCATCATACATAAATATTAGATGTGCAGGATGATCTGATTTAATTTTTTTTTCCTATTTTTGGAGCACTTTAAATTAATATTAATTTACAACTACACATTTACGGAATGGATCATACGGCGAAGAATTTACAAAGATTGCGTTTTAGAGCACCTAGAAGTTGATGCTGATTTTTATAAGAATGTGTATGTGACGATTTTTCCTTAAAGTCTATTAAAATATCATCCAAAACTTCTCAAATTTGGTATTAAAAATTCATATAGGTATAATTTGAAACAACATATTAGATTTTAACCATATTTGATAAATCGGATGTAGTACTTAATTTGGAGCTCTAACAGATTTTTGACGAAAAACAATAAAACATAATCCAAAATTTCGTATTACAGACTTTTCTATTTATTGGACAACAAATTAGATTTTACTTACAAACGATAAACCGGAAGTGATACTTAAAGTTCAATACTATTTTAAACATATAATTGGCGGGAGGTCATGTGCTGGCCATATCAGATTTTTTCAATGATGTCTGTGGGTGTGTGTGTGTGTGTGTGTGTGTGTGTGTGGATCCTGTGGACACGATTACTCAAATACTATCAATTAGAAAAGTTTGAAATTTTGTATACCCATTATATACTAATGTGGGAAGAGCTCATTAGTTTTTAATGTATATCGGATAACCGGAAGTATTACTTATACAAGCTTTTAATAGTTTTTCTTGAAAAAAATACATTGAATATAATTTTTCATCAACTTTTACTAATAAAAATTGAATAATGGTACAATCTTCAATTTTATGATAATAGTATTTAGTAAATAACTTTAAATAACTTTAAATATGAATTTATAAAATAATTTATTTTTATATATCATCTTGCCTATGCGTCAAACAAAGGCTATACTTTAAAAACAATTTTGACATATTTAAACAAATGTCACTGTCAGGAAGCAATTAAACAATAAAATTAATAATGAAACCATGTTAAGGAGAATATAGTAATAATTATTTAAATCTAAGGAAAAGTTTTTAAAAATAATATATTTTCCATCATTCATAAATATTATATGTACTATTGTTTTGCTTCAATGTCTGAAAAGATTATGTACAAAGATACGAGTACTATTTTGAATTTTTGTTAATTTTTTCTATTAGTTTTATCAATATTTGTGAAATAATAATGATTGCTTCATTTATACTGCGTGGTTAAATACCAGTGATGTGTAGAGATCACTGTTAAATACCCAGCGGGAGGTTATGGGCTGGCCACATCAGATTTTTTTTTACAAAAAATTAGAAATACGTACTTTTTCAATCGAGGGAAGTTACAATTCTATTGCCTTACAATTTATTGAATTCTGAAAGAATGAGTATTAAATTATGCTGAAAAAATTTAAAGAGTGGAAAATTTATAAAATAAATATTCCTCCCTATAGTAAAAGTTTGAATCATGTCGTATGATCATAATTTCCGTTCAAAGCACATTTTTATGAGAGCGGTTTAAAGGGAACATAAAAATAAGTCATTCTCACGCTCACGAACTATATTTATGTGATACAACACGCAGTTATTACTCATCGTAAATTTTAATAACTTATCAGCTGGAAACTGGAAGAAACATTTTTAGTGCTTGGAAATAATGGCTACTTCGGCTCAATTAGCGACATACTTTGTTTCATTTTATTGAAACATGTTTATATCGATTTTCAACGTAAATATATTTACTAATACCTACTTCTTGTGATTTTATTATGATCATTGAATACTTCATTACATTTTTATTAAAATAATTTTTTTTTTTGAAGATCAACTCTATTTTAATGTCATAATTATACGTTTATAATAAAACTGAATATGATAATAAATGTTCAAAATGTTAATGAGGGAGTAAGATAAGTTTATGAGAGGTTTGTGAGGATATAGGGAGTACTGTACAAGAAATAATTTGTTGTAAACAGAATATTATGACCAAAGTAAAAGAATGAGAATTCGATTCGAAGATAAGGTTTTTTTCCACAGTGTTGATTAGAGGAAAAGTGGAGATTTGCATACATAAGTACAATTCAGCGTTAATTATAGTTACTATGAAAAATATTATTAGTAATTTTTGTCAAATAATTGATCTGCTATTATGTATTTCTATATATTATCAGTCATCAGGTCTCAAAGAAAAAAAAAACTGTTGTGGCCAGCACAAGACCTTCCGTCAATTCGATGTATTTTGTACAAATCCCATACCAAAAGGACCTTGGAACAGTTTCTATATAATATCATGTAAAATCGAACACGAACACATACTATTTTTTTACAAATTCCACACCAAATGTTCATATGAAAAGGTTCTATAAATCCAATAACATTAAACATAAACATACACTAAGTATAATGCATTTGACACTTCCTTCTTTCTGCTTCAGCTTTCTCCTATTTTATTAGGAGTCGCTATTTCCTCTTCTCTTCCACTCACTCCTGTCCAATGCATCTTCTTCACACAGTCCTTCCTTTCTCAAGTCTTCTGCGATACAGTCCTTCTATCTTCTCTTTGGCCTTTCTCTGCATATGTCACTTGCGAGGAACACTATGACATACCAATTTTTGATCCTATACTTTCCATATTTGGTTTTGCACTTGCAACAGACATCTGTCAATTAGAATTTTTTGTATGTATCAGCTGTTTCCATGATAAATAGCAAAGCTGACTAATTTTTGAAAATTAATTTCTTTATAATGCTTTAACTCTACATCTATTGAATATGAAGGAAAATGTATAATCAAACCGTATAGAGAAGAGTATTTTCTTTAATATATATATATATATAATAACAAAATGTCAAAAAATAATATTTAACTGCGTTTGTTTAAGAAAAACTGTTAAAAACTTCAAATAAGAGTACTTCCGGTGGATCAATTATAACCAAAATCTAAACAACTCTTCATATGGATGTACGGAAGAGGAATACGAATTATAATTTTTAGAATTGTAGTATTGGAGTTATCGTCGCACACACACACACATACAGATATCATCATAAAAAAAAATCGCATTGGAGGGACCCTAAAACGTGCTTATTCATTAAAAACCCACCGATTTTTTTGACCAAAGACAATACCTTCCTTACCTAAACGTGATTGAAGGTAAAAATATGGCCAGCAATCCTATTTATTTTTTGTATGTAAGAGAAATATTTAAAAGAAATTATTTCATGAACATATTTCTAGACCCGGTGGACACAATGGGTGGTAGTATGAACAAGTGATTAAGGGTGATTAGCTAGGAGATGACTAGCAGTGTTTTAGCGCTGTTAATCGTTTATGGATTATTTTAGAAAAAAATACTTCAAATAGCAGTTATAGAAAAATTAATTGTACACAACTTTTATTTGAAGTATTTTTCTCTAAAATAATCCATAAACGATTGACAGCGCTAAAACACTGCTAGTCATCTCCTAGGTAATCACCCTTAATCACTTGTTCATACTACCACCCAATTTGACTTACGAATGTGAAAAAGAACAGCACTAGATCCATTACCGAGCGTTACATATACCGTTGACGTACAACGTGTAAACGCTTTATACCGACATTTCTGTGTTATAAAGTTTTTTTTTTTTTGTGTCCCTGTAAAACACATATTTTTGAGTATATGTGCATAGATCCGCCGAGATTAGATTTTTTCATAGTTATACATTGACAATTACGAATATTCGGTTGCCTCGGTACTATGGCTATATAAATAAATATATAAAATTTTAAATTTAGTTTGTACGATTACGAAATGTGCAAAATAAAATATGAATGTTAAATTAGATGCAGAATAGAGTATTCTCTCATGATTACAAATATTAAAAATTAATTAAAAATATTAAATTTGGTAGGTAAACAAGAGGAATAAAACAAAAAAAAAAACTCATTATAAATTGATTGTTGCAAAAGATATAAAGCATTGAAACTTTTATGACGGACTAGTTGTACTAACAATGGAAGATCAGTTGAAATCCCTACTCCATGTTTAAATGTGGTAACACACCGCACAAGCGCCACTAATAGTTGAGAATGTCAAAATGTTTTCCTAGTACAATGAAAAATATGTAATCAATTACGTAGATTAATTATCTTATAATTTTCTTCAGTTTTTTGGTAATAGTATGTAAGATTGTAATGAAATATATTTTATTTCCAGCCTTTTTCAACACCTTCTCAAAAAGCTAAGGACCACTGATTGTACACCACTGGTACTGACAACTAGTACGTCACTATCACGTGACACAACAAAATCAAACTTTAAAAATTAATATCTCGCTTATTAAATGGAATTTTTAACTAGGGTTTTCATAGGTACTCTTAGATGTACCTGTTCTTTAAGAAAAAAAAAAGAAAAAATAATGAGATAATACCCTATTTATTTCTCCATAACATTTATTTCAAGTATTATTGAGTGCAATTAATAGGCCACTTTTGCGCAAGGAAAAACTATTTTCCCATGTTAAACGCCTATGACGCGCTATTTATGTTAAGGCAAGGCCGTTTAACACGATATATTATTTAGTTCAAAATTAGGTACATTTCTGTGTACCAAAATGTATAAAAAATCTGTTGTGGCCACAAGACTTCTCGCCGTTTCCATATTATGCTATAAATGTATTGTAAAATATTTGACATTTCTGATACACACAAAAACACATATCTTCTTTATATATTTTTATATTTTTTAATTCATTCTATTCACTCTTTTTTCTAATAATAGAGATTTTTCCAATTCAATTATGAGATTGGTGGTATTTCTGTATATGTAATATATGTATCTATAATTGTAAATATTTAATTAATAATAATATAAGAAATATTAAATGCACTTCCCAGAAAAGGTGTCCAATAATGTCTCTGGCTTTTTGATATTCACATTTATCTGTCAACTACAAACATTTTAATTTATCCACTTGTTTTCCATGGGCTGCGAGATAAATTTATAACTTATTATTTTATATATTTATATGTCTATATCTTTAACTCCATAGAGGATATAATAAAAATATTAAATGTATCGGATAGAAATTTTTATATTCTTTAATATTAGTAATAACAGAAATTTTCAAAAAATAATATTTAGAAGATTATTTTAAAGAAACTATTACTTCCGGTTACACAATTGTTACCAAACATACATACACATACACACACACACACACACACACACACACACACACACACACACACACACATACATACATACATACATACACACATACACACACATACATACGGACATCATCGTAAAAATGTTATAATCGGATTATAGGGATCTTAAAACGTGCTTATCCACTAAATTCTGGATAGGTATGTGACTTTCAGCACGGTTCCAATACCTCTCTTAGCGAGAGGTAAAAATGTATTGTTGCAGCAGAATAACGACAGCAACAAAAATTTTAAATTAATATCTCTATTGCTTCCTCAATCCATTTTAAGTACATATTTGTTTAAAATTTCTGACAGATATCTGATGTGATAAAGATAATACACAGGCGCATGCACTGAATTATGTACAAAATAACGAAGCAGTGACATACAGTGTATAGTTGCCATATGGATGTCCTGTTGACCCGAACGCACGCAAAATGTATATTCATTTTCTTTCTATATTTAATTCATCAAGAAATATTTTTTTTACCTACACAGAATAAAAAGATTTGAAATTTTGTCTAATTATAATTAGATATTATTTTATTAGACAATACGTCTAATAATTTAGTATAATTTACAAATCTTAATTTAGCATTTTAACTAATTCGAAATAGATAATAAATATTTTGTACAAAATCGTTAATTTAAATATGTAAATAGTTATTTTAATTACTTATTTTATTTAATTTTACTGTATTTTGGCTTCATTATTTTTGTTCTACAATTTTCGGTGATTGATCTAATGAATTTGGTAAGTAAATAGAAAATTTAAATATATATTTAGTCAATTTCTTTATTTATGTTTAGTACAATACTAAATGTAGTCATTTAATATAATTTTGTATTTAATTTTACTATAATTTGTTATTACAAATTTAGAAAATTTAACTAAATCAACTTAGACAATTTAATGAAAACATATTAGTAGGCTGAAAATTACAGATTTGTTTAGTTAATTTAACTACAATTTAGATGGTTATTTTTTTCTGTGTACGTAATGTTTTTGTATTTTGTAAAATATAACATTAACTTCGAACTAAGTGACAATGTAAGGAATTCTGCAAATATTTTTGAGCGGCAACCTATGTAATAGTCGCGTCATATTGTGTTGTATTTGGACTTTAGACAGTTTATCCAGATAAGTCAACAATCCGTTAAATATCTTTTCTAAAATATTCTGTGATATGAATGTAACTTTGAATTATAAGGCATTTGAACTGGAATGAAAAACTTTTTTACCTGCGGCGCTTTTTGTTTTTGTTGTTTGTCCGTGTGTGACAAATTTTTCTCCGACGATAACTCCAATACCACAAATCCAAAAATTATAATTCTTTCGTATTCCTCTTCTTTGCATCCATATGAAGAGGTGATTAGATTTTAGTTGTTATAATTGATCCACCGGAAGTACCCTTATTTTTTTAACAGTTTTTCTTAAAAAAAAACGCAATTAAATATTATTATTTGACATTTTATGTTATTATAAATATTAAAGAAAATACTCTTCTCTGTAAGGTTTGACTATGCATTTTCCTTCATATTCAATAGATAGGTATACAGTTAAAGAATTATAAAGCGATTAACTTTCAAAAATCAGTCAGCTTTGTTATTTATCATGGAAACAGATGATATATTCAAAAAATTCTAATTGACATGTCATTGTCAAGTGCAAAACCGAAGAGGATATTATAATTATATTATAATATACCACAGAAAGTGGTATGTCATAGTGTTCCTCGCAAGTGGCATGCAGTAGAAGCCTCGCCTCATTATTGGAACTTTCAATGCCGGGAGTACGAGGAAGGCTAAAGAGAAGATGGAAGGACTGTATCGCAACAGACTAGAGAGAGGAAGCACTGTGTGAAGAAGATGCATTGGACAGGAATGAGTGGAAGAGAAGAGTAAGAAACAGCGACCCTTAATAAAATAGGGAAAAGCTGAAGAAGAAAGAAGGAAGTGACAAGTGCAATTTACATACTGTAAGTTCATGTTATAATTTTATTGGATTTACAGAATCTTTTCAAAGAAATTTTTGATACGGAATTTGTAAAAAATAGTATGTATTCGTGTTACAATTTTACATGATATATAGAATATTTTCCACGGAACATTTGGTATGGGATTTGTACAAAATACACCGAATTGACGGAAGGGCTTGTGCTGGCCACAAGTTTTTTACATCTCGCTAAGAGATGTATTGGATTCATGCTAAAATTCGCATATCCAGATTTTACTGAATAAGCACGATTTAAAGTCCCTAGAATCCGATTATAACATTTTTAAATGATGGCTCTCTCTCTCTCTCTCTCTCTCTCTCTGTGTGTGTGTGTGTGTGTGTGTGTGTGTGTGTATGAGTGTCTGGATGTTGGAGGGATGATTCCTCAAAAACTATAAAACTTAAAACCTGTTTAACTATGAATTCCCCAGTCTGACATTCCTGGGAAGAGCTGAAAAGGTTTTGGTACCAATTGGACAACCTGAAGTAGTAGTATCTTAAAAAAATTCTTCTAAATATTATTTTTTGAAAATTTTTGTTACTACTTATTAGTATTGAAGAACATAAAATTCTCCATCTAATATACATAAAATTTTTATTATATGTTGTACAGATTTAGAGATAAGGACATTATAATATACAGGGTGTCCCATTTAAGGTACGAATGCATTGGTTTCTCGAGAACCGTAAGAGCTACGAGGTTGGTTAAATTAGATAAAAGTTGCCCCATTAGGAGGCTATTTTAATGGTGTTTTGTTATTTGCGAAAAAATACATAGGTCACTAGATACAGGTGAAAATGTAAATTTAGCGATTTTCTTTTTTTGCTTATAACTTTTTTATATGAAATAATACAAGATTCTGGTTTGCACTTTCTTAAGGCACTTTTGTATGGTAAATTTGCAGAAGTTCTCAAATTTTTTTTATATCTAACCATTTACAAGTTACTGATAGCAACTTTTATTTTTCATATGGCGGTCATATTAACCTATGGCATTTTTAAATAGAGATTTTTTTAGCTTTACAATGATATAAAACAATAATAATTTATTTTTATAATTAACAGAAAAATTAATAAAAATTGTTATTTATACTAAAATTAAATTGAAAAAAGTAAATCGAAGACTGCTATGGAAACAACAAACAACAAAAAAGTGCAACAATTGAATTTCTGAATTTTACTTGACAATAGTAGATTATTACGAGTAATTAAAATGAATTTTTCTCGTTGGGAAAAATATGATATGTTGAGTTGTTACATTCGTTGTCAAAGTTCGTTTATTACTCGTAATAATCTACTATTGTCAAGTAAAATTCAGAAATTCAATTGTTGCACTTTTTCGTTGTTTCCGTAGCAGTCTTCGATTTACATTTTTCAATTTAATTTTAGTATAAATAACAATTTTTATTAATTTTTCTGTTAATTATAAAAGTAAATTATTATTGTTTTATATCATTGTAAAGCTAAAAAATATCTCTATTTAAAAATGCCATAGCTTAATATGACCTCCATATGAAAAATAAAAGTTGCTATCAGTAACTCGTAAATGGTAAGATATAAAAAAAAAATTGAGAACTTCTGCAAATTCACCATATAAAAGTGCCTTAAGAAAGTGCAAACCAGAATCTCGTATTATTTCATATAACAAAGTTATAAGCAAAAAAAGAAAATCGCTAAATTTACATTTTCACCTGTATCTAGTGACCTATACATTTTTTCGCAAATAACAAAACACCGTTAAAATAGCCTCCTAATGGGGCAACTTTTGTCTAACTTAACCAACCTCGTAGCTCTTACGGTTCTCGAGATACCAATGCATTCGTACCTTAAATGGGACACTCTGTATAGAATAATCTAATCGCAGAGGCTAAGGCACTAAGGAAACCACTTGAAAAATTCAAATGTTTATAACATAGTTTGTAAATGACAGAAGTGAATGTCAGTGTCAAAATTCAATAGTTTTAGTGACATCCTGATATCTTTTTCTGGGAAATACATTTAATCTTTCTTATTGTTTTATTAATTGAATATTTGAAATTATAGGTAAAATGCATATATCCATCAGAAATACCGCCAATCTGGTTAATGAATTGGAAGAATCTCTGACATTTAGGAACTTCCTCATACAATGAAAAATAGATATAATTAGAATTATATGTGTGCAGAAGACATGCTAAATACAATAAAAAACAATATTTGGGTAAAGTTCTGTATTGTTTCTGTTATAAAACGACGGTTCCATAGCGAAATGCAATACAATACTTATATAGCCTAATATGGAAATAGCGAGATATCTTGTGCTGGCCACAACAGATTTTTTTCCTAAATGACTTTGCATGACATGCCTGGTTTCTCCAGAGCAACTTAAGACTTAAGTCGTTGCTTATTCCTAAGTTTCACCTTAATCCGTTGCACCACGCAAAAATGTCGAAATGTGAGACGTAAATAGCACTTAAATGTAAGTTGAAAAAAACGGTAACTTACGTGATTAGTGTCATATTTTGTCTGTTGATACATCGGTAAGTCGCGGTAAATTTGGTTTATTTTGGGCTGTTACGACGTAAAAATTAAATAATATGAAGAAGAAACGAATAAATTATAGCAAAAAAGAAAATTGCCCTGTGAGATTGTAGAAACAAAGATTTAAAGAAAATATTGAAAATGAAAAAGTCCATTTGCAATATTCAAAAAGATAACATCTGGAAATTAACAGGCGACATCGAAGAAAAAGGCTTTCGTTTATAGGACTGGCGGTGGTTTATATAAAAATATCAAAAATATATAATATAATTTGGAACAAATAAATTCTGTTACTTATTTGTCTTGAATTTCTACCATTTTCAACAATATCGACGAAATCAACTTCCTCCAGAGTATCCACAACGTTAACGGCGTCAAAATAAGGGAAATCCGGTAAATCCATATCGAATATTGTTGAACGAATACAAACATAAACCGTGAGAAACACAATGACAGCTTTGACGTTTGACAGTCGGTATTTTATTTTGAATAGCTAAATTTCAAATTGCCCAATCATAGAGCAGCACTACGCTGTTGTCAATGTAATTTGTGACATAAGTTAGGTACAACGCAACTGGGATATAAGGCCTACTTACAATTAAGTAGCACTTTAGTAATCAACAACTTAAGCTGCTGTGGAGAAACCGGGCATTATAGTAAATATAGTAAATTCTTGTCTATAAAATAGAATCCAATTACAAAAATCGAAATAGCGCTACTTTGGAAGTACCTATATCTCTGTCCTTTACAATGTAATGTACGGTTAGAAGAAAATATGGTACATGAGTTTATTTTATTTAAAATATGAATTCTAATATTCACGCATAAATGTATATTTAATTTTTAACAAGTACTATACCCAAAATTCCCTCACTCTGAAATTTCTTGATCACCAGAATCTATCAATTTAATAACTATTTTATTTTTTAATAACACTTGACAAATAAAATTTCGATTTTTCTTTCAATGTCGACTGTTTTTATTGGATAAAAATTATAACGAACCGTTTAAAATTTTACGAGTGTTTATGAATATGGGCATCAGTATTTTATATTATTTTACAGACCCACCCTCCTGCCCCCCTAACTTGACTTTAACCCCCTCTTAGAAAATAGTCCAGCTATGGTCCTAATTTCGACCCTATTCTAATATGGAAAGAAACCATTAGATTTTTGTGTAAACTAAAATAGCTTTAAATATTATTTTTTCGTGATTTATGTTTTTATAAAAATTAAAGATTATTAAATTTTCTATAGGTATACATTCATATTTTTATTACCTCTCGCTAAGAGAGGTATTGGATTCATGCTAAAATTCGCATATTCAGATTTTATTGAATAAGCACGATTTAAGGTCCCTAGAATCCGATTATAACATTTTTAAAATGATGTGTGTGTGTATGGATGTGTGTATGTGTGTATATATATATATATATATATATATATATATATGTATATATATATATATATATATATATATATATATATATATATATATTAAATTCTCGATTTAATAAGTGTTTAAAAAAAAATATTTATTTAATTACAATACAACAGCATAACTGCTCAAAGACTTCTAATGAACTGAACAAGTTTATCTAATTCTACGGCCTATTTAAACTGTTTCTTATCATACGTGTGGGTAGATGGAAACTTTCAAAGGGAAGCTTGGTTTAGGTCTCTCATACACAAACAGGATATGATTATTGTGAAATATCTACAGGGCCTTATATAATTCCTCCCTTCCAAAATTTTACAATAATTATGGAATGTTATTTTATTGTTTCTAATTCTATATCTATTTGATCTTTACTTTTCAATTTATTTTGCTTACATAGGCTTACAAACTTATTCTTATATTTATAACATATCATGAATATTATAACAATAGTAATTATACAATACAATATATAAGAATGATGGTTATTATTTATTTGTAATTCTTGTATTTGTGGAACATTTTTCATATTTATATTTACTGGCGTTATATCTTTCCATTCGGTGTGATTTGTTATTTTTAGAGTATTAAAGGAATTAAAATTTTCAAATTGTATTTCTTAATGTGATTGTTTGACAATTGATTTGAATTTGTTGTTCTTTAGGGCTTATAATTATTAAATCATTTGTATTCTCAATTTGTTCCCATGTGTTTTCTAATTTTATATTATGATATAAACAACCATCGTTCTTTTGGTCTTTTACAATATTCGTGATACATTTGTTTATACTAATATATCGACTATTACAATAATATATTTTATTTATTTGTATAATAAGTGCTATATTTATTTCTATCATCTACATAATAAATATTTTGGTCGTATTCTTCTACTTTTATTTTTCTGAATAATGGTTTTTTAAATTTCGTTATTAGTCTAGGGTTTTCTTTAGCGAATACTTTGTCATTTATCTGTAAGGGATTATTATTTTCTTTATAACGTTTTTGTTTTTCTGTTTCAATTTTTATTTTAATGATGTCAAATACTTTGGTTTGTTCTTCTTTATATTGTTGAATTAGTTCTTCTTTTATGAGTGGAACTGTTTTAAAAGGTATTTCGTTATTTTTTCCAAATAATATTTCGTTAGGGGTTAATTTTGTAATGGAGTGCTTTGTATTATTATAAGCTAATATTACTAGTTCTAATTTTTCTAACAATGTTTTATTATTAAATTTATTGTTATTTTCTATTAAACGTAGATGTTCTATGAGAGTGGAATGCAATCTTTCAATTGCGTTACTTTATGGGTTATTTACGCAAGTAATATGACTTTCTATATTATGTATTCTGAGTAGGTCTTGTATGAGACTGCCTTTAAATTCGGGACCGGAGTCCATTATAATTTTGTTTGGTATAGTAAATGTTTGGAAGTATTTTATTAATTGATTCAGGACACATCTTGAGGATTTATTTTCAAGGTAGTGTATTTGTCCTTGTTTAGAAAACTGATCGTAGATCGTTAGGAAGTAATTTTTGTCTAGACATAGTAAATCCATATTTATTATATCAAAAGGTTTAGAGGGTGTTGGGGTGAGATTATCAATTGCTGGTATTGGTTTCCTGTTGTACTTATTCAATTTGCAGTGATCGCAATTATTAACATATTCGGTAATGCTTTTTATCATATTCGGCCAAAAATATTTATCTTTTAATGCGTTTAATGTTGCTACTATCCCACGATGATTGGTCAACCCGTTGTGGAAATTGTGAATTGTTTCTATTTGTTCATCTGCGTCTTCTATTCAAAATTATTTTTTATGATTTTAGAAAGTATTAGGTCCAAATCTTTTTCTATTATTGCGTAATAACGTAATTTTGGAATAATGTACTCTTTTAAGAATTTTGTGATCTCTTCTTCCAACATAAATTTATTGAATTTACAATGTATTCTTATTTTATTATGATCAAATAATCGTTTTGTTTCAATTTCGGTGTTGCCGTCGTGTGTTTCTAGTATTAGTTGATTATTTGCTATGTTAAGTCTATCATTTATAAATCTTAATCCATTTACAAGGTTTTCTGGGTCTGAGTGTATCGTATTATTGTCGCTATCATTATTGTTTATTAGGTCGTTATTATTTGTTTCAGGGGGCGTATATAAATTAATTTGTATATTTGTGTCTTCAAATATTTTTAAAATTTTATTAGAGACGTCTTCCCATTTTAATTTGTTTAATCCACATCCTAATTTTGGAATATTGATTTCGTATAATTCATTTAATATCATGTAGTCTCGTAATTCTTTAAGAGGTTTATCTAAGTTTTTAATGGTAGGTATATCATTAAATTTTTCTTTTATAATTAAATGAAATATTGTTTTGTTATTAATATGTTGTATGATAATGTTCTTATTATTGTCTCTTTGGTTATTACAATATTCTTTACTTTGGAATGAATCATTTATATCTTTGGCTAATCCTTGTGTCATGTTAAAGTCTTTTGATATACAGTGTGCAAATATTTTTGTATTCGTTACGTCTCCTGAATGTTTTGTGATATGTGTTTCGTTTCTTTGTCGTGATAGGTTATCGGCGATGATATTCATTGTAAATATTCTATTTCGAAATTATATTCATTTAATTCTATTTTCCAACGCATAAGTTTTTGATTCGGGTTTTTCATATTGAATAGCCATACAAGTGGTCTGTGGTCGGTTTTGATTATGAATTTTCTACCGTATATGTAAGTTCGAAAGTTTTTTATGGATTGTATTATTGCGAGTAATTCTTTTTCTATGGTACTACGAGTATAATTTTTTTCAGCGTTACTTAATGTTTTTGAAAAATATGCTATTGGCATTTCTTTGTTATTTTCATTTTTTTGAAGTAGTACAGAGCCTATACAAAAATCTGAAGCATCAGTTGTGAGAATAAACATTTTATTGAAGTCGGGGTATTGTAATATTGGTGAACTGGTTAGGGTTTCCTTACATTTATTAAAACAATTTCTATATTGTTCATTATATATATCAATAGTTTGGACATTTCGTAAACAACGTGTGAAGGGTTTTGTGAGTTTTGCAAAATCAGGAATGAATTTACGATACCATCCGATAGTGCCAAGGAATTGTTTAATTTCCTTTTTTGTTTTTGGAATGTTTAGATTTTTTATATTCTCGACTTTTGATGGGTCTGTTTTTAAACCGTCTTGTGTAATAATATAACCGAGATATTCAGTCTGATTTTTTAAAAATTCGGATTTATCAATTTGTACTTTAAGATTTGCTTTTCTAAGTTTTTCGAATACTAAAGTTATGTTTTTTAAATGCTCGTCTAATGTTTTTCCAAAAATAATTATATCATCGAGATATACTAAGCAAATTTTGTTTACTAAGTCACCTAATGCAATATTCATCATTCTTTGAAATGTGGCTGGTGCGTTTTTGAGTCCAAAAGGCATACGAATAAATTCATAATGACCAGATGTTGTCGAAAATGCAGTTTTTTCAATGTCGTCTTTATTCATTAATATTTGGTGGAAGCCAGAGTGTAAATCGAGGGTTGTAAAATATTTTGAAGGTCCTATATGGTCTAAAAGGGTATCTATATTAGGGATTGGAAATCTATCGTCTTTTGTTTTAGTATTTAATTTTCGGTAATCAATAACTAGTCTAGTTTTGCGTTTGCCGGATGCATCTAATTTTTTTGGTACAATCCAAATAGGTGAATTCCAAGGAGAATGTGAAGGTTGAATTACATTTTCTTTTAATAAAGTTTGAATGTGTTCCTCGATGTCTTTTTCGTAAATTTGTGGGAGTCTATAATTTTTTGTGTGTATAGGAGTTTCTTCGTTAACTATTATTTTGTGTGCACAGATATTAGTGCTAGATAATTTTTCGTCTTTCTTTGGGAATAAGTCTTCGTATTCAGTGATGACTGTATTCAATTTTTGTTTTTCAAAATTATTTAGGTGTTCGTTTCGAACTTGAATGTTATTATTTTGTTTTATTGTGTCTGAATATACTTGTAGTGATTTTTCTTTTCCCTGTATTTTAACAATATTTTTTGTGAAATCGATTTGTATATTTAAATCTTTGAATGCTTCTATGCCCAAAAGTAGATTGTATTCTTTGTGAAAATTATAAACATAACATTTGACTGGAATTTTGTTTAATTTTAATATAACATATTCATTTATTGTAGTTTTTCCATTTACAGTTTTAAAAGTGCATTTTTCTTTATGAGTTTTCATATTTTTGATCTTGACTAATTCCGGAGTAATTAAATTTATACTAGAGCCTGTATCAAAAAGAATAATGTAATCTTGTATTTGTAAAGCTGGGAGATTATACGTGATGCTTGACATTACGTGTTTTGTTCGTACTCTTCGTTTTCTAATTCTAAAAAAGAATCTTCGTCTGTTTCGGGTTCGCGTTCAGTGTCAATTAATTGTTCTGTTGTAATTGGATCATCTGTCTCGTCAATATTATAATTTTGTTTTATAGTCTGTGTCGACATAGGGTCTGTTAAACGAGTCTGTTGTGTCATGGGTTTTGGTTGAAAAGAACGTTTTGTTTCATAAATTTTTTTTAAATTTTGCCTCGGTGCGAAAGGTGTAGGCTGTTTGTTACTATTGTTTAATTGTATGGGTTTTGAAGGAAATTGTTGACCTGGAAATTTCTTAGGAGGTATGCTGAATGAGAAATTTGGTTTTTCTTTTAACATCGGTGATTGATGTGAAAAATTAAACTCGTTTCGCAAGAGAGTTTCGCATTGCTCTAAAGATTGTGGATTCTTTACAATAAAGGATCCGCGTATCGTAATTGGTAATAGTGAAATGAAATGTGAAATAACAAGTTTCTGATTTTCCATGATTATGGCATTTTTTTGAATTTGACTGTATTCAGTTAAGAGGATTTTCGATTTATATTGCGAAAATCTCTGTGAAATTGATTCTAGAGTCTTTCTTGAATTAATTTTATTTCTAGTTTGTAATATTTCTAATAAAATAGTTTCTGCTGTACTTTTATCACAAAAATTTGATGTTAAGTACGTTTTTAATTCTTCCCAGTCTGCGAATTTATTTTCAGCTAATAATTCAGCAACTTTGTGGGTGAGTTTATTTTTTATTAATCCAAATAAATATGTTTTTTGAATAGAATTCATTTGGATACTAGTTAGTGTAGTATATACATCATCCACAGCAGATATAAAATTATTTAGAATTTTGATATTTCCATCATAATGAGGAATGATCTCTGAGAGATTTTTGAGTTCTGCTAATGTGGTAGTCATTTTTAAATTTAAATTGTCTAAGCGACTGGGTCTCAATAAAACTTTTATTGGACTGTTCGTATTTTCTAATTCTAATGAATTGTTAATACTCATAAATATTTTATGTGTGTATTGAGACTGTGCCGGTCTCTCGATACTTTTATTACTAGTCTTTGCTAGAAGTATCCCTTTGTGTAATAATTAATAATAATTATAATTAACTTACAAGGTTAATAACAATATAATAATTGCTAAGTGTTTTACGGACATCCCCGGGTTCGTGTGTTCGTCTGATGGCTCGGAAAACGTGAACGGCTTACAGGACAGAAAGATCTCTCTGGTTGGCGGGAGACGTGAACTGCAGGTCGGACAGCAAGTTTTTCTTTCTTCTGTTGTATATTTTCTTCGAAGAAACTTGGGTTTCTCTCGTGAAGTCTGCGTTTCTGAAGTTTCCACGGACTATTGAAGACGAGTGTGGTAGAAAGCGGAGTTCTTCGTAGATTCGATGTATTTCGGATTTTTCAGAATAAAGAATTAATATTCACCATACGATGTCGATTTGATTGATCGTATTTTTCTGATAATCCTACCGACTGCGCCAATTAAATTCTCGATTTAATAAGTGTTTAAAAAAATTTATTTATTTAATTACAATACAACAGCATAACTGCTCAAAGACTTATAATGAACTGAACAAGTTTATCTAATTCTACGGCCTATTTAAACTGTTTCTTATCATACGCAGGGCCGGCGCTAACTCTTTTGCCGCCCGAGGCGACCTTTTTTTATTGCGCCCCATCAGGGGGGAGGGGAGGGGGTGTATATAAAATATAAAATTAAATATCTACAGGCTTGCCATTAGAATCTCGGAAACTAAGAGATACGAAGTCGTTTAATTTAGGGTTAGGGTATATTTGCCCTATTAGTAGAACAATTATTGTCGGTTGAACCAACATAACTTAAATATTAAACTTGGCTTATATTGACAATATTGCATCGAAATAAAATGTCAAATGAATTATAATATATATAGTGCACGTTTAGATTTGCATTTTTTTTTTTAAGCCTAGCCTAGCTATTGCATCGAAATAAAATGTCAAATGAATTATAATATATATAGTGTACGTTTAGATTTGCATTTTTTTTAAGCCTAGCTTAAAGATGGATTTGTTTTTCCCGAAAAATTCATGGGTCACTAGATAAATACAAAAAATATTTTTTTTCTGATTTTTATTTATGCAAATAACTTCTAAATCTGACATAATTTGGATACTTTTTATTTTCTTTTGAACGATTATGCTCAATTTCTTTTATATCTATTAAATTTCGAGTTAATAGATTTAAATTACGATTTTATACTGACGCCATATTGGAAATTTACACCATTGAAAAGAATTTATTTAGCTTTTTAAGGATGTACAACTTATCAAAATCTTACAATGAGAAAAATATTAGGAGTAGTATAGGGAATAAGTATAGGTACTAAAATATTCAATTATAGTATACTTATTTTCTACACTACTCCTAATCTGAATCAGAGCTTATGCAAACTAAATTGATCTATTTTTTATGTTAATTTGTGCACAGTTATCAATTATTTCATAATGTTGGTCATTACCGTGCTTAATAGCTATTCTGAGGTCCGTAAGTGTGTTAGAAAAGTACAATTTCTTCATTAAAATGGCCCTTTTTCACATTTTTATTACAGACGTAAAAAAATGAGTGGAGTTTGAATAACAAGTGTCTTATTTCACAGGATTTGACAAACTCTCCTACGGCTTGTTCGGTCAAACATTCCTTGTTCTATAAATAACGATTTGGTAATTTATGTTTATTATTAAACAAAAAATATTTACAAATTAGAAATTTCTCTCTTGCCGTCGATCGAAAAAAATTACGCACTTTAAAAGTGCCGCCCCTTACAAAGTGCCGCCCTAGGCGGACGTCTCGCCGCCTGGCCCCTAGCGCCGGCCCTGATCATACGTGTGGGTAGATGGAAACTTTCCAAGGGAAGCTTGGTTTAGGTCTCTCTTACACAAACAGGATATGATTATTGTGAAATATCTACAGGGCCTTACATAATTTATATATATAAATATATATATATATATATATATATATATATATATATATATATATATATATATGTATTGATGTTGGAAAGACGATTCCTCAAAAACTATAAGACTTAAAAATATTTAACTGCAGTTTCTTCAATCTGACATTCCTGGGAAGAGCTGAAAAGGTTTTGGTAACAATTGAACAACCGGAAGTAGTAGTTTCTTAGAAAAATTCTTCTAAATATAATGTTTTGGAAGTTTTTTTTATTAAATATTGAAGAACATAAAATTCTCCATCTAGTACACTTGAAATTTTTATTATATCTTGTATGGATTTAGAGATAAAGACACTAAAATTTATAGAGTAAACTAATCGCAGAGGCTAAGGCACTAAGGAAACCAGTTGACAAATTCCAATGTTTATAACATAGTTTGTAAATGACACATGTCAATGTCAAATATCAACAGTTTTAGTGACATTCTGAATTCTGATAGCATTTTCTGGGAAGTATATTTAATCTTTCTTATTGTTTTATTTATTAAATATTTAAAATTATAGGTAAAATTGTGGTAAAATCCATCAGAAATACCGCCAATCTGCTTAATGAATTGGAAGAATCTCTGACATTTAGAAACTTCCTCATACAATGAAAAATAGATATAATCAGAATTATATGTGTGCAGAAGATATATTAAATACAATAAAAAACAATATTTGAGTAAAGTTCTTTAATTTTTTTTATAAAACGACGGTTCGAAAGCGAAGTGCAATACAATACTTATATAGCCTAATATGGAAATGGCGAGAGGTCTTGTGCTGGCCACAACAGATTTTTTCTATATATTTTATAGATAAATTTATAAAATAATCTTCGGTATCAATGTTTTAAATATAAACATGACCCCTTTGTTACACAATTCAGATTTCATATGTATGTAACTGACAGATAAGTGTCACTGCTAAGAAACCTATTATTCCAAATTAATAATGATAACATTTTAAAAAGAAAGTAGTACATAAAACAATAGTTATATTATATGAATGCAATACATACCAGCATCATTAAATATGTAGGTATGTATTTAAATTATACTTGCCGTCAAATAAATATGGACTGGAGGAGATTTGTACACTATTGCCAGGTCCATTGGTCATGTTGAAAAGGCTAAGTTATGAAAAAGCGGCAACACCCCACGGCAAGGGACATGGTGGGGAGGATGGAAAAATTGAGCATCGGTCCATATTTATTTGACGGCGAGTATAATAAAAGTTAAATGAAGAAGCGCATAATTAATTGTGTTGCAAAATACAAAATTTTTAAATGAAAGGAACACAAGTTCATAAAAGAAATGTTATGAATATGACCAAGGCGAAAGCAGAGCTTTTGAATAAGAATATTTGTAAGGCCAAGAACATGTAGTTATGTTTATATTTAAGATTTTTTAAACATAGAAATAGGCTCCAAAGATCAAGAAAATTATAATTTACGTAGAAAGATTTTGTGAAAAATTCTTGACCACGCAAGGATTTTTCACAAAATCTTTCTCGGTTAATTAAAATTTACTTGATCTTTAAGGGCTATTTCTATGTTTAAAACATTTAGATTAGATCACAGATATTTCTTATCAACGTTTATATTTAAGAAATATCAAGAAACAGTAAATAATATTTCAAAATGTATTCCTTGATTCATCTGTAAATAAATTTAAATTTTCATTTCGAAGTTTTCTGGTAAAAAAGATAACTGAAATAGAATGAAAGCGAGATCGCAAATAAGATGATCGTTCACTTTCATCTAATGTAAATAAATCCGAAATCATTGCAGATATCCCTCAGATATTTCATTTCGAAAGAATTTGTTCTGGGCCAATATATCAGCCATCTTATCGAAGTTGGTGTCAAGCTACGCGGGTAGCGTTTCCTGCGTTTTCAACTTTATATGCGTCCGCAGCTGTTGCTGCCGTGATGCTGTTATTAAAGGCGCGAAATATTATCCCAATTAAATCGAGAAGAAAAAGAAATAACACAACTAGGACGCACATGGACGCAAGCGGAATTAAACTTTCCGGAAGAGAATTTGATGTGTTAGTTTATATAGCCTAACAAAGAATTTTTATTCCTTACGCAGAAATTAATCGGTTGTTATATTATGAAAGTGATTACGTATAACAATTTTATATCGTTAATACAAACAATGTAGATAATATTAAGAAATCTTATAGTGACATAAAATAGAAAATTTTTCATTAAAAAAATGTCAAAAGAGTAAAGTGCCATAATATTGTTGTTAAAATATTAAAAAAAGCAATAAAAAATACTTAAGGATGAAGGAAGGTTTTAAACAAGAAAAACCCCGAAGTCTTGTTCACACTGTTCTTTAATTAAAACGTGGACCGGTTTCGGTTACTTAGTAACCATACTCAGCAAAAAAAAATTTTTTTTTTGATTGTTTTTTGGGGTTCATTGTACAGTTTTCCTCGTGCAGTAGTAGTGTTACACTTTTGTAGTTTTCAAGTGTAAGTATTAATTATGGTTTATTATTTTATATATTCTTATTTATTTATTTATTTTTTTATAAATACATTTCATGTTTTTGAATTTTATACTTTGCAATTTGTACTATTAGAATGTTACATTTTTTTTATAACTCAACAATTTAATTTAACAATAAATTAAGGCAACTTTTTTGTTTTTTATAATATGTTTGTGTTTTTGAATATTTTTAATTTGTAAATTGTGTCGTGTGACTATAATATTGCTTTGATTTAATTGTAGTCAAAAACCGGTGCTGAGGATGGTTACTAAGTAACCGAAACCGGTCCACGTTTTAATTAAAGAACAGTGTGAACAAGACTTCGGGGTTTTTCTTGTTTAAAACCTTCCTTCATCCTTAATAATTCAACTTCACACTTGGGTGTATCTTCATTCATAATAAAAAATACTCTTTGAAATACGTACTTATTTATGGAAAAATCGGATACCGATATTTTTTTAGACTGATCTAATACCAAAAATGATTAGAAAAATTTGGTACCTAGGTATAGTGGCAAATAATAAAAAGTGCCCTAAAGATATACAAACAATTCAGTAATATTTCATATTTGGAAGATATTCGCTAAAATAAAAAAATCTGTTGTGGCCAGCATAATACCTTTCGCCATTCTCATAGTATAAGTGCTGTATTTATCTTTTCTGTTACACACAAAAAATTCTAATTACATCTATGTTTTATTTTTCGATTCATTCTATCAACAGCTTTCCTCCTACTTTTCCAAATGTTCGAGATTCTTCCAATTCATTAACGATATTGGCGGTATTACTGAATGAAATATATGTATAGCAAGCGCGTGTTTGGTTGACACTGATACTGTACATACTTTGGCATATAAATGAATCTCCTATCTTTTTAAACCAATTTTAGATGTTGACGGTATCTTCTCCTCGTTATAACGAGAGCATGTTGTAATTACGATTACATCTCGACTTGCCTAAGTATGAAATTTAGGTTTACCGTATTTAAGGACAGTGTCAACTTAACGCGCGGTAGCTTTATCTATAATTTTATATATGTAATTAATGAGAAAATAATATATATTAAATGCACTTTCCAGAAAAGCCTTCAGTAATGTCTCGGGGTTTTTGACACTTACTTTTATGTCAATTACAGACATTTTAATTTTTCAACTGGTTTCCATGGGTTTTTTGATTCATTATACAACGTATTAATTTATATATTTACAATTCTCTGCCTTTAAATCTATAGAAGATATAATAAAAATTTTATTGTATTGTATAAAGAATTTTATATTCTTCAATATTTGTAATTATATAAATTTCCAAAAAATAATATTTAGAAGATTTTCCTAAGAAACTACTACCTTTGGTTGTGCTATTGTTACCAAAACCGTTTCAGCTCTTCCCACGAATGTCAGATTATTAGTGTATTCCGAAATTAAACCAAGGTAATCACAGAAAATGGTTACGGTTTAACCGCGTTTACAATGTTACCGACATCGCACTAGAGAAACGGACCAGCTAACCCCAACTTGACAAATTTAAAATAGTTGTTGAAACTATTACTACTCATCTGTCCTACGCCAAAATGTAATCATACCACAACTGCCGATCTTGCGCGGTTAGCATGGTTACAGAAAAGTTACCAGCTTTCAGTAACCGCGTTCCCAAAATATATCCAGTTACTGAAAAAGTAACCGCACGGTTACCGTGGTTCAATTTCAGAATACACTATAAGAAATACACATCCAAACAGACACACACACACACACACACACACATACACACACAAACAGAGAGAGAGAGAGAGATATCATTGTAAAAAAATTAAAATCGGATTCTAGTGACCTTAAAACGTGCTTATTCACTAAAATCTGGATATGTGATTTTTGGCATGAATCCAATATCTCTCTGAACGAGAAGTAAAAAAAGCATATTTACATTTTCGCCTATATCTAGTGTTCTATGCATTTGTTTCAAATTACAAACTATTATTAAAATGATGTAATGTAATAGGATAATTTTTGCCTAAATTTAAACAACTTCGTATCTCATAGTGTAATGAAAATTTTAACTAATATATTTATATGTGACGTAACACTTGTAATGAAATTTTTTTGGTTAAAAAAATATTTAACAGAATCCCTTTATTTCTCATCACGTGTGCGACAGTAACCAATCAAAACAAACTTACACTGATAATTATCCTAATACAATTATCACTTATGTCATTAAATTGCTAAGTAACCAACACTTTTTGACAGATAATTAAAGGTTAATTGTTTTAATTTAAAAATGATGTTTTGACAGTATGACATTGAAAATAACGCTTCAATTAATAAAATACACACTCACACTCACAATAAAACACTCTTATAAATAAAAAATTAGAAAATATCATTCTATTATTATTACTATTAAACGTTTGTATAATAAAACTGAAATGTGTCTCGGCACCTCGTAGTGTCAATGTCAATCTTATTATCATTACACACTTCACGTTGAACTATATTCATAGCTACTACTGACATCTATTGGATGATTTTATAATTATAAAAATTCTTCATAAATTTAATTAAAATTGCAAAAAAAATCTCACCGAATATCCCTCGATCATTGATAAATACTTACAATTTTATCACAACTTCCTCAAGCTCGTTGCTTTTAGGTAACACCACCTCTGCCTTCGGCGTCGGGCTGTTGCCAAGCAGCGCGCTTTCGGTAACTGTTATAAAATTATTTCGTAATTATCAATGTCTACGGGATATTATAGCTGATAATAATTATTATTATTGCCGCAAATATTATTTTTCTAGCATTTCACAAAACACGCGTCTATATGGGTATGGGTAGTATACGTTGAATTTACATTCTCTTTTCAATTTATAAATTTCTGCTTTGTGTTTGAAATCGTAAAATGATAGATTTAAAATTTCACATATGGTATTGATATTTAAATAAATGTAATTTTGATATAAAAGAATTTTTTGTTGGCAATGACGTTTAATTAAAAAATATCCCTTTATAAAATTATTTCACATTCACTAAACCACTTCTACATTGATCAAAACCAATTAACTAATCATTTAGATATATCATATTTCAAAAATGAAGAGGTTACATGATGTCATTGATGTCACAATACGATAATTTTCCAAAAAAAAAAATGCTTCGTGGGAATAATAAAATGATTTATTTTTTATTTATTTATTTGAAAACATTTGATATAATATTGTTTCGTATATTTCGTTATAATGTATTGAACTCAAATGTAATACCTTTTATTTAGTCGCCTAGTTTAAAAGAATAATTTACGTGCGGTTAAATAATAGTCAATCTGTCATTCTAAGCGAAATATATGAATAAATTTGGGGTTGAGCTCGTATATACGTATATGAACAAATGAGAGTAGCTCAACTTTAGCAAACAGACATACCAACCATATTATCATTTTACAAAATTTGGTATCTGGAGGTTTTGCTATATTTCAACTAAAATATTTTCAAAACGGAAGTACTTCTTAACTTTTTAATTTTAAATAAATGCCATAACTTTTATTTTACCATTGTTTTACATAACTTTAATAAGACTACTCATTATCGCGGATCACATGATGACCAACAGTATTCAATTTTACTTAGCTGTGCTGACTCTGGAAGGGGTTGACGGGGTTGTTGTACAAATAATTATATATTTTTTGAAAATAAGTAATTATAATTATTAAAATTTAGAAAATATTACACACAAGGATATAAAGCAACGTAAGTTGCACAAATATGAAATTTAAATTTAAACAAAAGTTAGTACGACTGTTCGCCTCCACGATCGGGCTGACAATCCCACTCGTTCGGGGATAGAATATATCCTAGGCTAGTTCAATTGACAACGTTGACACTTTTGCTGGTAATATTCTGCTTTTTTTCAACATTCTGCAAAATGCTGAGCGGAAGATCGCCAGCCGCATGTCGGCGATTTGCAACAGTCACGGAGTTCATTCAATGAAAATAATTACAAAAATTTTGAATTCATTAAAAATAACGGTAGTTTATTTTATATTGCATGATGAAAGGTGATTTATTTTTAGAAAAATGAAAAATGTGTAATTTATATTAGCTTTTTAATATAGTTTAAATAGCAATTGATAGAAATGAAAATGAACAAATAATACCTGGATTAGAGAAAAGTTTATTGAAGTATTTCTCGTTAAATTTTGCAAAAATACGTGAAAATTATATAGGTATGAAATTTGTCTGAAATATTATGAATACAAGTGTATTATGACATATTTTTTGAAGAAAGGAAACGTTATTTGTTCAAAAGTTTTGAAATTCTGTGTGGAATTATTTGAAGGTTATAGGTGACACCTGTCAAATTTAAAAGTAATGTGGACATTCAGAAACGAATTTTTAATTCTATCCTAATGGTGGAGGACTCCAGAGACATATAAAGCGACACATCGGTTGGAGTAATTTTTGCAACGCATCAATCAAGCAAAGCCCATCTGAAACTCAACTAAGAATATTAAGCCGTTCTTACCAGAACAACATGGGAAGTATACGAGAGAAACTCACTAATAGACAAATTAAACTAAAGAAGACCCCTCAAGACGCCCTCGATCGAAAAAAGTGGAAAAAGGCTTGCAAGCAAGCGGACCCTGCATCGTCGCGGGATTAACGCAAGGAAAGAAGAAGTCATTGATAGAAATGAAGGAAATCATATTTATAACTACTTAATATTTTTACCCCCCGCTACCCTTGGTAAGGGAGGTACAGGGATCGTGCTAAAAATCACATATCGAGATTTTAGTAAATGACCACGTTTTAAGGATCCTAAAATCCAATTTTAACATTTTCACGATGATGTCTGTGGGTGTGTATGTGTGTGTGTGTGTGTGTGTGTGTGTATGTGTGTGTGTGTGTGTGTGTGGTGTATGTGTGTGGATTTTGTTGACGCTCTAACTCAAATACCATCATTCAGAAAATTCTAAAACCTTGTATTTCTACCCTACTCTAATATGGAAAGACACCATTAGATTTTGGTGTAAATCGGATAACCGGAAATGGCACTTTACCTGAAGCTCATAATGGATTTTCTTCAAAAATACCATTAAATGCCATTTTTCGCATTGTTTCCCATTATAAAAATTAAAGATTATTGAATCTCTACAGGTATACATTAATACTTTATATTTTAAAGATAAATTTAAAAATATATTTTTTTAAATGACGAGGCCTAAGATAAACACAATTCCTTTGTTACACAGTTCATATTTCAAATGAATGTAAGTACAGGTGAATGTCACTGTCTAAACACTAATCACTTCAAATTAATAATAGTACACATTTTAAAAAGAAAATATTAAATAAAACAATAGTTGTATGCAATGGAACAATTTGAAGCATTAGTAAATAAAATAAGGAGGTATGTATTTAAATTAATAAAAATGAAATAGCGGGAGGTTTTGTATTGGTCACATCAGATTTTTATATGTATTATTATATTTGAATCTTCAGAACTCATGTCTGGGCCCATAACCAAATGAAAATGGACAACTCTTTAGAATATAATTAAACAATCTGTTATAAATAGAATTTTATATTTAATTCAATTCAAATAACATTTTATTTTATATTATGTCAACATATACAAAATAATAACATGTTCTATATATATATATATATATATATATATATATATATATATATATATATATATATTATATATATATATACCGTGAGTATTTTTAACGTGAAACATTGGGTTTGTCATATCCATGGTTACAACTCGACATTTGATTGACAGCAATGTATTTACCTGCCCCATTTAAAATGAAACATAGGGAACGAATTTGACAGAAGTATTGTATTTAAATATTTTAAGAAGTTTAGCCGAGTCAGAAAACCACTCGATAGCATTAAACATATTTCGGGCACAAGGTGCACACAATATTTTTCTACAACTAAATTAAATTTTTAGAAAACAGATATAATTATTAAAAAAAAATAACCTCTAATGACATTTTGTCAATATGACATAACCGCAGAATTTCCCTATAAGTTACGACTTGACATTTGATTGACAGCAATGTATTTGCCTGTCTCATTTAAAAAATAGGGAATGAATTTGACAGAATTATTATATTTAAATATTGTAAAAAATTTAGCGAGTCAGAAAATCACTCGGGCACAAGGGCCACACAACATTTTTTTTACAATTAAATTTAATTTAGAAAGCAGGTATAATTATTTAAACAAAATTAACCTCAATTGATGTCTTGTCAAATGTCAAATTCGTGTTCCTTATGTTTCATTTTGAATGGGACAGGCAAATTCATTGCTGTCAATCAAATGTCGAGTCGTAACTATAGATATGACAAACGCAATCTTTCACGTTAAAAATACTCACGGTATATATTTACTACTACTTGATGTGGCTTGAGGAAATATTATAAAATAACTTGATCTAATATTTCAACAAACTGTGCGTAAAAATCAGACAAAACCTCATCTATTTTTGTTGTTTAATATAAAATAATTCATTGAAATGTAAACTTTTGTTTCGATTTTGTTCAGATTTTTTAGATCTGCAAGACTTATACCACGGTGCACAAATATAGAAAGTGAGACAACTCCTCAATTTTTGTTGACATATTGATGTTGGCGATTAGTAAGCTGAGATTCTAACCTTACACGCAGCGCTTCTTCACTATGCCGCACCACATAACATTCTGTAACTAAGATTCGTATAAATGACTCCATTTTCAGACATTAATTATATATAATGTAAAATAAGATTTAGTAGAAAATCTGATGGTTTTATGAAATAAGGATTAGTTTATTTTCATAAAAAAGTTTTATTATTGGCAATCGATTTCGTCGCAACGGACATCATCAGGCCACAGCTGTAATACAATATATTTCTTGGAGAAAAAACATATAAAATTTTTTACATATGAAAAGTTATATAGAATTATTTAAATGGTTAGGATAAATTTAGAAAAATATTTTAGTTTGTATTACAAAAATATAAATGTAGATAAATATATGGTTATTAATAATAATGAATGATAAAATGTTAGAAAATAGAAGACAGGTTTATGAGATGATTAAAATGGATTTCAAAAAAGTTTTTGTAAGGTTAGGTGAGTGAAACAATCATAAACTGTAAATGTATTTATATAAAATTGAATAAACTTACCGTCAATTAAGTAATTAAACAGAAGTATATAGTATTTTCATTTTTGAAAATTTTTAAAAATTTAAAAAATATGAAAAAATGAAAGGTGTTGAAAACGTGTGTTTTCACAACTAGAGGAACAAGATTTATGAACAGCTGAGCGGAAACCGGAATTAGATTTTAGTGTTATTTATTGTGTTAAATAGTTTTTAATTTATTTAAATGGCGCGAGATTTTTGAAACTAACATGAAAAATGATAAGTTAACTGTCAATCGTACTGTCAATGTTTAATCTGGGCCTATGTACATAATTGCATCAAAATTTTTTTTGGCCATAAAGTAATTTTCATATTATATATATATGTTTTAAATCTCTTACATGCATCAAGGTAATTTTTGTATAATAATAGCTATTTGTGTAATAAGAACGCAAAATGGAACATTGTCGATTGAAAGGTTCTCTCGAAATCGACACTGTCCATTTGCGCTCGAAACACACACAAGATTTTTTCTACAGTCACCACAAGGGGGTGCTCGATCATAAGAAAAAATAATAAAATGTACACTTTGTACTTACAGTACTACTCAATAAATAACGATTGGCTAATATAGAATTTACGGTTTAAACTCAAAATTCTTTTAAATGATTATATTGCTTTCTATTACATAAAATAAGCCAAAATTAGACCACGGAAGCAAGGATTTGTGATGATTTGGTGAGTTTTTGTAGCAAAATGTGTCAGTTGTCACGCTTGCCACATTGAAAAAATTAACAAATATTTCAAGGAATTTGTGATTATATAGAGTTGTTTGTTACCTTGTGTATTGACTGACTTCTCACAATTATTTAAGTAACGAAATAACATAACTTTATTGTAATCAAAATAAATACAGTAATCTCGAGATCAAATGTCACAATACGACTCGCAACTATCGTCGCCACTATACATACATCTACCGCCATCTGTGGACAATCATTTCTATTACTAAATAAAAACTGTTCACAAAATTTATTTTATATTTAATTTTATTTTATCGTTATTTTCCATTCTTCTTGAGCTATTTCTTCAATCTAAGTATTTTATACTTTCGTTTTTGTAAATGAGTGCCCTATTTTATTTTCACAGCAGTGCGGCATTTTGTTTGGTTATGTAATATACCGGCAGAGACTGACTTGTGAACGTGGTAAATATGTAACTACAATGCCATTAGTTCCTGGCTAAACGTTTCGATTAAGAATGTAGACAAGTGACATGAGCGGCAAAGTGACATTTTGCGTTGACAAAAGAGAGCGCAAATGGCTACTTTCTACACTGACTGTAGAAAAATATCTTTGTACACCTTTTTTCGTTACATGCAATTTTATGTGACAAATTTAAATACTAAATAAATATTTATAACTTATTCATTATTCATTTGCTTTCTTGGTCATCAGAATTTATTTTAAATTACTAATTTTATTTGACTTCAAAAATTAATCAAATTGATAGACTAATTTTATATTCAAATATAATTGTCAAGTAACTAGATCTGAATTTAGCGCCAAATTTTCCAAGTAAATTCAGTTTGTTACAATGTAAATCAGGTTTCTAGATATTGAAATCTTCAAAAATGAAGTATAGATTTATGAACTAATACTAAAGCATTAAATTAGCATTGCAGAGGGAAAGAAGTGTGCTTAGATAAAATGTGATGAAGAATAATTGCTGCAATCAATACCTACATGAATATTCAATTTTTTAAAGTAAATAATATATATATATATATATATATATATATATATATATATTCAATCTTTATAATATTTTCCTACATAGAAAATTGAATGCAATTTCTAATGGAAATGAAATACGAAAATTCTCTATTGTAACCTTGCGCACATGATGGCAATGTGTCACATGCGTCACTTTTAACAAGTAAACATGTTTTTTACCAACTCGTTCATATTTCTTGTTCTCTCCTAGACAAATCCACATTAGTTACCTTGGGAGCGAAGTGTTTCTCGCTGTGACATGAGGAACTGTCACATAACATTTCTTGTTTATACATTGCTACAAATCCTTGACGAAGGCCGAAGTCCAGTCCAAGTGTACCGCATAAAGTGACAGGCTCATCCCGACCCGCTTTTTGCTTTCAGCTTCCCAGTGGCGCCATATAAAATGTCTTTCATCGTTTCATCTGGATTTGCCTTATCAAGAAAAACTTTTCAAATTAAATAATCTTATTTCATTAACATATCTGAATTTACACCTTCAACAGTATTTCTTTCTACAATTATATATCAATAATTTTCTCAAATTAAATTTGTAAAATCATTAAATTTTCATAAAATGATAAGACAATCCAATTCGAATTCATGGCAAATATTTTGTAAAATAGAAAATACAAAAACATTTTAACGCAAAACATGATTTTTTTATTGCTTTATGCGCATAAAAATAAAAAACAAAATATAGTAATTTTTATTTTGCTTTTATTAATTATTCATAACTCATAAGTAAAATTATTTAAAGACTTAAAAGCCTGTTGAATATTACTAAAAAAAACATTTCGTTCAAATATTATTATACTTCATTTCACGTAAGAAACTAGCGTTTGTTTAGATAGGGATGGAAATTCTGCCATCTAATTGGTCAGAATTCAGAATACAAATCAAGTTCACAAAAACGAAAAAAATATCACCAGCTGTCAGTTATGAAACAAAATTGACAAAATTAAATTTTATTTAATCATTTCGACTTTGTAATTTTTAATATTCAGGTATTGTACCCTTTTACAGTTAAAAAAATTAGTATTGACAAAGTTTGGTATGATGAATTTAAATTATTTATTTAACGCATATAAACACAGTCAGCTCTCAAGCGCCATGTGCTATTTTCTCACGTAAAATGAAGTATAGAAAAATATTTACAATAAAAATGAATAGATTTAAATATTACAAAAAGAGAAAAAAAAGAAAAAATAAATTTATGAATTAGCAGAATTAGTTTGTGAGGGTGAATACATTCTAAATAAAAATGTTATATTTTGAAGTTCATAACGAAGACAATACCCCATTGTTTATACGCTTTTTTTGTTTTAGAAGGTTGGTATTGGTACTAGATGGCATTTACTATATTCAAACGTCATAAATCAGAATTGACATGTGACCGGTTGCACCAACATAACATAAATGTTAAATCTGGCTTAAATTGACAATAGTGCATCGAAATAAAATGTTAAATGAATAATATTATATTGCTGTCATAATTTCAATTTGCAATGAACTTTCAAATAATTAAATAAATAATGACAATCTAATATTACCAACTACAACAATACACATAAAAATTTCCCTAAATCAATTCGGCTTAATATAGTAGATTTTTTTTTAATATTGTAGTACATAAAAGACGCAAAATATAAAAAATATTATAAAATTGCTATAAAACTTTTTTAGTACTTGTCATTTGAAAAACTCGCCAAGCCCCTTTTTCTAAATTGTAACGAGTGCGAAAAAATCATCTCTTATAAAACATGTTTTCTAATATACTATCCTTCGAGCATATACTGACTAAAGGCCGCCTTAAGGTATTTGTTGTGATCGGAACGCATGCGGAAGCCGTGGTGTATCACGGGCTGCGTAGTCAAGCCGTGGTGTATTGCGGACTGCGTATTATCTTAATATTTGTACTTCGTTTTTTACAAAGTAATGATTAATGGCTGCTTTTGAAATATGTAAATCACCTTTATTTCCAAT
This sequence comes from Ophonus ardosiacus, assembly GCA_943142095.1. Classification (NCBI taxonomy): domain Eukaryota; kingdom Metazoa; phylum Arthropoda; class Insecta; order Coleoptera; family Carabidae; genus Ophonus; species Ophonus ardosiacus. The sequence goes on from OW964823.1 coordinate 39,689,174, forward strand.
AAATTTCAGTCTCGTTACTCTTACGTCAATATTAGTAGGGAACCTAAAACTTACACTTTGTTTAATATATTATTTGTAAAAAAAATCCCAGTTACTTACTCATGAAACATCCTTACCTTTTTTTGTGTTTTTCATTACAATTTGATATACTCCGAGATATACTTACAAACTACACGAAAAAAATAAGGTTTGCTTACAGTAAAATGACAAGTAGTGACATATAACACAACTAAACACTGCCCGCAATTCACTATGACTTCCAGCCCCCCGCCAACATGTCTTCCGATCACAACATCCTATGCACTGGTACAGGGAATTACTTCTCTAGTCAATATATGATCGAAGATACTATCCCATCAATATAATCTAGATAATATAAGGTATTCCCTGTAAATCCCATTTCATCAAGTTACGACTTTGTTAACAAATTTGATAATAAATCGTTTCATTGGAAACAAGTTTAACTAACCGCTTCGCCCAAACACGATTAAAGTTCACTAACAAATATTTGGTAAAACACTTGAGATTAAAGCAGAAACATACACCGGTAATAAATATAAGAGTATGTACGTAAGTATAAAAAAATGGTGATACTCGTATATTTATTTTATTTCTATATTGATATATAAATTTTAAATACGAGTAGTTATTTATGTATAGAGCAGTTGTTGGCAACCTTTTTGCTTGCGGGTCTACATCAATTAAAATGTGACTATTAAGAAGATGTTTCGGGTTATAATAAGATAAATTTTATTGAGGCGCTATTGGGACATGTTAATAAGAATGCGAACCTGTAGTGACAGCACGCACTTTAGAATTCTATCAAATGAGACATTTGTTTTCGCTTTTCGTCATGTAGCGAAAATTCGGTAGCTTACGTGTATCAAAATATTAGCCTGCAAGCGTACAACTCGAGGCGTAAGTATTAAACTATAATGTCATTATTTTGTCACAAATCAATTCGAATTCAATTTATATATTTACAATTGTCATCATATTTTCTATTTTAATAGTATAAAACCCAAAAATTACTAAAACAAAAAACGAATATAGAATTCTAAAGTGTATGCTACCAAGATATGTAAGAGTAAAATCGCATTCGCCTGTTTTCTATGACAGAATTCTAAAGTGCGCGCTACTACTACTGCAGTGACAGTACGCACTTTAGAATTATATTCGCTAGGAGGCAAAAATTTGGTAGCATGCGTGTCTCAAAATATTCGCCTGCAAGAGTACGGCTGCAAGAGAAAATAATAAACTAAAATCATTATTTTGTCACAGTTCAATTCAAAGCCAATTTATATATTTATTATACACAACTGTAACAATATTACCTATGTTAATAGTACAAAATCCGAAAATTCTCGAAACAAAATGCGGATATAGAATTCTAAAGTGCATGCTAGACCAAGTCATAAAAGTAAAAATCTGTTTTCTATGATAGAATTCTGAAGTGCGTGCTGCCACTACTGGTGGCGAAATTTGAAAATAAAACAAGGGAGCAATTTTATTTTACTCGTATGCTTTTACGTAAGCACGAACAGTTTATATAGTAGAAAAAAAGATAATAGAACTAATATTTACAATTAATGAAAATATTACTATCTAAGATTTATTGTAAAACTGGACATAAGAAAAAAACTAAACTGTGAAGATAACCTAAAAACTACTAATTAAAGAAATGATGAAAGGGAACCCAAAGTTTGACATGGATAAATCAGGAGGGAGGGTTTTTAAAATAAAAACCATAAAAAAAATTATCGTACTGTTTATTACACAATTGGTGAATGGTTTCTGCTACTTAGTAGCTATTCTCAGACCAAACCGGAAAGTACAATACGAGAAATATAAAATACAATTGTAAATATAAAGTATGTGTATAGCAGTAATATTACTTACACAATAAATCTACAGGAAGTGTATATGCATACTGTTAAAGTAGGCCATATACGAGACTGGTGTAAATATTGGAATAAGTAAATCTAATCAGTTTTTTTAATCGTTTATAAATTTGGTGTATTATGCACATTAAAAGAAAAAAGTATGCTATCTAATTTGGAAAGAATCAGAAAATCAGAAAAATTCCGAAGTTAGACAAAAATCCTGCAACAACTAGTTACAGGGTATGGATCGAATTCAGCACTCTTATTTAACTAAAGAAGCTTATCTAAAAAACAAAAGAGAGACATGTGGATTAATGAATTTATAAAAAAAAAATATGCAAGAATTCGGCCCAAGGTGTTTATAGTAGGATTTTTAATAAGGGTAGTTTTTTTTACACATTTTTTAATTTCTAGTGTTTTCAAGAAGTCTAGAGTCTTACATTTATGATAAAATTTAAAATTGTTGTTAACATCAAATTCGTGGTCACTGTCTACTATATATTGGGCAAAAATTAAATATGGTCTTATACAATTTTTTTATTTTTTTCTGTAAAAACAGGATGAAATAAAAATTTTAGCGCAAACGCGACTTAAAAATTTTACGTAATAAGCGAGATATGAATTTTTAAAGATTTGGTGCGTGACGTTGCAGGATGCTCAAACTGATCGACAAACTTTAGTTATAAAGGAAACAAATTTTTTCAAGTTTGCATAGCTGAAATATTTTTATATAAAAACTTATGTTATTTTCACGAAGAAATTATTATTAAGCATAAATAACATAAATAATAAGCATTTTTTCCTAAAAAAATATTTAATTATATATCTTATGATAAATATCGAGAAATTTTAATTTGGATACAATCCATTCATAGAATTAAACCATCAATTTTTCCATGGCTCCATCATTGAGTAAATTATGTATGAAATTTATTTCCGACAGCTGCCCCTCACGAAATTCATTTGTTCTGGATTGATAACATGTCACTTCATGTATGTGATTATTATTAAAATAATAATTATATACTCTACACTTACTTTTAAAAATTTAAATGCTAGTTCTATAATATTGGTAATTTTTATTTGTTTTCAATATTGTCAGTAATCGAGGTCAGTATCTTAACAAAATAAAAGTATTACTTACACTTTAAGGTGGATTTATGCAGCTTATTTTTTATTTTACTTTTTCTTTTCTTTTTCGCTTTTACTTTTACTTTAAGTTTGGTACTTTATGCAGCTACTTTAAAGCGTTCGGTACACATGCGCAGATGTGATTTTTCTGGCATATCGGTTGTCATAAATGTAAAGAGATAATTATAACCTGTAAAAATGGACACAAATGTAATAAATTGTTCATCTACTACATTGCCTGTAGCTTTACCCATTTTCTAATTTTTGCAATCTTACCTACACAAAAACAAATAAATACAGCACACGCTGACGTTTGTCACGTGAAGTGGTGCACATGCGCAGTTGTGAAATTCTTTTACTTTAACGGTCTTAAGTTGAAAGTTGGTCAACTTTAGTTCTTAAAGTAAAATTAAAAGTGTACACATAAAGTAGTACATTTATTAACACACCTTTAACTTTTGTAAAGTAAAAGAAAAAGAAAAAGTAAAATAAAAAGTAGGCTGCATAAATCCGCCTTTACATAAACATTAAAACTATTTCATTAAAATAAAACAAATAGCAGCGAAAATACATAATAATTTGTGCAACTACAAAAAATGACTAAATTTGTAATGTAGAAAACTTCATAAATTGTTATTCATTGGCTAAAATAAAAAAGTAATCCACTAAATTCGTCCACGAACTACCTGAAAAAAAATTAAGTAAATAATGAAATTCTAACATTGTTCAATACAAGAAATTACATTCCAATAAATAAAAAAAAAATCCCGATTCTGTACAGCCTACCTAAACTCCCATAAATAAGACGAAACGATCAGACCGGTAGTTTCATTTATAGATTCACCTTCATAAGTTATCGCAAAATCTCAACACATTTTTAAAGCGGAACTGATCCAAAATTTAAAACTGTAACAGACACCGAAAGTGGCATTTTAGTATTGTTTGATGTTTCTTACTTATTCGCCAATGTACTTGTCCAAGAAACAGAAAATTTAGGTAGTTAAAAGATATACTTTTCGATTCACGAATAAAATTCGTCCGGGCGAGTCCAACTTGTGAAAGTACGTATATCAGTGTAGCCAACCTATTGAAGCAAAAATTCCCTATATTTTATTAAACAATACCTTTTTTCCCTTTTTGATTAAAAGTAAATCAATATTTAGTACTAGTAGAATTTCTTCTCAGACAATGTAAACAAAAATTTATTTCTAGTTAATAGGTACCTACATATATATGAATTTTGGAATGTAAAAAAAATGCATTATATGTAAATTCAAAATAAGAAGAAACAAAATGATACATATTTTGTTCGGGAATAAGAATAGAGTACTGGGACTGGGAACTAATTCAGTGATCCGTGTAATTGATAACAGATGTCGCATATCGTATTTGTTGCTATTGAGTACCGATAACAAAGGATTTTTGTTTTTTAATCGTAATATATTATTCTATTTTTCAATTTTATTTTCATTCTTGTAAAAATACCCTTTTTTCCTATTAAAATCAGAAATATTCCCTTTTTCCCTTTTCGTTGTAAAAACTCCCTTAAAAAGGGAAAAATCCCTTAAGCTGGCAACACTGACGGATATTACGATTCAACTCATCAAATAGCAACTGTATAGCGTACAAGTATATGTAATTTTTGTAATTGTAATTTTGTTTTGTGCGATAAATTATTTAGTTTTTTTAATTTCGATTTTTATTGTTTATTATTGCGAGTGGTACTGCACAGTCAACATTTGTAGGTTGGGTAGTACAACTTCTACTGCGCTGATGTTTTTTCTCTAAACTCACGGTTTCTAATAGTATAAAGAGTAGTTGTGCTTCCTACCGGTTGAGGATGATTTTGGAGATCGAGACGAAGTCGTGATCTCCAATATATCCGATACCGGTAGAAGAACACTTATTGACCGCAATACTTCTTACGTTTTTTGCACGATCGACGCACAAAATTAAAAAAAAAAATATTATTTGAAAATTATTTTGATTGCCATTTTAAAAGTAAGCTTTGATCGTTGTTTGTGAGAATGGCACGAGCTTATGTGGCCGTAGTCGCCACACTACTGTTATTTTTCAAAATTTGTAAATATGTACATACAATTCTTTACATAGATTTTTGTTTACTTATGTTTAGATTTTCTAATTATTAATTCTGTTGTTCAATTTTAATAGTCCATCACAGGTAAACATATTAATTCTCGATGAAAATGATTATAATGACATTATGAGTGCACCTATATTGTTCTGATTTATGTGGCTACATATACGTTTCAAATTAAATTACGTAGTTTAGGTCAGTAAGTAGAAATTAATAGTCCAATTAACTTTAATGAATAATTGATATAATTTGCATTGACATATACCAAATATTCAAATTTCAATAATTATAATGCAGGTATTTATTTACTTTCACTACAATAGAATAAATTTATCGGAAATAATTTAATTAATGAGACAGAACGTAATTATAATAATCTACACATTTAATTTTCCGAGATTAATATATAGGTGTCTACTTGGAATCCGTTATACACGGAATACAATGTTATTTTGTTTTCATTGTGCTGTAGTTATTGAACAATTAATTTTAGAGAAAAGTTGTAAATAAAAAAGTTATTCAGAATTAAAAACTACATAATAAGAGACAAATATTAATAACAATTTCTCTTTATTTTATGATAAAAACGCAAATTAAAATTCATAGTGCTATTCAGATTACTGATGTTTTATTTTTTTATTTAACTAAACATTTGATATTATTATTTTGAATGTTATGCTTAATATATATATATATCAATTTTGAATAATTTTGAAGTTTATTTATAGGTTTAAATACACTTTTAATAATGATGTAAATGGTGGTAACACTGTTATTTCAGTAAGTCGCTTATCGCATTTCTCAAGATAAAAAATTTAAATTTCAATATATTCGGAACTATTAAATAATAATATAACGTCTACGTAAATCTAAATCCCGAAATAAATGAAGTGTGTTAGTTTAGTGATGTTCAGTGGTCGAGATTTGGTGCTAAACTAAATTTTTTCACGGCCAAGGTTACGCGTAAATCGTGTGCTTAAGTCAATCTCTGCTGGTACGCGCTAGCACAATCGTTGTTTAAATAAATTGCAGACAGTGTTCCCAACTGTAGCAAAAATTAAATTTAGAAATATGGCTACAATAGACGAAATTAGTGCTTTGCTGGCACCAATAAGTGAAAATATTGCTAAACTTCAAAAATCTACAGATAAACTTCATAAATATATAGAAGATTTAAATACAGCTACACACAATAATAAGATGCAATACGAAAACATTTACAAAGAACTACAAGAAAAAGACAAACAAATTGAACTGTTAGAACGAAAAGTTCGTGAAAAAAACATCATAATTTTTGGGGTGCAAGAAGACAAAAATGAAAATGTCGAAAATAAAATTTTGCATTTAATTAATGAAAAATTAAAAATAACTAACATATTCCCCGAAAATCTCGAAGTTACTAGAAGACTGGGAGCAGCTCAACCAAATCATATCAGACCCATATTAGTTGAATTAAACACAAAAAAAAATAAAAAAACTAATATTCTCCAATGTGAAATTACTAAAAGGCACTAAAACCTATATTGAAGAAGATTACAGCCCAAAAGTAATTCAAGAACGGAAAATATTAAAACCTCAGCTAAAGAAAGCTAAAAGCGAGGGTTATAATACCAGATTGTACAATAATACTTTATACATAAACGGCACGGCATATAGCAGCAGTGATTTTAGCGAAGGATCAGACAATGGATCAAAAAATAAATCGGCTCTAGAAAATGAGGTGCTGATGCTACCCATACAACCAGGAAGAAAATCTATGTCCCTTTACGATATTAACGACAGGGCAAATGAGGAAAGTGAATATGTAGTAGAAGTAGACGAAGTACCAAAAAATAACTTTGATTTGAACATAACCATGAAACCAAATCATGGCAGAAATACAGAAACACAACCAAACCCCTCTGGAAAGAATAAGAAACAAAACGATAACAAAAAAACAGGACCTATGGACAAACATATTTACACTCGATCACGTACACAATCAACACCAAAAAACTTAGAGCAAAAGTAACACCACCTCAACTAAATAAAATAATGTTTTGGAATGTCCAAGGCTACAAGAACATCTATAATTTGAACAACTTTGAACAAAATATTATACTACAACATGACATCATATGTTTCTCAGAAACCTGACTAAATTATAAACTGCAAGAAAATCCAACTTTTTTAACTCAATATAAGAAATTTGAACAACCAGCAATAAAGTATCACAACACAGGAAGAGCAATTGGGGGACTGATGATATTCATAAAGCTTGACATCGCTGAAATCAAGGTAGTAGAAAAAGAGCAACATTGGATTTTCCTTAACATTAAAACAAAATCTCTCAATTTAATTTTAGGTGTTATATATTTCTCACAGTCATACGAATATCCAACGCTTTTAGATCTCTTCTACGGTAGTCTTGACAACATAATAAATACATATCCAAACTATTCGATCATTCTCGGCGGAGATTACAACTCCAGAATAGGTACACTCAACAACTGTCCAGACATAATCATAAAAAATACCAACTTATACGCATCACGACTTACTAACGACAACGTAACAAATAAACAGGGCAAGGACCTTGTCAAAATAATGGAAGGAGCCAATCTGCTTGTTCTAAATGGAAGAACTCATAATGACTCCCCAGCCAAATTCACATACATTGGAGCTAACGGCAGAAGTACTATAGATTTAATATGGGTTGATATCAATGCAATGAACATCGTCTTGGACTTTCATATAATAGAAGAGATACTAGTATCCGACCACATGATAGGTTCACTATGCATTAAATGTCTTTTAAATAACCCTCCCCCAACAGAGAAAATAGTTACAACTATAGTCAAAACAATATGGGATAATTCAAAAACAACATCATTTACAGAAGAACTAACAAGATTACTGGAAAACTCTCCAGTACAGATTAATGCCGAAGAGAACTACGAATACTTAGCAAAAGCAATAACATCAGCAACGGAGAATGCAGGTCTTGCAAAAGAAATTAAAACAACCAATAAAAGCAAAATACCTAAAAACAAATGGTACAACGAATCCTGTGCCCAACTTAAAAGAAATGCTCGGAAACTGTTAAGAATATGCAAAACAACTAATTTCACCAAGCAATCAGTTCAAGAGTACGCAGAAGCAAGAAAAATCTATAAACAACAAATTGCAAAACAAAAAGCAACCCACAGACAAAACATTAAAAACAAACTTGAAGATGTAAAAGATCAAATGCAATTCTGGAAGATCATAAAGTCTATAAAGCCCTCAAAACAGATTCCAAATCCAATAAGTATGGAAGAGTGGACGATTTACATCAAAGAATGGTTTGGAGAAAAAATTGCAAACGACACTTACTACTTCGATGTACTACATCCATATTTAGATTGCGAAATTACGATACAAGAACTAAATTTTGCTCTGCAGAATTTGAAAAATAACAAAAGCCCTGGAACTGACGGAATTATTAACGAGCAATTAAAAAATTTGACTGAACAATGGAAACTATACTTGAAGGACTTACTAAACAAATTTATGACAACAGAAAACCTACCCAAAATATTAAAAACAGTAAAGTTAACATTAATTCATAAAAAGGGAGACCATACGAATAAAGATAATTATAGGGGAATTGCGCTAATAAATACGACGACAAAACTGTTCACCTTTATCTTAAATTGCAGAATGGAAAAATGGGTAGAAAGCTTTAATATCCTCCCAGAATCACAGTCCGGGTTTCGTAAAAGAAGATCCTGTGTTGACAATCTATTTGCACTTAACTCAATAATTCAATCAGCCTTTTTAAGAAGTAAAAAAGGAATATATGCAATATTTATTGACTTCAAAAAAGCGTTTGATACAGTACCACACCACTTGCTCTGGAACAAAATTTTTAGTTTGGGAATAAGTGGCAAATTTGTTAGATTACTAAAAAATATTTACAGCGAAGCTACAATACAAATCAATCTGGACAACAAGCTCTCAGAAGAGATACCGATCACCAGAGGTGTATTACAAGGGGAATGCACAAGCCCACTCTTGTTTGCACTCTATATTTCCAATATAGAACAATCACTTAGACACAAAGGACTTGAAGGCTATTATATCAATCAGTCTTATGATATTCTCTCCCTTCAATATGCTGACGACATCGTCATATTTGCTAACTCACCTATAGACATTCATCATAAACTAGTAGCACTATCAGAATACTGTGATGAGCTCCAACTAAAACTAAATCCAGAAAAAACTAAAATACTACATTTTCACCAAGGAAGGCCACCTAAAAGAACCCTGCAATATAAATGTCAAGGAGAAGAAATAAAGCTGACAACGTCATACTCATACCTTGGCGTCCTATTCAAAGCATCAGGATCATATAATGAGAACGTAAAGGAGAACTTATCCAAAACAAATAAAATAACAGGAACAATAAAAAGCACGATGATTACAGCAAACATGTTCTCGTGGCATACTGTCATGAAATTGTATAAATCTCTCTTGATTCCGTCAATATTGTACGGAGCAGAAATTTGGGGTTATTCACAGTCACAACGAAATAGTATTGAAAGATCGCAAGCACAATTTTTCAAAAATATTTTATCATGGCAAAGAACAACGCCAAATTATATAATAAGAAGAGAAACGGGGCAACCAAACTTGGAACTTCTTATATTACAAAAAATGCTACGTTGGTGGTACAAGATTCTTTTAATGCCAGAAGACAGACATGTTAAAGTATGTTACAACAAGTTGCTTAATCTAAGAGACAACCGCTCAATTACCGAGGAAAACCAAATTAAATGGAATTGGGCTAAAAATTTGGAACTAATGCTTGACAAAGCAAACTTCAGCTGGATATGGGAAGAACAAAATCCTCTACTCCTCAAGCAAGAATTCGACAACATACTATTGGCATATAATGAAAACCTCTTCCAAAAGGACTCTGAATTCATCACAAACTCCCTTCATAATCCTTTCTTTAAAACCTTCAACACAACTTGCAACTACTTTGATACTAATACTCCCTATGCTGTCCTCAAAATATGCAGTCAATTACGCACAACAAATGTCAACATATTCTATTTGTATCAAGAAGGAACATGTCACAAATTCTCGGGAGAAGAAATCTGCAACATTTGTAACAACCATGAACCCAATCATATAATACATTTTTTATTCCAGTGTCCCATATTCTCATCCTACAGGGCTTCTTTCCTGGACCAATACGCCGTCAATAACGAACTTAACTTCAGTACACTGCTGGCAGAAGTCCCGAAAAATAAGATGTATGATATATATAACTACATCAAGAACGCCCTAAGGCTCCGAGCATTTATTGTGAACATGTAATGTAATAAATCATATGTCACTCATTCTATAAACTGTAAAAATATACCTATTTTGTTAACCACCATCTTTTGTATGGAGATGTAATAATTCTCTTAGCAAAATATATATTTATTATTATTATTATTATGTAAAATTATTTTCTGAGAAGACTAAAATTATGTCAAATAAAAGAAATTCTGATTAATTTTAGTCTCCTATTATGTAGTTTCTAATTCCGAATAACTTTTCATTTACAACTTATCTCTAAAATTATTGTCAGAAACAACACCAAATTGAAAAAATAATTTATTAAATATATATACTTAGTTTCAAAATAATATTTTATTTAAAAATATTATACAATGTACAATGAACATTTTTGTCCAATTCAAAATTTAAAAATACTCCATATTGAAAACAAAAGTAAAAAACTAAATTGTTTAGAAGCGTTCGAAATAAAAAAATATTGACACAAAAAAAGAAAATCTAATGAATGAAATTTTGAAATTAAACAATTCTCCATTATTAGATCCTAATATTTTTTCTAAATTTTAGTAATATTATATTAATAATATTATATTAATAAATTTTCAATGTTGTTATCTTTATTAATTTGTAATTTGTTTCACGCTTTTGCTAATTGTTTATATTTATATTTATATCATTTATTTTTCTACCTGATGATGAGATAACACCTCGAAATGTACATCGTACAATATTTTTAAATAATATATTATTTTGAAACTAAGTATATATATATATTGTAACGATTTCAAAAATCGTTACGCGGGTTTTTTTTCAAATCTTTAGTGTTCAATTTGATTAGCGACATATTTTGTGTATTTCCGCGTGAATTGAAGAGTGGACGAGCACATGTTGTCACTTCACTTCGATCCGAGTCGTGTTCTTGGACGTGTCGCAGCTACGCGTGTGTGTTGACTGTATTTTTTCCAAATTTTGCTGTGATATTTTTTTATCTTGTATCATCGGTGTTATGATACACTTTTGTTATCTTTTATCCATTTATTTGGCTAGTTTAACATCTGATTTGGTAAGTTTCAATTATATATTTTTGTTCCTATCAGTTGTTTGTCAAAATTTTACATCCACCGTCAGCACATGCTGTAGCTGCACCGCCAATAACCCGAACGGCTATCGCCTCACATTTGGCTTATGGTTATTCAAAATTAAGGTTTTTTTGTAATACGAGGCGATAATAGTTTTTCTGTTTAACTATTACTTTTTATGCTGAACCAATAACCAGTACGGTTCACCGGTCCCCAGCGTTTAACGCTTTCACTTTTGCTTTAAATTCCTTTTTTTGTCTCGTAATATTCTGCTTAACTTTTTGTGTTTTTGGCAACCTTTTTGGTTGGGTTTAATATTTTTAATGGGATTAAAAATTGGCTATTTGTCAAATCTTTTTATTTTCCAAATTTTTATAAATTATATTTTTTGTCCAATAATTTTTGTCCAAAAATTTATCTCTAAATTTATTTATTTTTATAATTTTGGCTAAAATTGTTTGGGTAATTTATATAAAGTTTTAACAGGTTTTTGGGATCATATAACAAATTTGTTATTAAGTTTTACTACATTTTTATACCGCTCGTTAGCTATCTTATACGGTGGAGTTACAGACGTGGCTAACGCTGATTTGACGTCACAGTAACAAAATTGTATTGTTGCTTGTTCAAGTTAGTACGAGTTTATCTTAAACTATCTTGAAGTATCTTCGATTTCTGGGTAAGCCTTTTATCTATCTTATCTTTTATCTAGTCATTTTTAGGCTACCTAGATTCATAATTTTGTTACTACAAAATTCCGCCGAGTAGAGAATTTTCTCTTAAAGCTAGAGCTCAAATAATTTTACTAACCCTATCTTCTTCTAATCTCTTCTCTCACTGTCCACTACAGCTTGGCCAGCTGTTTTCTTGTTTGTTGTGCACAGTTTTTTTTTTTTAAAGGAAAATTTATTTTTGACAAGTAGTTTCACATTTTTATCCGAAATATTTTTACTATTACGATTGTTGTAGATACGACTTTATTGTATTTTTGTACTAAATTTTTTTGTATCAACGCCTAAAATTTATGGTCTTTTTTTATGATTTTTCAACGTCCCGGTCCGGATGAGTTGTTTGGATCGCTGGGGCGGGGAATCATCTCCGCAAAGTTCACATTGAGACGAGAGACCGCTTCCGCAAGCTATACACACTCGCTGCCTGAAAGTGCCGTTCCTAAAACTTAGAGCGATCACCACTACGCCTAAGCCCTACGTGCTCTGGATGCCGCCCTGCGTTTTTAACGTCACCATCAGCGTGAACCTGCTTTGACGAGAGCTGGACAACGTTTCGGCATATTCAGAGAGAAGGACTTGGCAGATCGTAGCCGTCATCAGCGAGGCGGACTTGGCAGATCGTAGCCATCATCAGCGAGGCAGTCGGTCCGAACTTACCACGACGCCGTGCGGCAGGTTTCCCCCCTCCAGCGGCCCACTCATCTCTAGGATCCATCATTTTTTTGTAACCCCAAATCAGGTCTTCAACCAGGTGTATACGACCATATTTTTTTAGGTTGTTTTTTTTTGCAACTAATAATTTGAATTAAAAATTATCTTAAAAACTATTTACTAAATATTTTAAATAAACTTAAAATTTTATTGTAACTTCTTTTGAATTGTTGTGTCTTCTCTTAACCCGACATAACTGGCGCCCATCATTTCATCCCTGCACAACCACCCTTTAGGAACCCTCGACCTCGCGCAACCACGACCAACCATTGAGCTGCTGAGGGTAAGTGTGACGCGTGATTTTCCCTCAGAAAATCACGTCAAAATTTTTTTGTTAATTTTTTACTTTATCTATTACGTCACAATATATATATATATATTTAATAAATAACAAAATGTTTCAAATGTATCCTGAAAAAATAATATTGTTTTCCCTACATACCGGATTTTAAGTAGACACTGGTATAAACTAAATAATTCATTTTATGTAAATAGCAGTATTGCTTGCATTTTGTGAGTATAATAAAATCGCCCATATGTCATAACTATCGTATCTCGTTTCTATGTAGCATTGCAATTATTTTAATACTGTGAAAATGAGAATTGTGAATTAGAAAAAAATTACCGATCGCCTCAATAATAAAAATATAAAAAAGTAATACGGCAAAAAACTATCGCAATTTAATAAATTTGATATAAAGATCTCTCAACCAGGTAGTGCTGTTCTAATGCTATTTTTGCGTTTTTTTTTTTAGTTTTTTTTTTAAATACTGGAGATGCGCTCCAGCTTTATACGGGGAGCATTTTTGAATTTACCACCAAAATTCCTCAAAGATCTCCATCTACGTAATACCTTTGTAATACTAATACATTTGCTTTCCATAAAATGACAATATCTACTAAACTATAATTGCAAATTGCAACTTATATTGTAGAAAATTTGGAGCACGCCACTGCCAGAGCGCGTAGTAATACACTGTGCGCGCATCCAAGAGAGGGGGAACATGACCGTTGCAGATAGACAGTTGAGAGCTAGCCTTGTTGACAAGAAGACGTGCATTCATGTTTTTGTAAAATCTGATTGTTTGTGTGACTATTTATCGAGCTATTTATCCTTCATTGTCAAAATATTTAAGTTTCAAATATATATACACTTATCTGTTATGATCCTGGCGTTTATTTAGTGATTTATCACATTTTTTGGTGCCGAAACCCGGGAAGATAAGCGTAAAATATACACGTGTTTGAAACGTTGAATCGAACGAACGGATAATGGAGGTGCAGTTCAAAATAACGTGTCGTGCAAATTTAACGAAATTAATGAAGAGTGCCGAGGACATTTTTAGTGATAAAGAAATAAGTGTCGCGGACTTAAATGTTTTGATCGATCGCATAAAATCCGCGAAGGAAGTGCTAAAGACTGCTACAAAAGATGCAATGTCGTTTGTTGAGGCTGATAAAATCAGTGAGGAGTGTCAGAAAATATTCGAATACGAAGACAACGCAGTCGCATGTGTTTCCAAGCTCGAACAGATGAAGTTGGAGCTGCAGACTCCGAGATCAAGGACACCATCACCGTCTCCTAGTGCTGTGAGTCAAGCTGCGCAGGTCAAAACGAGGGACACACCCAACGCTAACGGAAAAAGGGCGGTAAAACTTCCAAGAATTAATCTTTTACAATTCAATGGTGATATGCATCTCTGGCCACAGTTTTGGGAACAGTATAATTTACATATTCATGCAAATGATGAGCTTAATGAATCAGAGAAATTTTGTTATTTAAAATCATTACTAACTGGACCAGCTGCTCTTACCATTGAAGGCTTGACGACAAGCCAGGCAAGTTATCAAGATGCTATTGATATATTAAAAGAATAGTACGGTAAAACAGAATTTATTGTAGATGAATATATTCAGAAGTTATTATCTTTGCCAATGGTAAAAAATAGAAATGATGTACCTGCCTTGAAAAACTTGTATAATAATGCATGCATCATAACGAGATCTTTGAATTCTTTGGGCATATCAGCAGAAAATTATGCTATAATGGTTAAGTCTATTTTATTAAAAGCACTGCCATATCAAATGAAAGTTGACTTTAGTAAAAGGCTAATAAATGATCTTGATAACGCACCTGACTCAACGTCCGATTCTGCTTCTGTAAAATCTGGGCATGATGAAAATCCTTATGCACAGCAGATTGCTAAACTCTTAAAATTCATGAAATTAGAAATAGATTCTTTATCTCGAGCCCAAGCCTTTACAAGTGAAATTCGGGGTAAAGAAACAGAAAAACGAAATAATGAGTCAAAATTTGGCAAGAATTACATACGAAACGGAACAAAAAGCAATTTTAGCAAACCATGTACAGCAGCGGGATTGCTAACGACCGCAAAAGAAAATAGTTGTCTTTTCTGTAAAGAAAAAAATCATAATTCGTCAAATTGTAAAAAGTTACTTTCTATTGAAGCTAAAAAGGATATTCTGAAACAAAATGGCTGTTGTTTTAAATGTACAAAACCCGGTCATAATGCACGCAGATGTTTTGCGAAAATACATTGTGAAAAATGTAAATACAAGCATGCTACTGTCATGTGTGACCCAAATTTTAAGCTACAGGGCAATAAAGAAAGTAATGATAACCAAAATAAAAATTCGGGTAACTCAAAAGAAGAAAGTACATCTAATAGTACGAGTTTAATTGCAAGTAACTTACAAAAGTGCAGCCAACATGCCAATTCAATTTATCTGCAAACCGCATATTCGTTTTTAATATCAGATGACATTGATAACGCGGTAATTCGAATAGTACTTGACGGAGGTAGTCAAATGACATTCGTCAAAGAGAATGTATCGAGACAATTAAAATTACCGGTAGTAGGAGTACACAAATTAGCTATTGCTTCGTTTGGAAATGCTCAACAAATGCCAGCGAGAATATGCAAGAAGGTTCTCGTAAAATTAAAATCAAATGCTACCAATGAAGTCATACAAATCAACGCAGTAGAAATACCTGAAATTTGTTTCGACTCGCTAGATGTTCCTTGCATGAATGATCGTGCCATTGAAAGTTTTGCGATGAAATACAAATTAGCGGATAAAATTCCCAATGCGAGTAATATTTACGAAGGCATAAGTATGTTAATTGGAGCTGATAACTATTGGAAAATAGTAACGGGTGAAAGAAAACAGTTGTCAGAAAATCTTTGTGCACTCAACACTAAACTCGGTTGGACTTTACTTGGTGCGAATGAAAACGCGGCTAAGACTGTTAATTTGAACATTTCAACGTTACATGTGGGGGTGATAAACGATAAAGAGATAAACTTAAAAAACTTTTGGGACTTAGAAACCATCGGGATAATGGACGAAAAAGAACCTGTGAGTGCGTCAACATCAGAGTTTATTCGCGAAAAAATAAATTATAACTCAGGGAACAATCGTTATTATGTGTCATTGCCGTGGATAAGTGAAAACGTGAACATTGATTCAAATTTAAACAATGCACAAGTGAGACAGAAAAGTTTAACTAATAAATTGATTAAAAACGATTCGCTTACTGAATATGACAAAGTGATGCGCGAGTATTTCGAGAACGATTGTGCGGAATTAGTGCCAAAAACAGTAAACCAAAACAGACAGTACTTCATGCCGCACAGGCCAGTGTATCGCGAGGACAAAGACAGTACGAAAACTCGAATAGTGTTTGACGCGTCCGCGCATGCTCCGCGATTTCCTTCTTTAAATGAACTTTTACATGCGGGCGAAAACTTAACGCCTGAAATATTTAGAGTGTTATTAAATTATCGGTTTGGGGAAACTGCACTAATAGCCGACATCGAAAAGGCTTTCCTACAAATCGTACTAGAAGAGAATGAACGGGATTCACATTCGTTTTTGTGGTTCAAGGAAAATGTTGAAGATGCTTCTTGTTTACCTGAGATAGTACAATACCGGATGAAACGAGTAACATTCGGTGTAACATGCAGCCCTTTTCTACTAAATGCAACTCTGCAAAAACACTTCATGTCGCAAGAAGAAAAATACGCCGAGACGTGTAGCATCGTTGCCAAATCATTTTATGTAGATGATTTAGTAGTTGCAGTGGATACGGAAGAATTGCCGAAAAAATCTAGTTTGACCAATTTGATAATTTGGAGAAATCATGTCAATTGTAGTCATTTGGGTGTAAATTCAACCTTGGCAAGTATACGAAAAAGATTCTGGATAATAAAAGGTAGACAAACAGTAAAGACAGTTTTGAATAAATGTTTACCATGCAAGAAAATGAAAGGAAAATCGGGAAATGAACCCTTTGCACCTCTGCCTGCATCCAGAATTAGAGAAGTAAATCCATTTAAAATTTGTGGTTTGGACTTTGCTGGTCCTTTGTATGTTGTAACCTCAAATAACGAACGAAACAAAGTCTACATACTGCTTATTACCTGTGCTACGATCAGAGCGGTACACCTGGAACTTGTAGCAGATCTGTCTGCTGAAAATTGTTCACGAGCATTGCGACGATTTATAGCTAGACGAGGAGTTCCCGATATGATCTACTCAGACAACGCAAAAACTTTTAAACGAGTATCATTCGAGCTTAATGAACTGAAAAAGTTGATGAAAACAGAAACGATTCAAAACGATATGAAAAAATTAGGAATCGAGTGGAAATTTAGTATAGAAAGAGCTCCATGGTGGGGTGGCTTTTGGGAGCGACTAGTAAAAACAGTGAAAGACTCACTAAAAATGACAATTGGAAAAGCTGCGCTAAATTTTGAAGAACTTAGAACAGTGCTGGTAGAAGTAGAATCGACAGTAAATTCAAGGCCGCTTACCTATATTGACAATGATCCTGAAGATTTATTAATCTTAAGCCCATCACATTTTCTATTGGGTTCTGCTGAAACTTCTATTGATTTTGATCCTGCAAACCGACAGGTTGTCAAACGCAGCAATATCCTTCAAACCTGGAACGCGCGAAACAAAATTTTAAATAAATTTTGGAGTAAATGGAGAACAGACTATCTGCAACAGCTGAGGTCTGCTCATACAAATATCAACCCGAAGTCAATGGACATCAACAAAGGCGATGTCGTTCTATTGTTTGAACCTAATGTTAAACGTTTACAATGGAAAATGGCTATTGTAACTGATCTTTTCACAGGTCGAGATGGTCGAACGAGAGGTTGTCAAGTACGGACAGCTGATGGAACTTCCCTGAAGAGACCAATCCAACTGCTCTACCCCTTAGAAGTCAATTCGGCCCCGGGGGAGGATGTAGAAAATTTGGAGCACGCCACTGCCAGAGCGCGTAGTAATACAACGTGCGCGCATCCAAGAGAGGGGGAACATGACCGTTGCAGATAGACAGTTGAGAGCTAGCCTTGTTGACAAGAAGACGTGCATTCATGTTTTTGTAAAATCTGATTGTTTGTGTGACTATTTATCGAGCTATTTATCCTTCATTGTCAAAATATTTAAGTTTCAAATATATATATACACTTATCTGTTATGATCCTGGCGTTTATTTAGTGATTTATCACATATATACTGTAAGTGTAAATTATATATTTCTGCTCTGTTAAATAAACATTTATTTTCATAAGATTTTAGCAATTATTTTAAAAGTGTGTTAAAAAAAACCTAACACGGAGTAGGCTATGAACAGAGAAACGCATGTCTGATCATTATTCAATTCAAAAGTTGTCAAAATTGATCTTGTAATTTCAAGGAGAAATGGTAATGAAGAAGGAAACAGAATATTGCCATTCGCCATTTTCTAATATATTTCCATTTCTAAAAAGAGATTCAAGAAGGAAAGCTTTCATCTTAAGATAATATTATTGATAACATCTCGTGTTAAATTAACATTCAATTAAATATATTTGATTCAATTTTGACGATTTAAACTGTCATTATTAACTCCATAGCAACAACTATAAGTAACACTTTTTTCACATGTGAATTAAGAAATTTTTAAATCACTCTCACAAAATTTTAACTCACTCTGCAACAAATAATGCATTTAAAATAACATCAGGTACGAAAATAACACTCACCTTAACATTTATCAGATATTATCAGCCATTTTCATTATTTTTCACGGCACAAATGCCAGACATCAAAGCATTTTAAATACATGACTTGACGTCTATCAGCGACGATTGTCATGCTCAGCCTACTAACTGATCAGTTTTTTATTTTGTCAAAATTAAATATTATAATGGTTTTTATTAGTATTTCGTCAAAATTGAATAAAATATTGTATAAACCACGTGAACTAAGAATGTTTATTCACTCGAAGAATTAACTAAACTTTCTTCTTATGAATAAACATTACCTTAGCTCACTTGGTGTGTAAATATCTATAAATTAAGACAAACGTTTCTTTGAACATGCTTTCATACGTCTAAACCATGTTTTAAACTTTAGACGGTATATGCTTGCCGTGGCATATCAAATATTTTGGCCGCGTAACAATTTAATAATGATATTATAGGAATTTAATTCAAATTCAAAACAATATTTCAGTAAAAGATCACTCCCGCATAGAGAAGACACATTCTTAAAGATGTTGATAGGTACTTCCCATTACAACGAATTGCGTCCGTTAGCAGAAAAGCAGCACTCTTACTTATGCAGACTCAGCTGCTTACATCGCAGCAAAGGAGTGGTGCTGGTGAGTCATCAAATTATTGTGGTCGGAGGATGTTAAGGAAATATTTTTCTCTTTCGCAAGGTGTATAATAGTTATTCATGCAACAAGTGTGCAAAGTAGTACTTTTTGGCCGAGTGCAATGTTTTACGCATCAAGCGCAGCCGAATGCAGAAAATAGCACGAGGTAAGAAATACTGTTTTACACATGTGTTGCGTACAACATTTTTCTTACAACCAAAATATTAGTGCTATTTCTAATTATACTGAGTGTAAGTGTACACCCAAGGAACACAGAGTTTTATTAAGACATTATAACTAATAATGTTGTTACTGCAACTTACATTTAACGGAATTATAACACTTTTAAGTTATTTTGCCTTGTACAACTTTTTTCTAGTCTGCTAAACTACAATACAAAGTTATGATGTGTGGTACTTATTATTTGATCACATAATAGTTATTATATTTAAGTTTCATTGGCGTCGATTGTTTTAGTTTTATTATCGTCTTTCGCACTAAATTAAAGGAAGTGTTAGAAACGTAATTGACAGTTATTTATAAACAGATTTTTTAAAGTTTTATAATACAGTTTAAAAATAAGTGTTTAGTATAGATGCATTAAAGTTTACATATATTACATATATTAGTTAATTTACCGTTTTATAAAAGTTTTATAAATTTATTTAAAACATTTAAATAACTGCAAAAATAACAGTTTTATTTTAAACAGAAGAAAGTGGGAGTATGGTTTCTAAGTAACCTAATGCGTCAACTAAAAAACTGATGTAAAGTAGTTCTTTGGAAGTTATTAAAACTGAAATATCGAATTATAATATGTACGGCCATATTTATGCATTTAAACAGAAACTGGTTTAGAAGCCATTTTGTAAAATTTAGTATAAATAAATTTTATTGTTTTTAATTTAATATTCTGCAAGTAATTATTCTCCTATATGGTTTATTATAATATATTTTATTCATTATAATATCGAATGATTTTAAAAAAATACAAAAATCATTTTTTCATAAAAAATTTAATAAATTTTCTTTTATTTATTTTAGGATATTATAATGTCCCTTGATTTTTTTCCAAGTATAATATAATATTTCACAGTAAAAGTAAATTTGTTTATAAAATGAGTTCAACAGATATGTAAAAAATATGATCTTTATAAAGATGATCTTAGATTTAAAAAGTAGGAGAAGACATTAGAAGTCTTGGTACCTATAATTATACAACATAGTCTTGCTTAGACTACTTATACGACTCGTGATATGATAAAATATGAATTTACGGTAGAAAATAGTTTGCTGAGAAATCTGTATTGTAGTTTTAATAGTAACCCATATTATAGTTTTATTAGTGAATATATCTCTTATCAATTAGCTTTAATGAAACCAACATATTATAGTCCATGCAAAATACATATGCAACTATTGCATGTAAGTGTTACTTAAGTGATAATAGAAAGTTATATAATAGTTAAAAAAACGTTGTAAATTAGTTGAATAGATTCCCCACCCGCCTGACATTAACGTCGTATAAACGTTAGAATCAGTAAATTATCGTTGCATAAAAGGTATAATACAAGTTAAAAAGTTTTAAGAAAAGTTTTTTTAAAGTTAATAGAACTAATAACAAACTAATTTGTGCTCCTTGGGCAAGCATCTTCAAATATTGTTAGTCCTGTTTCTCATACTGCACAAAATATAACTTAAACATTCGAAAAAATCTCAGAAACAGATGGATTAGTCTTCTAGAATTGTACAAACTGTATATTTAATATAATGTGTATCATTCCTAGCTAGGCTCATTTACTTTGCACGCACTACTGCTTGAAAAGTGACACTTTACACACTGTAAAGAGTGCGTAAAGTATGTACTTTACACACAGTTGTAGTATTTTTTTCTTTAAAACTCTTTTATTACACATGCTGAACGTTCCGAGAGACCCACGGCTCGCATCATCGGCGGATTTTTTTTCTAATTTTAATGCTTAGACTTGATAAAATAAAAATAATTTAATCTACCGATGATGAGAGCCGTGGTTCTCTCGAAACGTTCGGCATGTATGTAATAATATAATGTTAACGAAAAAAACTTTTACACCTTGAGAAGGCGAAAAATATTTCCTTTGCAAAAAATCTTGTAAAATTTATCAAATATGTGAGGTTACCTTTCCTGTATGAATTAAAACAAATAATATATGAGTAAGAAGCCATTATGTAGAAAAATATCATCATTTTTATTTGTAAATCAATTTGTATAAAAGATATGTTTTTATTATTATTATTTTTTTTTCATTTATTATATTACTCAATATAGAAAAGAGATATGATATAAACATACTGTGTTATATTATAATCTTTTCTTTCCTACTATTATTGTCCAGAATATAAGGGCAGTAATACAAGCATTAATCTAATATACATTTCACATCCCTTTTGACCTGTTGTCGGCGTCGTCTTACACACACACGCATACACATACACAAACACACACAAACTTGTCATCATCAGACTGTTCTTCCATGACGCGTACCCCTAGGTGTTACAGGGTGTTTCAAAACATGTTCGGAAAATAAAGGGTGGGATTGATTGACTAATTTAAGAAAAAAAGTTCCTATTAGCATGGTTCCACAAACGCACCGTTTTCGAGATACAGGGTGTAAAAAAAATTATTATGAAAAGCATGAAAAAAAGTAGCAACATGATCACAGAATCGGTATTGACTCCTTTTGAAAAAAGGTTATTTAACAACTAAATGACAATTGTCAATAATTTTAATGTTAAAACAAATGCATGAACGCAGACGACTAGATCAAAAACAAATGTTTTTATCAACAACAAAACATGTTGCTACTTTTTTTCATGTTTTCCATCATAAAATGCCGTATTTCTCTAAAACGGTTTACGTTAGAGCTTTTGACTAAGAGTACCTTTTTTGTGTAGAAAATATTGGTGGTTCACAATGTGCTTTCAGAATGCCAATTTCCCAAGTGTTATAGAAATTAGGGCCATAAAAACCTCACGCAACCCTAAAATCTCCGTCAATGGCACATGAAAAAAAATTGAATAAGCGCTCAAAAAGTAGCTAATATTAATGCTAAGATGTGTACAAAAGCTGAGTTTTGTATCTCAAACGGTTCCTGAGATATCGTCAAAAAAAATAATAATTTTTTTTACACCCTGTATCTCGAAAACGGTGCGTTTGCGGAACCATGTTAATGAGAACTTTTTTTCATATAATTAGCCAACCAATCCCACCATTTATTTTCCGACACATGTTTTGAAACACCCTGTATAGTGATATTCCATAGACGCAGTCAAATAATAAATATTACAGAAACTTTGTGCTTCTAACACATTTGTGTACGCTTATGATCAGAGTGTAAACAAGATAAGAGTTGCAACGAACAGGAATTTCACAGATCAACTGCCAATATAAGAAAGGCTGGGTAGGTTTAAAACTTATTTGAGCAACTGTTACATGTTGTATGCGGAAAGTAAATTAATTGTATTTTGTGTGGACTTAAACGGAGCGCATGGATATATTAGACAGTAATTTGTGCTAATGTATTTTCCACAGTACATTTTTCGTGTCCCGGACTATGCACATTGTCTTTCTAAGCACGACATTTATCACAGGCCTGCCTTATCATCTTATGGGATAGTCAGCAGGGGGAGGATAGGTAATAGGTCCGTCCCAGACCCATTATGAGAACTTAGCTTACGATCACACGAAGGTTTCAGAGTTGGTGTCAGCCTCCCATAGCTACAATACATGTTCCAGACATCTTGAGCTCCTAGGGCTCGATTTCCCATGAGGCCCATGAATCCCAAACCCATTGAGAGAGCTTAGCTTACAGCCATAAGTAGGTCCCAGTCCTCTCATGGGCCTTAGCCTGTCACCTGTTGTTTCTCCACTAGGTACGCTAACCACCTTTGGACCCAGGGTTGTTTCAGACAACCCTTCGGATAATTAGGAACATAGTATACGTTTGCGTCCACAAACAAATAATACAAATGTATATCTCAAATACACCATGCATATCAAATACACAAACAGCATATAAACATATCAATCAAACATGTGGTAATCCGTAGCTGAACCCTATACCTGTACAATAATTAGAATTATTGTGAGCCATGCGACTCTTCTTTAATAATTGCAAACTGCTCGTCTTTCTTATTGACACACACACACGCGCGCGCGCGTACACACACACACACACATATATATATATATATATATATATATATATATATATATATATATATATATATACAGATCCGCGTAGCACTAGTCACCACACAACTAACCCTCCAAGGGTCAGGGTTATTGTGTTTATATAGTAAAGTATTATTTATGCCTGCGTTTCAAAACCAGTGGCGCGCAATCGAAAAGTGAATCTAACATGTTTAATAAATGTATCACAATTTACCTATTTTTTAATATTGAGACGAAGCTGGGCTTCGCACAAAGTATTTGATATAATTTTGCAGGGTTTCATCTAATTAGACTACAATAATTCATAAATGCGTTACAATATTACATTTAACTGGAAATGTTATCGCTTGAGAAACAATTAAGTAACCCAAATTTGGGTTGTTAGCTAAACAGTAACTTCAGATGAATTTAACGTTAGTATTAATGTACCAATGATTACGAAAACTTTTATTTGGGCTCAGGAGAACAAAGGCTTTCAAATCATATTATTATAAACCTGGATTTTTAAGTAGCAGCCCTTGTTCCAAATTTTTCGGTATTTTACCATTTAAGTTTAACTTGGTTTGTTAAGTTTTGGCTATAAAAGACAGGGCCGAATTGCCGTAAGACGGAGTTGATCCTCCGCGAAAAGTAAAGAGTTGAGAGTTAAATCCTCCGCGAGAAGCAGAGAGATATCCTCCGCGAGCAACAGAGAGTTATGAGCTCTAACGGACACCGAGATGATGGAATAGTCTGGAAATTTAAGGTAAAACGGCTATTGTAACGTGCGGATAATAAAACCCGGGATTTTTGGGTTGGAAAACGAATTTCAAGGTAGTAAACCGGTAGTAAACGCGACCCAATATTTGGGTGTGAAACGTCACGTTTCTGTGTTAGAGGGAACGCCCAATAGAGATAGTAACGTTTTGCGCCTATTGGAGATCGTACAAGTGACGTCATCGTTCCATTTTTCATCTATCGTGCGGGAACCATTACGAATACTAAAATACTGATTCGGTAATCGACTTGAGGGCGTATTACGCAAGTTACCGACGCCGACTCGTATCGCGATTTCGGGCGTCGTTTCTGAATTTTTGCAGAAACTGAAATCCACTCTTCGGAAGTCAACTTGGGAGTGCGTTACGAGTTACCGACGCCAAACCGCGTCGCGACGCCAGTTGCTTCTAAGTTTTTGCAGAAATCAAAATCCATTCTGCGGAAGCCGACTTAGGAGCGTATTAGAAAATACCGACGCTGATCCACGTCCACGTCGCGACGCCGGGAATTGTGTTCGTCAGAAGTCGGGAGCATATTAAAAACTACCGACGCCGAGTTTGACTCAGATTAGACTGTAGTAAGATTGAACCAACCGTTAAACCCACACCAGTCACGATATATATTTATTGAGAAAACCGAAGATATACTGTGACAATAATTGGTTGTGAAATAAGAGACCACATCTCCATCCATCTTTGTGTTTCATTTAAAAAGAACCCTGAACATTGGCGCCCGAAGTAACTTGAGCCAAACCGCTCGTGGCTGACCTAAAGTACGTCACAGTAAGCCACTATGGGTTCTTTACATTTGTAGTGTAGTTTTCGACAATAATAATAATTATCTTATAGGTACGCAACGCTTACCAGGCATTATCATCATCTCACGCTCAGACTCTCAAATTAAAGCTGTGGTAGCGGGAGCAGCACAATGGTCAATTTTTGAAATAAAAAATATCTGAATTATGTCGCATAATGTTAAATTTGCAATTACTTATTAAAGCACTCTCATTCTCGTATATTCAGCGGGTATCAATATATTTTAATGATTGCTGCTTTTACTTCTGAGTCTCATCAAAATCAATGTTGTTATCTTGAAATATAATATAATCTTTGAAATATACGACAAATAATAGCAACGACCTTTCTCAAATTAGATAGTAATGTAATCTGCAAAATCTTATAAATCTAGAAGCTGATTACTAAAGCAATTAATTGGAAATATAAATAGTATTTCGATTCGCTGTGCTCTGTAAAATATATAGCATAGGCTGCAGCAATGTTCGGTAAGCCACGTAATTCAAATCTGTCAGTTTGTTGCTTAATAAATAACCCGTTCAGATATTCTGATACACTCCAGTAAGTAATTCTTATACTAGCACATCCTATAATTTCGGATAAAAAAAAAAAAAATAAGTTCAAGATATGCCAGTTGCACCAACTATGCACAATGATGCATTTGCCATTTTATTTCAATGCAATATGTCAATTTAACATATAGGTTACATTTTGGTCCAACCGACCATCAATCTTCTTCTTTGTCCGTAGTTCTTTTGCAATTCTGGCAAGGTCACTGATTCATATAGATATAAGATACCATATAATATCATATTGTTAAATGTGCTTTAACAGTACCTACTCTATACTCAACATCAATTTATGCGTCATAACAGCAACGGCCATTAAAATGCATCGGTCACGGACGTTATTTATATTCTATATCAAATCTTTATTAACATTTTAATAAATACACAATTTTAATTACAATTAATTGGTATGGTGACAATAAATGATATTGAAAGTGCAATTGCTATTGCTAGAAATATTGAATTTCTTTTGAACTTCATTTGTCTTTTTTTTTTCTCCAGTCACTATAGAAAGTAGCCATTTGCGCTCTCTTTCGCCAACGCATTATGTCACTTTACCTCTCATGCGCGACAAAGTAGAAAAACGCTAGCTGTCCAAATTTCTAACTATACAATGTTGAGAAATGACACTTGTCTACATCTTAATAGAAACGTTTAGTTAGGAATTAATGGCACTGTAGTTACACATTTACCAAGTACACAAGTCAATTTGACATATGCTGTCGGTATATTACATTACCAAACAAAATGCGTGACTGCTGTGAAAATAAAATAGGGCATTCATTTACAAAAACGTAAGTATAAAATGCCTAGATAAGATTGAAGAAATAGCTCAAGAAAAATGGAAAATAACAATAAAGTAAAATTAAATATGAAATAAATTGTGTGAACAGTTTTTGTTTAGTAATACGAATGATTACACACAGATGGCGGTAGATGTATGTATAGTGGCGACGATAGTTGCGAGTCGCACTGACATTTGTAGTGGGAGCAAGCACTTTAGAATTCTATCAAATGAGGCATTTGTTTTCGCTTTGCGCCAAGAAGCGAAAATTTGGTAGCATGCGTGTCTCAAAATATTCGCCGGCAAGCGTACGAGTCGAGGCGAACGTGTCAAAGTAACGTCATTATTTTGCCACAATTCTATATACAGAGTGATTCTTGACCTATACGCATAAATGTGAGTAATGATAGTTTGTGATAGGTAATAACAGATAATGAAAAAAAAAAAAAAAATTAGTAAAAATTGTTTATTTACGGAGATAACGAATAAAGTTTGAA
The DNA here is from genome assembly GCA_943142095.1 of Ophonus ardosiacus. NCBI lineage: Eukaryota > Metazoa > Arthropoda > Insecta > Coleoptera > Carabidae > Ophonus > Ophonus ardosiacus. Next base: position 39,716,415 of record OW964823.1, read on the forward strand.
ATTATTTTAGTAGCAATAAACTAATAAAAAATTAATTAACTAGGGTGCTGTGCATTAGTGTCGTAGCAATTGTTTTCAATCGTGTCTGTCATTATTTCGTAATCTTTCGTGTATTTGAGTTTTTATTATGGCGCATCATTTCACCAACGCAGAATTTATGGATATAATATTAGCGTAGGTACGGAGAAGCAGAACAAAATTCAGTAGCTGCAGCTCGCCTTTATGCACAAAGGTTTCCCCAAAGACATCATCCGGGACGAGATGTTTTTCTACGAATGGTGCAGCGTGGTAGAGACAGTGGTCATTTGCAACCGAGGCTCGAACAATTGCTATGATACTAATGCACAGCACCCTAGTTAATTAATTTTTTATTAGTTTATTGCTACTAAAATAATTTCAAACTTTATTCGTTATCTCCGTAAATAACAACTTGTACTAATTTTTTTTTCATTATCTGTCATTACCTATCACAAACTATCATTCCTCACATTTATGCGTATAGGTCAAGAATCACCCTGTATAATTCATGCATGTATTATTCACAACTGTCATAATATTTTTTTATTTTAATATTATAAAATCACAAAATTTCCGAAACAAGAAGCGGATATAGAATTCTAAAGTGCATGCTACCAAGATTCGTAAAAGTAAAATCGCAATCACCTGCTTTCTATGATAGAATTCTAAAGTGCGTGCTACCACTACTGATCTTGAGTCTACTGTATTTATTTTGATTACAATAAAGTTATTAGTTATTTAGTTACTTAAATAATTGCGAGAAGTCAGTTAATACACCAGGTAACATACATGTCTATATAATCACAAATTCCTTGAAGTATTTGTTAACTAACCACACATTTTGCTACAAAAACTCATCAAATCATCACAAATCCTTGCTTCCGCGTTCTAATTTTGGTTTATTTTATGGAATAGAAGGCTAATGTAGCGATATAATCATTTAAAAGCATTTTGAGTTTAAACCGTATCTTTTATATTAGCCAATCGTTATTTATTGAGCAGTAGTGTAAGTACAAAGTGTACATTTTATTATTTTTTGTTATGGTGGAGGACCCCATTGTGGTGCGCAACAACATACAAATAACAGAAAGTTTTAACCATAATAATCAAATTAACCTAGTACTAACCTGGAGATGTCAACATTTTCACGTATCTTTAAATATGTCTTTAACATCGATATTTTTTTCCACATGCTGTTCGGTGCAAACTTTTTCGATAATTCTGATATATAACACAGTAAAATATCCATATTTACACCAACATGCTTGCTCTTCCGCCACATAGTAAAACCTTCATATTCATTTTCGTATCGGTCCTATGTTTTGATGGATAATGGCTCACAATTTACTGTAGCTGTGTAACTTTGTCAAATTTCTACTATTTAAACATATAAACAACCGTTGCTACAGTATTAAACAATCAAGTCACAGACCACTCGCAAATTTTAATTGTATTTGAAAAAAATAAAAAATTACGAATCATCCTCAAATATTAAAAACTTATGTTATTATGAAAAATACTGAACGCCACACAGCCGATATGCAAATAACAGAATTGGCTGATTATAAACCTCGGCTATCGCCTCGGTTTACAAACTTCAGTCCCGTCCATTATTCGTTTTATATCGGCCTTATGACGTTAATAACTATAATCGAAGTGTCGGTCCGCCTGACTTTCTAGATTTGATACATATACCTGTCACTAGGCAACAGTATCTGAATTTGAATGATTAAATAACCATTTTGAAATACGGTTTTATAAAACCGTCAATATATTGTTAACTACAACAAAATATTAATTTCTAATTCTTCACACAAATTTAAAGAAATAAATATTATCATCACGGCTTATTACTGTAAATATATCGTTGTGTAAATAAGTGTAAAATTTGATTTCAGAGGGAATCGAAATTGGCTGCCCAAATAACAAACGGTCAACCAAATTAATATAGTCTTGTGACTTCTTAATTATGTTTTCTTTCCTATTAAAATAAAGACTATTCAACTCTGAAAATACTCGCACCGGTTGCATGGAATAGCAATTTGCAATAAAGAGATATCTGAGTAACAAGTGTATAGTGGTGCGCGGTTGCCCCTGATTGTGATTGTATATATGCTAGTTGTTAACACTGATGTGCAACCATGTAATTAGCCTAGAGACCTACACAATACAACACTAGGAAGCTAACCTGCTGGTGCTGATTTGATCATGTAGTAGTGGGATCTACGTACCTTGTTCAATTAGACAATATGTATGTGGAAAAACAAGGAACAACAGTAAATGCAACACAAGTAATGGGTGAATCAGTGACCAAAATGTTGTTCCGGAATTTTTTTGTACAAGCCTCAACGTTTTTCGGAACTTTTATTTCTTAGATAATTTTTACAAAAATACACATTCCGGTAAGTCAATTTATTAAATTTAAAAGGAAAATTATTCAATTTGTTTCTGAAAATTCATACAGAAAGTTGTCAGACTTGTATATTATACCTACTCGTATGATAATACAAAAATTAATAAAGACCATTTAAAAATAATCTTTGTTTAACTAGGCACTGTAATACCAGAATTACAGCAGAGGCTTCTATCGAAGCTGTAAATCTGAGTTTAGTGCCGTTCCGAACACATTTATTTTTTTTTTCGATTTTAAAATTAATATTATATCGTCTATATTATTTTTAATACCTATTTTAAAGGTTATCGCCAACAAATTGTTGCTATGCGTTTGTTGAATTGTTGTTTTGCGTTCGGTCAACGGTTGTTATGTAAATAAAAGTGATATTTTACATAATGTTAGCTCTCAAAAAAACGAACTTTTAATGCTAATCGGCAAAAAATAACCTATAACATTTCCGATGGAGATAACCGTTGAGGAACTTAAACAAAAGTCGTGGGATCAAATCTTATGACAATTATGCAATGCTATAGTCCTGACACTAAATTCGGTTATTATACCGCTAACGGATGAATGCTTGATAACCGAACATAGCCCTTTAACACGAGAAAATCGTTTTTCGCATACTGTTGCTCCCCGTTTCAATTGACAACAATGGTTGTGGTATTAATAAAAAGATCAAATGACACCTAATACACATAAATTACGTAATATTTTAGTCCAACAAATTATGTTAAATTTATTCAATTTTTTACTAGTACCAATAGCCATGGCATTTGAACAAAACGACAAACAAAAATATTTACTATTTTTTTCTATAGTAGATGTTAAAATTTGGTTTTATGTACTCAAAATAGTAGGTAGATAAAGTAGCACTTTAACCGAAAGGGTAGAGTAGCATTTTAACTGCAAGAGTAGATAAAAAACTTTTTTGCACGATGGGTTCCTTTTTAACCTTTACCGATAGGGTCTCCAAGGCTGCAAGCTTTATTTACAAATTACTAATCGGTAAATGATGTGAATCACTTACGGATCAGGAGACGGACCCGGTAAATAAACGAAAACAACGATCAAAGCTTACTTAAAAATGACAACCAAAATTTTAATATGTCTAATGTTAGTTTTTTAAATTTTGTGCGTCGATCGTGCAAAAAACGTAATAAGCATTGCGGTCGGTAAGTGCTCTTCTACTCCTACCGGTGTTGAATTCATTGAAGATCGAGGCGGTAGGAAGCACGTAATGTCTTCGATAAATAACTATAATGTTTAAGTAATAATAATATTTATAATTATCATTTTTTTAGCATCTGCTATAGAAAAAAATATAATTTTTCTTCAAACGTCATAAAAATGGCATATTTTGTGACTTGATTCACAAGGTAGAAATGAAATAAATAAATATCCATAGCAACTACTGCTATTATAAAATAGCAGACTTACATATTTGCAAAGACGGTAAGAATATTTAGAATTAAAGTGATATGAAAAGTTCATATTGTTTTTCAGCGATTCCTCGACATATACCCTTCAAAAATATTATTGAACTTCCATTCATTTGAACAACTTCAAGGGCCGTACATGGCAATACTTAAAATTCTGATATAATTGCACATAAGGAGAATATAAAATTGAATAGTTTTTAATTAAACGTCAAAACGAGAAAATTTTCACTTGAATGTTTATAACAAAAAGTGAACAAATACAAAAGTATCCATAGCAACAGAGCTATTGAAATCATCAAACGTCCTTCACGTAAAATATTTATAATTATTGTAACGTCAAGTTGTAATTATTTTATTTAAATAAGTACGTTTGAAGAAAAAATATAATGTTTTATTCGGAGTAAAAGTGTCATTGTTTGACTTTAAACTTTAACTCGCAAGATAATGTATTACTCTGAATAAAACTCGATTTCTGGACTGACATTATCTTTATTGAAAACACAAAATTGTTTCACAACGTTTCGGAAGCAGATTTTAGCATCCGAAACGTTGTGACACAATGTTTTCAATAAAGATAATGTCTGTCATTATGTGTCTTGCATGCAGTTGTCCGACTCGCATACCGCTCGTCGTGCAAACTTACGTGCTCGCCACACAAAGTGTCACTTTTACTCCTAATAACACAATATACTATTTATACACGACGATAAAATGAAATCATCGACATTTTATATAATGTTAGCTCTCAAAAAAACGAACTTTTAATGCTAATCGGCAAAAAATAACCTATAACATTTCCGATGGAGATAACCGTTGAGGAACTTAAACAAAAGTCGTGGGATCAAATCTTATGACAATTATGCAATGCTATAGTCCTGACACTAAATTCGGTTATTATACCGCTAACGGATGAATGCTTGATAACCGAACATAGCCCTTTAACACGAGAAAATCGTTTTTCGCATACTGTTGCTCCCCGTTTCAATTGACAACAATGGTTGTGGTATTAATAAAAAGATCAAATGACACCTAATACACATAAATTACGTAATATTTTAGTCCAACAAATTATGTTAAATTTATTCAATTTTTTACTAGTACCAATAGCCATGGCATTTGAACAAAACGACAAACAAAAATATTTACTATTTTTTTCTATAGTAGATGTTAAAATTTGGTTTTATGTACTAATTATATACGTGCCCTCTATGTAAACTTACAATAATATTGTTCTTACTCATAACACCTTCAGTGACATCATGTAAACTTTCCTTAAGAATAGCTGATACAGCATATTTACCTATAAAATAGTATAAAAGCCGATGTAGAGGGAAACAAATGTTCGTTCTCTTATATTTACATGTATGTAAAGAGCTCTGCTCAAAATAAAATATATTTTTATTAATTATCAATCGAGATAATATAATTGGCGCAGTCTTGGTAGGATAAGTCGAAAAACACTTAGTCAATACAAGTGTGGTGAATTTTAATTCTTTATTCGACACCTCCAAAATTAAACTCTGTGAAACCGAGAAAAACTCCGCTTTCCGCAAATACTCGTCTACAGACAACAGCTTGCTACTCAACCACGAGAACGCTGTGCTTACGAGGGAAACCTGAGTAAACGACATCGCAGAAACTGAAATTCTACAACTTCGCTTCTCAATCCAACCGTCTTCAACGTGCAGGCACCTGAGCCAGAGGCCATCCTCAACTCCAGCAGCACCCACGGTGAGAACCTAAGCAGTAGAAGGACCAGAACGAGAAGGACGACTTGCTGTTCCAAACCATTGGATCACGTCTCCACCAGAGAGCCCAAGAACCCGGTGATGTCCGTAATACATCTTTTACTACTACTAATCCCATTGTAAGTTAAGGATTTTTGTATAAATACACAAAGGGGTAGATCTTGTGAAACACAAGTAATAAATCTATCGAGGGACCGGCACAATCCCACACACACAAACATATGAACTCAGACTCAAGTAGCTCTGAAGATCATTTAAGTGACACGGAATTATTACCAGTCACACAACAAAACAAAAACCCTATTAAACTCAACCCAAGTAGGTTACAATTAATTACAATGGCTACAACCAATTTGCAAGAAATTGAAAATTTAACCCGCATTATCCCACAATATGACGGGAATGTAAAAATATTAAATAACTTTTTATCAGCTGTGGACGATGTAATAGCATCATTAAGCACAGTAGTATTATCACAACTCCAAAAAGTTTATCTATTTGGACTAATAAAAAATAAACTTGTTTCAAAAGCTGCAGAACTCCTTGCAGAAAATAAATTCACTAGTTGGGAAGATTTAAAAACACATCTCACAACTAATTTTACTGACAAAAGTACCCCTGAAACATTAATTTTAGAAATAATGGATTTGAGATTCAAAAACGATTCTGAATTTACATTAAAATTATTTGCAGAGAAATTCTCTAAATACAAAAATAAAATATTGTTAACAGAATATAGCCAGCTTCAGAAAAATGCCATTATTACAGAAAACCAAAAAGTAATAATAGCTAGATTTATAACACTTTTACCACTGACAATCAGAGGAGCATTTATTGTAAAAAATCCTCAAACACTGGAACAATGTGAACAATTATTAAGTAATGAATTTAATTTCAAACATCAGTCACCAGTTTTAAAATCAGTAGGACCAAGTCAAAATTCCTATATACCACCCAGAAAATTCCCTGGACAACAATTTCCTAGTAATCCTATACAGTTGAAACATAGACCTGTACAATCAGTACAACATTCACAACCACAATCTACACAAAATAGAAGTTTTGCGAGACAAAATGTTTATAACGGTATACAGACACGAAGAAATTTCAAACCAACACCTATGACACAACAAACGAGAATCACACAAGCACAACCCATGTCGACACAAACAGTGAAACAAAATTATAAAATAGAATCCGATGAAATTGACGAAATAGACCCAGACACAGAAGAAGAATTTTATAACGAAAATGAAAACGAATATGATAATAATGACTCCGAAGATAATTTTTTAGAAATAGGTCAAATAAACACAAACAATACGTAATGTCATCTATAGTAAATGAATTACCTACCCTAACAAAAGGACCCTTTACAATACTATTTGACACAGGCTCATCGATAAATTTTATACATCCTAAATTAGTAGAAGAAAAAAATTGCAAACTTTTACGACGAAATATTAACTTTTAAAACAGTAAATGGAAAATCAAAATGTACAAAATTTACAACAATATACCTAAACAAAAAACCGATAAAATGTCATGTCTATAATTTTCACAAAAATTATAATCTATTATTCGGAATAGAAGCATTTAAAACATTAAACATACATTTAGATTTCATAAAAAACACAGTCAATATGGAAAATAAAACCTATGAGTTAACAAAAATAAATAAAAATTCTGACAAAGAAATAAATAATATTGAAATAAGAAATAAACACATGAATACTCTTGAGAAACAAAAAGTAAACAATCTAATAAAAAATTATACAGATCTTTTTCCAAACAAAAATGAACGACTATCAAGTACAAACATTATTGAACATAAAATAATTCTGGATGACGACACACCAATTTACACAAAAAATTACAGACTTCCTCAAATTTATGAAAAAGACATTGAAGAACATATTCAAAATGTATTACAAGAAAAAGTAATTCAAAAATCTTATTCACCCTGGAGTTCTCCCATTTGGATAGTTCCTAAAAAGCAAGATGCTTCTGGCAAAAGAAAAACTAGGTTAGTAATTGACTTTAGAAAATTAAATACAAAAACTAAAGATGATAAATATCCCATACCCAATATTGACACACTATAGACCATATAGGACATTCTAAATACTTTACTACACTAGACTTACACTCAGGATTCCACCAAATAACAATGAATAAAAAAGACATAGAAAAAAACGGCGTTTTCAACACCTTCAGGCCATTATGAATTCACGCGAATGCCATTTGGATTAAAAAATGCCCCAGCAACATTCCAACGCATGATTAACATTGCATTAGGAGAATTAGTAAATAAAGTCTGCCTAGTATACCTAGACGACATAATCATATTTGGAGAAACATTAGAACAGCATTTAGAAAATATTAAATTAGTTTTTGAAAAATTACGAAAAGCCAATCTGAAAGTACAAATAGACAAATCCGAATTCTTAAAAAGTTCAACAAATTATTTAGGATATATAATTACACAAGACGGTTTAAAAACTGACCCCTCCAAAGTAGAAACTATTAGAAATTTAAATATTCCGAAAACAAAGAAAGAAATTAAACAATTCCTTGGAACCATAGGATGGTACAGAAAATTTATACCTAACTTCGCAAAAATTACTAAACCTTTTACACGATGTTTAAAAAATGGACAAACAATAGATATTTATAATGAAAATTACAGAAAATGTTTCGAAGAATGCAAACAAATATTAACAACATCTCCAATATTACAATTCGCAAATTTTAACAAAGAATTTATATTAACAACTGACGCTTCTGACTATGCATTAGGATCAGTACTATTACAAAAAAATGAAAACGGAAAAGAAATGCCCATAGCATATTTCTCAAAAACACTTAATACCGCGGAACAAAATTACAGCACAATAGAAAAAGAATTGTTAGCTATAGTCCAATCCATAAAAAAATTCAGAACATATCTATACGGTAGAAAATTTGTCATAAAAACCGACCATAAACCGTTAGTATGGTTATTTAATATGAAAAATCCAAATCAAAAATTAATGAGATGGAAAATAGAACTTAATGAATACAATTTTGAAAAAAATTATTTACAAGGAAAAATGAACGTAATTGCAGATAATCTCTCTAGACAAAAATTAAAATCTCAAATAATAGAAAAAATTGGAGACGTAACTGAAACAAAAATTTTTGCACATTGTATTTCAAAAAATATTAAAATGTCCCAAGGATTAGCTAAACAAATTAATGAAATGTACAACAGTAAAGAATACTGTAGTAAACAAGACATGGAAAACAAAAATATAATTATCCAAAATCAACACAATAAAACAATAATACACCTAATCACAAAACTAGAACATAGCGACAAACCGACAATAAAAAGTTTAGACAGACCATTAAAAGAATTAAGAGATTACCTAATACTGAACGAAATAAATGAAATAAATCTACCCAAAATTGGATGTGGAAAAGACAAACTTGAATGGACTAAAGTACAAGAAAAAATAATAAAAATATTTGAAGATTCAAATATACAAATAAACATATATACACTACCAGAAAATAATAATTTAGAATCAGAAAATTCAGATTCCGATAGTAATAGAAACACGGTACACTCAGATCAAGAAAATTTAGTAAACGGCCTTAAATTTGTAGAAAATAGATTAAATATTGCAGACAATCAATTAATAATGACAACCCATAATTTAGAGACAGATATAGAAATAAAAAAATTATTCAAACAAAAGAAACTAAGGATAATATGTAAATTCAACAAAAATAACCTTCAAGAAGAAATAATAAACTTCATTAAAAATTATATAGTTCCAAAAGTAAAATATTACGCAATATTCGAAGAAAAATTAGATCTGACCTTTTCAAAAATACTCCAAGAAAATTTTGAATTTAATACAATAAATATAATAGCCTGTAATAAACTAGTAGACGACATAGAAAATACTGATGAACAACTAGAAATTATTCACAAATTTCACAATGGACTTACAAACCATAGGGGAATAATAGCAACAATTAACTCACTAAAAGAAAAATATTTCTGGCCGAACATGATAAAAGACATTACTGAATATAACAATCGATGTGAAACTTGCAAACTAAATAAATATGATAGAAAACCTATAATTGCTATAGACAATTTAACCCCAACACCTACAAAACCATTTGAAATAATAAATATTGACACGATATCTCTAAACAAACAAAATTTCTTAACCATATTCGATCAATTTTCTAAACATGCACAAATATGCCATCTACCAGAGAAAAATGCGAGAAATGTTTTAAATCATTTAATCAAATACTTTCAAACATTTAAAGTACCAGACAAAATTATATTCGATCAAGGAACAGAATTCAAAAATAACATGATACAAGAATTATTCAAAGTATATAATATAGACAGTCATGTAATATGCGTAAATAACCCCAAAAGTAACGCCATAGAAAGACTCCATTCCACATTAATAGAACATCTAAGACTTATAAATAACTCCACAAAATTCAAAGAAAAAACATTACTTGAACAATTAGAACTAGTAATATTAGCCTACAACAATACGAAACACAGCATTACAAAATTAACACCCAATGAAATATTGTACGGAAAAAATAACGAAATACCATTTAAAACAATACCCTTGATTCAAGATGAAATTATTCAAAATTATAGACAAGAACAAATAGATTTAAATAAATTATTAACTAATAGAATCAACAAAGAAAAGATAAAAAGAAATCAAGAAAATGATAACCCATTAAAAATAAAAGACCAAGTATATATTAAACAAGGAGTGAGAAGAATAAGCAAATTTAAAAAACCATTATTCAAGAAAATAAAAGTAGAAAAATATGACCCCATATTAGGAAAAATAGAAATTAAAAATAAACACGGACTAAAGAATATACGAATAGATAAAATTAAACAATAAAATCTGTTACAGAGTATTGGGACAACTTCAAGATATATCACATAACAATGGATTTCACTTAATAGAATTAGGAAGTTGCAAAATAAAAGAATCCGAGAAATTAATATACATTAATTACAACATCAGCACTCTTCTTACAGAATATGAAAAATTAACATCAGCAAAAACAATTATTTTAAATAAAATAAAAACACACAGAAACCTATTTGAAAATCAAATACACATGTTAGAATATAATTATAACGATTTAAACGAACAAATTCAAAAAGTATTCTTTAATAACAAAAGAAGTAAAAGAGGGTTAATAAAAGGACTAGGAAGCATAATAAAAAGCATATCTGGGCAATCTTGACGCATCTGACGACGAAAGATACATGAGACTATTTGAACAGATCAAATTCAACCAAAACACCTTACAAGGACAAAACATACAAAACATTCAGTATGTGAAAAACATGACGAATCATTTTAACAAACAATTAGAAAACGTAGAGCATAATGAAAAAATATTGCAAGATAGACTAAACTCCGTTTCACAAATATTAAAAGATAAGGCAAACTGGGAAGGAACAGTAGAAATTAAAATGCAATTCCACGAGTTAACATCATTAATAACAAACTTAAACAATATAGTTAAACAATTAGAAGTAAGCTTAACTTTCTGTTCAATTCATAAGCTAGATCCCATTATCATACCAATAGAAAGCCTAAAGAAATTGAGTTTAGATGAAAATATTTGGAATATAAATGAGTTAATAAAAACTCACTGTAACTTAGATAACAAAATATTACATATCATTCTAACACTACCAATATTTACACAAAACACCTACCCTATATATCAATTTACCCCTTTACCTACGTATTTCAATCAGAACTTGATACTGATAAACGAACAACAAAATCTGTACTTTTATAATAATATTCATTATTTACTTAATGATTGTGTAAACCTTAATAAAATATATATGTGTAATACCCAATACCTTAAGTTAAGTAATTGTCAAAATAGCATTATTAATAATCAAAAGATTGATGAATGCGATTATCACCAACTTTAAATAGATAATACTTTTGAACAAATACAAAATACAAACGATCTAATTATCATTAGTCCTCAAAAACAAAAAATTCATATGAACTGCAAATTTGAAAATAAACAAGAAGAAATAAAAGGAATTTACAAATTTAAATTAAATAAAGAATGTCAAATAAATAGAAATACATTCAATATAATAAGTCAGTCATATAAAGAATTACAATTCAATAACATTAATTTGGAAAATAACCAAATAAAAATCAATGGAACTGTTAATTTGAACAAAATTAATAGATTTAAAGAAACTTCAAAAGAACTACATTTAATAAAAAATATTAATTCACAAGAATCCAATCATCATTCTTATATAATATATAGTATAATTATAATTATGATACTAACAATAGTAATAAAAATAATTATTAAGAAAAAACAAATGTTTAGATATAAGAAAAATGTTGAAAATAAAGGAATAGAATTAAATCCCATATCTTAAAAACAATAATATTGCAAGATCTTGGTGAGGAGGAATTATATACGTGCCCTCTATGTAAACTTACAATAATATTGTTCTTACTCATAACACCTTCAGTGACATCATGTAAACTTTCCTTAAGAATAGCTGATACAGCATATTTACCTATAAAATAGTATAAAAGCCGATGTAGAGGGAAACAAATGTTCGTTCTCTTATATTTACATGTATGTAAAGAGCTCTGCTCAAAATAAAATATATTTTTATTAATTATCAATCGAGATAATATAATTTACTCAAAATAGTAGGTAGATAAAGTAGCACTTTAACCGAAAGGGTAGAGTAGCATTTTAACTGCAAGAGTAGATAAAAAACTTTTTTGCACGATGGGTTCCTTTTTAACCTTTACCGATAGGGTCTCCAAGGCTGCAAGCTTTATTTACAAATTACTAATCGGTAAATGATGTGAATCACTTACGGATCAGGAGACGGACCCGGTAAATAAACGAAAACAACGATCAAAGCTTACTTAAAAATGACAACCAAAATTTTAATATGTCTAATGTTAGTTTTTTAAATTTTGTGCGTCGATCGTGCAAAAAACGTAATAAGCATTGCGGTCGGTAAGTGCTCTTCTACTCCTACCGGTGTTGAATTCATTGAAGATCGAGGCGGTAGGAAGCACGTAATGTCTTCGATAAATAACTATAATGTTTAAGTAATAATAATATTTATAATTATCATTTTTTTAGCATCTGCTATAGAAAAAAATATAATTTTTCTTCAAACGTCATAAAAATGGCATATTTTGTGACTTGATTCACAAGGTAGAAATGAAATAAATAAATATCCATAGCAACTACTGCTATTATAAAATAGCAGACTTACATATTTGCAAAGACGGTAAGAATATTTAGAATTAAAGTGATATGAAAAGTTCATATTGTTTTTCAGCGATTCCTCGACATATACCCTTCAAAAATATTATTGAACTTCCATTCATTTGAACAACTTCAAGGGCCGTACATGGCAATACTTAAAATTCTGATATAATTGCACATAAGGAGAATATAAAATTGAATAGTTTTTAATTAAACGTCAAAACGAGAAAATTTTCACTTGAATGTTTATAACAAAAAGTGAACAAATACAAAAGTATCCATAGCAACAGAGCTATTGAAATCATCAAACGTCCTTCACGTAAAATATTTATAATTATTGTAACGTCAAGTTGTAATTATTTTATTTAAATAAGTACGTTTGAAGAAAAAATATAATGTTTTATTCTGAGTAAAAGTGTCATTGTTTGACTTTAAACTTTAACTCGCAAGATAATGTATTACTCTGAATAAAACTCGATTTCTGGACTGACATTATCTTTATTGAAAACACAAAATTGTTTCACAACGTTTCGGAAGCAGATTTTAGCATCCGAAACGTTGTGACACAATGTTTTCAATAAAGATAATGTCTGTCATTGTGTGTCTTGCATGCAGTTGTCCGACTCGCATACCGCTCGTCGTGCAAACTCGCCACACAAAGTGTCACTTTTACTCCTAATAACACAATATACTATTTATACAAGACGATAAAATGAAATCATCGACTCGTAAAAATTAATTCACTTGCGAAATCCCAAGTGAATTAAACTTTTCGCTCGTCAATAAAATGTAATTTTATCGTCTTGTTTGAAAAATAACTATTATCTGTCAGAATTTGTTATCTATGATTTTTTTGTTTTAATTTCTTTTTAACATTTTGTAACAAATTAGAAATTTCTTCAAAAAATTAAATTATTAAAATATTAAATAATAAAATTTACACTAGTTATAGGTTATAACGAAAACTCAACAACCACAAAGCTATCGGGCACCGGTTAGTGATTGAGCAAGGGCTTGTACCGGGTAAAAAAAAACACTTGTCATCTAAGCAATTAACGTTATGCATACTTATTTAAAATTTACCACCAATCTTTTTGACAAAACATAATATTTACCTTCTTTACCGGCGGAAGTTAGAAACATGAACCACAAAAGTGTTGAATTTTGCAATGCCGAAATAAACCCACAGGGAGCCTTTCAGCAGAGCAATCTACGGGTATCGATTAGCAAGTCCGTGACTGATTAATGCAATACAGGAGCAGAAGGGCCGTCACTCAACCCGTGAATATGACCGCAGAGTTATTAACATGCACCAAACAAAAATTATTGTTTTGTGGTCTTTTGACATTCGGGTTGCCACTGAGGGAATATTTTCATTAACGCTTTTGTACTTTTTGGATACTTGTTTTATACTTTTCATTAGCTGAACGATTTTATGTTCTTTGTTCACAAAGCAGTTGTTCATGAATTTTGCATAAACCATACATTAGTTTTTGATAGTAATTTAAATTATCACACATTATTATTCCACACCTACCTATTTTAACATTAAAAATTGACTTTTAATAAAGCGATCATGTTTTTCAAGAAGTTTTAAATTTTGAATAAGCATTAGTTCATATACTAATTGAAATATCATTACGCCTCACCTACCTATACATAGTGTCAAATTATTCGGAAGAACATTATTAAATTGAACAGCTTAATGAAGTTTCGTGCATTATTAAACTTTGTCTCCCTTTCTATTTTAGATTTCGCAAAGATGATAAGCATCCATGTGCGAGACAGTTCAATTAATACTCTCTATATGTATAACTATGTAAAATTGCATTAGACGTTGGGTCTGTACATCAATTTTTTTAATAAAAGTCAAAACAACAATATTTAAAATTTTTGTTTGACTGTGTGTCTGTTTTTGCGTTTATGTCCTTATAATTTAAACGGATTTACTTGGAACATTCACGGAAATATAATATGCACAACAAATTTGTTTGTCTGTCTGATTTAAGTTTATTCAAAAATACAATTCCAATAGTTACGTTAGGAATGTATTGTTTCCGATGAATCATTTCGGAAAAGTGAACAAGTATAAGTACTAATATATTTTAATCCACATATCAAAGGGTCGTAAGCGTTTACCACATTTTCAACCAAAATGGACAAGGATTTTAAATTAATATCATTATTGTATCGTGTAACCACTTTATTTTTGAATAACTTTAAAAATTACCTTGTGGCGCTGTCCCTGCTGGTGTTAAGGGCATGGCGTCTCCGTCCCTTCAGTTGTCAGCGGTAGTGTAAAACTCGGGTGCTAACTACTTTGCAAGGGCGGTCGGGGTAGCTCAGTGGAGAGGGTCAGGATTTAGGTACAGTAAAACAACGATTCCCTTAAGTAATCGTTTATTGTAAGAAAATATGTTATGTGTAAGACAATAATAAAATATGCGGATTTTAACCCTCGTTTCCCCTGATACATGACGATTAGTGAACGCTTTACAGTACGACACGGCGTTGGGCAAATCAAATAAAAACGTGCGACGAGCAAGTATTGCTGTCGCTTGAAAACGATCTGTTTAAAAAAATATATTAACCCAAAAAGCAAACCAACAAACAATGTTTATAACCCAAACTAATAATGAAATTACGCAAAAGTTAAAGACTCATGCAAATAAATCTATTGGATGTTTTTTAACAAAGTGTAGATATTTCTTCTCCCAAGATACGTACGAAATATACTTTAAATTTATATATACACGGCGGATTCCGTCTGAACTCACCAACTACAACTTCGACTTAGACGGAATAATCTCGGTTTTACGGCGGTTTCTTCAGACAACCCGACAGGCGAGTTATTCTTTGCGGTCAGTCGTCTACTCTAGCAACCAGAGATGGCTGTCGAAGAAGAACTATGGAACTGATCTTTAGCAGCTCTGGTATTCGTATTTATACTCGAAATTTGCAAAATCTCGTTAAAACTCGCAATTAACAATTTTCATTGAAAATGAGAATCTCTTAACATTTTTGTGAACTAAAAATTATATTCCTAAGATTTGAAGCTCAAGGTTAGAACTGTCAATTGTTGTTTACAAATGGCGACGCCAAAGAATGTTGAAAAACGGTACTTAATATTTTATATGCTTTTTCTTTGCTTTTCACAAATGATTACTATTGTAATTATTTTTAGTGAACCAGTGAGGGAAATTAATAATAATCAGGATAATAACAACGGATAAACAATTTTTTTTTACTAGGTTTTGAGCTGACACACACTAGTGTGAAATACAAATAACAATATACCTCACATTTGACAGAGAACATCGGATCTCTCACTCTTACTAAGCAAGCATGTGCACATGAACAATGAAAATGGTCAATTCTAGGAGTGTGAATTCAAATTTAATTCTTTAGCGCTTGGTGACATTTTAAAATTTCACACAATGAAAAAATGAATATAATGGAAAATTATATCGTTTACAACTCATAAATGAAAATACATAACACATGATAATTTACACTGTAAAATATTATTCCAAATAAATGATTTATAATTGGCGCGAAAATCGCTTGTAGCAGCTTTCTCGTGTGAGTAGTGTGTCAACATGATTGTAGCGGCGGCGGATCGGCTATTGTGCAGCGTATATCTGTGTAAACAAAATGTAAAACAAGAAAAATAAAGTGCGAAACAGTGAAGAACTAATGTTGTCTATTCCCTGGATGTATTCTCACACGGTGATGGTCCTAAAACAGGTTTCTACGTCGTTGAATAGGTAAGTGGTGAACATGTGCTTGACAACAGTGAGTTTTAGATTAAAAATGTTCTAAATTCCAGTATTCTAGCTGACATGTGGCTCTAGCTTGGCTTTCTATAAGGACGGGATTCAAGTTTGGTAAGATATACACGCATTGCGTGCTGCTGTATTGTTGCAAACGTTTTCATACGGTAGGAATACTTCTTGTGCGACTTTGTGTTTACTACTGCGTTTGGAAACTCACTGCTGATATTGATGTGGAATATTCTTGGCACTGCTGCGTATATGTTATGTATATATAGCCTCGTTATGCACTTATGTATACCCTAGGAGCGTGTTTTGCGTGAAGATATGCTTTATTGTGATACTGGACAGCATAAAAGGCGCAAAACTCGCCGCTGCGTGGTTGATCGCAACACATAGTGTCAATTGCAGTAATCTAGGGACATTTTGAATTACAATAGTCACTAGACATGTTAGACTATTAGCAGTTGTTAGTAAATAAATAATATTGTTCATGTAATTATATTAATGTTAATAAATTATTAAAATTAAACAAAATACAATAAAAATTATTACATGGAGCCGAAACCCGAATTAAAGGAGAAGGAAAAAATGTCTGTAGAAGGAGAAAGCGGATTGAAACCGCCAAAGAAATCTGCACATTGATAATGAAAATAACATGGCAGAAGAGTGGAAAAAATGGTTGCAGCAGTATAAATGGTACGAAATTGCTACAATCATGAAAAGCAAAGATCCAGAAGTGCAAATCGCGACATTTATGTCAATAATTAGCGCAGAAGCAGCAATGGTATACTACACGTTCAAATTTACTCAAGAAGAGGAAAAAGATGTAGAGAAAATAAAGGACAAATTCGAGGAATACTCTGTTCCTAAAATAAATACTACATAGGAACGTTACATAGTCAATCAAGTGACACAATCAATAAATCAGCCATTAATGAAATTCTCACATTGTTAAGAACAAAAAACAAAAATTGTGACTGGAAAACTGGAAGAATCACTTTTATGTGACAGAATAGTCATAAGAATTAACTCCAATACAGTATGTGAAAGACTACTAGCAGAAGATAAGTTGACATTAGAAAATGAGGTAATAATTGTAAAGCAAGTGAACTGGCAAGAAAGCAGTTAAAATTATTGATTGAAACCAATGATTTAGACGAAAATATAAATGAGGTACGGGAAAAAGAAGCAAGAAAGCCAAGTAAAAATTCACATATAAGAAAAAATAAACATTTCGATTGTAGATGATGTGGCACGAAGCTTGGCAAAAAAAATCATGTCCAGCGTTCAACAGATTATGCAAAAAATGCAGTACAAAAGGATACTTTGCGAAATGTTGTAAATCAAGATGTGTTAGCACAGTAAAAACTAAAGAACAAGAAGAAGTAATGTATATATGCAGTTTGAAAAACTATAGTGGAGAAAAGAAAGATTGGTTTGAGTTTCTGAAGCTACCCAAAAAGCAACACGTTAAATTCAAACTAGACACAGGAGCGCAGTGTAACGTCATCACAGAAACTATTGTTAAAAGATCGAATTTGCAAGTGAAAACGTCATTATTTTGTTTCTCAAATTAACGATCGGAAGTTGAGGGCAAATGTGTCGCAGATATTGCTATAGAGAGAAATAAAATGAAAAATGACGTAAAATTTGTGGTAGTAAGTAAAAATGTACAACCTATTTTAGAAAAAGATACGAGTGTAAAACTTGATTTAATAAAGCGAGTATATACAGCAAATAAAGAAATATTCGACTGCATGGGCTGCATGAAGAACTTCGTATACGACATAAATTTATTAGAAAATGCCAAATTAGTAATATACCCATCAAGAAAAATACCTTATGCCATCATAGATAAGGTGAAACAAGAGCTAGATAAAATGTCAAGCATGGAAATCATCAAACCCATAACAGAACCAACGCCAGCTGTTTCTCCAATGGTAATAGTGAAACGGAAAAACAAAGTAAGATTATGTATTAATCCATCAGTCATAATCAAAAACCTAAATAGGCGACATTGTCCTTTAAATACAATGGAAAAAATTGCAGCAAGAATAAGTAGTTCAAAAATATTCGCTCTTTAGATTGTAGAAAAGGATATTGGCAGATTAAAATATCGGAAAGAACTGCCAAAATATTGACGTTCGCTACACCATGGGAACGTTATACATTCCAAACATTGCTATTTGGATTTACATCTGCGCCGGAAATAAAAATGTAACAATTGAATCAGATCATAACCCTTTAGAAACTATAATGAAAAACAATATATTGTAATATACGAAGACATGTACAACAAAGACAGACAACTCATAATAAATAAATAAATAAATAAATAAATAAATGAATAAATAAATAAATAAATTTATAATTTGTGTTATTACTGATTATTAAATTGTAATGTTTTGTAAATACTGTTCATCTCCTGAGGAAGGCTCATGTGGAGCTCGAAACCGGTCGACCCGAGAATTTAAATAAAATTTTGTGACTGCAATCCAGAAATTTTTATTACCTCATTGTTACAAATAAATCACAATTTCGTTCACACATGCGACGCGCCATTCGCGGTCACATCGTGAACCATAACAGGTCAAAATTTACAAGGTGACAATTGTCAGAAACTTCTAGAAGTAAACAAATACTACAACACGATCAAATGTGTAAACGAGAGTTACGTTGTTTCACAACTCTATGGTAAGTTAAATTACACAATATACACAATGCTATTTTTACATAGAATACGTTTACTTGTAGCTGAAACAACAATATTGTGGTTATGATGACTTGTGCACATGGGCTTATTGTCTTTTCACATCCTGACTGTCGGATATTGTCTTTTACAGGTAAGTATTTCATTAAATATTTTACAAATATTATAAATGCATCTTGCTTTGCAGATTAAATAATAAATAAACAACGTATATTGTCGAATACACGTTTCTAAACATTCTAACTGCGGCTGTAGAACTGCATGTTTTCAAAAGTAGGAAAAACTCTTACTGGACGAAAGGGCCTATCGTTACAGATAAAAGTGCCCCTACCGCTATTTTAATGAAAAGTGCCGTTATGATGGTTTATAAAGCGTTGCAGCCGATGGAAATGGAAGAGTTGAGCTTTGCTGTCAAGCGAGCTCCTCGGAAGGGAGCTGAGCTATACTCTCAAGTGACTCCTCGGAAGAGTCGCGCAGTTGAGGATTCTCGCAATAGATCCGCCTGGTTCTGATAGCTGGCTCTACGCATACAGACTGCCGAGAAGATTACGGATGAAAAATCCGACGTGTAAAGGCTGAGTCCGTTGTAATGCTAGCCGCTAACAGTCCGCTAGGGATACAGGGAATATTTCTAACTTAGAGAGTTAATAGTCCAGGCAACGAAGGAAAAACAGCGGAAATAATTCATGTAGAAGCTAATTTTGGCACAGTTATAGGGGAAGGTGTCCTTAACAAAATACTAAAAGTACTGATGGGTGGGAGTGGAGCTAAGGGGGGGAGGGGTCTCTAAAGGTCCCTTTTTTCAGTTTTTTGTTAATAACTCGAAAACTACTGCCCCTAGCGAAAAAATGTTTATGTATTAGATTAATCTACATAAAATTCTCTACAGAAAAGGTTCTATATACATTTTTGCTAGGATCAATACTTAACGAGATATAGGGGGGGGGGGAATGAAAAATTATAAAAAAAAAATTTTTATCGTTAAAAATCAAGTTTTAATGAAAAATGAACCATGCAGAGCCCACGTATGAATAACTTTACTACAAGTAATATGTAATGGAAGAATTGTGTGAGGGGGGGGGGGGGGGTACCACAATAATGTACGTCGTTGGAGATGACTATAGACAGAAGGGGAGAACGGTTGAAATGAGTTCAGGGCTCCCCGTCACTGGCTGTTGGTCCCGTTATCTTCCGGGGCCTTCGTATTGGCGTCCAAATGACAGAGTCAAATAAACACGTGGACCCAATCCGAAATTAGATCGAAATCAAAATCGAATACGAAATGTGCTCATCTGTATGTGCAAGACATGATAAAACTGAAAAATATCCATCCACATCCGTACAAGGAGTTTCACCGTTAATCGCACAGGTACACCTTGGGCAGGACTTCGGTCGGATATGTTCATAAGGTCATAGAACAAACTCTTATGCGCTCCATGAAAAGTTTAGGTGGCCTAACGCGAGGAAGAGGAATTACTGATTCTGTACTCGCCAAGTGGATTTATGGATCACCGGGAAGCACCGCCATCTGCACGTCATTGGAGGAGTTCGCTGGAGTGGCTTTTTCAAGTGGAGAGCAGCACATTTCCGTATATCACGGGAAAAGAGAGATTCACGGGATTGATCTAAGATTCACGAATGGTTCAATGACCATCCCCCTTTTCCAAAGTTGAATTCGCTCATGTCGCTGTCAACGGGCATCCTGGGAAACTCCAAAGTAAACTGCCAAGAAGCCCTGGATATTGGAACCAAAACCATGCAAAGTTTCATTGGCAAGAAATTTGGTGACATGAAGCAATCTAAGAAGACCCTGTAGTACCCGATTCCGTTTTGAACACGATCTTTTGCCGATGCACGTAAGTGTGGAGTGCGCTGCGGTTGCCGCAAAGCAGGGATTGCCTGCTCCGGTGCCTGCGGGGTGTGCCTCGGCTCAACAGCACCGATGATGATGATGAAAATTTAGAATGTGAAGAAAATTAATATTCAAGATACATCCTTCCTTACTATATATTTCATTTTTACAATTAACATTTCATTTTTAACAATATATTTTTTTTAATTTTCCATTTCCCCCCCTCTATATCACGTTAAGTATTGATCCTAGGGAAAATGTCTATAGGATATTTTTTGTTATTAATACGTGGGCTCTGAATGGTTCATTTTTTTATTAAAACTTGATTTTTAACAATAAAATTTTTTTTTTTAATTTTTCATTTTCCCCGTCTATATCAAGTATTGATTCTAACGAAAATGTATATAGGACCTTTTCTGTAGAGAATTTTATGTAGATTAATCTAATACATACGAGGTGTGTTCAAAAAATATCGCGAATTTTGTGTTTTTTCAAAAATTATTTATTTATTCATGAATATCTATTTTGTCCCCTTCAAAGTAATCCCCATGAGATATTATACACTTGTGCCAACGGTTTTTCCAATCTTCAAAGCACTTCAAAAAATCATTTTTTTTTATCTTGTTCAGCTCCTCCTTCGATGCCGTCTTTATCTCGTCAAGCGTAGCGTAACGTCGTCCTTTCATGGGCCTCTTCAGTTTAGGGAACAAGAAAAAGTCACAGAAGGCCAGATCTGGGGAATACGGTGGCTGCGGCATCATTAGTGTGTTGTTTTTGGCTAAAAAGTCGCGCACAAGCAACGATGTGTGAGCAGGGGCGTTATCGTGGTGCAAAAGCCAATTTTTGTTCTTCCACAAATCCGGGCGTTTCTGGCGGATTGCTTCGCGCAAATTGCGCATAACTTGCAGGTAATATTCCTTATTGACCGTTCTACCCTGTGGCAAGAACTCATGATGCACCACGCCCCTGCAATCGAAGAAAACTGTCAGCAAAACTTTCACATTCGACCGAACTTGGCGCGCTTTTTTCGGTCTTGGTTCGTGCGGCAGCTTCCATTGAGATGATTGAACTTTGGTTTCCACGTCATAACCATAAACCCACGATTCGTCACCAGTTATGACCCTCTGGAGCAAATTTGGGTCGTCGCGGACAGAGTCCAACATCTCATTAGCAATGTTCATGCGATGCTGTTTTTGGTTGCAATTGAGCAATTTTGGTACAAATTTCGCGGCGACCCGTCTCATGCCCAAATCATTGATAAAAATCGAATGGCACGAGCCAATCGATATGTTCAGGTCCTCAGCAACTTCTCTAACGGTGATTCGACGATTGGCCAATATCATTTTCTCCACTTCATTAATTTTTTCGTCTGTTGTTGAAGTGCTCGGGCGTCCGGCACGCTTTTCGTCGTTCACATCTTCTCGGCCTTCTGAGAACATTTTGTACCACCGATAAACGTTGCTTTGGTCCAAGGTAGCTTCTCCGTATGCCACAGTCAACATTCGGAATGCATCCGCGCACTTAATTTCGTTTTTCACACAAAATTTGATACAGGTTCTTTGTTCCATTTTTTTGAATAGGTAAAAATCGAAGACGATCCAAAACACGTGCAAGCAAAGCAGCTGTCAACAATTAAGTGAACATTCAAAATGGCCGAGCTTGTCGACATAAGTGAGAGACATGAGTACCAACATAAAGCCACAAAAAGATCGAAATTCGAATATACGTAACCCGCGAAAATTCAAAATTCGCGATAGTTTTTGAACACACCTCGTAAACATTTCTTCGCTAGAGGCAGTAGTTTTCGAGTTATTAACAAAAAACTGAAAAAGGGGACCTTTAGAGACCCCTCCCCCCCTTAGCTCCACTCCCACCCATCAGTACTTTTAGTATTTTGTTAAGGACACCTTCCCCTATAACTGTGCCAAAATTGGCTTCTACATGAATTATTTCCGCTATTTGGCTCTTTTCGGTCTTCGTTGCCTGGACTATAAAGTAAATTTCAATACGTGCACTTACTTTTTCACTCTAATCACAGTTCACGGAGAAGCTTTATTTCTTTATTTATTCATGAGATGTTTATGTTGTACATTTCTTCGTATATTTTAATGCACTTATTTATACTCAACCGCTTTTTTGTTGTCAACCAATCCTGCACCTACCACCTCCACTAAGCTACCCGAGGCTAGCTTCTTATCCAACCGTGCCGTGGCGCCCGAGTGAACCGTTCGTTTCCGGATTAAAGAGCCGTGCCGTCGCCCACCCCAGAGCCGCAGGCTGCGGGGACGGCGTCACAAAAGATACCATTTTGAGAGAATGTCCAGAAGAAAGAAGTGCAAATAATGAAAATTTTTATAAATAATGGTCATTCAGTTTATGATGGACTAATATTAAAAAATGATACCAGCTGAAAAGAGAAAGAAGTTATTAGAGTGGGTCACTTGAGTCATAAAGGTACGCAAGGAACAATAAGATTTATTAAAGATCATGTTTTCTAGCCAAAAATGTCGAAAGATAGAAGAAAAAGTAAGAAGGTGTAAAGTATGTCAAAAGCTTCAAAAAGATAATTCAGCAGAGAAAATCTGATGATAATTTACATTGCAAAACATTATTCCAAATAAATGTAATTTATAATTGGCGAGAAGATCGCTTGTAGCTGCTTTCTCGTGTGAGTAGTGTGTCAACATGACTGTAGCCGCGGCAGATCGGTTGATGTGCTGAGTATATCTGTAAAAACAAAATGTAAAACAAGAAAAATAAAGTGCGAAACAGTGAAAAACTAATGTTGATTATTCCCTGGATGTCTTCTCACACGGTGGTGGTCCTAAAATCTGTTTCTACGTCGCTGAATAGGTAAGTGGTAAACATGTGCTTAACAACAGTGAGTTTTCAATTAAAAATGTTCTAAATTCCAGTATTCTAACTGACATGTGGCTCTATCTTGGCTTTCTATAATGATGAGATGCAAACTTTGTAAGATATACAGGCATCGTGTGCTGCTGTATTGTTGCAAACGTTGTCATAAAGTAGGAATACTTTTTGTGCGACTTTGTGTTTACTACTGCGTTTGGAAACTCACTGCTGGCATTGTTGTGGAATATTCTTGGTACAGGTACGTATACGTTGTGTATATATAGCCTCGTTATGCACTATGTATACCCTAGGAGCGGGTTTTGCGTGAAGATATGCTTTATTGTGATACTGGACAGCGGACAAGGCGCAAAACTCGTTGTAGCGTGGTTGGTCGCAGCACAGAGAATTCACCGGAAGCTGTGCGGTTGTTGTGGGTGCTTATATGGTTCACAAAAACTTATGGAAATGGAAGAGGGATCATATATGGTCATGGTAGTAAACCAAGTGATTCGTCACATTTTATATCCCTTATAAGCTTCATGTGCAACTGGTATTATAAATATAATATAATTTGACTAATATACATTTGAAAAGAGCTATTATTTCGACAGAATTACAATTTATTTTGAAATAACCGAAGATAATACTAGACAAGTTTTAAAAAATAGTTTTTTATGGTACAAATAAGAAAGACATATTTTACTCACATTAAGTGAACAATTTTTCATGAGTGCAAAAATGTTTTTTCTGTTTCGGAATTGGAATGACAGATTCCAGCACACTTATATGCTACTCGCTACTCCTCATAAGTTCATCCTAAATACGATTTATTGTCAATGTTTTAATTTAAATTACGTTTAATTAAACGTTTAATATAAGATAAAATCCATATTGTATATAGTAAAATGATTATTCTTTAATACATTTACCGAAAAAGAAACCAAATTTAATTTTTAACTATGTAGAAATTAAATTAAATATGATTTTTTTTTTCTCTTAGGACGAATTATTATGACGATGGGCTTGTAGAAGAATCTTCATTCTTAAAAGACTTTTGGTGTCATTTTGTTATTTGGGATTGGTATAATTGCCCTAAATGCACAAAATATCTTGGCAACGGACAGATTAAAAACATAAATCCATTTAGTTATAGAAGTAGGTAGAAGGAGTGCTAGGCTATAAGCTTGATGATACGCGGGGATCACATGTATTTGTTAGGCGGTATGTTAGGACAAACCCGCGGATAAACCTAAAAAAAGGTATCTTGCATTGAACGTAGCGTGTTTGTGCATTGTCTGTGATGGTAGTATTAAAAATGACATGCTGATATGATAGTTGAAACTAATGTATATACCAATATATAAATTAAATCAAGGCCACCTAGAAATGTTTTTCTCGGTAATAAGGTCATAAAGAAGATTCAACAATAATCCTACTAGCAGACAGATAAAAATAGTTCATTTTGAACTATGTCCACTAAACGTCGTAATTATATTCCACTTGAAGAAACAAATATACTGCATGCAAGTTCTTCAAAACAAGAAACTAATGCTATAGTTATTATAAATAAATAGTTCCAATAATAAAAGTAGAATAAATCTTCAAGAACATAAATATCTGTATTAACGAAGGTACTGACCATATGTATGAAACAAATGCCCAAAAATTAAAACAGAATATAGTACTTATATTATTGCATAGGTATATTACTTGTTTTGCTGTAAAATTGTTAAATATTTAAAGCGCAAAATTATATTTAATAAATATTTGAATTCTTTAGACCAATATGCAGATACAACTGAAAAAGAACACTTTATTATTTAGTCGTAAAGTTATTGGCGGACTAATTTACCCTTCGCAGGATGTTATTAATATGGTCATCATTTAAATAAAAAATATTCAGTCTTGTTTTCAGTGTCACCTGTACTTAAATATTATTATTATATTTTACAGATTTAAATATACATGTTTTTGATCAAAGTCGTTTTGAAAACCATATCTTTAATTTAATACATATATTACAAAAAATATATAAGATCTTTCAATAAGCTAATATTATTTGAAGGCTGGTAAGATAATTTATAGCCTTTTGTTAAATGAAATATACGTATTTTTATTTTACATTGTTTTCTATTATAATAATCAAAATACCTAGCATTTATGAGCATTATTTATTTTTAATTTGGTTCGTTCAAAGACGGCTGCCAGCTGTACCACCCGTTCCATGTTCCATGCTACACACATCCATATTTCAGACTCCCTCTCTCTATTATAACCTGTATTTGTAATTCAATGCACAAATCACTGTTACCAATCTTACTATTCCGTCAAAAAATTTCCTTGTAAACAATTTTTATAAAGAAATAATGTATGTAAATAAAACCCGAAACACAGAAATGGTATACATAGTTAACACCCACACTTGCTACTACTAGCTTGTGCGCCCTTTAACCTTTTGTTATTTTGTTTGTTAAATTCCATAGCTCTTGCTATTTCTGGGGTGATTTTCGACGTTTTCTTACCTAATTTCTGCCGTTACAAAGCATGTAAAATTAATCTTGCATATAGATTTTCATGCAAATTTTTTTGCTCTCCAACTTTTGTTGAAAGCTTTTTTATCTAAAATAATTATGGAAACAGAAAATTAAAGAAGTATGATTTTACATGTTAAAAGTCCTATGTTCGGTTGTATCGGGCTCTATTCTATATATAACGAAGTTATATCGCATAATGTATATGCAATTATGTTAAAGTGCTAGAATATGAAATTTATGTCAGTAGGTTAGTTACACAAGTAATAACATTACGTAGTTAATAAAGGCAAATAGTTGTACAACACTCGGGCGAATAACGCATGCAATTATTAAGTCACAGTGGAAGCGTGTCTTCCACATTAATGGCAAACAGTGTAGGATGAATATTTCAGGTGTATAGTGGCGAAGTAATTATGTACGGTACGCAATCCGTTGTGCTGTGCGACACACTTGGACACCTTACAAGTTGCTCGGGAGCTCAGGTTCCCTGCGATCGGGAGCTCATGAAACGACTTCATCAACTCCATACTAACTTTCTTAATTTGTGCAATCATTGTACCCAAAGGGACCTACGCTCTATTTACCAAAGCGATGAAATTCGAATAGGGACAAATGATTAAAGAAATTTATACACATTCCGGTAGTTTGATTAAATTTTTGTTGATAGTTTATTTTAATTAGAAGCTGATAAGTAAATAAATTCGAAAAGACCACTTTAGTTAAAATTGTTGTATATTGCCATTGTACTTATTTTTATGCCCGTACAGCCGACCAGCCATTTTACTTTAAATTTTCAAAAAATAGTCAAGTTTAGCACATCAAAATCAAAGATGGTTCTGTTAAAATTAAATAAAGATTGATAATACTAGTTTGTAACGTTTAAATAATAAAAATAAAATTATTTTATAGGAAGGGAACGCCTTGGTTGTGGTTTACACCGTGACAAATTATAAGCTGACCAAATCTTAATTATACCAAACATTTAGGGTGGATTTCATGAAAGTGGGTTAACCCTGCAGTTACGCTAACTCAACGTTACGTACACAGAGAGTTACCAGCCTGTTTGACAGCTAACCTTGGATCAAAGAATAACTCACCGATTTACACGGGTTAACCTACGAATAGCAAATTGCATATGGCCGATAGTTTTCATCCCGCGCCCATATTTAACACAAGAAAGGAAAGTATTAACAAAATTACATTTTTGTGTTAAGTATGAATGGTATGAATCGTGAAATGACTGTCGACCATATACAATTTTCTATTTGTGGGTTAACCAGTGTAAATCGGTGAGTTAGTTGTCAAACAGGCTGGTAACTCTCTGTTTGTGTACGTAATCCTCGGTTAGCGTAATTCAAGGGTGATTTAGTTATATTTTGGTAAGATTGTTAAATGAACATTACTTATTTAAAAGTATGAAATAAATACAAAAATCATGCATACAAATTAGTTTTATACAAAATAACTTACTTTAATTACGTTACCTATTGTGAACTCACATAATCTATCTCCTCAACAAACAAGCATTGAAAATACGGAGATTGTGCATGCGTAATTTAGTAATTGGTCTTCATACGTTTACAAGGGAAAAATGTAAAAATGTCTTATTCTTATTCTATGTTTTAGCGATATTGCTATAGCAAATAAACAACAATAATTGCGTACACTAATTAAAACATGAAAATGACAGGCTTTACATTTGATTCTATTGGTTAAAATTTATAGTAACTTTGCTAAGACTTAACAACTTCCTTAAAAATAGCGCTAATTGTTGTCTTTTGTCTATAGTTTGACACATCACATGTTCTTTCTGTTATAGGTACTAGCATTGAAACTCATCTGACTGTGCTTGGATCTGGTGTGTAAATGTTTACACGGAGTGTACTAATTAAATAGTAGTAATATAGTAATATAGTAATAATTTAGTATTTGGCCAGCTTAGCAAGATATCGATGTAAACAGAGCCATTATATAAATATTTCGGTCAGCATTTAAAATATGTATGGTTACATTTCATAGCTTTCATTAGTACTAACACAAATAACAGCTTTAATTCTACTGGTTATTGTACCTACAAATCCCGCTTATTCTTATTAAAAATAGGTCGATTCATTTATTAACCCTTCGGCGGGCGCGCAGCGGCATTTTATGCCGCAATTTTTCTTTTTTACATATATCACATTTATTTTTATTTTCATAACTATGCCCTTTCTGGTATTCTTAAATGACTATTATAACAACGCATACTACACAAAACCGGTGAGTTGTAACCATAGGTCCAGTAGTATTCAAGCCGTAAAAGGGACAACTACCAAATAGCGGCACTCCGTGCCGCAACGCGACTAGTCATGTAAGTAATGTGTTTCAGAATTTTACTTTTTTATTTGAATGATTTTAAATATTCTCATGAATGTTATAACATCGATATAGTGTAAAATAACTTTACTTAAAAAAATAATTATTTTAGCAGTGGAAAATTCTCAAGAAGGAACCTCAAATTTAAATTCAAACCTGTCACCATGTGGTCGAGGTAACAAAAGTGCCGGTCACTTTTATTTTTTAAATAACTTTCAAACCGTAATCCCTCAAAAAACCAGGATGGAGGTGAAGACCCACCCTCTTATCAAATTTACGGGGTTTTGTAAGAGAACATATCTTACCACACAACATTAAATGTAAAACTTAGAATACAATAATGTATAACGCTGAAGATGGAGGTTTTTGGACCTCCGAAACGTCCAAATAAATGTTAAAATCAAGAGAATTGTGAACATGAATTATCCCTCTTCTCGACACCTTGAGAAGGCGAATTAAGTTCGACATTTAGTATTTATTGTAATAAGAAATATATTTAATTATGTTTTTTATATTATTTTATAAATAAATTTTGTTTTTTTGCATTAAATTGTAGTTATTTTTACTTGCGGCATAAAATACCGCAGCGCGACCGCTCATGTGATTTTCAAAAGCGCGCCCGCCGAAGGGTTAAAGAAAAAATACTTGTACAAAATTCATATTTGCGTACAAGTACCAGTACTAGTTATTGTACCTACAAATTCCGCTTATTCTTATTAAAAATAGGTCGATTCATTTCCTAAAGAAAAAATACTTACATAAAATTCATATTTGCGTACTTAAGTACCATGTACCAAGTTCCAAGTACCATAATATTATTATTTCTAACTACGAGTTCCTGGATCTCCGATCTCACGACTTCTTAAAAATGTGATTAATTTACTCCAATATTCATATCATTTGCCTATCGTAACGGAATAATGATATTGATACAATGTAAAATTATTGTGTATATTAGTTTAGTTTTTCATTCCCTTGTTTTTATTACTTACTTGTCATTTTAATATGATCGAAATGTCACCAAGAGCAGAAACCGTAGCTTCCATGGACGTATTACTGAAAATTGAAGAAGTCATTGTTGCCTAACAGGATACCTAAAACTATATTTTAATAATCCGACTCTAAATAAAATAATTCATAATTATACATACAAAATAACGGGAACATTACAATTATCTAAAAAAAAGGACTTTTTCGGGTCGGTTCTGCAAGGTAGCTTTTAATCAGTCGCGAATCTAAACTTCGTTGACTGCAGTGGCTTAGCAGAAGCGGTGTAAAAATTTTTTTGTTCAATGTCAAGTACCTTTACCTATATGAAAGGAGCAATTTTTTTCTGAGATGAAAAGTTGATTTTTTTTTTAGTTTATTCACATAAGGTTTTGTTATTTTATTTCGTGAGAAGGAGTTTGGAACACAACGCGAAGTGGAGTGCTCAAAACCTGTTTTTCTATCCGTTATTACCAGGGTAATTATCCCCATTTAACACTAGTTAGCGATCTTCTTTTATCACCAGTCATAAGAGTTATTTGTAATATCTGTACATAATGCTAGTCTTTAATCACTAATGGATCAGATTAAAACACGAGTGCAGAGAGGATTTTAAGACTCGTGAGTGACTAAAGATACACTTTACTATATAAAATATAATCCAATAAGTATATAAAAAAACTATTTTTATTTATTAATTAGAATCACAGTATTAAAAGAGAAGCTTGCCATGATAACAAAATATTCACTCTGGTTTTGCAAAATTAGCGTGATTTAATCTATTGTTCCTCGACAACCCGTGACTAATGAAAACTTGTAACTAAACAACCGATTTGCAAACTTAAAACTGGCAACTACTTGTAAAGATAAAGTTTACGTGCTATCATAGATAAAATAACATTTTTAACCCTAAAAACAAACATTAAAAAGACTACTTTTAACAATTTTGTAGAAAAATTATATTATGCAAATAAACTTAATTTTTAATTCATTTATAATTATTAGAAATTTTTAGTGGCTCAGAAAATTTCTACAGTGAGTCGAGACCCTGTAAATAGAGCCAAGATCCGACACTGCTATTAATAATTGAAGTAAATACTAACTGTAAGAGTTGAATTTTTATGAAGTTTTTGATTTTCATATTGTGCCAAAGGGCTAATGGTCTCGATAGGAAACAAATCTAGATTAGAACATATATATTTCAGTACTGGTATTTCATGCTCTTGGAACCACGTCAGAATAATTGTTGCCATATGACACGGTGAAAGATAAATTCTCCTTTGGCCGTTTCACAATTCGAGATCTAGGGTACAAAACTTACTTCAAGACTATGTACTTCAAATAATACTCGTATTATGCTTGTCAAAACTCAGTGTTACTTAAGTCGTTTGTCGGATGTCGTACGTGTGGGCGAAATTTTGCGATAAAAGTTTTCAGATGTCGGTTGCCGGTATCGGATTGCATATTGGTAATTTCCCATCTTTGTAGGACAACGACACTGACCGACACGACGACAGTAACGTAAAAATAAATATGTATATCATGTATAACAAAATAGTGGTTAAATAAATAAATAAATAAATATAAATATATCACGGCATATTACCTATTTCTGAGTAATGCGTTGTACACATATTTCATTAATTATGATGACATATTTTTACCATGCGGGCGTTTACCATGCGTCTTCTCACGGGCTCTCATTGCTGGCGTAGAAAGTGCACCACAGGGGTCACTTTTGTGCCATTTAAAATTCGAAATATTTAGCGTCGGCCAGGATAGTAGTTTATATGATAAAAGAAACAAAATATAAAAAAATTCAAAAATGAAAAAGATATTTGGCCCAACATCAACGATAATATGACATTTTATCCACCATAGTGTTGTATGTTTTTATCTTCTCTCTTGCATCAGTCGTCGTAGTTTTATTATTTGAAGCTATATAGCAATTAAAATAAATTATAAGAGATATAAAATCCATAACTTCACTCAAAAGTAACAGTTGGTTACGGCACCTTGCGACTATTGTAGAAAGCAATGTCAGGGAGCTGCTAACGTCAAACGACTTACGACAAGCGACAATTGATCAACAACTCAATTGCAGAACAGACTTTAGCGATGTAGCTAAATTTGAAACTTATGTCTAAATAATTTTCAATTTTACTCCGGTTGGAGTAAATCGTGGGATATGAGTACCACAACATGTACCTACTCAGCCAAATTATTAATATTTAATTATATTTCGTTCTATAGTTAGATACTATTTGTGTACTGTATCTGTCATTTCAGTTCATTCCAAATAGAGGAATCTGCAAGTATGTGCGGTTTTCAACAAACGGATGCCGATAGTATGTATGCTCGGGGAAACGAAGCCATTTGCCAAACACAAATAGAAATTTGCTACATGAATTCAATGCATCAGACAAGACTTCTCTCTGAATATGAATTCATGTTACAGTCCGTAGCTCAATGCAACATTCTTTAAATTTACATAAGTCATCATGGTAGAAATACACCGAAAATAGAACTCTTACTGTTGAATATTTCATAGCAAGTTGTCGGATAAATCTGTGAAATATTAATATTTTAGATTTTATACTTATTGCAACTAATACACGCGTATAATGTACGAAATCAAAATAAAATGCAAAAATAATAAAAAACATCAATTATAAAAATTTGTTTCTCGTGAAAATAAAAAAATCGATCATAATATGAAAATTAATGTGTACCTTGTTACTAATAATTCGACCAATACAGTTACATATATCATTTTGAAATGAGATTCTTTTACTAAATAAATCAATATCATTATAGCATTATATACGTTTTTTTTTTTAATTATACGTAAGAAATTATCATGGGAATCAGTTTTTACAGATTGTTTTCCCCTAGTTTTGACTGATAACGATATGTATCGATAGAAAGATAAAAAAAATCTGCATTAAATTACACCAAATTCATGTAAATTACGTAATATTTTAGTCCCATAAATTAATTAATGCAGCCATGGCATATGAAGAAAAAGATAAACAAATGTTTCACATTTTATGTGTCAGAATTCGTTAACTATAATATTTTCTTTTAATTTCCTGTTAATATTTTAATTTGAAATTGTTTGCGCGCTTCCAATATCACATTTTTAAAGCATATATGTTACGCCAGGTTAAGCGCTATAACCATTATAATATACCTCACCACAAACTTGGTATGATTTATATTTTGATTATATTATGCTGTGTAAACTATTTACAAATTTAGTTTATGTACTAAAATTGTATATTTTGTGGATATTAGGATATTCAACGCTAATAAAATAAAATAAAAAAAAACACAATGAATAGTTTAATTCTTCACACACAAGTGAAAATATAAATAGAGGTATGTACATATAGACTGTAACAATATTGTCATAATAATAAATAAATTTTATTTTTCAATACCAGTCCGAGATACGCCGTTTTATCCAAATTGCTATAAATTCAAACGAACAAGTATAGTAAAATTTTTGAAAGAAGTCCGATCAAGGCCATCTACGAATTGTATCTATGAATTAAGATTTTATGCTGTCAAATTTAGTAGTGCCTTTTACTTAGTTTTTATGAGGGTATATAATATCTTGTGTACCTCATAAAAACTATGTAAACGACACTACTAAATTTGACAGCATAAAATCTTAATTCATAGATGCAGTTCGAAGATGGCCTTGATCGGACTTCTTTCAAAAATTTTACTGTAGTCTGCTTACATGTGTTACCACTACTGCGTGGGGTTAATTAGTTATACAGAAATATTTTACTACTAACACACTAGTTATCATAATCAAAGTATACCACCTTTTCTTAAATACTATAGTATCGATGGTTTTTTTTTTAAAGCAAAACAGTTGTAACTCCATTTTTTGTGAAAATTAAGATATCGACTATCGTCAATAAGACTATTTTTTTCTTTAAAATTGAAAAAAACTGTGAAATGACGTGATAAAAATTGATTAAAAGTTTCCATTGTTTTTACCCCCACCACTCTTCTATCACCAAACAAACTGTATTGTGAAAAATCTGAAAAATATACAAATATCCTACCGGTATCGGATGTATTTTGTCTCGATCTCCAAAATCATTCTCAACGGGTAGAGAACACTTACGGCCCTTTTAATACCTAAATAACTAAGGTATGATTGCAACTTATGTAGAAAACGTAATTCTGAAACTCTGTTTTAGCAATATAACTAAAAATTGTAATCAATAGAAACAAAAGTAACGCCTGTCATTTTCGTTTTATTCAGTGCTTAACCAATAATTATTGGTTAGTTGTTATTAGCTATGTTGCTTAGTTAGAAACTTTGTTAGAGGGTGATTATGTTTCGAACTCATACACAATGGCTGCTACCATGAGCCTTGTTTTGAAAACGTTTTAAAAATGCGAAATTTCAATACACTCAAACCTGTTTTTACAAGTATTATTTTTACACGATTTGGAAAGAACACGTTTTATATAGAAAATCGCCAATTTTATACCGTATTTTCTCAAAACTTTGAATTTATAGAAAAAAAATTCTTATGACTATTTTAACACGTTTTTTACACGAATTCTTTTAAAAAAAATGTTTTGAAAAAAACGTTCTTTAAACATAAAGGTTGAAATTTGGCATTTTCAAAACAGTGGTTTCCGAACAAGGCTTGTAGTACCAATTTATGCAATTAGAATTTATCTTTTTTCAATAGTCTCGAATATTATATTTTAATTTCCTTTATAGTTTTCTTATTATAACTTTAAATGCTTATTCGAAGATTACTTTTCTCATGAAATACAAGTTAAAACAATATTTTAATAAAGTTTATTGTAATGTTGTAGCTTTGTGCATGGAAGAGAACATTTTAATATTGAATTATGTAATTATGCGCATTGTGTGCATTCAAGTAAATTAAAATTCAAATCTTTTCTCATTATGCACTTTACTCAATTGTCTTTTCATTCGATGGAATATTGCATTCCGTACATTTTCCTTATTAAATACTCAATATTTATTTCATTATGCAAAACTGTAGTTTTAATGAAATTTTCTGGAAGAAAATTGCAATAGCTCACAATTTATAACTTTACCCGAGATCCTTTTTTCATGAAATTGGAGTCAAGAGGAGCTTCGAAATTGATTACTTCTTAGCCTGGGAGATCCTTTAGTTTGGGAATTATGAAAAATGAGTTCAGAAAGGTTAATGTTAACAATTAATAACATCTGGGATTATCTCATGATTCTTATAATAGGAAGACAAATGTATCTACTTCTAAATCTCCTATTTTTACTTCTTCCAATTTTCAATAAATCCGTACTATCATGTGATTCATAACCACCAAGGTATTATTACCAGTGAAATACTATGTTCATAAAATGAGTTATTCAGTAAAGCTCATATCTTACTATTCATCATAATTAAAACACTATAAATATTTCAACCATAGATAGAAAGAGAAAAAAAAAATCAATTCTCAAGATTTTTTGTTTGTCTCTAAGGTACACCTGAGTAAGTGCAACCAAAAATTTCAGTAGTTCAATTTGTAATTTATTATCTTAACGAAGGAATTTACTGAAATTTTGAGGGCATACTGCCAAGTTTATTTAGAAATGATATGTATAAAAGCATAACAAAATATACGTAGATTTTTTATTATAATTTATTTTTCCACAAGTCAATGGTTTACGCTATCCCAGAAATTTGGGGCAAGTGTAAATCCCGTGTCTTAATTACTGGAAATGCAAGGAAACTTTATTGGGGTAAGTGCAAATTAAACACCAAGAGACATATCATAATTTTTTAATAATAAAATATATTAAATATATATTTTGGTCAAATGTGATGTTGAAATGAAATTTCTCTCTTTTATAAATATTTAGAACATGTAAGCAGTGTTCAACTTCAAATTTACTTATAATTGAAACATGCTGGGTATTATTATACTCTGCAAACAATATGAAAGTGTATTAAAATTTCCGCTGGGGTATATGTAGCTTACCAGGTTTTACAATTGCCCCAATCGAGATTTGCCTTGTGGCAAATATAAATTTAAATAAAAATTCTTACCGATTCAAAGAAAATTGTGTCATTTCTTGTTAAACAATACCATTAGCAAAGTATTTGCCGAAAACTGCAATGAAAATATGACAAGTTTTTAACATATACAAATATTTATCAAACACAACAGAATTATGCATTTAAGTGTCGAGGCAGCTGAGCTGCAACATCTAATGAAATGTTTTTCCACGTTTGCGTTTGAGTTGTCAATAGGTAAAAAAAATTGGCACAACGTTTAGCTCACTAATAGACTACTGGGCTATTAGATGGTACTACTATAACAATATTTCAACATGCAGCACAGACCAAAATACACTGCAGGTTACCTTATATGAATTACATATATTATTATTTCATCGTATACCTTCTTATTATTATTTAAAAAAAATATGTACACATTATTGACGTGATAGTTTTCTTTTCAATAATTATAGTGGTTAAATTACAAAGAAAAATTATACAATTATCGGGTTTTTGCATGTTTAATAATAATAATTACGAGAAAAACACACATAATAAGTAATTAAGTTTTAAATTGTAAAAATAGTGGGCGATTACTAGGCGTAAAAATGTATATAATTTTATATAAATTTTGTGGCCGTGTGACTGAATGCCTGATCGAATATCTAAGGCTCCCGGGTTCGATTCAGACCGACATTAAAATCTAATTTTGAATAGCACAAAAGTAAGATCTGTGGTGCACTTCGAAGTGTACTCTTCATGACAGCAATGATTACCCGTGGGGTAGATCATATCATTATCATTGATGTGTACAAAGCAGATTAGCACACCCAGCGAAGGGTAAGTAAAAGCAATAGAGACACATTTATTTAAAAAAATAAAAAAATTCTATGTTAAAGCTTTTGTAAAATCCAAATATTATTGTGACTGTT
Organism: Ophonus ardosiacus; assembly: GCA_943142095.1. Classification (NCBI taxonomy): domain Eukaryota; kingdom Metazoa; phylum Arthropoda; class Insecta; order Coleoptera; family Carabidae; genus Ophonus; species Ophonus ardosiacus. Next base: position 39,753,387 of record OW964823.1, read on the forward strand.
CTAGATCTAACAAACCACTGTATGTGATAATAAATAAAAATGATATTTATTATACGAGTGCCGATTGTAACATATGTATATCACGAAAGAAAAAGTTTAGCTACGATGCCCGCAAGACGAGTGGATATTTTTCTTTAGTGACTAATTTGAATTGAACAGGAGTATAATACGTTTTATCCATCACTTTTTTTTAAACTTCTTAAATTATATGAGTAATTAGTATTAAATAACCAGTAACTTATAATTAATATGTAATTTGGCTCACACTAACTTAATTTAACCTAATCTGATCTAAATTAACCTCAAAAACTAATCTAAAACTTAACTGTTTTAAGTAGATAAGTAGTTATTATAGGTACCTCCTTAACTTTAATTGAATTTTTTTTTTATAATTATACCCTTTATAAATGATGTTTGTTCGATATTGAAGTTTATTGAAACGCAAAATTGCTGGGTGAGATTAAATATAAACAGCCAGGGTTTTGCCTGAATTACAAACAGAAAGGGAGACAAATCATATCTTTCCGACAGAGCAAATCAAAATATGAGCAGCGATGAATGCGGTAACGTGGGTTCCCAACAAAAAAGGATAACAAGTGATTGGCACCGTGAAAATAAAAGAAGAAGGCCAAGCAATCGATAATCTCCGATAATGCAGGCACACAACTCACGTTCCACTTCACACAAACACAAACGTGGGCTTCTCTTTGGAATGGGGAGTTATACGAACGTAAACAAATACACGTCCGTTCCCCATGCCATGCAACATGCATACCACACCTACCAAATACTAAACAGGGTTGTATTAAATAAATTCACAATTAATTTCGTACGAGTACACGCATGACCGACTTGTACGGTGCATTAGTATGGGATCAAGTGCACAAGACAAAATAATTTGTCAGATGCGAAAATATAGATTTGCACCAGACACAATTTTTAACTATTCATTTTCATTCGTTACTAAATTATTAATATAGTTACGTGATTTTTTCAGGTAATTATTTTTAAAGTTATTTTAATTTTTCCAATTAACTAGCAACGCTATTTTGTATTTATGATTTTCTAAGAGCTTGTCTATGGGACGGTACGGCAGTTGGACAAATGAGTAGGTTATGTTTGCTCGCACCTATAATCTACGCGCAGTATGCTTCGTTCTTTATTTCGTATTTCATACATGAACATCAAATTGAACGAGAAATGTACGTTTATATTTATTTGGGTTTTCTATGTAATTACCAGTAGGTAAACGTATGATATAAAATATTGTATCTACCTTTTCATATTACCTTGAATACAGGTGTTAGGAAAAATAGGGACAAATAACAATTATATATATTACTAAAAAAATAGATTTATAGTTTAAATTATAAAGTTAGAACCGCAGTAATATGCCACTTTGTGCTGTGAAGAGATCCTGATTTCTATTTGGTTAAATAGTGAAGAATTAAGAAAAAAATATTTATATTTAAATTCCTCAAATGCACAAATGTCAAGGCAAACTAATAATTGATTCTGAGTATATTAAAATATCATAATTAACTGTTATTAATTATATATAACAGATGAAAATATTACGCCAAATTTCCGGAAGTACATTAATAGACAGAGAAAGAGTGAAAACATAAGACAAAAATGCAAAGAATAAAGCGTCAACGACTGGGTACAAGTAGAAAAATTGAAAGGGACAACCATATCGACAGAGAAGGTGGCAGAGGAAAGAATAGTTAAAATAACACGATATACGAGGGTTGTACAATATTTATTGCCCCCAGCATAAGTGGGCTTTGAAATATTGTCTTCATAACAACAGCAATTGTTTATTGTGTATCTGTCAAATGAAGTGCCAAATTTAATTATTCTAGTGTTAATAATTTACAAGGCTTAATAAGATGTCAACAAGATGGGTACCCCGAATATTGGCACCCGAAAAAACCCAAGAGAGAGTCACTTCCTCAGAAGCTAGTTTGGCGTTGTTTAATCAAAATCCAAACAGATTTTTTGCTCGCTTTGTAACAGTCGATGAAACGTAGATTTACCACTTCGATCACGAGTCGACATTTCAAAGTATAGAATGGCGACATCAAAATTTTCTCCACCTCGCAAATTTAGGTTAAGTTAGATTATGGCTACTGCATTTTGAGATGCTGAGGGAATTTTAATGATTGATTATCTAGAATGCAGCCAAACAATCACTAGTCAGTATTACGGAACATTAATTGCTAAAGTTCGTGGTTGCATTACATAAAAGAGAAAAGGAAAATTTTCCCTTGGAATTCTGTCTCATCAGGACAATGCTCAAATTCATAAAAGTCTTGTTTTCATGAACGCAATTCACGATGTCGCTTTCAGATTTGTTGCATCCCCCGTATTCATCCAACCTAACGCCTAGTGATTTTTGTTTATTTTTTAAGCTAAAGGAAAGTACACAGGGAAGAAATTTTGAAACCGACGAAGCTGTTATGGCAGCAGTTTAGAGCTTCATCTGCGATAAAGACTCCGGTTAAAGACAATATAATATTTACTTATCAGGCAAATATAAGGCTCACGCTAGAATTATGGAGAATACGAAATTCAAGTACGTTTAAAATTCCAAATGGTATGTCATTTTCATTATACCAAATAAGTTTATTCTACTGTATTTAATGCAGAGAAGATATAAAAGTTTCCAATTTTTTGTTTCTGATTGGCAAAGATTAAGTTAATGTACACACACTGTCCTACTTTCGCACCTTTATATCCCACGTCTTACTTTCACAGTTAAAAGTGTCATCTACGCCATGCGTATACGACAAAGGTGCTAGATAAAGTTTAGTAGTTCTTGCATCAGAAACTCATGACATGAGCATCAACTTGAAGAAATAGAGTGTAGTTTTTAGAAATTGTAACAAATATATTTACAATAATAAATATTTTCAGCAATGGACTTTATTTCGTGTCAGTTATAAGAAATTAATATTTCATCAGACAATTGTTATTCTTTTTGGAGTCATAATCCTAACCACATACATCCGGAGACATTGTAATAGGATTCTACGGATCTTAAAATATGTGTATTTACCATAACCGCGATTTACGATTTTTACCACGACCACGATCCCTATAAGTAAAATACATTCCTTACCTGCAGAAACAGAAAATAAAAATTACAGGAAAACTGTATGGAATCTGGATCACTCTGATCACGAAGTACAGCTGCGTATCGACCAACATCTTTCTTTCACAATTTCTCTCATTCGACTCTGTTCCATGCTATTTATCACCGGTTGAGCAGAGTTAGAGGATCGTGTTTATTAATCTGTCAAGCTGAATGTGTTGGTGAGCGCTAGGACCGTAGGGCGTTAGGCTGGGGTTAGTGCACGGGTCACAGGGTCACATCACACCGCTGCTGCATCAACACGTATGATATACTGCCTTCCGTACGATAACACACTCGTATCAGCGAATTATCAACACTTCCCAGGAATCCACAATGAGATGAAATGCAGAAAATGCCCGCATATTACCTACACAAATTAACCTATTTGCATAAACAGATTTCACATACATTATTCACAAATTCATGCAAATATCAGTTGAGTTTTAACAACGTGTATGGCATATGACATGCTATTTACATTATTTCGATTTTCTAGGTTTTCAAATTATTATTGTGTGTTTGTTTTATCTGGAAATACGTTAATTGTTGATATAACAAATATCAAATATTAGCAGTAATAGGTACTAATACAAAATAGGTAAACATAATATATCTCTAAATATATAATGACATTATGACAAACAATGTATGAAGTTCAGAGTTCAGGTAAATAAAAATAAATGCGGTTTCGACAGGAACTATAAAAATATCTTCATAATTTTTTCTCTACGGATAGAATTTTTAATTAATTTTCGATTCTTTTTTTACATGTGATTCTTTATAAAAAAAAATAAATAAACACGGATTTTATTGTTTGTTGATATAACTACCCATTTTGCTTATTTTTTTATTTTTTTTAATAATGGCCTGTGAAGTTTGCTTAAAAATAATGTAGGCTTATGTAATAGTGTTGGTAACGCTACTAGACGACAACCTAGTAGTAAATGAAGAAACTCTTTCGCTTGCTACTTTGACATTTTTGTAAGCATTTTTATTATTATTATTATTATTATTATTATTATTATTATTATTATTATTATTATTGTAAGATTCACTTTTCGGCTGCGTGCCGCTGGTTAGGAATGCAGGCAGAAAGCACTTGACTTTCCAAAGTATAAACACATTCCTAGAAAAATAAACAACGCTCGATCCCTCCAACCCTAGGAGGCTGGATGAATAGGTCAGTTGTGTTGTGACCAGTGTACTATGCAGATGTGTGTAAGTGTCAATAAGACGAGCAGTTTGCTGTAATAAAAGGTGAGTGATTAAACTCACGATCATTCTAATTATTGAACAGGTATGATGATCGGGTGCAAATCAACAGATACTTGATTGATATGTTTATACACTGTTTGTGTATTTGATATGCATGGTATATGTGAAGTATACATTTGTATTATTTGTTTGTGGCCACAACGTGTAGTTATATCCTTATGTCCGAAGGGTTGTCTGGGACAACCCTGGGTCCATAAAGCCTCGTGCTCTGAAGGTGGCTAGGGTACATAGTGGAGAAACACCATGTGGGCCAGGGACCCACAGGCCTCTGGGAGGTCGAACTCTGGGAGTTCAACATGTCTGGGACATGTGTTGGTGGCTATGGTACCGCTAGTAATACTAAATGAGAGGCTGAGATCCACGAGAACGTATGGGACGTTAAGGATAAACCTGGGGTTTATTATAGGTCTGGGACCTATGTGTGATCGTAAGCTAAACTCTCATGATGGGTCTAGGACCCATGGCCTCTTGGAGGTCGAGCTCTGGGAGCTCAACATGTCTGGGACATGCGTGGCGACGGTACCGCTAGTGGCTTAAAGTGACAATTCACAAGGTGCTAGGCCGTATTTAATATGCGGGGCGCCTGCCCAAGTCTGGGACTTGGGAGTAACCTTATTCCTGCTCCCCCTCCTTTCTATTTCATTAGATGATAAGGCATGCCTGTATTAATTGTTGTGATTAGAATGACAACTTATATTTATAACACCTAGGGAAACGCGCCCTAGAGGAGCTGTCCGATGCTGACGAACTCGTGTGCGCGTGAAAAAGAGGACGCCGATAACAGGTCAATAGAAGTGTGAAATGTATATTATATTAATGCATGTATTATCGCCCATATACAATACATAGTTCTATAGTAATTAGCCCAACTCTACATGCAATGAGCTTTAATAGTTCTGACTATCAAGGAAAGAAAAGATTATATTATAATACAGTATGTTTATATCATATCTCTGTCCTATATTCAAGTTAAATACTAATTGAGAAAAAATAATTAATTAAATACCTACCTTTTTTATAGCTTTTATTATTATTATTATTATTATTATTATTATTATTACTTTATTGTACAAAAGTGTACACACTTATTACAAAGATTGTTAATACTGCTAGGATATATTTTACTTTATTTATTATAACAATTACCACTTATTATTTATGTAAATATATGCATATATTATATGTATTTTTGATGTAACATTTGTTTATTTATTATTCCGAAGGGCAAAAACTTCTTAATTTTAGATAATTAATTGTATAACATATATATAGTTTATTTTATGGTTATTCAGATTATCAAACAGATGATAATAATTTGTGGTGGTCAAGAGGTTACTTGGGACGATAATTGGAGTAATGGTTTATATAAAGGGCACTCTATAAAAAGTGATATAAGTATTCTTTCTTTTGTAAATTGCAGATTGGGCGATTTGATGTCGCGTCTAGTTTATATTTGATTTGATTGTGATATATGATTAGACCTTTTTTAAACGACATTCTGATTTGAGCTATTATACGTATTTTTGCAATATTATTTTTTTGGAGTAAGTAGGATTCTGCCATACAGTCATTTTTATTAGTTTATGAAACTCGTTGTATATAGAAGATTCTAGTTTTTGAATATCAGTCTGTTGTAATGTTACATTATAGATTTAGATAATGTCATTTATTTGTCTTTTGTTTATATTCTGCGTCTCCCATAAGTCTCAGCAGCCAATAGTTTCTAGAATCATTTTTAGTTGCAATGTCCAGTTAAATTCTATTTTATTATATTCATAATGGCCTAACTCCAGTAGGCGATTAAATAGTATTTTGGGCAGTCTGTTATCTTCCATGTTTATTATCTTTCTCCACTATAGTAGAGCTCTTTTGAGGATCTCAATTTGTATGTGCTCCATTCGGGTTTCTGTTCCGATCATATATCCTGGTGTACTTCTGGGACAATGTAATAAGGTTTTTATGAATTTTGTTTGGATTGATCCCAAATTGTCCATGTATCTTCACCCCCAGATTTTGACACTGCTGTTGCTATTATCAGGGATTTATATAACTTTTTCTTTTCCAGCCAAGTTTTCGATTTCCCTCTCCTTAGTGTATAATTAACTTATTGCTGTATTTGCTTTGTTCTTAGCTTGCCTAGTTACCTCTGAAAACGTTGCAGAGGAATTAAATTTTGTACGTAAGCAGGTAAAGCTATTAACCTCTTCTATAGCTTCGTTTTTGTACTTGTAGGTCCGTGCGAGGTTCATTTTACGTCCTTTATAAAATCGTAGGATCTTAGTTTTATTTGTGTTTACAATTAATAAGTTTTGGTTACAATATTATTCTAGTATGTTCAATTTTAATTGCAGATCAACAGGAGAATTGCATAATATGACTATGTCTTCTGCGTATGCTAGGCTAAACAAGTCATTTTTTACCATCTATGTTGAGTCCTTTAGCTCCTTTTTCTCTGAAGAATATTTCAATGTCATTAATATATATCGCAAATATTAAGGGGCTTAAAATTTCGCCTTGAAGGACTCCTTCAGTTAAATGTATATATCGCGAGGCGGAATTTTTGTTTTTTACGCATACTTCTGCTGTACTGTACATGTTTTGTATCTTAGAGCTTATACCATTTTCACACAATTTTGACCAAATTTCTTTGTGGTTTAGGGAGTCAAAGGCGCGTTTCATGTCCACAAATATTTTCCATGGTCCCCCTGTTCTTCCTAAAGCCGGATTGGAATTCGTTTAGTATATTACTTTCTTCTATCCATTCTTGTAGCCTATTATTTAAAATTTGTGTGAAAATTTTGGCTATTGAATTCACCAGAGATATGCCTCTATAATTCATTGGGTCTTCAGGATTGCCTTTTTTATGTATCATGCATAGTTGGGTTTTTGCCTATTCTTCAGGGATTTCTTTTTGGTCTAAGATGCTGTTAAAGAGATGTTGCATGTAGTGCCTCCAGTTCATAGGGAGATTCTTATAAAAATATTTATTGACTCCATCACTTCCAGGGACTTTTCCGGGTTTTACTTTGTAAATACTACAATTTACTTCTTCCAAAGTTATGGAGGTGTCTATAAATGGCTGCTGGCAATCCTGAAACCTTTCCTGTACCTCGTTTATTGGGGTGTAGGTTTGTTGAAGAAATTTTTCCAAGGTGGTTATTTCAACTTTATTTACTTTATGTGTTACATAGCTGAGGTATCTGATTACCTTCCAGAATTGAATGTTGTCTTTAACATTTGAAAGTTGTTCAGTAACTTGTTGTTCATAGTTTTCTTTGCTTTCCTTGAGTGCTTTTCGGTATTCTGTTTTGGAGGTGACATAATTCTCTAATTTTGGGTCTATTCGGGGTGTTTTGATGGCCAAGAAACCATGCGTCTTGAATGTCATTCAATTGATAATTTACTTTTAATTTCTCATTGAGAAATTGAATTAGTTTGGTTATTAAATCATCTTTGTATTTATTAATAATAATTTTATTTTGCAAAAATATGGTGTCTTCCATTTCCTGAATTTTTTGTGTATAGCGGTCCATTCAGCGTTAAAATTTTCGACAGTATTTTTTGTTATGATTATTTCACTTTCGATTTTATCTAATTTTTCAAGTTTTTTTTATAATTTTTTTAAGTTTTTCATCCATTGTAGTATAGGTTATATTATTGTCACGGGCAAGGTCCTGTGTTTTGCGCCAAATTTCGCTTGTTTCTAACTTTGATGTGCGTTCAAGCGCTGTACAATTAACCTTTTGATGACCCCTATCCTTGTGATAAACTTATTCTGGGTTAATATATATATATATATATATATATATATATATATATATATATATTTATATCACTTTTATAGTTACTTGAATTCTTAATTGTTACACTAAACTCACTATTTAATTACATGCTTATATTTTTAACTATTTTTTAACAAAACAATGAAACTGAGCGAAAGTCGTATTGTCTTTCTCTAACAATTTAGGGTTACCAATCGTAAGCATTTTTAACTTCTAGTGTTCGGAAGTTATACTAGAATTTCAATGTAACTGTAAAGTTTTAAAATTACTAATCGTACAAAATATGTATGTATGAGTAGGTACTGTTTTGTACCACACTACTTTAATAATTCGAAGAGGTAAAAGCTTGTACCTAGCGACTATTTATTTAAAATACTGAGCCAATAAATAGTAGCATTTAATTTTTGTGACCCAATCTATCAAATGTATAGAATTTAATATGAAAGAATGTTATTGAGCAATAAAAAGTGTATGACTCTCTTGACGACATACATAGTAGAAGTGATTTCTTTTTGGCACACTATGTTTATAAGGCAACGTTCGGGAAGTACTTTGGAACTGTTACATAGTTCTTATACATTGCCGTTGGCGTGTCCAGTATATGACATGAAAGAAAAACGGTCTGAGGAATGTTAAATGCTATCAAAATTTTTGTAAAGCGGTACTACAAGTGCGTTTCTTAATGCAGAAAAAGATAGTTTTCCTAATACTTGTCGGCACAGATTATAGAGCGGTTTGAACTAGCTATGAACGAAATATTATTGAGCGATGCCGTTCTTACGTGAAGAATACTTTGATTCAATATTTCTTAATAATAAGTTAGCCAACGTTTTTTTCTGATCTTTTATATTTAAGAATTTTTGAAGAACCTTTTTTTATTATATTTTTTTTAAAATAATGTTTGAAGAGATAAAGTAATTATTAAATAATATGATGCTAAAATTGTCACGTCAGCATCACTACGGCATAAAAATGAACTGTTAAATTAACGAGATCTTATAGTGCCCGGCTGTATTTATTTTACACAAAATTTATTGTAATGAATATTTCGGACAAAAATTACCACATAATCAGCTAAAAAAAATCTGTTGTGGCCAGCACAAGACCTCTCGCCATTTCCATATTAGGTTGTATAAGTATTATATTGCACTTTGCTGTCGACCCGTCGTTTTATAACAAAACATTACAGAACTTTACCCAAATATTGTTTTTTATTGTATAACATGTCTTCTGCACACATATAATTCTATTTATATCTATTTTTCCCTATATGAGGAAGTTCCTAAATGTCAGATATTTTTCCAGTTCATTAACTAGATTCGCGGTATTTCTGATGGATATATGCATTTTACATATAATTTCAAATATTTAATTAATGAAACAATAAGAAAGATTAAATGTACTTCCCAGAAAAAGCTATAAGAATGTCACTAAAACTGTTGATTTTTGTCACTGACATTGATATCTGCCATTTACAAACTATGTTATAGACTTTTGAATTTGTCAAGTTGTTTCCTTAGTGCCTCAGCCTCTGCGATTTGATTATTCTATATATTATAGTGTCTTTATCTGTAAATCTATACAATATATAATAAAAATTTTAAGTGTATTAGATGGAGAATTTTATGTTCTTCAATATTAGTAGTAACAAAAATTTTCAAAAAATAATATTTAGAAGAATTTTTTTAAGATACTACTACTTCTGGTTGTCCAATTGTTAGCAAAACCTTTTCAGCTAGTTAAACAGGTCTTAAGTCTTATAGTTTTTGAGGAATTGTCCCTTCAACATCCAGACACACACACACACACACACACACACACACACACACAGAGAGAGAGAGAGAGAGAGAGACATTATTTTAAAATGTTATAATCGGCTTCTAGGGATCTTAAATCGTGCTTATTCAGTAAAATCTGGATATGCGAATTTTAGCATGAATCCAATACCTCTCTTAGGGAGAGGTAAAAATAGTAGTCTTCTTCAATTTTGGATTTCATTATGTAACAAAAATTTAGCACTTGAGTTAATTTTTGCCCTAAACATTCAATGTATTAATTTTTTGTCAAAATAAATAAAACCAAATTTAAGGCCTTGTTATTTTATCAACATATCAACTAGGTACCGTGGAATTGGGTGACTTGACTTACAACTTTGGTATTCTTCATTTAATAAAAAATGAAATACTTCACCAATGTCAAAATAAAAATTGTATAAATATGCGAAACTACTCAGACAACAGTATGAGATGATGAATGAAAGGCCCAGGCCAATCATAAATTAAATAAAAATGGTCTGTTCCAAGTCACCCGTTAAATTAGGATACTTGAAATATTGCATATAAACCCAATATAATTTCATTTTCTTAATACTGCAAGGTGAGTTGAAACTATTGTTAAAATGAAAGGCTAACTTAAATACTTTTCTTATACTTCAGTCAAAGACGAGTCTGGTAAACTGCTTTGACTTCTACTCTTACCGAAAAAACCCGTTTTCTGTCTACTCTGTCCTTCTTATCTTTTATGTATAGTAAAATTAAGAATAAATGGAGAATGTATGATGAGTGTAAATTCGGGACATGGAATGTCAGAAGTGTGAATGGCAAAGAGAATGAGTTGATGAATGCAATGCGAATGTACAGTGTAGATGTTTTGTGTGTAACTGAAACAATGAGGAAAGGTTGTTGTGAGGAAGAAGTGGATGGCATTTTTTGTTTGTGGTCGGGAGTTCGAGAGATTGAGCATGCTAAGCATGGTGTAGGTATACTTGTGAGTGAAAGAATGAAGCCGTTTATACGAAATTATGGTTGTATTTCTTCGAGAATTTCTTGGATGAGATTCAAGGTAGGGTATATACGAATCTTCGTTGTGTCTGCTTACGGTCCAACAGAATCTGAAAATGACCTTGAAAAAGATCAGTTTTGGATGTCGATAAATAATGTAATTGATTTGTGTGATCCGGGTGAGAGGGTGATAGTATGTGGCGATTTGAATGGATGGGTGGGTGTAAAACGAAGTGAATCAGAGAATGTGTTGGGACGTTTCGGTGATTGTCGAGTGAATGACAATGGTAAGAGAATTGTTTCATTTTGTTTGGAAAGAAATCTCTTCATTTCAAATACCATTTTTAAACATAAGTTAGCTCACATATACACCTGGGAAAATGTGGTTCAGAATAAACGTAGTGTAATTGACTTTGTAATCTATGATGAGCGTTTGAGGAGTATGATTGTAGATACGCGTGTGAAAAGAGGCGCTGAATTGGGTACGAATGATCATTATTTGGTCGTGTCGCGAATGCGGTTAAATAAATTTTGGCGAATGAAGGAGAAAGGTTCTGGGCAAATGTTTCGTGTGAAATCCTGTGCCCTTTTAAATGAAGATGTTAGGATAAAATTTGTTGATAGGTTGAATGAATCCATGCCTGAATGTGAGCCTAATTATGAATGTAATATAAATGAAGTTTGGAAGAAATTTAAGGATTCCCTCCTTAAATGTGCAAAAGAAGTTTGTGGTGAAAGCAGATTAGGCTGTTGTCCGAAAAATGCGTGGTGGAATGAACAGGTGAAAGAAGCGATTGCTGAGAAAAAGAGGGCGTATTTAAAGTTATTAAATGTTAAGGATTCGCCTGGGAGGTTGCGCGAAGAATGTTTGATAGAGTATAGAAGGAAGAATAAATGGGTGAAGCAAGTGGTGAGAGAAAGTAAAAAACAATTTGATGATTTGTTGAGTGAAAGGTTGACAAATGATTTTAGTACAAATAAACGGTTGTTTTGGTTGAGTGTGAAGAGACTGCGGGGTGGAAGTGGTCGAGTTGTGAAAGCTGTGAAGAGTGCGAATGGAGAGTTATTGTGGAATGAATCAGATGTAAGGAATAGATGGTGTGAGTATTTTAAGGGTTTGTACGGAGGTGAGATTGAGAGGGATGATAGTAGCGAAGCTGCAAGTGAAAATGATAGTGAAGATGATTATGATATAGATGAAAGTGAAGTATGTGATGCATTAGCGCGTGTAAGGAATGGTAAGGCTGCGGGTTTGGATGGGATTACAAATGAGATGTTGAAGTATGGGGGAGAGAAAGTATTTGATTGGTTAGTGTATTTATTTAGATTTTGTCTAAAGCGTTGTGTAGTTCCTGATGATTGGAAAAAAGCTGTTATTTGTCCTTTATTCAAAGGCAAAGGCAGTTCGAGTGAATGTACAAATTTTCGTGCAATAAGTCTGTTGAGTGTGGTAGGGAAACTCTTTGGTAAGGTTTTAATTCATAAGGTGCGAACCTTAACAATTTCAAAAATTAGTGACGTTCAGGGTGGTTTTTTGCCTGAGAGGGGATGTGTCGATCAATTGTTTGCTCTTCGTATGATTGTAGAGAAGTCACTTGACAAGAACAAGAAGGTGTTCTGTGGCTTTCTAGATTTAAAAAAGGCGTATGATAGTGTTCTTCGAGATACTTTGTGGGGTGTACTAAGAAAGTACGGCGTGAATGGAAACTGGTTGGGAGCGATTCGAGCGTTGTATGAGGGTAGTGAAGCTGCTGTGAGAATAGATGGTAGGTTGAGTAGTTGGTTTCGTATAAATGTAGGTGTTAAACAGGGTTGTGGTATGTCTCCGTGGTTGTTTAATTTGTATATGGATGTGTTGTTGCGGAAGGCGTTGAGTGGATTGGATGGTGTACATATTGGTGAAAGTATTGTGCCTGCGTTAGCGTATGCGGATGATGTAGTTGTCTTAAGTGAAAATGAAGAGCAACTGAGAAGAATGATAGAGAGAATAAACGAAGTTGGAAGAAGTATGAATTTAATGTTGAATGTTGATAAATCTAAGGTGTTGGTATTTGAAAGGAGTGAATTGGTGACTGAGTGCAATGTGTTGGTGAATGGAGTAAAACTGGAGCAGGTGAATGAGTTTGTATATTTGGGTAGCATGATGTCGAGGGATGGACGAATTGACCGTGAAATTGATAGGAGGGTGAGTGCGGGATGTAAGGTAATGGGTGCTCTGGGCACGTTTGCTCGTAACGTAAACGTATCTAGAGAAGCTCGGTTAAGTGTTTATAATGGAGTGCTGGTGCCTGTTTTGATGTATGGAAGTGAATGTTGGGCATGGACGAGAAAGCATAAAAGGAAAGTGACTGCTGTGGAAATGCGGTATTTACGTGGTGTTTGTGGGTATACAAGACGGGATCGCGTGAGGAATAATTTGGTGTATGAAGAATGTATGGTTAGGAAGAATGTAGTTAAGAGAGTTGGAGTGAGTCAGTTGAGATGGTTTGGTCATGTGGAGAGAATGATAAGTGAACGACTTGTAAAACGCATATATGTTGGTAAAGTTGAGGGTGTTCGATTGCGTGGCCGTCCAGTGTGTAAGTGGATGGATGTGATTGGTAGTGTTTTGAAGGAGCGTAAGTTTCCGAGTGGAGAGAGAAGAAGAGCATGTATGAATACGATTATGAATGTGGCTGAGGCGAAAGAAGTTTGCCAGGATAGGAATGTGTGGCGTAGGATGATTGTTTCGTAATTATTGTGGTATAAAGATGAATGGTTAGTAAGAATGTTTTGTGAGAATGGAGAGACAGCTGAACTTTTATGTGGACGAGAAGAATGAAGTATGTTTGTACAGGAGTGTGTAGCGAACGATGATTTTTGTGTAACTATTATTGTGGTCCGGATGCGGTTATTCGCTACCGAAAATCGGTCACTTTAATATGTTATTATGTATGAATACGTTTATGAATGTGGCTGTGGTGAAAGAAGTATGCATGGATAGGAATGTGTTGCGAAGGATGATTGTTTCGTAATTATTGTGGTGTAAAGATAAATGGTTAGTAAGAATGTTTTGTGAGAATGAAGAGACAGCTGAACTTTTATGTGGACGAGAAGAATGAAGTATGTTTGTACAGGAGTGTGTAGCGAAAGATGATTGTTGCGTAACTATTATTGTGGTCCGGATGCGGTTATTCGCTACCGAAAATCGGTCACAATAATATGTTCTTGAATGAATGTTATGATGATTTTGGGCAAGGCGGAAGAAGAATGTTTTTAAAGAGTTAAGTGATTCTGTGGAGCTCTTGCTTTCATCCCTTTTCTTATTATTTTCGGGTTTTTGCTAACCCACTAAGTGGGAAATGCGTGATTTTATGTATGTATGTATGTGAGTTGAAACCAAAAAATATTTTTAAAAAAGTAAAACAAAAATATTAACGTATAAAAACGCAAAAATATATGTTTTTAACATGAGTACAAATAGGGTGGATTTCGATGTATTGTATAGTTCGGCCGTGACCTTTTCTTCGACCTTATATGAGCCGAAGCATTTTCCATTGAAAAGTCACGATACTTCCGTTTGCCTTGTTTTCTTTTGTTTTTATCAGGCATAATTCAAGTCACCCAAAAATTGAAACAAAAAATAAAACACGCCAGAAAACAATTTTGAGATGCACTGGATTTTTTTTTTTTTTTTAGATTATATACATTTGAGACAAAAGTCTAGGTCACCATTACAATGACACTTTTCTCTGTACAACAAGAAGTAAATATAGCATAAAAACAATAATTTTCTTGACCTTTTTCTGGACTTTTTCTTTTTTCGCACATGGCCCGTTTAGCCCGTTTGAACTTAAAGTAGTGTTCTATAATATTTTTTAAAATATATGTATTTCATTTTTCATTTGCTTCTACTACACTCCATTGGAGCGCTGTATTAATTTATTTACGACAACGCTTTCTTTTCATTTCACCCGCCGGTAGGTACTCAGTTTCAGCTGAACCGAAATACATTACCTATAATTCAAATTTAACATACTTTTAGGTCTATTCTCTAAAAACCTGCTTAATTTTAGCAGCCTCTAAAATTATGTTCAACTAGCGGCCCGTCAAAATTTTTACCACATTTTGGTATTCTGCATCATACTATTTTAGCAGTCGGTTAGTTTTAACAATTTTAACGGTTCTGCTAAAATATGTTGTGAAGTTATGTACATATAGGCAGAAAACGTGTGTCTTTGATGAATTCTCAGCGGTACTTTATACACATAAGCATAAGATTGTATAAAATTTTGACATTTGTTGACAAACACGTCTCGTTCAAAACGAATGACAAAGAAGCAAAAAGAAGTTTTAATCAATTATTTAGAGGAAAATAGAGAATTAGTAAATAATACGAAACTAAACCCAACTAATTACGAAAGTGTAACAAAAAATGGAAATATTTAACAAATCTGTTAAATAATAACGAACTTGGTCCTACAAAAACGGTTCAACAATGGAAAGAAGAAAATTTTTAGTTTTATTAATGAATATGCCTGTAGAATCGGAAAGTAAAATTAGATATTATCATATATGAGTTAGAATTTATATGTTGAAAGTATAAAAGTTATATTAATTACGCATTTTATTCATATTTTGCTTTATATTAATAAATTTTTAAATATCAAAAAGGATGGGAAGCAAAATTAGTTAAAATAAAGCAATAATAGCTATAAATAAATTAATATAAGTTGCTAAATATAATAATTTACACCTACCTTTGTTGTATTTGGCAATATTCTTCAATTAAAACCAAACCGATTAAGTTTTGTAATGCCATTTTGACATTTCACAAAATAACGGCACTGTTCTACTGTCCTCTAAATTTTTATAAATTAACGGATTATTTTAACTCTAACCGCTAAAATTTTAGCAAAAACTTAGGTACGGAATACGAAGTAAAGTTTAACTGG
This sequence comes from Ophonus ardosiacus, assembly GCA_943142095.1. Classification (NCBI taxonomy): domain Eukaryota; kingdom Metazoa; phylum Arthropoda; class Insecta; order Coleoptera; family Carabidae; genus Ophonus; species Ophonus ardosiacus. Next base: position 39,769,297 of record OW964823.1, read on the forward strand.
CGTTAAAAAAATAACTGCCTCTAAAATTTAGCGCTTTTAATAGAGAATACACCTATTAAGCTTGGTGTAGATGTCTCTTATTACTAATAAAAAAAAAACGCCTATATTTTATTTATACATTTTGTAGTGATATTAGCGTAACTGGTTTACGTGAAAATTATTAATTGCATTTTTATGTGTAATAATAATACAAGAATTATAATTATTAACATAATTTCCATTTATTTATTTCAAAATTTATATGTAATAGATATTTACAAATAGCCGTCGACTTATCCAGCCCTATTACTTGATATGTATCATTAACATCCTAACCAAATAATTAGTAATTATCATAATTATACAATATTACGGTACTTGACTCCGATGATCTTAAGCGAATTCGTATCTATAGTAACAAGGCTCTTGGCATTTACTGTATTTGCAATAACAATTAGACAATGACTGATCAATCTGTTAACTATCTGCCCATAATGTATTATCCTCAATGGATAGGGTCTAGAAACGTACACAACAATTAAGGAGGGAAGATACATAGTATTTGACTTCACGGTGCAATCTCGATTTTCAACCTTGACGTACATAAGTACATATCTTCTTGTTCTAGTCATTGACGAAGTCAGTTTTAAGTTTAAAAAATGTTTGGTATTAATTACCATAGCAACCTTAGTTAACGTTCTTAGATTAATATGTTTTGTAAAACATTGAATTTTGATTTGATTGGGAGCAGCAAAATCCGTTTAAAGGCAGCTTGTAATATTCCCTGGTAATAATCAATGATATTAAAAAGGTTTTCTATGCTGATGTGTAGTTTTCTGACTATTTTTCACATCTATTCTTTATATTTAGATTCTTTTTACTTCCTTGTATGAAGTAAAGGAAGTTGTATTGTAAGTATTCAACGGAAATATCTATATTGACCATTCCTGAATCCATTTTAACTAATTTCGTCGTAACGTCTGTACGTACGTATGTAAGTTTGTACGTATCTCGCATAACTGAGAAACGAGAAGCCGTAGAAAGTTAAAAATTTGTATTTAGGACTGTTATAACATTTAGTTGTGCACCTCCCTTTTTGGTCATTACATAACTTTCGGAAGTGGTACTTTACTTGAAGCCTAACAGATTTTATTTAAAATGGTCTACCCGGAAGTGATAATATACTTGAAGCCAATAATAGATTTTAATGAAAAACTATATTAAAATATAATCCAAAACATTTCAAATTTGGAATATAATACTTTTATATCAATGGGAATAACATAATAGATTTTGGTTAAAATAGTCTAACCCGAAGTGATACTTTACTTGAAGCTGTTATCAGTTTTTCTTGAAAAAAATGGTGTTATTTTGATTTTAGAAATAAATGCCTCAAATAAAAGTTTTAGAGAATTGAATTCTGCGTCAAAAACAAGTATGATTAAATTAGCTCTTTGTAAAAGCGAGATATGTAAATTTAAAAATCTGATGTGGCCAACACAAAACCTCCCGCTATTTAATTTTTATTAATTTAAATACATACCTACCTACGTATTTACTAACGCTGCAAACTGTTCCATTGCAGAAAACTATTGCTTTGTTTACTACTTTTTAAAATGTCACATTTACTACTTTTTAAAATGTCACTATTATTAATTTAAAGTGGTTAGTTTTTTGACAGTGACATTTACTGTCAGTTACATTCATTTGATAAATGAACTGTGTACCAAAGGAATAGTTTTTATCTTAATAAAAAAAAATGATGTGGCCAACACGAAACCTCCCGCTATTTAATTTTTGCATACATACATACATACATACATACATACATACATACATACATACATACATATATACATACATAAAATCACGCGTTTCCCACTTAGTGGGTTAGCAGAAACCCGGAAACAATAGTAACACTAAGAAAAGGAATAAGAGTAAGAGCTCAGCTGACTCACTTCACTCATTAACAACATTCTTCTTTCGCCTTGTCCACAATTATCATAGCATTCATACATAAGAACATATTAAAGTGACTGATTTTCGGTAGCGAATAACCGCATCTGGACCACAATAATAGTTACGCAACAATCATTCTTCGCCACACATTCCTATCCATTTTAATTATTTAAATACATATTTACCTATTTACTAACGCTGCAAACTGTTCCATTGCATAAAACTATTGATTTATTTACTATTTTCTTTTTAAGATGTCACTATTATTAATTTGAAGTGATTAGTTTTTTGACAGTGAAATTTACTGTCAGTTACATTCATTTGAAATATGAACTGTGTAACAAAGGAATTGTGTTTATCTTAGGCTTCGGGACTAATAAAAAAATATTTTTAAATTTATTTGCAGAATATATAGAAAAAGTATTAATGTATTCTTGTAGAAAATTCAATATTCTTTAATTTTCATAAGACATAAAATTCGAAAAAATGGCATTTAATGGTATTTTTTAAAGAAAAACCACTATGAGCTTCAGGTAAAGTGCCATTTCCGGTTATCTGATTTACACCAAAATCTAATGGCTTCTTTTCATATTAGAATAGGATAGAAATACAAGGTTTTAGAATTTTCTGAATGATAGTATTTGAGTTAGAGCGAAGACAAAATCCATACACATACACACATACACACATATAGACATCATCGTGAAAATGTTAAAAATGGATTCTAGGGACCTTAAAACGTGGTCATTTACTAAAATCTCGATATGAGATTTTTAGCACGATCCCTATACCTCCCTTACCAAGGGTAGCGGGAGGTAAAAATTATGTACTTTTTGGTTTCTGTAATTAAGTTTGCTATGAATTAGGATAAAACATAAAAAAAAAAATAAAGAATATAATGTCAATGTGAAATTATGTCAAATACGTGCAATTTTATGATCTGTTATAATACATATTTGAATTATTAATAAAGTATAGTGTAACAGGCGTACATGGAAATCATGAGGTGTCCACATCAGATTTTTATAATATTAAATTCATTCTACGGTGAAGTTTTACCTACACTTCTAAATGATCGAGATTTTTCCAATTCATTGGCGGAATTGAAGGTATTGAGGGTAATACTTATAATAATAAATATTTTAAAAAATAATTTGGTTTTATATACATATATTAAATTTACATAAAACTATTTTCGTACTATGATAAGTTTTAAATCGGTCATAAGCCGTCGTCATGGTTTTAGTTAAAACAGCCTTAAGCTAAGTTATAGAACCGCGCTCGCAATACCGCCCCAATGGAAACTGTGTTTTTCTTCATCTTCATTAATTACTGTATAGACAAGATTGTTATGAACATACTGAGATTGTAAACAGTAATTGAGGTATGTTGTGTTTCTGGGCTTGCATCGCTGTTCTAAGCACATCATCCGCTTTTTTGCAAACTATTTCGTGCAAAACAGCCTCTGCGGCTAACCTGATATCTCTTTTTGCCGCCCTGAGAAACTCTGACTTGAGGTTAGGAACATAGGAACAATGATATTGAATATGCAGGGCTGTGGACTGAGAACTTACAATTTTAACAAAAGTGTAAATTAAATGCAGTGGTAATAAAGAAAGATTTTTTACACAATTTCAGGAAATTAAGAACTATGTCATGAATGATAAGATATGAAATATAATATTATGTGTCTTAGATTTAATTGTATACGTTAGTTGGCGCGTTATAATTGCCTTACATTACAAGAGCACGAGGAAGTTTACTTTCGTAATTTATTCAAGAAATTTACTTTGAGTTTCTGATTGATATATCTAAAGTAGATAAGTCAACATTTAAAATCTCATGGAATTCTTTCGGAAGTAAGGTGTGCAGGATGTTGATATTTTAGAAGACAGAGGAAGAGGCTACGGTAACCAAACAATAAAAATGAATTTCAAAATTATCTGCCCGTAATAGAACTGCACTTTTACAATAAAAGCGCATTTATGAAGCACATTCATCTTGAAAATATTTCAACAAGAAATGCTTCCATATTTTGGGAAGTTAATACAAAGTAATATAAAAAATTAATTAAATAAAATTTAGCACCATATCTCAGAAATTCCAAAGGCACTATAAGCTGTATATTTTAATAGCAATTTTATATTCATATTGCCAGCAATTTTTTGAACTGATTCATACATTTTTGTAGATATACAGGGTACGGTAAAAGAACGTCTGTAGTTTTAATGGCCTTCAGTTTTTATTATAAAAAAATCAGTCGTGAAGATATATGTGGACGAACAAGAAGCCGCGAAAGCCTTATTTCCGCAAAACGGGTTGGTAGCCGCCATCCAGAGCACGTTCCTTGCTAGGTTAGGTTAGGCCAAACAGTTCCGGATCCGGACCAAAAATTTAATACGTTGTGGACAAAAGAGTTTAGGGAAACAGGATCTGTAGTCAGGAAGGAACGTAGAAGAACATGAACTGCTTGAAAACACGAAAACGTCGACGAAAGGAAATCGGGCAGTTACCGGCAGTTCTGAGATGTATGTGAGCATACTTCAAACTTTTTTATCTTCAGCTCAAAAAAAAAGTATGATCTCTGGTTCTAGAAGGATGAGACCCTGGTCCACACACCGCAAGTTTTCGAGAGAAATGTTCCCCAGGCCCACGCGTGCTCCAAATTTGATCCCGTGCGACTTTTTTCTGCGGAGTTATCTGAAAAGTTAGGTTTATAAACATTGTCCACGAAACCTGCAAACCCGAAAGGAAGCAGTCCGCACAGAAATTCGCCGTATACTCCAAGAAATGCTTGGACAGTGACCAACACCATTTGACGATATTATTTTCAAAACCACATGAGATAAAACTTCCCATGTCGTAAATTAAAGATGTATTTTTGTATTCTCCGGTACTTTTTTAAATTAACCTTCAAAACTAGGGAGAGTATTTTGCCGCATCCTGTATGCATATATGGAATTAAACAAAGACAATATTCGAATCATGTTTTATAATTTGACAGTACTTTCGTAATTTTTTAATTTAACAGCGTTGATAGTTTCTAAGTTTCCTACAAATTAGTTTGAAAGTACTCCAAAAGAAGATTGGCTAGGAGCTTTTAATAAAGAAAGGACTAAATTCTAAATAATACGAACCATATATCTTATTCTCAATCATTCTAGCGTGACTTTCATATTATTTTCTATATGTTTTTAAAAGAAATTACGCAGATATATCAAAAAAATATTAATTATCATCATATTTAACTTCATTTGTGCAAACAAAATTTAAAAAATCTTATATCATTTTTCAGATCCATAGAAATTAAAATTTTAAAGTAAATAGCTTACAATGCTTTTTATCAGTTGGAGTTACAGTCAGAGCTTTCAATTAATCACCCTATATTGGGTAACTTCGCAACGTTATAAAGTTAACGGATTATATGACACATACCCAGCATCATAGCTTCACTTTTCAATGGGTAATCAGTTTTGTGCAATATCTATGGTTAGGTAGTGCGGATTCAGGGCGCATCGCGGCGCGTCCGCGTCCTGTCGGCGCTGTGTGCGGCATTACAATTAGCCCTATTAGTGGCAAGGAGCGGAGACCGGATACCGCATGCTGCACGCCTCACGAGCACAAGATGACAAAACAACTACCCTGAGATGCCGGCGACATTATTCATCTGCCACACTCAACCTAAACAACTAAGATTGCTTTTAATCAACACACAACTGTTTGCTTGCGGAAATTTATTTTTAGATACTAAAATAATTGTTAATTAAGTATTATAGTCTTCTTCACAAGAAAAGTAAAAAGACTCTTTGCCAAGGTTAAAATTAAATTTGTTGTTGTTGACATTTATACGGAAACATGTCAAATATTTGAACAATAACATATTTCATTTCTCTTTTCTTAAGTCGCATTGATGCCGACCTCACAATTTTCGAGCCAAACCTTTATCAGTTAATGTTTACGGTCAATTCAATTTTTCAGTTTTGCTGAAGCAACTAGCGGAAACCTCTAGCGCTTCTGATAGACGCTAGGTACTTTTGCTAAGTGTAAAAACGCGGGAGTTATGAAGCTGAGTGTTTACAAACAGTAGTAATAGATGAGAAATATGAAATTTCATTTAACTCACAAATACTGATAAATTGTTGTATATGTAAAAGAAACTAACATATTGGCAAGGGCTTTATTTTATTCAATTTTGTATAATATTAAATTTTTTTGAAAATAAATTCATTAATGAAGCAGTCGTTTAAAATGTTGAGCCTCCTTCCTACCCTACCCTTGGTAAGGGAGATATAGGGATCGTGCTAAAAATCACATATCGAGATTTTAGTTATATCACCACGTTTTAAGGTCCCTAGAATCCAATCCAATTTTTTTTGTTATTTCTTAAACCTACTAGAGATTGTCATGTTCAAAATGCTCTCTATATTCTGTACTAAAGTGTTCTTCTAATCAGTCCTATACAGTGGTTGTCGTCTCTACATGTTTCCTTTGTAACTTTCATTTATACACTTGTCTCATGAAGTCTACATTTATTTTATATTGTTGTTTTTAGATTGCATTTAGTAAGTAGTGTATGTCGGTTATGTGTGTACACGAAGTAGGTACTATTTATTTTAACCTGATATAAAATTCTTATTAGAATTAAACGCTACAACAGTATAAACTGATAAATAGTTTAATTTTGTCATAATATATTATTATTCTATTCCGATAATTTTTTGCACATTATATTACTACAGATTGGAAGATCTTATATGTATCACCATGGAGTCCCGCGAAGGTGTGCCTGAGTGTTTGGTCGCGAATCTGGGGAGCCGGGTTTGATCTCAACCAAAATTATTTCGAATATAAAATTATTTAAAAGTGACCCCTGTGGTGCACTCTCTACGCTAGCAATGAGTGTCCGTATGGTATCACCTGGTAAACATCCACACGGTACGAATATGTCATCATTATTACTAATACTGCGTATACAGCAGATTGGCACACCCAGCGATATACCGTGATGATGTATTTATTTATTTATATGTACATACGAGGGCTGTTCTCTTTCCGCTGAGCCTATCTAGCAAGCTGTGATATTTTGAAACAAATTTTGTTTAACATTTCAATCTAGTGCTTTACATGTTTAATTGTAGTAACGGTTGTCAAAATACTTGAATATTTTTAAAATACATCATTTTAAAGTAACTCTTTCTCCATGAAATCATGGAATTTAACAAAGAGCTGGGCTGTGATTTTTTATAATTTCAAGCGTATCTCAAGTCGTAAAGAATGTTTTGAGGAAATCTATCGAGGGTTAGTGACAAGCACTGCCAGATTAAACCATATGGATGCCCTTAGGCAATCGAAATCTCGCCCCCCCCCCCTAAATTTACGAATTTACCACCCAAAAATTTGAATAAAATAATTTTATTGTACAAAACAAAACATAGTTTTAAACAAATTAATCTATTTATATATCTTTTTTAACTTTAAAGTCTATTGCTTCGTTTTATGGCATATCATATTATTGCAATAAGGCCTTCATCTATTTTAAATCAAAAATTTCATAGCATCGTTATGCGAAAGAATAATTACGAAAAGCAATATAAAATGCTAAACACTGGTACTGGTATCATAATCATAAAAATGAAAATGTTTACCTAAGAAACTAGTATAAATTTACAAGTAACAAACGTAATACAACTGTAAATATATCATATTTATTATATTAATTTTAGAAAAGTTTTAATTTCAAACAGATAACAAAAGACATATATTTTCATAAATCACTGTCAATGTAAAGTATAGATACCGGTAACAATTTATTTTATCCAATCGAGTTGTAATAGTAAGGTCCTGTAATATTGATTGATATTTATTATTGTAATCAAGTTTCTATTATTGTAATCAAGTTTCCATTATTGTAAATAAGCATTTCTTTGTTGTAATAAAAAAAATATTTAAGGAAATCTTTGTTTGGAATAAAAAAAAAAACAAAACCAAATCAATATTATTTTAATCCAAATTCGTGTGGCGCGGGGCCCCTAAAAGGCGCGGGGCCCATAGGCAATTGCCTACTCTGCCTAATGGGTAATCCGGCACTGGTGACAAATTGTGTTCCTTAACTACCATAAAGCGGTGGTACAATAAATTTTAACGTATTCGACTTTCCTTAAATGACAGTTTTCGAGATCCTAAGCCAGTGTAAACCGCCTTTTAAGGGGCGAATTGCAAATAATATTTATAAGTGAGTTCTTGCCAGACTGGTGGTACAATTTAGTAACTGCCAAAATAATAGATAATAAACTCTAATAAATGTTCCTACTTCTTGTAGAAGAATAAGGGTTGTAATAATATTATTAATTATTATTATAAATAAGTTTATTGACTAGTATAATTGAATGATATATATTTACACTTGATAGATGATGATTGCTGTAGCGACTGTATGGAGGATGGGTCTGCATATCTCTGGTCTCTGGACACTCTCTCTTGGACACACTCTCCTTCCCATCGTCTATACAGTCTTTTATATTACTGTAATGCTGTCATCACACAATTGAGTAATAACCTACTTATGACACTTTAATATTGCTATTACTTATTCTGCAATATATGCAAATAATAACACAAACTATTATGACCCCAATTGTGTGCTGACTTAGTCTTACATTCCTCCCTTCTTTAAAAATTTGCTTCCGAAGGAGCACAATTTTCTTATAACTACACTTAAAGTCTCTATTTTCACCATATTTCGTAACATGTCATGTGTGATGGGGAAAATTACTGCATTCCACTGGTCTTCTGCTGGATGGTGTATCCATGGCTGTAGATGAGTTTGAGGGTACATGAACGATTGGCCACTCGTCATCCCCTGAATGGTTCATCTGCTTCTTGTGGTTTGATATGATTTCCTCATCATACATGTCACTGATGTTTGGTCTTTTACTGTTACTAACAACACTTACATTCACACATTTTAAATACCATATTTTCTAAATAAGTGTTTTTCCATAAGACACAAAATATTCAAAATGTCTTCAATATTTACCATTTATAACGTATATCTGCAATTCTTATCAGTGGTATGGACAATTCAGCCATCCCATAAATAAGTTGCTAATTGAAGTTCTAAACAATCCATATTTATTTAAAAAGAAAAAAAAAAATGGAATATTTAATAATTTTGAATACGTTATGAATGCTATTTAAATTATTCACTTACATACTTAAATTGGAAAATCAAGACACATATTATTTTCCTTATTTCCTTGGTTCTTGGTATTGAACTCTAACTCATAATCCATGGGTGTTGTGGTGCTGGTCCTTTACTGCGAGTATGGTACGGTGATACTACAGGAGTAGGATTCCGTTCCAATTGTAAATTATTATGAATTAATTCATTCATCATATTATGATGTACTATATTTTGTGACGTTTTAGGATCATTTTTATTTTCTTCTGTGCACTCTACTGGTTTACATTGCGGTATCTCTATGTCTTCATTTAAATTTTCTTCTAAAAGATTCTCGTCCATAAATGGTTTTAAGCGGTTCACATGAACTGTCAAAATTTTATCAGACTTATTTTGTCGAATTTTGTATGTTACGGGTCCCATGATTTTTGTGATGAAGTACGGCCCTGTCCATGGCTTGTGAAACTTTCGTGACGTTCCTGAATTTATTGCTGGACTATGCAAATATACTGCGTCACCAATTTTATATTTTGCTGATTTTGTATTTTTGTTAAACTGCTTATTCGTTTTCTCGGTTGCTTTGTTGATATTTTGCTTTACTGAGTTGAAAGCAATTTGCAATCTTTGTTTTAATTCTGACGCATAATTGTCTGCATAATCATACCTTAGATCTTGTGGTCTGGTTATGTCGTCGTAAGGTAATTCCAAGTCACGACCATGCATTAAAAAAAATGGAGTTTCATTTGTACTACTGTGTACACTACTTCTGTATGCTAATAGCACGTATGGTAGCCATTCATCCCAGTCGGTTTGATCTCTATTCACGAAATGAGACAAAATGTCCTTGAAGACGCGATGACTTCGCTCAATCATCCCATTTGTTTGTGGTCGGTATGCAGTTGTTTGTAATTTTTCAACGCCAAATATTTTGCAGATTTGTTTGAAAATTTCCGAAGTAAAATTTGTACCTTGGTCAGTCAGCAATTGCCTTGGAGCACCATGTCTTGTGATTATTTCTTGTGACAATATTCTTGAAATCGTTGACGCTTTTTGGTCTGGAATAGCAAATGCTTCTGGATATTTCGTGAAGTGGTCCTGGAACGTTAGGATGTATTTATTCCCCTTCATACTTGTTGGTAATGGACCTACAATATCCATTGAGACCCTTTCCATTGGCCTACTAACTTCATTGAATTTTTGGAGTGGCACAGGTTTGTGATGTGGTGATGTTTTCCTTTGATTGCATGAGTGACATTTCTTGCAATAATCTTCAATGTCCTTGGCCATCGATTTCCAAAAAAATTTTTCCTTGATCCGACTGTATGTCTTCTCAAACCCCTGATGTCCCGCATATGGTAGGTTATGGTAATCGTGCATTACCTTGAATTTCATGGATGCTGGTACTACGAGTTGATGATGACGCCTATTATTTGATTTTTCTTTGAAGATTAAACCTTCATCATCTGTGAAATACCCTTCTTTACTGGATAGTTGTTGCACTGCCGCATCTTTATGTTGTTTACTTGATATCATGTGCCTATCCCATATTGGTTCATATGTTTCTTCAACATCTACGGCATTTATGGGTATTCTTCATAGTACGTCTGCGTTCACGTGTTTCTTCCCCGCTCTATGTTCAACTTTGTACTCGTATTCTTGGAGAGTAAGTACCCATCTTGCTAAGCGTGATTGTGGAGTTTTCAGTGATAACAACCATTTTAGAGGCTGATGGTCAGTTATGACGGTAAATTTTCTTCCATACAGATAAACTCTGTAGTATTTTACACCCCAAATTACTGCAAGACATTCTTGTTCTGTTGTGGAATAATTTACTTCTGCTTTATTTAACTGACGACTTGCAAAAGCTATTGGTCTTTCGTATCCATCACATTTCTGACTGAGGATGGCACTTATAGCTTTACCACTAGCATCGGTTGACAAGATGAATTCCTTCGTGAAATCTGGATGGGCTAGAACTGTGTCAGAACAGAGAGTATTCTTCAATGTGTCAAATGCATGTTCACAGTCTTCGGTCCAGTCGAACGGTTCGTCTTTTTGGGTCAACTTCGTGAGAGGTTTCGATGTTTTTGCGAAATCTTGTATAAATCTTCTGTAGAAACCTACTAGGCCGCAGAAAGCTCTGATATCCTTGACTGATTTTGGTTTTGGATATTTCTGTATAACTGAAATTTTGTCTGGATCCGGCTTAACGCCCTCTCCATTTATTATATAACCCAAATACTTTACTTCTGTCTTCAAGAAATTGCATTTATTGGGTTGCAATTATAAATGGGCTTGTCGTAGTCTCTTGAAAACCTCTGTGAGTCGTTCTATATGTTCGTCTACTCCTTGTCCGTTGAAAACTATGACGTCATCCAGATATACTAGGCATTTTTCTCCTCTTAACCCAGAAAGTACACTGTTCATGAGTCGTTGAAAAGTGCTTGGGGCATTAGCTAGCCCGAACGCCATCTTTGTGAACTGGTAATGTTCACCATTTGTTGTGAAAGCTGTCTTCTCCTTATCTCGTTCATCCATTTCTACTTGCCAGTACCCTGATGCTAAATCTAGGGTAGTAAATAGATTAGCATTTCCAAGTTGATCCAGGGTTTCTTGCATGTTGGCAACAGGATAATAGTCCTTCTTTGTCACCTTATTCAGCCCTCTGAAGTCAATGCACACCCTTATCTTGGCTTCACCGGTTTCAGATTTCTTCGGTATGATCACTACTGGTGCTGACCCTGGAGAATCGGAGGGTTCAATGACTCCTGCTTCACACATATTTTGTAGTTCCTTCTTTAAAATTTCTTTTTGGCTGTGAGGAACTCTGTATGGAGCTTTCGCTATAGGCGGCACATCTTCCGTAATTATACGGTGTTTTACTTGATGTGTGCAGCCTAACTTGCTGTCTTCCCACTGAAAGACGTCTTCATACTCCATCAGTAACTTCAATAACTTGCATTTTACCTCTTCCGGTAAATAATCTAATTTGAATTGCTCTTCAATGCACTTATTTTCTTGAACTTATACAGTGCCTACGACCTGATGCTTCTTCTTCTCAGCTGTCGTAGTTTTTTCAGCCTCGCTGTCTTCTTTCTTCAATAGACCCGTGCTGTCCTTTTTCTTCTGAGCCTGTCGATTTACAGCGCTCTCAACTTGAAAATTTTTCATTGCAATTCTTCTGTTTCCAGCTGTCCCGCCTTTCTGATTTAGTAGTTCAGATGACGTGGAATACTGTACTTTTATATTCTTCTGAGCTTGTTGGTGCACAATGCTTTCTTGAGAATTCTTCCGTGCAATTCTTCTTTTGCCAGCTGTCCCGTCTTTCTGGTTTTGTGGTCCAGATGACGTGGAATACTGTACTTCTTCATTCTTCTGAGCCTGGCGATTTCCAGCGCTCTTCCCTTGAGAATTCTTCTTTGTCCCGACTTGTCCTCTTGACGTGGACGACGACTGTTCAACTTGAACCTGTTGATTTGCAGCGCTCCCCTTCTCAAGTATGGCGGACTTGCCAATTAACATGTTTCTTCCTAATGTAAGCTCTTGATTTGTGAAGTTCATCAACTTCACCGGTACCTGTTCTTCTGCTTTTGTTATGACTCTTGCTGCCATAACCCCATGGGTCTTCAGTTCTACTGGTTCCACCACGATATCTTGCCCTGGATTGATCAGATCCTGGACTGCTGTACACACGAACTCGCAATTTGGAGGAATCTTCACGGCGCTCTTCAATCTAACCAATCCACTGGTTTGTGTGACTGATTCTTCTTGATTGAGGAAGCCATTCCCCGTATTCTGAACTTCTGTGTTCTTATCTTGAATTGTGATGGTTGCCTTGTGAGTACGTGCCTGTGGCTTGTTTTGCTTATCTTGCAGTAATGCCTCTTGACCTGCCCCACAGACGTCATTGGCTCGTGTTGCGCAATCACAGCCTATGACATTAAGTGCTGCGGTGTCCATGTTTTCTAGGTCCCGATTACTCAACAATTTTAAACGTATGTTATTAAAACATACCTCCTCTTTTGAAATATGCACATCAAATTTACGTATAAAATCTCTACCCAATAAACCGTCGGCATCCAAATCTAAATCATCTGAGCAAATAAATGTTTTAAGACGAAAACTAGAAGTTTGACATTCATATTTTAATTTACTTGTGCCGTAATATGATACTTGTGAGCCAGATATAGATTTTAATTGCCCAACATTCCCTTTTTGAATCAAATGCCCCTTAGTAAATCGTTTTTTAAGTATTGATACTCTTGACCCAGAATCTATTAATAACTTTACTGGAATACCTCTAATTTTGACTAAAATAAAATTTGGATCGTCTCTATCTAAATCTTCCAATGTTCGAATATTATTAATTTTGAAAGTTTTATTTCTTACTGACACCTCCCGAAACGGGGCACTTGCGAGAGGTAGTTTCTGTTTAAATGCTGGGGTCTTCGTCCTTCCTTCGTCCTGTGAATGTCCTTGATGTGCCTGTTGGGGTTGTAGCGATTGCCTCCTGGTGGACCTTTGTACCTGCTATGATTTCGATTAGTGCATATTTTACCAAATTTTGTATAATGCCCTTTTTTCTCCCACTCTTTACAGGGAAATTTTATTCTACAATCTCTTTGTATCGGCCCTTTTCCTCCACATTTATAACATTTTAACACTTTTTGTGATATACGTGATTCTTTATTTACGGACCCTATTTCCAGACGACCATTTTTGTCTGCGGCTAGCTCTAATTCCTCACGCTCTGCCATTTCAACAGCTTCTTCAAATGTTAAACCCATTTTATTGTCCATTATTGGCCTGAGAACTTTTCTAATATCATGTCTAAGTCCATCTTTAAAGTTACATAGAGTTTGTTGATCTACAAAATTTACAATTCCATTTTGTGATTTTATTAATTCTGATTTTAAAATTCTTAATCTTTTTGCAAAGTCTTGTACTGTTTCTCCTAAATTTTGCACGCAATTTTTGAACTCTCTATTTATTTGTTCGATATATCTCCGTTTAGCAAATCTTTTGACAAAATGTTCTCTAAATTCCATAAATGTAACATTATCGAGCTGTATTTCTTCTGTTTCACAGTAAAACTGTAACGCTTCCCCATTTAATTTTGTTCTAATAAGGTCTACTATTTCTCTGTCGGAAAACTGTCTAGTACTAGTTACTACGTAAACTTTTCTAAAAAATTCTAATACATTCTCGCCAAAAAATTCTGGTATTTGTGATATTACACTACTTTTTAAAGATAACATTTCTGTTTCTGATTTAACTGGCATTGACAGATTAGCGCTGTTAGAGCTACCCGCAGTACTACCACACGGCATGATTATTTATTTGAAAAAATAATTTTGTTACAAAATCGTACACCGCGAGTGAACCAAATATATTGGCCACTCTGGACTGGCGAAATTACCCCAAAACCGCTGCCACCAATTTGTAAACCGCCTTTTAAGGGGCGAATTGCAAATAATATTTATAAGTGAGTTCTTGCCAGACTGGTGGTACAATTTAGTAACTGCCAAAATAATAGATAATAAACTCTAATAAATGTTCCTACTTCTTGTAGAAGAATAAGGGTTGTAATAATATTATTAATTATTATTATAAATAAGTTTATTGACTAGTATAATTGAATGATATATATTTACACTTGATAGATGATGATTGCTGTAGCGACTGTATGGAGGATGGGTCTGCTATATCTCTGGTCTCTGGACACTCTCTCTTGGACACACTCTCCTTCCCATCGTCTATACAGTCTTTTATATTACTGTAATGCTAAGTCATCACACAATTGAGTAATAACCTACTTATGACACTTTAATATTGCTATTACTTATTCTGCAATATATGCAAATAATAACACAAACTATTATGACCCCAATTGTGTGCTGACTTACAACAGCAGTTACCGAAAAAAATATTGGGCTTGTTCGTATAAGCAATTGACACCATTTTACACAAACATTTGATGGTTCGTAAGCTTTGTTCTCATCGGATTCTCAACATTTTGACTCCAGTTCAAAAAGAAAATCGTGTGATATTGTGCAGATCTAGCGCCGTTTCAACAATGGATCGTCTCATTTGGTGTATAACATCATTACAGGCGACGAAACATGAGTTTGCTGCAATGATCCCGAAAAATAGCAACAGTCGACAATTTGGGTCTTTGAGAATGAGTCGCAAAAACAGCCGAAACAAAAAGATGGTTGCCAAATTTTTTGGAATTACTGGATATGTTTCCATTGTAGCACCGGAGGATCGTCTTACTATTAATGCTAAATGGTACACTACAGTTTGTTCGTTTCAAGTTCTCCAAAATGTTCGCGAAAGACTTCCAAGAGGATAAATCATTTTACATCAAGATCATTCTCGGCTGAACACACGCTGCTCGAATGCCTAAGTATATGAATGTCCAAAACATTGAAACAACGAGTCATTCGCCGTATAGTCCAGACCTGTCACCTAACGATTTCTTTTTATTTCCACGTGTAAAATATAAGTTAGAGAGTTTACGTTTTACATCGGCCAAAGAAGCGGTTAACGCATTTGAAAATGAAATAAAGAACCTAAAGCGGGAATATTGGAGAAAATAGTTTTCACGGATGTACAAATGCAATGACTGTGAAGGGGAATAACTTTGGAAATTTATAAATAAATGTGTTCTGTCAATAAATTGTGTAGGCTCAGCGAAAAGAGAAAAACCAAGTTTTTAATTTAAATTCAAATCTATGCATCAAAAATTAATACAAATAAAACCATTGATGCAGGTATTTTATATTATGTTTAACCGAATATACTCATAAATCAAAACTAAGAACATAAAATAATTTTATTTACCTACATATTGTACATAGCATCATAGAGTGAGGACTTGACTCAAAATAGTAATTAACGTAACAAGACCTGAAAGTGATACTTTGGATGACCAAACATATTCCAAGACGGGTAAAGGCACTTTCAATACAATATTTTTTTCGCAGTCCTAACAAAAAGAATAAATATAAAAACAGCTGATCATCATGGAAACATTCATGTAAGGATCAGAAAGTTAATTTCTGATCCCTTTACATAATTTTTCGAGCTAGCTTAGTAAATAATGAATTTCCCGTCTAAAAAGTGATCAGAAACAACTAATTTTCTATACGGTCGCGAAAAAACTACTTCACAATTTGAGATATGAAAAAGTGAGAAAAAGAAATTTACTGAAACCGTACATTATTTTTTAACATTAATTTGATTTATTTTATTTGTCCAGAAATATGTATACAATAACATGGACATTCGTGTATATACAACTGTTAAAAGGATTTCTATGTACGTAATACGAAAATATTTAACATTCATGAGTACATATAATTAATTTACTCGTTACCTCTAATTAATTATTTATGGGGTCAATCACATATGATTAACCACTTGGCTATTGACTTTATTTTATTTATTTATGAATCGCTCGAGATTTGTGGCTGAATATTTTATAGAATGCATTTCAATGGTTACCAGTTCAAATTCCAAAACAAGGTTGAATTATTTAACTAAGGTAATTTCAAATTATTATTATTATTATTATTATTATTATTATTATTATTCTCAAAATTATATGTCTATAGTACTGTAATATAGAAAGATAATATTAATAAAAATGAGGAATTTGGGAACTTTAAACGATGTTTTGAAATAAAGGAAGTAGGCCTTAGATTCCACAAATTATGACAATTATGAACTTAGACAAAAATACTGCAAAATATGAATAAAGCTTTGGATTAAAACTTAATTTTTATATTTTGTTGAAACAGCTAAATCTACTTGAAGAACATGAGAAAATGTAAATAAAATGTGAAAGTTTTATGAACTGTCTATACAAATGTTTCATATTAAAGCTCTACAGTGATTAATTTATTAATAGGTATAAAAGAAAAATATGCAAATTTTCCAGTTACAATAATTTGATGTGACAATACTGTTTTTTGCAAAAATGTAAAAATAACACGTCCACATTGATTTAAAATTTAACATGTATATTCATACAAAGATGGATTGTTACTAACTATAAACAGGTCAAGTATTCGTGACTAAAATTGAGTATTAAATATAAAATATCTAGATGTGAAATTCAAAATTATTAACTATTATATATATTATATATTCGTTATTCCTGCGTGTAAATTCTAAAGTTGGTAAAATTTCCTTTTTTTAACATATTGGTGTCGGCGTTAAGTGGGTGATAATTCTCACCACAATGTGTTCCACCACATAATATTCTGGAACTAACATTACTAGTTAAATGCCATTGTTTAATTTCAGTCGGTCACAGACAACTGGGCGAGGGCGACTGGGCGATAAAATAATAGGTTGTAGAATTGCGCATTAAGTTAAAGTTTGTTTGGAAAAATCACAGCGCCACTATTACATTATTATCGCCATGTTGACCATCGCCTAGTTGTCGTATACTGGTGTACTTGATTACAATAAAAAAATACTTAATTACAATAAAGAAAATTTGATTACAATAATGAAAAAGACTAACTAAAACTATTAAAAGGGTAAAATACGCAAAATTGAATTATTTTAAATTCCAATAAAAATTCATCTAATAGTTATGGGTCGGAAACATATTGAATCTTACTATAAGTATTTGGTATTAAAATAGTACATTACAATTTATTAATAGCGTCTGTCTGTCTGTTAGCTATACTGTTGACGAAAATAAAAGCTAAACCATTGTTAGTTTCGTTCGCAAAAGGGAAACAAACGCCACACTATTTAAAAGCCAAGTTAAAATTCTATTAATTCTTAGTTACATTTTTGGCAATTACTTTACACTGTATTTAAATTAGCAAGAGTAATTTCAAAAGTTTATTTTACAGCATTTAACAGAAATATTAACAATGCAACAGTGCACAAATATTTTTTACAATAATTGTTTGTGTTAAATTTTATTGTATAAAAGATATATTAAAAAAAATTCCATTGTACCGGGTGTCATTTTTTTAATACAGAAAATGCAAGTATTGTCCAGTTTTAATTTGGCGATAAACTCTTCCTTATATCATTTAATGATTAAAAATTATATCCAATGAGCCCAAATTTATTGATATAATACACTCCTGTCATGAGATAGGCGTAAATTAAAATTACTTTTTCAAGCTGTTTACAGATTACCACGAAAAATAAAACAAATAGAAGGACATTTTATATATATATATATATATATATATATATATATATATATATTAATAGTATATTATTTAATAAGCATAATAATGTAGAGTATATTACACGGGGATGAAGTTTAGAATACGAGCAGTAGGCGAGTATTATAATCATTCCAGAGTACCTATTATAAACCATTATATGCGAGTATGCGAGTCGAATACTAAATACTATAACCTATAACTAACAATTTCACAGATTATGAAAGATATATGATATATAGGGTGTCTCTTAAATAGGGGGACATGGCTTAATCACAGATTACTGAGGCTAAAATAAGACGATTTAACCAAACTTGCTTCTACCGAAAAGTTTACCTTTTAGCCAGAATTCTGCTTCAAAGTTATTCGAAAAAAAATTTAGTATAACTGGACGCTTTATTCGATTTGAATGAAATTTGGTATGACAGTTTATATGGTTATAAGTCATCTTTTAAGATGATACTTGTTATTATTAGTGAACCACTAGTGTATGAAACTTAGGTGTCCCAACATTGATTAGACCATAACTTTTTAATGGATACGCCGATAACGTGAATTTTTTTCAAAAAGATACATTTAATAGTAAACTTTTCTCTCTCTATGTAATTTGTGATATCTGTTACGGTTCAAACAGAAAAAAATAAAACCTGAGTAACTACATCGTCAATTTTTTTAAAATAAATTTAATCTAGCAGTCTATCCAAATGTCAAATAATTAATTTTTAATGACAGTAACAAGTTGTCAATGTTCTCAACTTGTTTAGGAGTAAGCTAACATATTTATTCGTGTTATTTATAATAATGATAGTAAAATACTATCAGGCCGAACAAACAGATGTTACTAGTTTCTGAATATTATTGCGAAGGAATTTTTTAATAACTCATAAACAATTGTTATTGTCATTAGAAATTCGTTGTTTGACATTTGAAAAGACTGCTAGATTAAATTTATTTTAAAAAATTCACGATGCAGTCACTCAGGTTTTATTTTTTTCTGTCTGAACCGTAACAGATATCACAAATTACACACAGAGAGAGAAAAGTTTACTATTCAATGTATCTTTTTGAAAAAAAAAATTATTTCACGTTATCGGCGAAAGTTATAGTCTATTCAATGTAGGGACACCTCGGTTTCATTCACTAGTGGTTCACTAATAATAACAAGTATCATCTCAAAAGATTACTTATAACCATATAAACTGTTATACCAAATTTTATCCAAATCGAATAAAGCGTCCGGTTATTATAAGCAAAATTAATTCTTTTCAATGAACTTTGAAGCAGGATACTGGCTAAATGGTACACTTTCCGGTAGAAGCAAGTTTGGTTAAATCGTCTTATTTTAGCCTCAGGAATCTGTGGTTAAGCCATGTCCCCCTATTTAAGAGACACCCTGTATATATTTTGTGTGGTTATGTTACAACGTTAACGTTACAGCGGAAACTGCCATGATATGTCAGATTTATATTAATTAATGTCACATGTTGATATGAAAAACTAATTTCTTTATTGAGTTTAATTAACCAGTATATTTTAAATTTATAAATCAATATTGTACCGACAGAGGTTTATAAAAGTATCAATAATACAAAGTAACCTACCTAAAAAAAAGTACCGTGTGATATGCATATTTTTATATTCCAATAGTGTAATATTGTATTTAGTGTTGGCTAAATAATGTATTTGTAATTCAATAGTTGTATACAAAATTATAGTTAATATTGAACTTTTTATTTGTAATAAGTGCATCTATTTATTTTAAATAAAAGCAAAGTAAAAATTAAATGATTACAAACTGTTAAATTCATTGCTGATGCTATGCAATATAATTTTAATTATTTGTTTCATTTCAAGTGACACTCTGTAAACAGCTTAAAAATTGAAATTTTAAACTACATGTCGTGACAAGAATGTTTAACCAATTACTTGAATGCACGTTTAATTCTGAATGTCTTTTGTTTACACTTTTGGTCTAAAATTAATTGCGAAAAATCTATCTCTAAATGAAAAATTTGCCCTAACTAACGTACACTTAATATGAAAATGCAAAGTTTTTCCAAGGTTCAATACATTACAAGGCATACAAATCTTCATAGTGATTCTTAATATTAAAAATGTTTTTAGTGACATCCAACATCCAACTAATTCCAAACTGATTAAAGTGCAAAAAAATCTAATCTGAAACCACAGTCAGGATATCCAATATCGACAGTCACTCAGCCTTCGGCCTTCGGTGCTGAAAATTCCTTACACGTCTGAAATGAAATAGACCTTGACTGAAATATTAAAAAGCAATTTCCGACGTTGCCGCGATGACGCGGGTAACTGTCGGAACGGTTTTGTAAAATGTTTCACTGTATGTAAAGAAAGACTGCAAAGATTTTAAGTGCTGTCATTACTTTTTTATCTCTTTTTATTGCAAAAAAATTCAATTGTGGTTTCATTCTTCTCCCGTCTCTCTGTTTAAATTTAAATGCGCTTCTTGTCAATGTCTTCCGCTCAGGATAACATTAAAAGGCAAACAGGACAATGCTTTTGTAGTCTTTTCATGTCAATTTAATTATACTTTTATTTTTAGATTTCACTATAGAAATTTCAAAGATAATTAGACAAACATTTTTAACAAGCTCGTTTTCTCAGCTGTTGTATTTTATCATTTAAGAAAAGTATCATAAGTAGAAATGGAACTCACCATTATAAGGTACTCCATGATTGTTTACTTTGCTCCATTTATTCTTGAGAAAATTGTTTTTGAAAATTTAATTGATTAAATTACCGCTTGCCCTCTCAACAAAGTTCACACCAATGAAGGAGTGGCTTATATTTCCCGCAGACAGTGTTTAAACAAGTGAGATCTGTCAACTACTAGCTACTATATATTGTATCCATATTACTGATTTTCGTATTTTATAAAAAATCAAAAATAATTTTGTCCCGGTGTACCTAAATAGAAGTAATAATAGTAAAAAAAATATGTTTTTAGTAATGCCTCAAAACAAAGAAAATATAATGAAATGGTTGTATTAAGTAAACATAAAAACATTTCCATAATTAAAGCTTCATTGTTATGAAGATCATTTTAATGTAAGTGTAAATATTTTTATACTCGTAATTAAAAAAGAAGTATTAATTATGTTTCAATTTTTATCTTTCCAGTTCTGTCATTGGCAAAAACTCTTTGGACGTCGCAGGTAGCGTTCAAATATAGTATACTTTTTCCGTAATCTGAATTGCTACTACTACAGCACTACAGGGTACACATGAAATAAGTACATTAAATTTAACCAGTAAAATAACTCGTGGAGAGAAACAATATTTCATAGTAACTTTTTTATTGTATTGTTAAAAATCTTCAGTTTTGTAAAAAAATGTTATTATCTGCCGAAACATACGAAAAAATGTTAATTTCTGTAAATGTTAGATAATTTGGGCAGGTGTACAATGTACAGTAGTAAATTTGTACGTAAAATGACAAAAATATATACAAGAAGAACGACCCAAATAATTCCGATAAATAAGTGTGAGATAAAATACATAATTTTGAGTGTTCTTTACGATAACTTCAATGTTCGAGGTCAGCAACACTGACTGTCAGACTGACAGATTATTTTTAACCTAACCTATGAAATAAATATTCCTTACATTTTCACAGTTTTTCGATATCAAATACAATTTAATATGCACCTCGGCTCTGAAGTTCCTGCTAATACTCATATGGTTTATTTTCCTCGGCCCTAAGAGCCTCGGCAAATAAAGTCCACATTCGTAATAAGAAAAATAGAACCACAGTGCCTTGATACATAAACAATCATATTTAATAATACTATAGATGGTACTTATTCGCATTTTAGAACAAAGATGTTAAAAAAAATTGCATGACCTCATTGTGCCCTAACTGTATATGAAATAATTAATTATAATAAAAAAGCGAATTCTTACAACGTCATCCTTTTAGGAACGTCATTTTCATTTTCACAGCAGCTTGATTTGACAATTTAATTTACATCATGAAACCCAGTATCGGACAAAAATAAAGCGGAACCAGTGAACAATATGACCCTATATTTCAAACATTCATTAAATATACAAATTCAAATTTATTATAATTATGTACAATTTCAGGTAACATTAAAATCCTTATGGAACTTACATGAGGGTAACGTTAGAGTTACTGAGAATAAGAAAGTCAGGTAGGGCGTGGGAAACAAAATATACACTATCATTTTAAAGTTATATCGATTGAATAATAGAAGTATTTCGAACTTTCATTGTCTTTATTTTTTGAGTTACACAACGTTTCGATTGATAAAATCTCCAATCGTTATCAAGTGAAAACTGAACAATAATCCTTAAGGCTACAGCTATATACTAAGGGTGTGTGATGAAGTGTGAAGTTGGTTGAGCTGACCAATGATCGATTGTTTGATTGATTAATTGATTGACTGAACTTTTATTTGCTTAAGTATTATAGCTTGTGCAAAGGGGTTGGTAGACAGCATATTTTTAGTACACTGAATTTTAGCTTGACTAACAAAAAACAATACTACAATAATAATAATAAGTTCAAAATTGTAAATTAATTTATACAAAACAATAATAGCGCATTACGTGTTTGTGATTTGAAATTAATTTGCAAAAGGTACTTAGTTAAATTAATTAGTTAGAATAGAACTTAGTTAATCAATCATAGCTGTGAGTGAAAATATGAAATCGACCAGAAAACATTTTTGATATAACATTTCAGTTTTGGAAAAAAAAAATAGAATACCTACCATACTGCCCTGATTTGGTAATGTACGCTGTTAGCTATTTTTAGCATTTAAAAAAATTTAAATAGAAGGTAATCATCTGAAGAATGAATTGCTAAACGAAACTACTTTCAACATATTTACAATAAAATTCTCAATTTAAATATGAAGCACGTGTCTTATTCTCAATAATAACCTCATAAATAATTTAAATATGTACGAACAAGACATTGTGGCAAATATTGAGCTTTGTGGTAAACATATTTAGTTAAAAATAGTAATTTACATATCAAGTGTGTTAATAATGGCGATTATTAATTGAGACAATGCACGGTAGGAGTGAATGCATTAAGTGCCTGTTAAAATTACTAATCGTTGATTAACACATGCGTTAGTTACAATATTTTTCTGTTCATAAATATTTACGAAAATTTGCAGCATGCTTTTGAATTACTTATATAACGACCACATTATTTAAATAAATTTCCAGTATACAGGATGGAAACGAACTTAATGTCATAAATTTAAGGGTGAGTAGTATGACATGTGTAGATTACGAAACTGAAAGATTTTTTTTTTTAATTGGAAAAACGAAAATTCGACTTTTCTTAAGGAAACTTTTTTTTACTGCTGTTTTAATTCATATTTCATTAAAAATATGTTTATCAAAAATACATTCTAAATTAATTGTATTATTAGTAATTAAATTAAATTATTCTTAATAATTAAATTAAATACCATTTGTATCGAAAATAATTGTGTAATAGGTAGATAAAATATTTCATTATTCTCGGAAGTGTTAGTGACAAGTGATTTTTGCTGTACTCTTGTTAAAAAAAATGTATTCTAATTCTGAATTAGTGGATATGTTGTTGATTTATGGTGAAGTAGGACAAAACGCGGTTTTAGCAGCAGGTCTGTATGACGAACGGTATCCTGGAAGATGCCAGCCTGGTCGCAGGATGTTCATCACCGTGGCACAACGTCTTCGCGACACAGGCAATTTAAGAAGAAATAATGGACGAGATGGCGGCGGTCGCAGACTACACCACAACATTGAAGATGAAGTTTTAGACTTTGTGCATGCTAACCCGAAAATTAGTAGCAGAGGAGTGTCTCGTGTTGTAGGAGAAATATCTCACACGAGTGTTTTGAAAATTTTACACAAGAATGATTATCATCCATACCATTTTCAACGTGTTCAAGGATTAATGCCCGCTGATCACGAAGCTAGAACGATATTTTGTCAGTGGATTCTGCAACAACAAGCTGCAAATTTTAATTTTACTTCACTTATAATATTTAGTGACGAAGCACACGTGACGGTGTCAATAATTTCCACAACATGCATTATTGGGCTTAAGAAAATCCACATGTTTAGTAAGAAGTAGTTTGCAACACAGATTTTCATTAAATTTTTGAGCTGGTATCTTAAATGGAAATTTGCTTGGACCATACATACTGTCTAATAGATTAAATGGTGACCAGTATTTGGAATTTTTACAAAATGTTCTACCAGTATTATTAGAAGATGTTCCCTTACTCCATCGTCAACATGCATGGTTTCAGTATGATGGTGCCCGACCTCATTTTTCAAGAAATGTGCGGCAGCATTTAAATAATACCTATGGCAACAGGTGGATTGGCCGTGGAGGTCCTGTATCATGGCCACCAAGATCACCTGGCCTCAATCCCTTAGATTTTTATCTGTGGGATCATTTGAAGTCCTTGGTGTATGATAATCAAAACCCCGTTGAAACTGTTGAAGAATTGAGGATGCGGATTCAAAACTGTGCTGAAATTATTAAACAAGAAAATCATATGAACCTAGCATGTAGTGTCATTAATTCAACGTAGTGCATTGTGCGTAGCTGTGGGAGGTGACAATTTTGAACAATATTTATGACTTTTGTGTTTATTCTTCAATTGATTTTTAAGGCAAGTTTTTTTTTCATATTAATATTGTTACATGAAAAGCTTCTAGTATTGTTGCTATTTATCAGTTAATCCATTCTGTTTTTTTCTTCAATAAAAATAATTATGCGAAGTATTAATATTAATCTTTAATATGGTTCATTGAACTTTCAAAATATTATTACATTAGAAATAATTAAGGTTTGATTATACAGAAACATTACGTAAATTAATTAAATTAATTTCAAGTATTAAATTTGTCAGTGGTCCAGTGGTACCAAAAATGTTAGTTTAATGAGAACTACCCTTAAATATGCGAATTAAAAAAAAATCTTTTTGCTTCGTACTCTACACATGTCATACTACTCACCCTTAAATTTATGACATTAAGTTCGTTTCCACCCTGTATTATGTAGGTACATATAAGATGTTCGATAATAAAGGAACATATATCTTTTTTATTCATACAGAGTCATTTTATTTTTGTCCCGTACTGATCCAACTCAGACTAAACTCAAGCCAAAATTATCCAAATGAACGCCATCAAAACACTTTCCCTTTTTATTAATTATACATAAGGAAAGCAAAATTAACAGTTAATTATTAAATATCAATTAATATTTTTTTATCTAATGGAGAATGTGTAAAGTATTTTTTATCTGAGAAAATATAAAGGTTATTGATTTACAGTAATGCTGGAATCTGAAATTTACATTTTACATGCTTTTCACGACCGACCTTATTACCCTTGTTATCAGCTCTCTTTCTCACCAGAGAGAGACTCTAACGAGCACGACAATTCAATCCAGAAGGGCTAAAATAATGTCAACACAGAAAAACAGAGCAGAAGTAGGAATACGTGCATAACTCTACTAGTTCAAACTCTCATTACTTTGGCGAGTCTGACTATAAATGTTATCAGTATATCTTTGTGGATTAAAGAAGAAATAACCAGTGCCACCAGTCTGTAATTTTGGGAACGAATGATTTCAAATCAGCCAGAATCGATCCATATGTCAAACATCTAACTTTTAATAACAGTAACGAGCTGTCAATCTTCTTCAGTTTTCTTGAAAATATAATTTTTTCACATTTTGTGTGATTATCAATATGAAAGAATATCTTATTATCTATGCTGTTTGATCATACATTTTCCTTCATTTTCAATTGATATATAGTTAAAGAATTATAGAGTAACTTTCAAATACCAGCCAGATTTGCTATAAACATAGAAACAGTTGACATATTCGATTAATTCTAATTGACAGATGTCAGTGTCAAGTGCAATTTACATGGTGTATGTCCGTGTTTTGGTATAGGATTTGTACAAAATACATAGAATTCACAGAAGGTAATGTACTGACCACATCAGATTTTTTATAATATATTTAATTTATTTATTTTATGGGGAAAACATTGAAAGTATTCATAATTTCATGACAAAAAAGTCTCCGTAAGATAACTAAAACATTTAAATAATGAACCATTTTTTTATGTTTTATAAAGAAATATAATATTTGTAGGGTTTTCCTTTAGTTTTTCCATCAGTAACTAAGCGATGAGTCATTGAGTCCACCAAATTTTTGGTCACTGATGGCATTATATTCTGCCATTTTATTTGTAATTAATTTTAAATTCTTTTTTGCTTTACATTCTTATTTATCTTAAGAATTTTCCGCACTTTCTCAATCTGGTTAAAGTCCGGAGACTGCGAGGAATGATTAAATCATATTTTAAATATTATACAATACGCATTCTTTTATAGACGCGAATTATTTGTCGAATTTTTCTGATGCATGAAATTAAAATTGTCTGTTAAGGCCCTATTTTTCGGCACTTTGTTTTTAATTTGCTTTTAAAATATCGAGGTAACCTTTGCTAGCCCTTGTCCCCTTGTTGCAATAATTACTAATTTTCGTATTCCCGCTGAGACAATATAGCCACAAACATAATGCTATCACCGGCGTATTTATCTGTTACTATTAAATGCCTTAAATTTTAGGTTTATCCATTTTTTTTGCCTTCTATCTAATCTGTATGTATTATACTTACTTATTTACGTTACCAGTAAACCTAATAAAGAATTAAAACTTTTAATTTAAAAGTAGAAAATCTAAAACATTTAAATGTAAGTTAAATACGGCGGTGACAGCATTATGTCTAGGGGCTATATGTTCTCAGCGAATGTACGAAAATTGGTAATTATTACAACAAGGGATAGCAAAGGTTACCTCGACATTTTAAAAGCAAATTTAAAACAATGTGACGAAAAATAGGGGCTTAACAGACAATTTTAATTTCGTGTATCGGAAAAATTCGACAAATAATTCGCGTCTATAAGAGAATGCGTACTGTATAATATTAAAAATATGCTTAATTATTCCTCACAGTTTCCGGACTTTAACCAGATTAAGAAAGTGCTGAAAATTCTTAAAATAAATAAGAATGTAAAGCAAAAAAAAATTAAAATTAATTACAAGTAAAATGGCAGAATATAATACCATCGGTGATCAAAAATTTGGTGGATTCAATGACTCATCGCTTAATTACTGGTGGAAAAACCAAAGGAAACCCCTCCAAATATTATATTTCTCTATGAAACATAAATAAATGGTTTATTATTTAAATGTTTTGGTTATCGTACGGAGACTTTTTTGTCATGAAATTATGAATACTTTCAATGTTTACCGCATAATATAAATAAATTAATTAAATTATTTGTTTATTTTATATTTATAACAACGTAATATACTGCGTTTTATTTTGGATTAAAATTAGACTGCTATTTTTCGTAAAATACATTAAAACTACTGTCGTACGGAGACTTTTTTGAATGACTGTATGTACCTGCATCTATACTAGGTAATGGTAATATATCCATCATCCAATCATTATGTACACACTCTGAGAAATAACATTAAACTGATGAATGGTTATGACAGATTATAAATTAATAAACAAGAGATTACCTAAACATTTCATTAATTTTAAATAATTAATTACCTTCTCTGTCATAAATACATAAGTATTTAGTTGCCAAGCATAAAAATATTTTGAAAAAATTAAATTTTTATTTAAAACGCTGATTGAGTGTAAATCATGTACAAGTAATTGCAAAATGTGATAACAAGTATTGAATTTATACCTACTGGCTATTTTCAAATTAAAAGTGATTGATGGTAATACGTATAATTGTGGGTTATAACTCACCCTAATTTCAAAATGTGAAGGGTTCAACAGCAATTCTTTCCATTTCATTGCGCCATTAAACATGTTAACACAGGAATTGGAATTATATAGTTTAAGCATTATGTAAACAAAAGATCTTTTTCAATTTATTGGAAAGTAATTTTAATACATATTGTAATGTTGAACTAACATATAGAATAGACTAAATCCAGAGTTCTTTTCAAATCATCAATGTGAACACTGCTCAAATGTCAAATATCGACACCTATTATTTATTACGAAGTAAACATGAGCAAATAAATATATTATCAGTCGTAAACGACGTCCATTATTACAAATAAATTTTCGCTACATGAAGAACTCTAATGAAAGTAAGTAAAACCAAATTTTGAAATTGACAACCCCAGTATTTTAAACTATCCCTTTTCAGAGGTACAAGCTATCTCATAAAATAAAAGTGATTTTCAATATCGCCGGCCAAAAAGTTTAATACTTTTTCGTGCGTGAAGTATTTTACAGCACTCCATCTAATAAGCTGTCGCGCTGTAAAATACAATTTACACGCACTCGAATGTAAATAACTATTATCATCTTCTGTTGAGCTACATGCATGTTTTATGAAAGATACAACAAAAAAAGTTTTTATACGGTGTATTACGTAGAATAACGTAGGGTAATTAAATTTTTGGAAAACAAAATTCTTGGGATATAACACAAATATAATATTTTTTAAATGGAATCTTTTGTTGAAAATAATCTCATCTTTTATTTACTTTATAAGTTTTTTTTTTAATGATATGTAAAATGTTTACATTCTTTTGTTTTAAAAATGAATTATGAATTTATTGGAGTTGAAAATATTGATAATTATGAAGAATTAAATAAAAAAATCATTATTCCTTTATTTCTAATGTTATGTATTTTCTTCATTTTTACTCATATCTTCAATTTATATACATAGTACTTCAGAGGGCATATTAAACCAATTTTTTTGATTTGTGCGAACTATGATGTCAATTTAAAAAATTATAATTAAAGATCACAGTAAATAGTGCAGGCGCCAATAAACACTCCGGTAAAAACCCGTCGGATTCTTTCTGATTAATGATTTAAGTTCAGGAAACCTAAAGAATGAAATTCTGAAGGTTTCCGGACAAAATAAGTAAGTAGTCACTTTTTTCACCCCCAATATAGGAATAATTATTGATAAAATTGCTGTAGCGGTCAAGAAAACGTTGTTTATTACTATTAAAAAGTTGTTTATGTGGACGTAGGGTATGAAATTAAAATCATCATCAATATTATAAAATACAAATTTAATATGGTAAAAAAGCAAGCGACTTGTTTACATATTGATAATTAAAAATAATCTGATATGGCCAGCACATAACCTCCCGCTGGATATGTCTTAGCGTAACCCCAACTAAAAAATCCAACGACATTGCATGATTTTGGAAGTCTCATTTGGGTATGAATCACATATAGATTTTTTCTGCCTATATGTAGTAATTTTGCCTATTAACATACCCAGAGAGGTGAAAATGTGCTCCAGACATAGCAAACTTATAATGGAAAATACATTATTTTTACAAACCTTAATTTCATTATAATCAAATATATTATTACTACATTTTCCGTAACACGGTTTCATTATTAATTTTAATGTAATTGCTTCCTGACAGTGAAATTTGTTTAATTATGTCAAAATTATTATTAAAGCAATATATTTTTGTTTGACGCATAGGCAAGATGATGTATAAAAATAAATTATTTTTTAAATTTATATTTAAACTTATTAAAGATTTTACCATTATATTCAATTTTTATTTGTAAAAGTTGCTGAAAAATTATAGTCAATGTATTTTTTTCAAGAAAAACTGTTAAAAGCTTATATAAATGATACTTCCGGTTATCCAATATCCAGATTCTGGGATATCAAAACGTGCTTATCCACTAAAATTTCTATATGCGATTTTTAGCACGATCCCTATACCTCCCTCACCTAAGGTAGCGGGAGATAAAAACATAATTTTATGTTTAAACAAATAAGTTTTGACAAACGTTTTGAATAGTTTTTACAAATGGAGTTACGATTTAAGTCATTTTTTTACAACTACAAGACAATCTGAGTTACATTTGCAAGGCCTAATTAAATGAGAGTCTAGCAAAGGAAGTTTTCATTATTTTTGACGGGTCTTAGGTCTTTCTGAACTTACATCATCAATCAGAATGAATCCAACGGGTTTTTAAAACGGAATGTTTCTTGGCGCCTAGTCTAAAAAGTATTTGGTTGAAAATAATTTTGACAACTTACGTATATGTATTATGTAATAGCTAACCAAATTATTATTTTCACAATTTTGTTAAACATATTTTATTTGTATCAGAAGTTATAGAGATCACTGATTGCATGACCTAAAATTAAAATTTTTCCTCCGAATTCTTTATTTGAAAATAATACTTCACCGACTAGTTTTGGAAGATTTTCTATAAAAACACTCAAAACAGGGTAGTTGCAAAGGCAATAAGTCAATAAAATGCACAGATTTTAAAAATTTTCTATTTTCAAAAGAATTTTTGAGTAGCAAATAAAATAGCGCTCACCCTACATCTGAAACTTATTTCACTGAATTCGTAGAGTATGACGGTTAAAAACTGCCATCCTAATCTAGTAAAATGATAGGTACGATTCGGACTTCATACGCAAAAGTAGATCATTACCATGGAAGACAAATCTTAATTTTGTTCTGGTGTCAACACTGTCTACATTACTTTTATGAATCATGGCCAACTTCACTTACATCAAGTGGCGCCACGCACGGCGTAACATTGTACCATTTTGAGAAATATTTAAACGGTCACAAATAAATATTGATTTTAATATTTAAATTTTGAAGTATTGTATTCACTTTTAAAATACTGACAACACATTTTCCACATCAAAACTTCATTGGCGGAGACCAAGGAGAATCAGGGCCACTGATACTGGCCTCTTTATTGAAATAAAAATAAGTAGATGTCACTACTATCCGTATCAAATCTGTAAAAAACTCACAACAAAATTTAAGTGGGAAAACAACGATTTGAAACGACCGTAATAAGGGTAGCGCAAGAGATATTTCTTCGTATCCTTATAATAATAAATGTAACGAGTTTACACGTACGCATGACGTTTGTAGCGTTGTAATCTACGAACTAACTACCGAACATTGCAGGAGAAAATAAACAAAAGTGCTCAACTGAGATGATATTAAAGAAGGCGTAAATGGTTATTGAAAAAGTTGAAATGTTTGCAGGTTACGAGAATTTCATGCAGCAAGTTCATGTCGTGTGGTGTAGAATTTCAAGATGTCATGTAGGAACTTCTATACCGTTAGAATAAACATATAAATATAATATCCTCATATGTGTACGAGAGTACGAGTAATAAGCATACACATGAAAATATCAGAAAAAACAGTTTTACTTTTATTTTTTTATAAGTAAAAATTAATATTTATTATTGTAAAAATAGTAACGTTTAGACATTTTTATATTTTCATACCTAATTTCTGTGGTTACAAGGCACGGAAAATTAATTTATTTCATTCTGTCCGTGTCCACTGTATACCACTTTACGTTTTTAATATGAGTCTGGGAAATGGCACATCAGTACTAGGGATTGCAAATTTACCGATTGTTTGAATTACCGGTTATTCGAAATAAATCAATACCGGTTAACCGGTAATTTACCAATCAATTGATAATAATAAAGCTGCAATTATTAACGCAAAATATTTATTCACGTATGAAAATTACAAAATAGCATTGTAACAGTTACTTTTGCACTGTTACTGTTTCTTGAAATTTTTGTAGTCCCGTAGTTAGTTGTGACATACTGTCGGTGGACTGTAATCTTTTCTGACTGCGCAAGGTGAAATGCTTACCGTTAGCTATCATAGTTCCCGCGAAATTTTGTTCATTTATTAAATTTATTTTAAATTTACTTACACTTGTATTATCATTTTACAGTTCCGATTTCTGAATTTATTTATCTCTCATTTTTATTAAAAATTTAATTATTGTAATTTCGATATTTAGTGACTTTTGATTCCGAATTGATGAGACTGATTTTTTATTTAAGCGACGGCTTTGAAATTCACGCTCTCTCGGGCACACACTTCTCTCGGGCACACGTTTCTCTCGGGCATAGTTCCTCTCTCGGGCATAAGCTCTCTCTCTCGGTTCTCTCTGTGATGAGTATCGACTTTAAGTGATCTTTCTGATTCGAAATTCAAGTCATGTGAATTTTTTTGAGTATAATATGGGAAGTTTCCGCATCTGTCGTCTCTAGAGTAACTTGGTAAGATGTTCCATTTTATTTTAGTATTTTTGTAATTTTTGGGGTGTTGCTAAATTTTTGTGTCGCCATGTGGGCGAAATTTTTTCTTGGCCCAGTGACCGCATGGAGTGGAATTTCTTACCATTACAATAGAGTTTTATTTTTTGTGTGAAAGATCACTTAATGTTGGACGATCGCTAGAAAGTTTTTGAGAGCATTTTTTTTATAATTTTTGTTTGACGAGCAGGAGTGGATTAATTCAATTTATCTGCGTAGTTTCAAAATTCATATTTTTTAAAAAATTGGATTTTATTGTGGATCCCTTCTTTTTTGTGATTTAAATTCTTCATTTTTTTGAGTTTAATTTGTTATTCCCGAGACAATTGACTAAATTTTTGATATGCCATTTTTAAGTACTTCTGTTGAAATTTGCCCGAGCTAAGTAACCTAATAGTTCCAGTTCCCAGATGCAATTTTGCATCTTCAAAGTTTTTTTTTTTTTAAGTTTATAGTAGTTCTGCTTAAAATTTTACGCGAGTTTCAACCCTTAACTCGCCGGCTTAGTCGCGCTAAGTTACTACGCATTCAATTTTTGAAGTATACCATTTTTAGTCGTAGTGCTGTTTAACTTTTATAGTAAATTATTTTTGAGCTCATTGTTTAAATTTGTGGTATGATAACTTTACATTTGAGTTTTAAATTCTTCCTTGTGATAAAAAAATTTTAACTACTGTTCCATTTCTCCCTTCTCCTTGGATGAGTGCGGGTGAATGTTGAGTGGCGTGACTTGACTTGACAGGACCTGTTGACTCGTCAATTAGCGGCTCGGTTTTGTACCATTTTTATAGTCGGGGAATAGTGATCCATTTTCGCTTTTTTTTTTTAATTTTTTTTTTATTCCCGTGGTTATTTTGTCTTGGTTGCGGCGCAATATTGTTGTGTAACATTTAATTGTGCGCTACCGCTCGTGATCACATTCTCCAATTGTCGAGTATTACTTTTGTCGTTAGTTATTTTTTAATCGTTCAGTCGCTTTATCGTTTTTTGAATTAGCGATTTAAAGTACGGTGGTAGTCAGTCAATTCACAATCTCAATCTCTTCTGTTGTGCCATTTTCTTTTCTGTTCTTTCAATCTACGGCCGTATCTAATTTTATAATTGATGTAAAGATTTTTTTACTTTGAACTTTATTCAGCACTTGTATAATTTTTATAAATTTTGGAACTGGAAGTTTTATTTCTTTTTGTATAAAATTGTGCTAACGTTTTGGGGTGAAACTAGGGACATTTTTCATGTATAGTACTCAGCCCTTCAGGCCTCTTGTACATCTCTCACGAGATAGTACATATGCTGGTTTAGTTTTTTTTTAGGGACGTTAGAAAGAGAACGAGCTGTCTTGTCCTTTTGGGATCGGATCTTGGAGGTCGCTGAGCTCTTTCACCGCCCCAACATTTTTATTTGGAACACCATTACGACTACTCGCAACGTGAGGAGTCGTTTTACGAAGCTTAGGAGAGGTGCTGTCGGACTAAGAGTTCTCTAAGTTCTCTCTCGCCCAGGGTTGTATTCCGCCACCATCGGCACGAGCGGTTTACACCACCTACACCCGCCGAGCACCTTGTACCAGCGAAAATACCGACGCTTAGAGTTCATCTCGCCAAGTTGCGCATCGTGGCTCAGGGCGCCGAATAGTTTCTTTGGAGTGGACCTTACTCCCTTATTTCACCTTTATAAGGTCTGGCGCACACGTAAATTATTTCGAGAAATTTAAAATTTGAACTTTAGTTTTTTTATAAATTAAAATTGACCAATTGCGTAACTTGTACATTTTGATTAAGCTACCTGTTCTCGAAAAAAGTTTCGAACCTTCAACCAGCCGCCGACTTTTTTTCTCACAGCTAGCCGTGCCAAATTTATAAGTGTGATAGACAGGTAGGACGAATTTTGTTTTATAGTTGTATTTAAATTTTTCGGATTCCTTGTTTACGTCACAGTATATTACGTTCAAGTTACGAAAAGTGAAAGTTTACCAGACGACGGTGGCAAGTGTAATTACGAGCGACAGCTAGTACTTAAATGCCATACGAGTACAGTAAAATAATTTTTCTGACGCGGTGCGTACGCTATTTTTTCGAGTTTTGTGTTAGTACTGAAATTTTAATTTTTTGCGGCATAACATACTGAATTAAAAACATTTAAAGAAAACATATTAGTCTGATTCTCAGTAACAAAGTAACTTGACAGTTATTATTTTTTTACCTTACAATCTTCAAAAAAATTAATTTTTGGAGATTGATTTGCAAAACGATAGATCTAGATGATGAAAAGAATATGGAAAACGATTTAGAAGATAAACAATAAAAAATAAAAATAGAAATATTTTTTGTGTCAAAATGTATCTTAATGATAAAACCGTTGCTATGCAGTAACAGTTGCTATGTTGTAAAGCAACCCATTACTGTACAATTTTGAGTATATTAAAAGAGTACATTACTGTACAAAATACGAAAAAAATATATAAATATTTATAGGTACATATTTCAAACATAGATAGGTAATATTAAATAATACTTATAGGTTTATTAAATCAAATTGTATTTTTTATCAGGGTACGCATTGCGCGTTTTGCGAGTAACTCATAACAGGTAGGGTAAAGCCGGATTCACACGACGCGTGGCTCGCTGAGCTACGAACAAGGCTCGGCGAGCCCCGCACCTTGGGATAGGGTCGCTCGCCTTGGCGCGGCGCACCTTGGGCCGATCCGTTCGTTGTCGGTAAATATGACACGAGTCAAAGGCGCGAGCTTGTCACTTGTCCATTTAGTAGAGTTCAGACGTGATGGAGTGGAGTCAAGAAATGACATTAGAATTTTTGGAGGTTTACTCAAATTACCCTGAAAAAAATAGTATGCTGCAGCACAATCTGCTATTAGTTCACTTCGATTATTCATCTATAAATGTTTTAAATTTAAAAACCAACTACTACACCACTTATTTCGCTTCAAATAATTTTGTGTTAAATCGGAGATGCTTCGCAAGCGTGCAGAAGGCAATATAGGCGAGCCTACACGCGCCGTGGGATCGGCTGAAATTTGTGAATAGATGCTCGGCTCGTGGCTCGGCGCGGCTCGGGGCGCGCCGAGCTCCGCGCCCTGGGAATCCGCCTTAAGTAGGTATATTCAGCGATAGACAATTTTATTCATAAAAATACGTATTTTCGAATTAATATTGAGAGCACATACATGATAAAAGGATTTACCGTTTACTGATTTACCGGTAAATAATGACATTTACCGGTATTTATTAAAGAATTTTATAGAATTTACCGGTTAATCGGTAAACCGGTTTACCAGTTTGCATTTGCTAATCACTACAGGGGCCGGAAGTGTTGCCTGGAAACATTTTCGGACTGCTAATTTTTAACAAAAAGAAACGTCGATGTCAATAATTTCTGATAAATTTAATTTTAAATAACAAATTTGAAGCTCATAAATAATTGATATGGTACAATTAGAATTTTCATGAAACGACAGTGTAGACTTCTCGTTAGTCACAAAATAACTAAAGCTTAAAACAAACCATACAAATAAAACAAATACACACAAATGTTATAAATTCAAAGGTGATGTGATTTAAGCCAAAATGATATGTTTTGAAATTTGAATTAATTTAAAATATTTAAAACACATAGACAGTGTGAAATAAAATGTTGTATATCATATATGTCCGCGAAGTAGTATTACACGGTAAGTACACATTTCGAAATTCCTGACTCGGCTCCCTAGTCGCCTTTTCTGTAAACTTCGCATTCGTTCCGTAATTACTCACTTCCTAGCTTTATAAGTTAAATAACTGGATAAATGGAGAATTTTATGCTCTACACATTTAATTTGTCTAAAATAATTTGGCAAGTAATAAGCACTGAAAAACTATTTTTACATGTTAAATCCCTTTGTACATATGTATGTCTTACCACCCAATATAACGTTATTACAAAAATTGTACAAATTTTGTTTGTATCTTATATCTCTTTGTTTGACAATCACTAACTCCTTTCATAACCCCAACGAATCATCTTGTATATCCTAAGAACTTAACCTCAATATCATGCAGATTCAAGAACAAAGACTTGGCGCAGACTTAAAGAGACACATGTGTACCAACGTTCCTCAAAGCCTTTGGGGAGTGTACACTGCGTCAACAGACGCGGACGCGACGCAATGCAGCTCGACAGAATTCGATTCGCTATAGTTGTCGTTTGTACCCAACCGGGTTACAAACGTGTTTATTGTGCTGTCACTGGACAATATAACGCAATACAAATAAATTTTACTCGGGTAAATAAGCTGTAGAGTATTTGGTACACTTCAATAGAAGGAAACGAGATTCAATGGGAAACACGTAAGAATACAAATGTAAATAGTATCAACCTGTGTGTAAACATATGCATCTAAATATATTATTGGGTGATTATCAAAATACCCACATTGTGCATAAAATCTTTCATTTTAGGTGTCAGCACGAACCCTATACCTCCCTTACCAAAGGTAGCGAGAGGTATAGGGATCGTGCTAAAAATCGCATGACGAGATTTAAGGTCCGTAGAATCCGATTTTATCATTTTCATGATGATGTCTATATGTATATGTGTGTGTGTATGTATGGATTTTGTCAACGCTCTAATTTAAATACATTCCGAAATTTTGTATTTCTACCTTTTTCTAATATGGGAAGAAGCCATTAGATTTGGTGTAAATCAAGTAAGACAGAAATGACACTTTACCTGAAGCTCAAAATAGTTTTTCTTCGAAAAATACCTTTAAACATAATTTTTTCACTATGTACAGGTATGCATTCATACTTTTTCTTTATATTTTATAGATAAATATATAAAATAATTTATTTTAATAATCCCGAAGCTAATGTTTTAAAGATAAACACTATTCCTTAGTTACACAGTTCAGATTTCAAATGTATGTAATTGCAGATAAATGTCACTGTTAAAGAACCTATCATTTCAAATTATTAATGGTAACGTTTTAAAAGAAGAATTGTAATAGTAAATAAATCAATAGTTATATTATGCGAATGCAAAGGAACATAATATAGTTTCCAGCATCAATAAATATGTAGGTACATTTGTATTAAAATTAATAAAATTTAAACAAAAATAAGACTCGTTTTATTATTATTATTATTATTATTATTTTTATTTTATTGTACAATTTCTCTAGTTGCGGCATCATCAGAAGTACTGACGGGAGGTATAGTGCTGACCATAACAGAATTTTTAATTTAATATTTGTGATTTAATTGAAATACATACGTAGAAGTAGAAATAGATCTATACTTCGTTTGTTTTAAAATTATAAATAAGTCCGTCAAAATATTCCAGTGGCGCATCAACAATTATTTGCTAAGGGATAGTTGAAAAGATTGAATTCGATAGATTAATTATTTTTTCGAGATCAGCTGAAGTCACCTTACATTTATGTAAATATGAAGTTTGATAAAGAACTTTCATTTGTAGATAATATAAATATGTAACTCTTCCTTATGAAGATTATCGAAAGATCAAAACGTTCATTGTGGTCTTTCTATTATTAAAAACGTAAGTTTTGTTCCAGGTACATTAGACCCCTGACAAAAATCCAAAACTGTCCTTGCAAAATTAGATTTATTACTCCAGCTCACTTTGAAAGGAAGTGTAGTATGCGATTATTTCAAAAAATAAACATGGCGCTATCTTGATAGATCAAGCAACAAGACAATAAATATTTTTGATGTCATATTTGGCAATTAAACCGAATTATTTTTTTAAATAATTATATAGGTAAGGTAGGTACTACTCGTAGATCTATTTTTGTTCCATATTTAACTTTAGTTCATTTGATGTCCAAAGGCCTACATCTTATAAATTTAAACATTGTACAAAAAGGACTCTAAAATTCAGTAATTGTTATGTATTTTTATTATGTTATATATTTGGGTAATGCATGATTGTACCGCTGGCTCCTAAATTTCAAGTATTCCTTAATTTGACAATATTAGCTTAGCTTAAAAGCGGTGCAACTGGGCATAAGAGTTGCAACGCCGATGATACGAATGGTGTTGGCGTACATAACATTCTCTTTATAGTCGGTAATTTCTTCGTAGCTCGGGCGCCATTTTGCGCGGCGGCGTTTCCTGTAAACTAACGTGAGAACGGCTCTTGGATAGCTTCTTTGGATATGGGTAGGGTTTTAGGGCGTACAGAAACGAGAGTGTTAAAAATAAATAACAGATTTATTGTATAAAAATATTAATGATTACAATAAAGAAAAAACCCTTGTGTTTCTCCTGAAATATGACAACTTGCGTACTGTGAGCAAGGAGCTCACGGCCTACTAATAAAAATGCGAT
Organism: Ophonus ardosiacus; assembly: GCA_943142095.1. NCBI lineage: Eukaryota > Metazoa > Arthropoda > Insecta > Coleoptera > Carabidae > Ophonus > Ophonus ardosiacus. Next base: position 39,808,191 of record OW964823.1, read on the forward strand.
TGTTTTTGAAAGTTGTTGTTTTTACGTTCTGTCACTGTCATTATTATAAGTTTTGTACGCTTTTGAAATAAAATAACTTTTTCATTATTTTAACTGTTTTTACTGATGTTAATAATATAACATCAGTTACATGGCGCTGCGGACAACGAATTGAGGCGGATGAAAGTTCAGTGAACATTGAAAAAAGTGTATGACGTTTATACAGAATTTGCAATTCAACGGTACGTTGTTCATCAGTTACATTTTGAACTTTAATTTACATTACGACGACATTACATTGAACGACGGTGACTGACGAAGTGTTTCCCATTGGGCGAACAAAAATTGATTTGACAATCGGAAACATTACGGGTCGAGTAAATGCAGCAGTTGTACGCGATGCACCATACGCAATGCTGATTGGCCTTGATTGGAAGGATGCAACTAACACAGGCATCACAACAGGTCCTGGTACGCGAATAATAATCGAAAGATTTGAGAGCACTAAATCTACGAAGATACAAGAACAGAAGCAATTTTCAATATTTTTACGTCGCGAAAATACCGCAAATGCTAACAACTACGAAATACGAACCGAAGAGAAACAACTTGAGCAAATTTGGATCAATAATATCCAAATGAACGAAGTTATACCATTGGAACGACAGGCAATGATTCAAACATCGCCAAAAGCAATAAATAAGTATGACATCAAAGCTTATGTTAATGAATTACCGAAACACATTACTAATGATGCAACGACGGAACAAATCGCAAGATTACGTAATGTCATACTCGAAAATCATGAACTTTTTACGAAAGACAAATTTGACATTGGATTTTGCCCAACGACAGAACACGTGATCGAGCTCACTGACAATATCCCTGTTAAAGTAGCTTCATATCGCCATTCGTGGAAAGATAGAGAATTTATACGCGAGGAAACAGAGAATTGGTTGAAGATGGGTTTGATTCGTAAATCCAAATCACCGTACGCAAGTCCAGTTTTTGTCGTCGAACAACCTTCTACGCCACGATGATTAGTTGTGGACTACCGGAAATTAAATGGAAAAACTATTAAACGTGTTTACGCTATGCCACGAATTGATGATACGATCGACAAAATAGGTAAAGGAAAATACTTCTCAACAATAGACATTAAAAAAGGATACCTCAACATCCGTATCCGTAAAGAAGATTGTCATAAAACGGCATTTACGACGCCAGACGGGCACTATGAATGCATTATGATGAACTTTGGATACTGTGGTGCACCCGCGACATGGGTCGAATTGATGGATGAAATAATCGGCGAACTAAAATGGAAAGACGTCATTGCAGTTTATATGGACGACTCATGCATTTACACTGAAACAATCGACGAAAATATCGATACGTTAAGCGATGTTTTTCAACGTTTCCGAAAGTATGGATTCAAGGTCGATCTACGACGATGTCAACTCATCCAAACACAAATCAAGTTCTTGGGTTACGTCGTTTCGCGAGAAGGAAAATCACCGGATCCTGAACGTTCATCAGCAGTTGACCGATATCCTGATATACTAAACACACGTAAAGCACTCCAACGATTTTTAGGATTTGCTTCATACTTCCGAAAATTTATTCCGGGATTTGCACAAATTGCTAACCCACTGATCACGCTTACGAAAAATCAAACGGCAGGTAGCCGTACGACTAAAAATGGTAATAAATATATCATTATAACAGTGGATTATGCTACAAGAATGCTAGTTACACAAGCAACAAAGTCGACATCGACTCAAGCGACGATCCAATTTCTTAACGAAAAAATTCTGGAACATAATGTACCATTATCAATTGTTACTGATCAGGCAACTGCATTCATGAGTAAAGGAATGCAAAAGTTCTTGTCGAATATGGGAATCGAACACATCACGTCTTGCCCGTATTTCCCGCAGGCAAATGGACTAGTGGAACGATCGGTCCAGACGGTTAAGCACGCATTGCGAAAGTATACGTTTGAACGACCAGATGACTGGGACCAGTTGCTACCGAAAATAACAAGAAGTATAAATACAAAGAAGCAGGGTTCTACAAAAGTTTCGCCATTTTATCTTCTGTACGGATACGATCCAAGAACAGAAGGAGAAGTAAATTTCGGAGTGGTAACTAACGACGTTGATCGCTTCACGCAAATTGAAATGCTCCACGAAATTAGAAAAGAGGCACGCACACATTTACAAGCAGCATTAGCGAAGCAAAAGTTACGGTACGATAACAATCGGAACCCAATGCCGTTTACGAAAGATGACTTCGTGCTACTCGACGAAAATCCAAGAGAAGCATTTGGTAATCTACGCAAGACGCAACCGTATCGTGTGGTAAAATGCCACGAAGACGACACATGCGACATTGAGTTACCTAATAGGGGTGGTCAACGAAGAGTCCATGTAACTCAGTTGAAACTATTCTTCGACAACTGTGACGAGAAGACATTCGCCATTGAGCGGCTCATGGAACTGAAACCAAGAAATGAACAAACGAACGAGCACAAGCAGTCTCGGGACGAGCCAGCCTAAAAGGAAGGTCATGTGAGCAAGGAGCTCACGGCCTACTAATAAAAATGCGATTGTTTTTGAAAGTTGTTGTTTTTACGTTCTGTCACTGTCATTATTATAAGTTTTGTACGCTTTTGAAATAAAATAACTTTTTCATTATTTTAACTGTTTTTACTGATGTTAATAATATAACATCAGTTACACGTACGTAAACTAGCGGTGAATATTATGGTGAAACTACTACACCCAAAAAAGGTAAGTAAACAGAACAATATTACGGCAATCTTTAAACTAGATTTAATGCAACATATTTACAACGCGGCGTGAACTTACCAGCGGTAAACAGCGGTGTTTCTCTTGCTGTCTATAAACACGCGGAACTCGTACACGGCACATTAGTGGTTTATGTCCCCTGGGGAAGCGGTCTCTTCACGTAGAGGTCCTCAACTGCGGTATCTGTTGGGCCAGAAAACACACCACACGCGACTTACATAGAATACGGCGGTTTCTTCACAGCGGATCCCGTCTGCACTGACTTAGCAGGGCATACTTCTCGGTTTAAGGCGGCGGTGTTCGTGTCCTGCCTCAAGTTTCCCAGTCCGCAGGATTCCGGTAAAAACTAGTATTTTTAGTAGTGGAAAATTAACTTTAAATCATTAGCACTTGGTGGCGCTTTAAAGCGTAAAAACGAAGACATGAATTTAATAAAAATTATACTACTCGCGGTTTGTCATATTTCAGCTAGAAAATTAACAACACATGAAATTACAATAATAAAATAATGTTACAAATAAATATTATTTATTTCGGCATGAAGTTGGCTCGGAATAAATAGTCGGAACTCACAGCACAATTCATGTTGAACCTTGAACAGCTGTCAGTTGACTCGGACGCGGCAAGGTTGTTGTTGATATGCGAACATTTCTGTAAAACATAATTTAAACAACAAAAACAATATGTGTAACTGTGACTAAACAATGTTGAATGTTCTCTATAATGTTTCTCGCACTGTGATGGCTCCAAAACCGGTTTCTGCGTCCTCCAAAGGTAAGTCAAACATGTGCTAGTCAACAGTGAGTTTCAGGTTATGAATGTTCTAGATATCGGAAAACTAGTCAACATGTGGCTCTAGTACTTGCTCCAAATATGATTCGTGGATCATTCCCGGACAGGTAAGTCATATTTGAGTATTTTACAAAGTTATAAACAACGTATATTGCAGGTGATACGTTTCTAAAATTTCTGACTGCGGCTGAACATCTTGAGATTTTCAAGTGGCGGGAAAACTCTTTCTGGACGAAAAATCATTTCCTCACAGAGTATTGTATTGAAAAGAATATCTTTTATTTACTGTAAATTTGTCAATTAAGTACAGTTGTAAACAAAAATAGTAATTTATTATTATTAGTACATATATTCTTAAAGACAAATAATAAATAAATATTTCAAGTTCGATGTTTAGCATAAAATATGTAACTTTAATTAGACAATCATATCATATTTCCTAATTAAAGGAGCTTGCTTTTCTAAAGGATTTTATTCTAAAATTTCTTTAGCGATATACGAGACATGTTCCATATCAGTTATCTCACTTACATAATATTTACTTATCCTGCCTAAAATACTTATTATTTAAAATGATAATATTTCAACAATATTCCAATTGAAATTTGACAGTATAACAATCACATAAGTAGACATGTTATTTTCATAATTTGACACCATAGTATATCCTCCCTCACATTTAATTCTTAATAACTGCTACATTTGGCGCTAATGTTCCAGATTCAAATCAAATGTTTTTACCCCCTCCTTATACTTGACGTTAAAATATCAGAAATGTATTGGCGGTTGAAATTAACCTATATCTTTTTTTAAAATGGCGTATTAAAAATTGTAATAATACAAGAGTAGTCAGCAATAAACAATCCACACACTTTTTGATATAGACAACTTGAGACTAATGAGTTTGCTCCTAGCGGTGTAAAACATAACTATACCAATGATAATCGCACGAGAAACCCATATCGAAATAGCATTTGAAACTTTTTAATAAGCACTTAATGAAAAATCTATATAGTTTATTATGTTGCTGTAGCACCGAAAAACAAATATGGTATCTGTTCTTGTTATTATTTAATTTTATATTAAAACAATAAAATATTTTAGGAAACACTGCACGGTTGTTAGGGAAACGAAGTTTTATTTGCCGCTACGCTATCAGAGTGTTTCCGTGGGACCCCTACCCAGATACCGAAGGTCCCGGGTTCGAATTCCGGATAGAGTATGAATGTTTGAATGCGTCTTTATTATCTCATTTGCCAGCAACAAGAAAACAAGGATTACAAGAGAAATTATTGTAACTCTATGTATCATCGTTTCCAAACCGGATTGGGGCACCGTGGACCGTGGAAGTGCAGACCTAAACCTTCATCCTAGAAGCGACAAGCAGTGAAAAGTGCTTGTGCCCATTTAAGGTAATAGTGAGTATAGTGGTAAAATAATCAAACACTACGGTTCGGTGTAACTTCTGGGCCGATAACTAACTTATTAATACCCAGTGGGTCGTTTTCGACCCATCGCGTACTTTATTATATAGAAACTTGTTTATGATATTTTATTCAATTTTGACGTTTCAAACTGCCATTATTAACTCCATAAACAAGTGAATTAAAAATTTGTAAATAACTCTCACAAAATTTTAACTCGCTCTAGAACAAATAATGCATTTAAAATAACATCACGCACGAAAATAATATTCACCACAGTATTTATTAGACATTATCTGCCATTTTCATTATTTTTCACGACACAATTAACAGACAATAAAGCTTTGTAAATAGATGACTTACATTGTATCATCGACGATTGTCAGGCACAGTCTACTAACTGATTAGTTTCTACCTCCCTCTACCCTAGGTAAGGGAGGTATAGGGATCGTGCTAAATATAGCATATAGAGATTTTAGTGAATAAGCACGTTTTGATGTCCCCAGAATCCGATTTTAACATTTTTACAATGATGTCGGTAGGTATGTATATGTGTGCGTGTGTATGTGTGTGTGTGTGTGTGTGTGTGTGTGTGTGGATCGTGTAGACAAAATTTCTCAAATACTATCAATGAGAAAAATTTGAAATTTTGTATACCCATTCTATACTAATGTGGGAAGAGCTCATTAGTTTTTAGTGTATATCGGATAACCGGAAGTATCACTTATACAAACTTTTAACAATTTTTCTTGAAAAAAATACATTGAATATAATTTTTCAGCAACTTTTACTAATAAAAATTGAATATAATGGTACAATCTTCAATTTTACTATAATAGCATTCAGTCAATGACTTAAAATACGAATTTATAAAGTAATTTATTTTTATATATCCACTAGCCTATGCGTCAAACAAAAACAATACTTTAATAAAAATTTTGACATATTTAAACAAATGTCACTGTCAGGAAGCAATTACATTAAAATTAATAATGAAACCGTTTTAACGAGAATATAGAAAAAATATTTAATGTTAATGAAATTAAGATTCCTAAAAATAATAATAAGTTTCCATCATACATAAATATGAGATATACAGGATGACCTGGTTTAATTTTTCTATGATTGTAGTACTATAAAGCAATATTAGTTTACAACTACAAACACATTTACGAAATGGATCATGTACGACGAAGAATCTACACAGATTGCGTTTTAGAGCACAAAAGGGTGGAACTCTGCTCTCTAGCGTAGCGATAGTATGACATAAAAGTGACGTAGAATTGCGATTTTGGTACTCTGCTATATCTTTTCCATCGCTGCTGTTCGTTCCCCTTACCCCTCTGAAAGCGACAGTTTCGAAGCGATCGCAATGTGCTCTATCCTTTACAAAGTAATGCGAATATGCATTAGTCAGAGAGAGAAGGTGAGTGTTTCATGATAAAAATAAAATTTGGAATTTCGAAGACGTGAGAGTACTTTAAATAATAAATAACTCTTACAAATACTGTATTTATTTAACAAGAATCTATTGTATATATATATATATATATATATATATATATATATATATATATTGTAAATAAATAAATAAAAAATATAAGGCACTAAAACAAATTTAATTATGTATATGTTATATTGATAATTTTATAAATTGTTTTTCCTATATTACAAGCAAGAGTAATATAGCTTATATTTATTTAAACAAAAAAATTGGCTCTAAGTATGAACGCCATTTCCACATTAGGCTATATAAGTATTATACATATTTAACATTTCTTTATATATTTATATATTTTGTAATTCATTCTATTCACTCTTATTCTTCTAATGTTCGAGATTCTTCCAATTCATTGATGAGACTGGCGGTATTTCTGAAGGATATACGTCTCTAATATGTATCTATAATTATAAATATTTAATTAATAATAAAATAAGAAATATTAAATGTACTTGCCAGAAAAAGTCTTAAGTAATGTATTTGGCTCAGTAATGCTCCTGGCTTTTTGACACTCACATTTATCTGTCAATTACAAACATTTTTATTTTTCCACTTGTTTTCCATGGGTTGCGGACTAATTTACAACTTATTATTTTATATATTTCTCCCTATCTCTATCTCTCTATCTTTAACTTTATAGAAGTTATAAAAAAAAAATTAAATATATGGGATAGAGATTTTTATATTCTTTAATATTATTAATGCCAAAAATAATATTTAGAATTTTTTAAAGAAACTAGTACTCCCGGTTGTCCAATTGTTACCAAAATTTAATCAGCTCTTCCTAGGAATGTCAGATTGAGGAAACCGCAGTTAAATATTTTTTAAGCCGTACAGTATTTGAGACACCGTGGCTTTAACATGCACACATACACATATATATATATATATACACACACACACACACACACACACACACACACACACACACATACAGACATCATCGTAAAAATGTTATAATCAGGTTCAAGGGACCTTAAATAGTGCTTATTCACTAAAATTTGAATAGGCGAATTTTAGCATGATTCCAATACCTCTCTTAACGAGAGGTAAAAATTAGTCATGTAATGGATTAAAAAAAAGTATAATTACTCAATTACCTTGAAATAAATATAACCTAAATAATTATTTGTTGATAGATGACATTTTTCTCATTAAAAATACCAGCGTTAACTTCAAACTAATGGGAAAAATCCCTAAAAGTAATTCAGCGAGATTGAAATTATCGCATTATATCGAAAACACCCGAAGTGGATTGCGACCGTTGAGTAGAGTACCAAAACATACGCTGCTAGCTTGACGTCATACTATCGCATCGCAATAGAGCAGAGTTCCAGTGGAAATTGATGCTGATTTTTATAATAATGTGTGTGTGACTATTTTTCCTTAATATCTATTAAAATGATCCGAAACTTTTCAAATTTGGTATTTAAAACACATATTTTGAAATAGTATATTAGATTTTAACCATATATGATAAATCGGATGTAATACTTAATTTGGAAGTCTAACAGGTTTTTGAGGAAAAAAAAACCACAATCAAAAATTTCGTATTACAGACTTTTATAGGACAACAAATTAGATTTTATTTATAAACGATCAACCGGAAGTGATACTTTACTTAAAGATCACTGCGGGAGGTCATGTGCTTGCCATATCAGAATTTTTATTTTGTCAAAATTAAATATTATATTGGTTTTTATTATTATTTCGTCAAACTTGAATAAAATATTGTATAAACCACGTGAGCTAAGAATGTTAATTCACTCGAAGAAATTAACTTTCTATATAATAAATTTTCTTCTCATGAATAAATATTATCTTAGCTCACTTGGTTTATAACTATCTATGAAAAATATTATGGCATGTATTATTAATCTAGTATATTCAAATTTATATAAAAATATGTTTCTTGTTCAGACTGTGAGCTCTGCAGAAAAATATTTTATATTTTACAATGACGTATTTAAGACTATGTGCTCATGCGTCTCATACTGGGTTCTAATTGTGCAGTATGTATGTTATTTTTATTACTTTACTTGACATTAGTACATTAAAATATGAAACTTTTACAAATTACCGTAAAAATTATAACAATTATTTTCTTACAATATGCTTGAGTTAAAAACTGGGGGCTCGATAACGACTCACTGAACAGTTGCCCTTATAGCCAATTACAGACAAGTAACAATGTTTTTACCCTATTTAGAAATAACACGGTTTGGAAAATATTATATCAAATCTCCGTATTTATAAAATAAAATTATAAAAAATATTATATTTTTTATGGAACCCTTATATATAAATAAATAAAACAATAACATAAAATCAATAAAACAACGACTAAAAAAATAGTGGTCACTAATAGGTTAATAGGCTAATAATAATTATCTAGCTAAGAGCACTAGAACGACAAATAACCATAATATAAAAAAATGTGCATAATTTGAGTTATTGAGTTAGTTATTATTTTTTTTATCGTATATTAATTATAAAAACTAAAATTAAAGCGGGTGGGTCGACTGATGTTGGATGCTCTCCTATGTGGTACAACTTGAAAATGAATAAATGTATAATTTCGGAAAGTAGTTGACGTAAATTATCATTTTAAATAGTTGCTAAGTAATATAGTTTTTTTTTTTTATCGACGTGAGATTATCTTGCGAACCACAATTTTACGTGAGTAATTAAAACGTTGCAGGTACGAGTAAAGTACGTTACAAAATGACTCTTGGAGTTTGCAGCGTGCTTCTCATAAAATTAAAAAGCGCGACCTGCATATTTCATACGATAAAAAGGTTACACTTTTATGACACAAAGGTCTTATAGTAATGAAGATAAAACTTTATTTTAATTTCGTAATTTTGCAAAAAAAAAAAATGTTTCATTACATGTGAAATGAAACGTGAAAAAATCTCTTCAGAATTAAATTTGTTTTGGCTGTACTAATTCCGGTGCATGTAATAACTAATTTGAGAACAAAATTCTAATTTGCACATTCATATGTCATGTCTCATACATTTTTTATTAGAAACATAAATGAACTGAATATACGTGTAATTACTAAATGAAGTATTGTGTAAAATTGTACGCACATTTGAGACCTGCTTAATGTCAAAAATGTAACTATAAAATTGATAATTGCTGACGTTTCCCTTTAATTTATATACGTACTTATTTTCTTTTATTAAAATTTATTGTAAAAATTAAACAAAAATCAACGAAAAACTCAATAAAATAGGTGTCGGCTTAGATGGTGTACTGATAACGTTATTGCTTTATAACCCAAAGGTCCCAAATCAACAAAAACTGTTTATTTCATATAATATCACAGCCCGAACTGATTGTTTTGTTTTATTATAGAGTAAAATAAACAATGGCCGGTTGCACCGGTAAGTTAAATTTTAAACATGCAGTATCATTATTAATAGTAAAATAGCGAACTCTAGGTGAAACAATGTTAAATAAAATATTTAAGAAAACACTCGCCATGTTTCACAAGATTACAGCGTCTGAATCAACCTTTCGGACATCAACAGACGCCTGCCATGCTCAGCTAGTAACCATAGACGCGTTTCGCTCTTGTTAGAGCTCATCAGTATGGTATAACTACTGTCTCTTTGCAGAGACAATTCCCAACTGAGCATGGCCAGAGATGTAAAGCATCTCATAAAAGATAGTTGACTTAAGAGGGAATGTACCCACATGCAGAGCCAACCATCGAGGGATATCACATAACGATCGGTAATGACATAATATAATATTATTGTTGTGAAATATATAAAATTAATTTTGCTTTATATATTTCTTATTAAAACCATTTGCAACTCTCGAGAATTGTGGTAGCGCTGGTATTTAGTTCTAGTATCTAATTCAATTTGTAGCAAGTACTTAAGTAGTAGTGCAGTAACTGGTAGTATATAACAAGAAATAGAAAATTGGTTGAACAGTTATAATTGTTTAAACCGATTATTTTGATTAATCCATTAGCCATCGATTTCGAATACTGGATTAGTCAGTTATTATGATTATGTGCATAAACTGTAAGTAATCGGTTTACTGATATTGAAAAAAAAAACTACCTACTAATGAAAATGAAGAAGATATTAAATTGCAAAAAGTATATTTACTATGAGGCGGTTAACCGCTGAATTGGTTATTTGTAGTTATCTGTTTAAAATGAAAATGAGTAGACGGTTTCAGGCGGGTAACCGGTTAGTTGGCCCTATTACCATGTTTTTGCGGTTAAATAGACAGTTAACCGCGGTTAGTAATCACTGTTAACCGGTTACCATTTTTTGCAGTTTTTCACAGTAAGGTAACACACTTTTACAATCAGGGAACTAATGACATTTTCGTTAAATAAAATTAACGAAAAATGTAATAAATTATATTAAAAACTTCTCAAATAATTTTTACTGATTAAAATCCACTAGAGTTAAACGATTATTCGTACAATATTAGTCTAAAGCCCTTACCAATATGTTTATTTATTGGTATTTTTAATTTACCTTGCAATGACTTGGCAATGAGTAAAATTACATAAAAATCCAATTATACTGAAGATAATAATACACATAATTGGTTTGACTATTGTTGTATTATAATAAACTTTGTAATGTCGGAAAATAATATAAAAATAAGTTTTTAAATATAATCAACATAACCTTCATATAGAAAAAACATAAAACATCATTATATTCTAACATTGTGTTTGAAAAGTAATGGCGAAATTTATTTCAATATATTATTTCATATTTACATCATCATTTTTTGACATACAGGATGTAAATTGTCAAATAGCTGTAAGAAAATAATAGATAAATAAGAACATTTTATTAACATAACTTTGTTTCAGGATAAAATTATACTTGAAGATTATGTGTATTCATTTGATCCAAAATATTTTTCAAATGTTTCCATTCAATTAATCAATAGAAATACCAGCAATGCACATATCAATTACAATTTTACTACGCTCTATGTATTTAGTTACAATACATTCAGCGTAATTGAAATTACACAATTAAAAGAAAATAAGAATATCACTGTAATGAGTACGGGTGAAGTTCGACTATGTGATTTTATTAAACATGATAATATCTTCTATCCAGGATTATCAAAGGCAGGAAATTTTCCTAAGAAATGTCCCATAACACAAAAGGAATATTATGTAATGAATTACAACCCAAATGTAATTATATTTCCGCCATTATTCCCTAAAGGATATTTTAAAATGGATATCAGAATATTTTTGAATAAGACTTTAATACATTCTATTGATGTATATTTCAATTTCAAAAATATTTTTTAAATCTTAAATAATTATTAATCCAGGAAGTTTTGTCTTTTACGCACTGGCACATCAGCTTCAAGTACATTCCATGTTAAAATAAAGATATACCTACACACATAAATTGTGTTTATTGCATCACCTATGATATAATAATAGCATAGCCTAAGTATAAACAAAGATGTAGGTACCTTATGTGATACTATTTCTCGTCTCGAATCTCGAACTGTAAAACATACACAGTTAGGACAAAAAAGTATTTTTGCCCTCCTGAAGTGTAATGGGAACTTTACAATTGTATACACAGCAAGTGTAACCTACATTTTACGCTTACTGTGTTGTAACTTGTCTAACTATGCGGTAAAAATCAATCAAAATACACTGGATGCTTATGGGCATTTAAAAAAGAAATCATCTTTACTATAATAAAGTTCATGTAAAAAAGTACTACCTACTTAAGTTATTTTTTTACTTTAACATTTCCTATGTTTAAAATTAATTTATATAAACCAAACTCACGGTAGCGACATCTGTCATTATTGTAAAAATCCGCAGTTACCGACATAGTCACCGATCGATATACCTGTCAAACACGCGAGCATTGCTGAAATGTCAAATATCGACACCTACCTATTACTTATTACGAAGAAAACATGAGCAAATAAATATATTATCAGTCATAAACAACGTCTATTATTACAGAGAAATTTTTGCTAGAAGAAGTACTCTAATGAAGGTAAGTTAAATCAAATTTAGAAATTGACTTAACCCCAGTATTTTAAAATAACTCTTTTCAGAAGTACAACCTATCTCATTGAAAAAAGTGATTTTCATTATCGTCGGCTTATTCACTAAAATTTATGTTCTGGGGAGAAGCTCTACTAACAGCTCTATATCTGAAAAACAGAAGTCCATCTGCAGTTTTAGGAGTAAAACGGACGCCATATGAACTATGCCAAGGAAAAATGCCAGATTTATCGAAGTGCAGAATTTTTGGTTGCTTGGCTTATACACATGTAGCAAAAGAGAAGCGATTTAAATTAGGAGATAGAGCAGAAAGAGGAATATTTTTAGAGTATGGAAAAACTGGATATAGAGTATGGAACTTAGAAAAGGAAGAAATTATTTTACTGATGTTAAATTTGATAAATAAAATAAATAAATATATCATCACGGCATATTACCCATTTCTGGGTGTGCCAGTATCTACAGTAGATGTAGACATTGGTAATGATGACGATATATTTTACCGTGTGGGCGCTTACCAGGCGTCACCTCACGGGCACTCATAGCTGGTGTGGAGAGTGTACCACAGGGGTCCACTGAGACTGTATTTCCATTCAAAACAAAAATTTACAAAAATTATCTTACTTTTGAAAATAAAGACAATCACAGCGACAATGAGGATAAAATAATCGAACTTAAATCACAGATTAATTCTAAATTAAGTGACAAAGAAGACAAGGAAAAAGAAAATTCTCGAATTGAAAAAAAAGATTTTGACCTAAATAATTTGGAACTAACTTATGAAGTAGCTGTCAATAGTGAACAAGTTTCAGAATGGAAACAAGCAATGAACAAAGAAATAGAGTCACTAAAGAATCATAAAGTATGGGAAGTTGTTGAATCACCAATTAATAGAAAAATATTATCAAGTAAGTGGGTATTTGACATAAAATACAAGCAAATAAAGAAATTGATCGCTATAAAGCCAGATTAGTTACAAAAGGATTTGGATAAAGGGAAGGAGTAGATTATAATGAAACATTCAGTCCTACCTTGAACCATACGTCTATTAGAGTCATTCTTTCAATGACAGTTTCTATGAAGTTGGCTCAATTTGATGTGGAACCGGCATTCTTATATGCAAGTATAAAAGAAGATATATTTATGCATCAACCATAAGGATATGAAGATGGAACAGGGAGAGTCTGTAAATTAAAACAGAATTTATATGGTCTGAAACAAGCACCACGCGAATGGAACATACATTTTAGCAATTTTTTGAAAGAACACAAATTAATTCCATTAAAATCAAATCCCTGCATATTTGTTAAAGAAGACAAAAGTGTTATTATTGCTGTTTATGTTGATGACGGACTTATTGCAGCCTACAAACAAGAAGATATTGACACAATATTGGAAACTTTAAAAACAAAATTCAAAATAAAGATATGTGATTTAACTAAGTATGTAGGACTAGAGATAATAAAAGAACAAAATAGCTTGAAGATTCACCAAAGAAGGTTTATTGAAAAGCTACTTAAAAAATTTGGGATGCCAGAAAGCAATCCAGTTGCTACTCCATGTGAAACCAGAATGACAATAATCAGTGGAGAAAAAACTAGTGCACCGAATAGAGAAGCAATAGGTAGTTTGATGTACCTAGTCAATGGTACACGACCAGACATAACGTTCATAATTAACAAACTTAGAAAATCAGTAACAGGCAGGGGCGGCTCGTCCATAAGGGCTGCAGGGCTGCAGCCCTCCAGTATAAAATGAAGGCTGCAATTTTATTATCGCTCTTAAATATTTATATATTTAAAAACAACTATTGTTGGTTTGTAATAAAATACTGCTCAATAGTAATTTATTTTTAAACAATAATTGTATTTTTCAATAATTCGGTGTGCTATGCGGGCTAGTATATTATACGTCCGGGCTGGATTCAATTCAGCCCGCAACGAACAGCACAATTCATGTAGAGAGGGCTACCTAGTGAGGATAAAGTGGTGGGGGTTATGAGTGATTCTCGTGCAGTTTGGGCTGCTAAGATTCCAGCCCAAGCTACGTTACGTATAGAGTTTACTGTTCTGTACTGTAGACGGTCTGCGCTTTAGTGCGCTTTTACTACACATACATAAAGTGTAATGTTCAAGTTATCATTATTGTCAGTTTCTTTCTTTTTAATACTAGCTTTTAAGTATTAATCATCAAAAAAATGAACGCTGAGAAGAACACTGTTAAATATTTGCAAAACATAAAATTTTCTCATTTGGGACGGCAGGAAAAGCTTGAAATTAAAAATTTAGGTCGTCTTACACCAGATTTAAATATTTCTCAGTCCTCAATAAGTAGAGCACAGAATTATGTGCGAAAATTTAACTCTAATGTATATAACAAAAATATGTGGCTGACTGGATGTACAGAGAAATACGCTTTCTTTTGCTTTTCATTTTTGTTTGGCGGCGATTCATTGTGGATAAAAACAGGAGTACCAGATTTAAAACATTTAAATGAAAGAATTAAAAAACAGTTAATATTAAAACGCAACTAAGTGAAGCTTATAGGCGAGAAATAAATAAACATAATGAAAACGAGAAAAAAATCGTGATATTTTATCTAAAATAATAGATTGTATCGTGTTTTGTGGTAAATTTGAACTTCCCATGCGAGGACATGACGGAACCAAACATTCAAGGAATCCCGGAGTTTTTAGAGGATTATTAGAATTTGCTGGAAAATTAGATGACAGTTTAAAAAATCGCGCAACAACCCGAGTAGTGATCTAACAATTTATTTCTGTACATGAAAGGGGAAAATATGCATTTGCACATCCCTTGAAAGAAAGTAACTTTCAATTATAAGGCATTTGACCTTTTTCCTAAATACTTGGTTGTAGCCCTCCTACTATAAATTCTTACGAGCCGCCACTGGTAACAGGATATGTTTTCTTAAATGCTGGTGGAGCAGTCGCTTGGGCTTCAAGAAAACAAAGATGTGTGACACTTTCAACTATGGAGGTGGAGTATGTAGCAGCCTGCGAAGCAAGTAAAGAAGGAGTTTGGTTGAAAAGACTAAGCGAAGAAATTCAAGGTATTAAGATGGTTGTGCCTATTTACATAGATAATCAAAGTACTATAAGAATTGCAACTAGTACAGAAACATATAGAAGAATAAAACACATTGATGTAAGATACCATTATATTAAAGAACAGATTGAAGTTGGAAATATTATGGTTACCCATGTCTCTGGAAATGAACAACTGGCAGATATTTTTACAAAGGGTTTAGCAAGATAAACTTGAGAAAACAAAATATGCACTGGGAGTAAAATAACAAGAATAATTAAATATTGAGGGAAGGTGTAGAAGAAAGCAATATTTACATAATTTTAATTTGTATATAGAAAATAAATGTAGATGGCCTAGAATGTTTTTGTTGTTGTTGTCAATGTGACTGTGAATTAAATATAAAAATATAATATTAAAAAAGAATAGATTACCTTGTTATTAACAAGAAGTACTAGTTTCTTAATATTATTTTTTGAAAATAATGTTATTACAAATATTTAAGAATATAAAATTCTCTATCTGATAAATTTAAATTTTTATTATAATTTCCATAGAGATACTAGATATAGAGAAATATATATAAATTAATATATTTTATTCAATTTCGACGTTTTCAACTGTCATTATTAACTCCATAGCAAGAATTATAAGTAACACTCTTTTCACAAGTGAATTAAATTTTTTTAAATCACTCTCACATTTTTTTAATTCACTCTGCAACAAATAATGCATTTAAAATAACATCAGGCACGAAATTAACACGTACCATAGTATTTATCAGACATTATCAGCCATTTTCATTATTTTTCACGGCACAAATGACAGACAATAAAGCTTTTTAAATAGATGACTTGACATCTATCATCGACGACTGCCATGCACAGTCTACTAACTGATTAGTTTTTTGTTTTGTCAAAATTAAATATTATAATGGTTTTTACTACTATTTCGTCAAAATTGAATAAAATATTGTACAAACCACGTGAGCTAAGAATATTTATTCACTCAAAACATGAATCTCGCAGCCCTTGCAAAACAAGTGGAAGAATTAAAATGTTTGTAATTAACAAATAAATGTCAGTGTCAAAAAACCAAAAACATTACTGAAGGTTTTTTTTCTGAGAAGTACATTTAATATTTTTTATTTTATTATTAAATAAATATTTATAATTATAGATACATAGGTATATTATATATACCCTTCAGAAATACAGCTAAATTAATTAAAATGAATTGGAAGAATCTCGAGTGGAATGAATTAAAAAATATAAAAATAAATAAAGAAGATATGAGCCTTTGTGTATACCAGAAATGTTAAATATGTACAATACTTATATAGCCTAATATCCCTAAAATGGCGAGAGGTCTTGTGCTGGGTACAACATATTTTATTTAACTTGTTTGACATCGTTTTAACAATTTTCAGTTCTATATCTCAACATCCCAAAGAAATAAATATTTATTTCATTTGCTTTTCTAATAAAAACCCGTAGTGAATATAAATCATAAACTCTCCCACTTATTGAAATGCAAGCCAAACCACTATTAAAAAATACGGAGCTAGTTTATCTAAATTAATTATCTCAATAACTCCAGTAAATTCCGTGCAAACAAAAAATAGATAAGCGCTCATCGTTGTCGGTCATTAAAGGGAACTTTGTAATTAATTATATGCAATACGAAGTATCTTAATAATAATATTGCGTGTTCATAGGTCATAATGCACCCGTATCGTAACAAGACAGGATCTGAAAAAGAAAACAGTAATTGCACAGATCAACTGTTAATATAAGAAAGGCTGCGTACTTTTAAAATTTTATTGGGGCAGCTGCTATATGTTATGTTAGGTAAGTAACAGCTATAAGTATGACAGTATGACTAGTCTAGAAACTACACTTAGCGAGTGTTTACTTCAGTTTGGCCTTTAAATACGAGCACTTGCAAAGCAGTTTCTGGACGAGTAATAACACAAGATTTTTTTGTGTTGAGTTTTTATTATATTTATTAAATTTATTTTTCAAATATAAAATACTAATTATTTTTTGTGTTCGCAAAATTTCAATAATTTCAAATGACATGGAATTGGAAACATGACCTAAAAAATCATCACACATTTTTTATCGGTTTTGCATTGCAAGTTCAAATAAAATTACTTGCATTTAGATTAAAATGTGTTCATTTAAGTTACAATTACTTATTTTTTATTAAAAATTGTATACATTTGTTAATTCTTGTTTCGAAAAGAGTCAAATATTAACATATCACCAGAATTACTTATAACCATAAAAATCCGTGTCTATTTGCTGGTAAAAGTGTTTCTGGATAATTTAGAATGTAAAACTACGTACTCCGAATAGAGCTAACAAAAATCGTACTAAAAATATGTCGAGTTCTTATTAAATAAGGAGATACGTTTTAAAATACCTAGATTCAGATTTTAACATTTTTATGATACTGGCTGTGGATGTGCATATTTTTCTCGAAAAATGGTAGGTAGTTTAGAAAATAGAAAGGAATGACCAAAATCAGTTTTTGTCATTACTTAACTTTTTGGAGAAACAAAAACATCACTAAAACGACCACATAACATTATATCAATGTTGTAGCACTTTCAATTTCTGAAATACCCCTAGCGACACAGGTAGAAAAAAAATCTGTTGTGGCCAGCACAAAACCTCTCGCCATTTCCATATTAAGCTATGTAAGTATTGTATTGCACTTTGCTATCGAACCGTCATTTTATAACAAAAAATTAGAGAACTTTACCCAAATATTGTTTTTCATTGTATTTAAAATGTCTTCTGGACACATATATTTCTAATTATATCTATTTTTCATTGTATGAGGAAGTTCCTAAATGTCAGAGATTCTTCCAATTCATTAACCAGATTGGCAGTATTTCTGATGGATATATGCATTTTACCTATAATTTCAAATATTTAATTAATAAAACAATAAGAAAGATTAAATATACTTCCCAGAAAAAGCTATCAGAATATCACTAAAACTGTTGATTTTTTACACTGACATTGACATCTGTCATTTGCAAATAATGTTATAGACATTTTAATTTGTCAAGTGGTTTCCTTAGTGCCTTAGCCTCTGCGATTAGATTATTCTGTATACTATAGAGTCTTTATATCTAAATCTATACAAGATATAATAAAAAATTTAAGTGTATTAGATGGAGAATTTTATGTTCTTCAATATTATTTATTTCAATAAATTTTCAAAAAATAATATTTAGAAGAATTTTTTTAATATACTACTACTTCCGGTTGTCCATTTGTTACCAAAACCTTTTCAGCTCTTCCTAGGAATGTCAGATTGAAGAATTCAGGTATTATAGTTTTTGAGGAATCGTCCCTCCAACATACAGACATACACACGTACACACACACAGACATTTTAAAAATGTTATAATCGGATTTTAGGGACCTTAAATCGTGCTTATTCAGTAAAATCTGGATATGCAAATTATAGCATGAATTCAATACCTCTCTTAGCGAGAGGTAAAAATATCCTGTATACAAAGTGTTCAGAAAATAGAGGTCAATAAATTTAGGGTGTATAGTACTTAATAGGTACACGTTAAAAATATTAATAGCTCACGTAAACATTTATGAAAATTTCTAAACAAGCACATGTTGTTTTATAAATATGAATGGACAAATATAAGTGCATTTTTAAAAGAATTATTGTTAACCTTGTCATTATTAAATAATATCAAAAGGATTTATTTTAGAGATGAGCTTTAGTATTACAATATGATGGTATTTATTTTAAAATATATATAAAGCGCATTTTGAAAAGAATTAAAAATGTACCTACACGCAATTATTTCCATCTGATACAGTAACATTTTGTTTGTAACTATCTTGCATTTAACTGTTTATGAATTAGCGCTCGTAAAACTAGATTACTTCTCATAAATTTCAAAGCAAAGTCGTTTTAAACTAAAATTTACTTTTTGCAGTAATTAATATGCCTGCATACTTTATCATGTAAAAAGAATTTTATTTATATTAAAATGAAATAAATGTACAATTCATTATTGAATTCAAATAGCCATTTTGTTAAACTTTTTTAAGTTGAAATTAATAATATAGGTCATTAGTTACAAAGAAAGATATTTACAAGGTACAGTGTATATTTTAGGAGGAATACAGTACGGAATAATTATTTGATGTATGAAGAATACATAGGCGAGTGAATGTTTAGTAAAACAAAAAAGTGTATGACCTGGGATGTTACAAGTCAGTGTAATAGTTTAGGAAAAGTGCCATATAGGCTATTAAAAACATATAACACAATGAGGAAACACGAGACTGCACTCGGATGTGTAATTTCGAAGAAAAAAATCTTGCTTAAAAGATATTAGAGAAAAGACGTCTTAAAATTGACCAGTCAGAGACGTACACCTTTAACGTGTCCGCCGTAATTTTACGTTACTGTGGTTTTATACATATCAAATCTTCTTTAAAATGTGTGGGTGACTGTAGTTTTCGAAAAATGTCAGTGTCAAATTAAATTTGACAAGGTGAATAAAACAAGGCAAATTCTTACCATGTATTCAGCCGCTGATAACTTAGAAATGATTATAATTTTCGGAGAATGTGGACAATAATATTTTCGTTTAACACATTTTACACAGCTGCTACAACACGTTGCACTGTACGATATAAATGATGACACCTTCCCTAAACTAATTTTTTTGACAGTGAAAAGTCAACTCTAAAGTGTCAAAATTACAGTAAGTTAAACAAATTTTGTAACTCACTAGTAGTATTTTTAAAACCTAGCAACCAGTTTTATTTTGTGATAATATCATCACACCTCAAGATATCCTTCCGGGATTGATGGATTAAAATGTCTTGTAACTCCGTTATGCAAGGAGCTGCAAATTATTTTCTTCTATTTGTTGGCAACCTATTGTCGTCGGCAAGTGTCAGTTTTGTCTGGGGCGCGAGTTGTGAGATATCCTGTAGAATTATTTTTTTTTAATTACATATCTTTTTGCTATTGGCCTAATTTAAATTTAAATTCGAGTATACGTTTTTCTAAAAAGACCAAGAAAGTTTGGGAAACACTGTTATAAGTATTACATATATTGAAAGGAATTATAAATGTTCGAGGTTGTGATTGACGCCCGTGAGATAACTGGTAAATTTTGAATTTTAACAGTTTGTAAGGCAATACTTTTTTGAATGGAAAAAAGGCTAAAGTCTAGAATACCCACCCCTCAAGAATTTAATTTTGATGTCCATATATATTTGCAAAACCATTGAAAATACTATATTGCGGAAAAATTAAGACGCGGGCACCAATATTTATAGTGATTTTGGTATTTTTTCTGAAAAAAACTATGGTTAGATTCCTATAAAATGAATGCAACTATCTGGGTTTCGTCAAATTGAGTTCTGTGCGTTAGGGTACCGTTACATTAAAGAATATTTGAAAATTTGCA
The DNA here is from genome assembly GCA_943142095.1 of Ophonus ardosiacus. Taxonomy (NCBI): domain Eukaryota; kingdom Metazoa; phylum Arthropoda; class Insecta; order Coleoptera; family Carabidae; genus Ophonus; species Ophonus ardosiacus. Next base: position 39,829,257 of record OW964823.1, read on the forward strand.
AGCGAAAAAGTCACATTTTTGACAAATATAGCTTTTTAAACTAATAATCATTTTGTCGCAACCACCAGAATAGAGATAACCTATCTATTTACATTATACAGTGTGTCCCATTTAGAAGTGCCACCATTGGGATCTCGAGAACTATAAGAGATACAATGTCGGTTAAATGGAACTTTTTGTGCGCCTTTGGAAGGCCATCACAGATGTGCTTTTGTTTTTCCAAAAATTTTCATAGGGCACTAGATAATGACGAAAAACTGAATATTGTTGATTTTTTCTTTCTCAAATAACTTCTAAACTATTCGTAATTGAGAAAAACGTTTTAAATATAAAAGATAGATATTTTTATTAACTAACCAGTGGCGTACAAAATAAATTTTTATATCCGTAAATTTTCGAGGTATAACACAAACTTATATTTTTTTAAATGGAACCCATATCTGATTTTAGTCTCAAAAAAATCAATATTTTTTTCTCTTTTCAATGATGTAAGGGTTATTATGTTTTATATTTGTTTTGCTCCTAAAATTTAATTTTTCTCTTTATTTTCCTGAATTTTCTTATTATTTCCCAAAAAAACATTATTATTTTTATTAATTATATTGTATTTGATCAAAATAATTTGTTTTATGTCTTTGTTACTTAATATTTTCATTCTAGACTCATAATTACAAATTACACTATGATGAGCCAAGGGCGACCTGATACAAAATATTATAAAAATTAATTTGATACGAATTTTGAGTAAAATTTTCTAACAAAATAAATTATTGAAATACAAGGAGTATATCCAAATAGAAATCTACCAATATTTTCAAAATAATTGTAAATTGAATACAAAATAAGGAAAAAATAATAATTTTGAAGGCAAAACAAATATAAAACATAATAACCCTTACATCGTTGAAAAGAGAAAAAAATATTAATTTTTTTGAGTCTAAAATCAGATATGGGCTCCATTTAAAAAAATATAAGTTTGTGTTATATCTCAAAAATTTACGGATATAAAAATTTATTCCGTACGCCACTGGTTAGTTAATAAAAATATCTATCTTTTATATTTGAAACTTTTTTCTCAATTATTAATAGTTTAGAAGTTATTTGAAAAAGAAAAAATCAACAATATTCAGTTTTTCGTCATTATCTAGTGTCCTATGAGAATTTTTGGAAAAATAAAAGCACATCTGAGATGGCCTCCCAAAGGCGCATAAAAAGTTCCATTTAACCGACATCGTATCTCTTATAGTTCTCGAGATCCCAATGGTGGCACCTCTAAATGGGACACACTGTATAGGTATCCGAATATCATCAAATTGAGTTCTGTCTGTTAGGTTACCGTTGCATTAAAGTAGTGTTAGAAAATTTGCAAATGAATAAGTTATAATTTTCAAAAGTAGATCCCTTAGAATTGATATTCCTATAAAATGCAAATATTTTCTACAGGAATAAAATATAGGTTGTTAATTAAAAAACAGTTTCTCATTGCGCAAAAGTCCCCATATTACTTTAGAGAATAATTGTTCAAATAAATTATGTAGAGAAATAAATTCTTTATCTAAATCCACAATCACATTTTCTTTTACACCTTTTGTAATCCAGGAAATTGAATTTAAAATTTTGTAAAAATTGCTTTTTTATAGTGTTAGCCATGGTATTGAAATAACATAACAAACAAATGTAATGACATATCTGTGGCATGGAGCTAAAATGGCCAATGTCAAAAATTGTACATTTGAGAAAATTGAATTGAAATTTTTCATCAATAAGTTTTTTATTTACAATTGTCACGAAGTAAAAGTTTTTTTTATCAACTTTGGCCCAGATATAGATATGTTTAGATAAAATCTGACTATGTATTTCATGTTTTGAAAAAATTAATATTTGATAAAAAATAATTGACTTTGGCCCTTTTACGTAAATAATTCACATTCATTTTGTTTTAAATTTATGACATTGGCTGCTATGACAACAATAAAAAAAAAGAAACAGTTTTATTTTTTTAAGAACTTTATTATATTTTTACAAAGTTTATTCGATTTACAGTGAAATAAACGAAACCCATAAAACTAAAATAGAGAAATAAAAAAGGCAGTTTTACGTTATAGTTTATAAAAACTTTATTGTGATAAATCACTTTCCTCTTCAGCAGCTTCATCCACCAGGTGATCCACTATGTTGTCACTTGCTACTATTTGTTTAATAAAGTGATTACGATTAGTTTTACTAATATATGGCAAAAGTGCTTTTAAGTCATTTAATTTTTCTGTACTTAAGTGAAGTAGTTCATTGTTAAGTGGTTGATGTTTAAAACAAATACCCTGTCGTGTTTTCTTGTGATTTCTTGATATATCAAAAACTTTAAACTCTCCCTCAAATGAATGTTTATACAAAATATTCGCACTGTCGGTTGAATACTGTATCCATTTAATATGCAGCCACTGAACTGGTTCGTTTAAGGTGTTCTTTTTACGATGCACATAATGAGTATTTAAACATAATTTGAAGTTTAAAAACTGGTTTTGTTCCAATTTTATAACCTTTATAGGGCGCTTTCTTGGCACCAAACGTATTAAATTTGCCCAATCTCGAGGCAACTCAATGTTAGCAGTAGTACGTTTTTTAGTTTTTTCTATTGCCGCATGGATAGTGTCTGCCTCCATATGAGTATAGCCAGACTCAAGAAATTTATGGTTAATAGTTAAGTTTTTAGCTTTAGCTTTCAATTCAGAAACAGTTTGCAATAACATTATAGAAAAATAAATATTGTGGTTTTGTACCCCGCAGGAGTCACTTTACATCGTTACTGTGTGTATATCCGGGTTATTTTCTGAAAGGTTGTGAATGTAATGATAAATGCAAGAACTCACAGAAATTATAAAATGTAATTTGCATCAAAATAAAAATTAATTACTAAGTAATTTGTTATTTTCTTCCTGTGAATAATTCTCCATTTTCAATATGATATCTTAACATCAATGTTTAAATTTAGTTACAAAGTGAAAAAATTATATGGTTTTACAATTTTCAAAGTATATTGTGAGCCGCTACGTGGTGAAATATATGGTGCTAACAGCTCAACAGTGATATTAACTGAATCTACTATAATGAAATTCTTCTTCTCTGCTCTATGGCCCATGTAGAGCCTTGGCTTCCTCCACAACGCCTCTCCATCTCTGTCTATCTTGTGTCGCTTGGATCCAGTTTTGTACCTTCAAGGATCGTAAGTCTTCCACGATGTTGTCGACCCATCTAGTACGAGGCCTGCCTCTTCTTCTTTTACTTGTGGGTGTTAATTTGAATGCTTTTTTTGGGATTCTATTTTGTGGCATGCGGTATAGGTGTCCCATCCATCTAATTCTTTGTTTTTTCACCCATCCTACTATATCCTGTTCACCATACATTTGTTGTAGTTCATGGTTCATGCGTGTTCTCCATCCCTTCTGTGTATTATCGTACACAGGCCCATATATTTTTCTGAGAACTCTTCGTTCGAAACGCATTAACATTTCTTCGTTTGCTCTTGTTAGGCTCCAAGCCTCGCATCCGTACGTCACGGTTGGTCGGATATTGGTTTTATAAAGTTGGACTTTGACTTTTAGCGATGCAAGTTTTGACTTAAATACAGAGTCTAATGCGAAAAGGCATCTATAATGAAATTAGGGGATTATTTATACGTTTCTCTTCCATAAAATATGCAAAAGCACTCAAAATAATTTCTTTATACCGTTTCAATAATTTTTAACTGTACAATTTTTGGTTGTCACTCATAAACGTACAAATTATTCATATATCTCAAGTTAAGACATACGGAAACATACGCTGCGTAAAAATAAATCAATCAAGCCAAACATAATGCTAAAAGCACATGTGATTTCTCTTTTCATACTCTATAACCACGTGATCACATTGGAATGTCATTTTTAGAAAAAAATCACTACATACACTTGTATGCTTAAAATTTATGTTCTATTAATCTGATTAATAACTGTAAAGTCCCGATCCATTGATGCCTGGAGAAGAATTTTAACAAAATTATGCACCATAAGCGCACACAAGAGCATTGGACTATTTTCTATAGCCATTTGAGCAAATATAATTTAGTGCGCAAGTTACACAAAATAGAAAAATCTGTTGTGGTCAGCACAAGACCTTCCGTCAATTCGATGTATTTTGTACAAATCCCATACCAAAAGAACCTTGAAAAAGATTCTATATATCATGTAAAATCGCAAAACGAACAATTTTTACAAATTCCATACCAAAATTTTCTTTGGAAAGATTCTATAAATCCAATAAAATTATAACATAAACATACACTACGTAAATTGTACTTGACACTTCCTTCTTTCTTCTTCAACTTTCTCCAATTTTATTAGGGGTCACTGTTTCGTACTCTTCTCTTCCACTCATTCCTGTTCAGCGCATCTTCTTCACATAGTTCTTTCTCTCTCAAGCCATTTGAGCAAATATAATTTAGTGCGCAAGTTACACAAAATAGAAAAATCTGTTGTGGTCAGCACAAGACCTTCCGTCAATTCGATGTATTTTGTACAAATCTCATACCAAAAGAACCTTGGAAAAGATTCTATATATCATGTAAAATCGCAACACGAACAATTTTTACAAATTCCATACCAAAATTTTCTTTGGAAAGATTCTATAAATCCAATAAAATTATAACATAAACATACACTACGTAAATTGTACTTGACACTTCCTTCTTTCTTCTTCAACTTTCTCCAATTTTATTAGGGGTCACTGTTTCGTACTCTTCTCTTCCACTCATTCCTGTTCAGCGCATCTTCTTCACATAGTTCTTCCTCTCTCAAGTCTTCTGCGATACAGTTCTTCCATCTTCTCTTTATCCTTCCTCGTACTCCCAGCATACTGACCATATACTTTCCATCTTTGGTTTTGCACTTGACACTGACATCTGACCATTTGGACAACTATTCTTAACTTTTAAACAATTATAACGACTTTTTAGTAGGTTTTAATAGTAAATTGATAGTCAGCTGCTTAGATCATATATATATATATATATATATATATATATATATATATATATATATATATATATATATATATATATATATACAGGGTGTCTCAGGACGAGCTTACGCTATCTCTATTTTAAGTACTATTTAATATAATTTAACGAAATTTGGTATCTAGGGGTTATCCAATATGCCCGTTTTAACTAAAATATTTTCAAAACAGTAGCACTTCCGGTTTGACCGAAAATTGACCTCAACTTTCTTATTTTAAATGGAATACGCTATATTTTATTTTACCATTGAATGCAGCGGAAAATTTTCCATATGAAGCAATAAAAACATTTTACTCATGATCAACTACTTCCGGCGTTAATCAACTTTTTTGATTTTTTGTCTGAAATCCGGCACATTTTCAAAACTCTGTATATCGGGAACGAGATCGAATTTTTATAATCTGAAAAAAGCCTTTTATAAAGGAGACTTTAAGCTACATTATCCATAGAAGAATCCTCGATTATTTATAAAAATGTGACGGGTACGTTACACCAAAATTACAGTTGACAAACTTCAAAAAAGACAATTTTTTTAAATGGAACCCCCCTTTTTTATTACATAAATGTGTCCTACGGCAAAAAATAAGGGTACTTTATGTAACATGTCCTATGTTGAAAGTTGATAGAATTTCAGTAAATTAGAAAAACATGTAATCTGGGTATAATTATTTTATTAATACAGATAAGTAAGCCATGGAAAAACAATGTTTTCACAAACTCATCTACTTGATTTCTTAGACAATTTACCGTTGGATCAAAGGAATTTAATATGATACCAGCATGATCGCGCTCCACCCCACAATAGCCATAGAATAAATACTTTTATAATTATACCCAGATTACATGTTTGTCTAATTTACTGAAATTCTATCAACTTTCAACATAGGATATGTTACATAAAGTACCCTTATTTTTTGCCGTAGGACACATTTATGTAATAAAAAAGGGGGGTTCCATTTAAAAAAATTGTCTTTTTTGAAGTTTGTCAACTGTAATTTTGGTGTAACATACCCGTCACATTTTTATAAATAATCGAGGATTCTTCTATGGATAATGTAGCTTAAAGTCTCCTTTATAAAAGGCTTTTTTCAGATTATAAAAATTCGATCTCGTTCCCGATATACGGAGTTTTGAAAATGTGCCGGATTTCAGACAAAAAATCAAAAAAAGTTGATTAACGCCGGAAGTAGTTGATCATGAGTAAAATGTTTTTATTGCTTCAAATGTAAAATTTTCCACTGCATTCAATGGTAAAATAAAATATAGCGTATTCCATTTAAAATAAGAAAGTTGAGGTCAATTTCCGGTCAAACCGGAAGTGATACTGCTTTGAAAATATTTTAGTTAAAACGGGCATGTTGGATAACCCCTAGATACCAAATTTCGTTAAATTATATTAAATAGTATTTAAAATAGAGATAGCGTAAGCTCGTCCTGAGACACCCTGTATATATAACTTAACTAGATACGAAGAAACATATAATTCACAATGCAAGTCAGTGATATACATAGGATTAGGAGAGATGGAATGAGAAATTATGTAAGAGTAAAGGAGATGAAAGACCCATTTCTCGATAGCGTACTGCGCAGAATCATAACGCTTCATTTTCCGTTGCACGTGCGTATCAAATTTGTTGTCATCCGCCTCATTTGAATTTGAGAAGTTGGTTGCAAAGGTTCGTCGATTATTCAACTATTTCCTGTGAGCTTGCGCGCTATGCTATCACGAATATCTCGTTATCTCTCTCAATCCTACGCATTTCACGCTCCGCATATCTAGTTAAGTTATATGATCTAAGGTCAGCTGTGATCTTCACTTCATTCCACGTAAGAAAATAGCAAATGGCGCCTGAGAGCCAACCGTTGACCGTTTTTAAAGGCATTAAATAAATAATTTAAATTCGTGAAACCAAACTAAATGTTTCTATTTGTAAAAATGTACAATACCTTAATATTAAAAATTACGAAGTCAATATCAAAAACGTGGTTAAATAAATTTAATTTTGTCAATGTTATTTCATGAATGACAGCTGATATGTATTGTTCTACCTTCCGTCACCTTTAGGTAAGGAAGGTATTGTCTTAGGTCAAAAAATTTGGTAGTGAGTTTTTAATGAATAAACACGTTTTAAGATCCCTAGAACACGATTTTACCAGTTTTACATTGATGTATTTATGTATGTATGTATGTATGTATGTATGTATGTATGTATGTGTGTCCGTGTGTGTGTGACAAATTTTTCTCCGGCGATAACTCCAAAACTACAATTGTAAGAATTATAATTCTTTCGTATTCCACTTCTTTACCTCCATATGAAGAGCTGATTAGATTTTGGTTATAATTGGTCAACCGGAAGTTCATTCATTTGAAGTTCTTAACAGTTTTTCTTGAAAAAACGCAGTTAAATATAATTTTTCGACATTTTGTGATTATCAATATGAAAGAAGATCTTATTCTCTATACGGTTTCATTATACATTTTCCTTCATATTCAATAGATATGGAGTTATAGAGAGATTAACTTTCAAAAATCAGTCAGCTTTGCTAAAATTATGGAAACAGCAGATATATTAAAAAAAAAATAACAGATGTCAGTGTGAAGCGTAAAACCAAAGACGGAAAGTATAGGCTCAGGAAGTTGTACAACTGACAGAGTGTTCCTCGCAAGTGACTTGTAGTTCCAGCTTCGCCTCAAGATTGGAAATTTCAATGCCGGGAGTATGAAGGAGGCCAAAAAGAAGATTGAAGGACTGTGTAGCAGAAGATTTGAGAGAGGAAGAACTGTGTGAAGAAGATGCGTTGGATAGGAATGAGTAGAAAAGAAGAATAATAATAAAATAGGGAAAATCTGAAGAAAGAAGTGTCAAGTGCAATTTACATAGTGTATGTTCATGAGTCTTTTCAAAGGAACTTTTGGTATGAGATTTGTACAAAATACATCGAATTGACGGAAAGTCTTGTGCTGGCCACAACAATTTTTTTTACTTTTGTGAACTTGGTGTGTAATTAGATAGCAGAATTTATATTCATATCTAAACTAACGCTATTTTCTTAAGTAAAATGAACTATAGTGGCTAGCGCATCTGTTTAATACTACAAGTATTGCATGCGGTCGTTGCACGAATCCAACTGGTAGACAAAAATACAACCTGAGTTATTCGGTTCTGGGTTAGCCATTCACACCACTAAATACAAGTAAAATTCGGTCAATGACCTAATTATAATCTTTAATTAATATTGTAGAATAATAATAGTATCATTAAAACATATGATGTTGAAAAGTGAATCACATCACGAGTATATTATGCATATGCTAACATTTCTAAAGAATTTAGAAAATCATTAATTGCACATGTACCTGGAAAACATTACTGTTTAATTCCATTTCACTGCACAAAGTTTTGAAAAGTAACCACAAAGCAAAATTCCGCCGTTCTGTTACATTTAAAATTAGAAATTGGTTTTCGCGTTTGCTTTCAAACTGAAATGAGTAAAAAAAGGCTATCTGTCGTGTGGTTTTCTGTATTCCCTGACCAAGCAAAATTTACATGCCACTCAAAAAGGTTGAGGGTCCCCGTAGTCCTGGTAAACAAGCGCTGTTGGCAGCAGAAACAAAAGGTTGGGATTGGATTTCGCATCGCCGAGCAACGGCAACGGCTACCGTCGTTTGTGGAGTGTCGTCACTCGACGCGCAGAGGTCCTCCGGGACGGTGGTTGTTAAAAGCGGTTGGCCATGATCCAGTCACACTACAATCCAATGTTTTAACCCAGATTTGAATTTAACGAATCTGCTGAATTGGCCAGTTGATGAAATTTTGTGATGGACATAATTTCGAGCAAAATGCACATTCCGAGTTTTCACTAACATGGTAACTGACATGTGTGAATGACTGATTATTCGGTAATACTCCCAACTGGTGAATTTAACAACCAAATCATTGCTTGGATGCGAACACTGTAAAATATTGTATTATAATCGTTCCACCATGGCATCAGCTCAAATTAACTTCACCTATACAGAGACACATGGAAGTTAATGTTTGATTGTTGTTAAAATGTTTTAATGCAGTAGTTTCCATGACGTTAAACAACATTTGAATCATAACTTAACAAGCTGTGGTTTCGATTGTATTAAACAAGGCGAGCAATAACTGACAACGAAATGATTCATTAAACCTGGCTTAAAATTAGCAACCAGTCAGCAGTTTTCGTTTCATCAGACATAGATAGTACTATTACAAACAACGTTGAAAGTACCTTTTTTTTCAAAAAAAAAAAAAAAAACTCACTGTGCAGTCACTGAAGTTTTATTTTCTTCTGTTTGAACCGTAACAGATATCACAAATTACACAGAGAAAGAAAAGTTTACTATTAAATGTATCTTTCCGGAAAAAAATACGTTATCGGCGTAGCCATTAAACGGTGGTTCATTAATAATAACAAGTATCATCATTAAAGATGACTTATAACGATATGAACTGTCATACCAAATTTCATTCAAATCGGATAAAGCGTTCTATTACTATAAGCAAAATTATTTTTTTTTCAAAGTTTGATGCAGAATACTGGCTAAATGGTACACTTTCCGGTAAAGGTGAGTTTAGTTAAATCGTCTTATTTTAGCCTCAGGAATCTGTGGTTTAGCCATGTGTCCTATTCAGAGACACCCTGTATAACAAAAATATGAATTTTAATCAATATCTATTTGAACTAGTTAAAAATTAACCACTTTTGTTATAGAATAGACCTAATTGTGAGAAAATAAGAAATCTAAAAAGTGTGTATCTTGTATCGTTGCTGTTTTAATTTGCAGTCCTAGAAAAAAAGTAATGTTTCGTTTTATAAACTATTTAGATACTTGTGATGGAAAAGACGTGTATAAAACTTATTATATAATATATTATTATGGTACAAGTGTTACATTGTAAATTAGTTATGGGGGAAAAGTGTTAGTCTACAAGGTCTTTAGGACGAGTGGGGTTGTTTTCTCAAATGACATAAGTAATAGCGGTTAGCCAGTTAGTAATCACTGTTAACGAGATACTTCTTTCTAACAGTTTTGACAGCACTACTCACTACCAATAAAGTACTGTAACGTAACAACGTGCTTGGATGTTGTGTTGTCATTTCAAATCATGTTTAAGTAGCAAAGGTTTCGGAGTATTCCAAGGAAGGATTGAGAATTTTTTTACCTCCCGCTACCCTAGGTAAGGGAGGTATAGGGATCTTGCTAAAAATAGCATATAGAGATTTTAGTGAATAAGCACGTTTTGATGTCCCCCGATTTTAACATTTTTACATATGATGTCCGTAGGTATGTATGTATGTATGTATGTATGTATGTATGTATGTATGTGTGTGTCAGTGTGTGTGTCGTGTGGACACAATTACTCAAATACTATATCAAAAAGAAAAATTTGAAATTTTGTATACCCATTCCCTAATGTGGGAAGAGCTCATTAGTTTTTAGTGTATATCGGATAACCGGAAGTATCACTTATACAAGCTTTTAACAATTTTTCTTGAAAAAAATACATTGAATATAATTTTTCAGCAACTTTTATTAATAAAAATTAAACATAATGGTACAATCTTCAATTTTACTATATTAGCATTCAGTAAATAGCTCTAAATATATATATAATAATAAAATATTTAATTCGAATGAAATTCAGGTTTGTAAAAATAATATATTTTCCATCATACATAAATATTAGATATGCAGGATGATCTGATTTAATTTTTCTATGTTTGTAGCACTATAACTCAAAATTAATTTACAACTACGTACACATTTGCGAAATGGATCTTGAACGACGAAGAATTTACACAGATTGCGTTTTAGATCACCTGGAAATTGATGCTTATTTTTTATAAAAATGTGTGTGTGTGACAATTTTTCCTTAAAATCAATTAAAATGATCCAAAACTTCTCAAATTTGGTATTTAAAACACATATATAATTTGAAATAACATATTAGATTTTAACCATATATGATAAATCGGATGTAGAACTTAATTTGGAGGGCTAACAGGTTTTTGAGGAAAAACAATAAAATAATCCAAAATTTTGTATTACAGATTTTTCTATTTATTGAACAACAAATTAGATTTTATTTACAAACGATCAACCGGAAGTGATACTTAACTTAAAGCCCACTGCTAGTTTAAACATTGAATTGGCGGGAGGTCCTGTGTTGGCCACATCAGATTTTTTTTTAATAAATATATATTTTATCTCTGTTAATTTTATCTATCTAAATTTTGATACCTTTACAATACATTTTAAAAAATCGAACAGACAGAATAATTTTTTTCGAATAATATGATAACTAAGCTTTTCAATAACGATATTATAATCAAATATTTAATTAAATAACTATTTAAATCATCAAGGCTTATTACAATCATATTTCTGGGTGTTGGAATTTGCTTTTTAATATTATGAGATTTCGGCACTAAAGGTATACTTGTACCATTGATGTCGCTAATCAGACGTCAGACATTCAAAGTTGTACTGGAGAATGCACCCATTTTTTTTAAATAAAATCAACATACACTTTACGTAATTTATACAGTCATTTTAATATAGTTTTAGTAGGAAAATAATTTAGTACTATAAATCAAAATCCACCAGCATTAAAAGCGTAAACAACACAAATTGTTTAAAGTCCGCTATAGGTAGATAAGTAAATTAAAACAAACATTTAGCGTTCTCGGTGGTTAAATCGTTGGCAGCAGTTAAATGAACTGTATTTTACATACATTGCGAGAGCAGTTTCAAAACGCAAATAAACTTTGCGAAGCTGCGCTCAATAATTTACACAGCATCTGTGTTTACCGCGTTTCGCAAATGAGCATTAATATAAATTAAATTAAGTCACCGTATACAGAATTACCTTCTACTGCCAACGTATTAATTTCTTTTATGTAAATAAAGTTTTACTTAATTTAAAAATTCAATACTGCTCCACCAGGTAGTTTGCGGTGGAAAGTAAGTTTTAATTCTGTTTTGTTGAATATTTTATTAAGTTACGTACATGTTAAGGTAAGATTTTATTTATCACATGGATATTTTAATTTCGTCAGTGGTGCAAGTAGTTTACAACATTACAACTTTACAAATTTATCAAGAAACTTTTTTATTGTATTACCAAGTTTCTGCTATAATTAACACATTACCTACAATTTGACAAATAAGATAATTAACAATAATATTTGTAGGTAGGAGACAGAATGTCCCGCGATTCGATGGCCCTTGCTTAAGAGCATGTATTGCTGACCAAAATGAGTAAAGGAAAGCTTAATCAACATAGGTCTGATTATATGTTCAAATCGAAGAAAAAATATTTGAAAATTAAATATTGGCCAAGGTCACTACCTTTTAATTTATTATAATTTATGACTTTTTTTTTGAAAAACAAAAGCACATCTCAGATGACCTTTAAAAGGTAAACAAAAATTCTCATTTAATCGAAGTCATAATGTTTATAATTTTCACTGGCTTATATCTCAGAAACTATTGACGATCGTACCCATGTTGATTAAATTTAAAGGTGAAAAAAAGATATAAATGGTCTACGTGTATTGTAAAATTCTTTATTAGGGACGTTTCGGGCTTAGGGAAAGCCCATCTTCAGCTATCGTTGAATATAAAAGAACTATTAAATTTATTATTACAAAATCTTAAAACTGTGTTAGACACGATGATCTATATGAACTACGTCGATAACATTTTAAATACAGTATTTCAGCAAACCACCGAATCAATCCGGAGTTGGGGAAATTTAATAGTTCTTGTATATTGAACGACAGCTGAAGATGGGCTTGCCCTAAGCCCGAAACGTCCGGGATAAAGAATTTTACAATACACCTACATATTATTATTTTGAAATTAAATAGAAATTGTAGCCATCTTCCGATATTTGAATTATTGTGATAGATTAGCTGTCAATTGTTACCTCTCGCTAAGAGAGGTATTGGAATCATGCTAAAAATCGCATATCCAGATTTGTGTGTGTGTGTGTGTGTGTGTGTGTGTGTGTGTGTGTGTGTGTGTGTGTGTGTGTTGGAGCCATACTATAAGACTTAAGACTTTAACTGCGGTTTCCTCAATCTGATATTTCTGGGAAGAATTGATTTGGGTAACAATTGAACAACCGGATATATTAGTTTCTTAAAAAAAATTCTAAATATTATTTTTTTGAAAATTTATGTTATTAGTAACATTAAAGAATATAAAAATCTCTATCCGATACATTTAAAAATTTTATTATATCTTCTATATAGAGTTAACGATAGAGACTTATAAATATATAAAATAATAAATTGTAAATAAATCTCGTAGATTATGGAAAATAAGTGGAAAGATTAAAATATTTGTAATTGACAGATAAATGTGAGTGTCAAAAAGACAGAGACATTTTTGAAGACTTTTTCTGGGAAGTACATTTAATATTTTTTATTTTATTATTAATTAAATATTTATAATTATAGATACATATATTACATATACCCTTCAGAAATACCGCTAATCTCATCAATGAATTGGAAGAATCTCGAACATTAGAAGTATAAGATTGAATAGAATGAATTAATAAAAATAAAAATACATAAAGAACATATGTGTTTTTGTGAGTATCAGAAATGTCAAATATGTACAATACTTATATAGCTTAATATGGAAATGGCGAGAGGTCTTGTGATAGCCACAACAGATTTTTCCATTAGCATTAAAAAGTGACGGGATATCGCTGATTGGTTAATTTGTTCAATTTAAGTAATGCGTTACAGTTATAACCACTATATCAATAATTATTGCAATGTTGAAACTAAACAGAATTACAAGAAACATTGTATGTGATCCGGTGCAAAACTGATTTTACAGAAATATTTTTTTTATTGTCTTTTCCAGTTGATTAAAATTAGAGCTTTGTATATTTGATTTATCTGTATTATCTTGAAACATAGACATCAATAAGTTATTTCATACCTTGGTTTTATACCTCCTGTCATATTCATTTAGAATAGTTTAATATTTGTACTACGTATATATACTTTTTAAATCAAAAACCATATGTTGCAAAATTAGTATAATACTAGCGTAAACTCGGCTACGCCGAGTATACCCTAGGGCTCCGCCGATAGTGTTTTTTAATAGTTTTACGTACGTTCAATCCGTCTAGGAACAATTTAACGTAAAGTGCCAACGATAAAGGTCTTTCAATATATTTTTTTCCCGCCCATCCAAACAACCCACGCAACCTGCCCACCCAAACTGCTCACGCAACCTGCCCATCCAAAATGCCCACGCAACCGACATTTCTGCATGGCAGCCCTTGACAAACCCTGTCATTTGATACCAACCACGACATGGTTCTGACAACTTTAAGCAAAAAACAAAAGCCGATCGAGTTGTCAAATTTTTGACATTTCTGCATGGCAGCCCTTGACGAACCCTCTCATTTGATACCAAACACGACATAATTCTGACAACTTTAAGCAAAAAACAAAAGCCAATCGAGCTGTCAAATTTTTGACACTTCTGCATGACAGCCCTTGACGTTACCTTTCATTTGATACCAAACATGACATGGTTCTGACAACTTTAAGCAAAAAACAAAAGGCGATAGAGCTGTCAAATTTTTGACATTTCTGCATGACAGCCCTTGACGATACCTCTCATTTGATACCAAACTCGACATAATTCTAACAACTTTAAAGCAAAAAACAAAAGCCGATGGAGCTGTCAAATTTTTGACATTTCTGCATAGCAGCACTTGACGAACCCTCTCATTTGATACCAAACACGACATGGTTCTAACAACTTTATGCAAAAAACAAAAGCCGAGCGAGCTGTCAAATTTTTAACATTACTTCATGGCAGCCCTTGACGTTACTTATCATTTGATACCAAACACGACATGGTTCTGACAACTTTAAACAAAAAACAAAAGCCGATCGAGCTGTCAAATTCAAAAAGTATTCCCTAGGGCTCCGCCGATAGTGTTTTTTAATAGTTTTACGTACGTCCAATCCGCTTTGGAACAATTTAAATGCAAAGTGCTAACGCTAAGGGTCTTTCAAAATATTTTTTCTCGCCCACCCAAACAGCCCACGCAACCTGCCCACACAAAATGCCCACGCAACCTGCCCACCCAAAATGCCCACGCAACCTGCCCACCCAAACTGCCCACGCACCCTGCCCACCCAAACTGCCCACGCAACTTTTTGACATTTCTGCATGACAGCCCTTGACGTTACCTTTCATTTGATACCAATCACAACATGGTTCTGACAACTTTAAGCAAAAAACAGAAGCTGATGAACCTGTCAAATTTTTGACATTTCTGCATGGCAGCCCTTGACAATACCTCTCATTTGATACCAAACACGACATGGTTCTGACAACTTTAAGCAAAAAACAAAAAGCCGATCGAGCTGTCAAATTTTTGACATTTCTGCATAACAGCCCTTGACGTTACCTTTCATTTGATACCAATCACAACATGGTTCTGACAACTTTAAGCAAAAAACAAAAGCCGATCGAGCTGTCAAATTTTTGACATTTCTGTATGACAGCCCTTGACGTTACCTTTCATTTGATACCAATCACAACATGGTTCTGACAACTTTAAGCAAAAAACAGAAGCCGATGAAGCTGTCAAATTTTTGACATTTCTGCATGGCAGCCCTTGACAATACCTCTCATTTGATACCAAACACGACATGGTTTTGACAACTTTAAGCAAAAAACAAAAAGCCGATCGAGCTGTCAAATTTTTGACATTTCTGCATAACAGCCCTTGACGTTACCTTTCATTTGATACCAATCACAACATGGTTCTGACAACTTTAAGCAAAAAACAAAAGCCGATCGAGCTGTCAAATTTTTGACATTTCTTTATGACAGCCCTTGACGTTACCTTTCATTTGTTGCCAAACACGACATGGTTTTGACAACTTTAAGCAAAAAACAAAAGCCGATCGAGCTGTCAAATTTTTGACATTTCTGCATGACAGCCCTTGACGTTACCTTTCATTTGATACCAAACACGACATGGTTCTGACAACTTTAAGCAAAAAACAAAAGACGATGGGGCTTTGAAATTCCTGACATTGGAATATTTGTTTTTTACTTAGTTATTTATGGGATGTTTGGCAACACTTTGGAAATGTACAAGAATCACCACGGACATGAACCTTCAAAAATTTTAATTTTTAATTATAATGTTTTAGGCCTTTTAAACTACTATGGAATAACCGCCCATTGCCATAATGTGTATTTATAAATTTAATTTTTTTCAAAATGTGCTTATTTTATAAATAATGCCATTTAAATGTTCTGATTGACATGTCAAAGAAACGTTCTTCGTCTTGAATTTTTCAAAGAAGACTAAATTTTTGATTTCAAATTGTTTCAAAAAGCTAAAATACGACCTTTAAAAATTTTTTACACAAAAACTATGCACCGTACAGAAAAATGACCTATTACCAGGAAATCAAGTTGAGTTATTCTCTACATCTTGGAAAAATTTTCATTAAAATCGCTCTTACCGTTTAGTCTGTACAGGCGAATAAAATTTCGCCGATCGTTTTGATGAATTCAATATAGAAATATATATATATAGATATATAGATAGTGAATGTACCCGTTTAGAATAAAAGATTAAAATTTGTAGGTTATTTAGAATAACAGTATCCTAGACCTAGACTCGGCGCTGACATTTTTCACACAGTTGTGTATATGTTACTATCGCTGTTTATAAATGGAATAATTTTTTTGAATTACTATTTTTTTAGTTTTGTTATTACACTAAACTAAAATTTGTTTTAAAATTATTTATATTTACGAATGTATGCAATTAGTAATTGCTTTTTATCAAACTATTCTTAATTAAAAGTTACAGAAGAAAAATGTTATAATGGATTAAAAATATTAAGGTTTTCGTTCTAATTATGGATTCTAAAACGTTTTTAATGTAGAAGACGTTAGAATAAAATATCCATATAAAATACTTAGTAAAATATATTCTATCTCCAGACACTAATTTATAACTTTTTGTAATTGTAATTAATATCTTAAGTCTTAAAATTACGAATTTAACTGTAATATTAAATTTACCTTTACATATTTATAGATATAGGTATTTTAAAATTTCATTCAGCAGTTTAATATAACAATAATAATAATAATAATAATAATAATAATAATAATAATAATAATAATGCAGTCTGATTTATAAAGATAAATGATGCAAGTAAATAAATATATAAATATTCACTTACCTTTGTTGACATTCTGGTTGCCATACTGCAAGTTCTTCTTAAGTTGAATACAAATGTCATCTCTGTATTTTGATGTATACACCAGCGCATATAGATAGTTAAGTGGAAGTTATTCTTTTCTTTTCGTATAATATTTATATACTGAAGTTGAACTTTGGGTAAAACCATAAATATAAACTGTAATAGAATAAAAAAAAAAAGAAAAAATAATTTTAAACAATTAAAACTAATAGAATATGAGTAAGATTCAGGTACCCACTATTCATTGTAATGGAACTCAGAAACTCATAAGAGATAAGACTTTGGTTAGATGGGATATTTAGTACGCCTTTGGAGGTCATCTTACTAGATAATGACGAAAAACTGATTTTGGGTCCAAGGAGAATAATCGGACAGACAGTCTACTGATGAAATATTTATTTCAAGCCAACGTTTCGAGTAATCTTCTTAGACTCATTATCCTACAACCGACCTTCGCCCATGAAAAAAACTGATTTTATTCGAAATTTTCTTTTTCCATTGTTTTTTAAACAATTAGTAATCTTAAGATTTTGAGGATAAAACTCAATAACCCTCATACTTATACAAATCAAAGGAGAAAAAATACGTATTTTTTAAAAGTATATCCGGAAAATTTACCGATAGAAAATTTATTTTTGTACACTACTAGATAAACAATAACCGATATTTGTGTACCAACTGCGCGAAATATATGTTTACTGCAGGAGAGTGAAAGATTTTTGACGAGGCTTTAGCCGAGTGCACACAATATTTTATCTACAATTATAGTTCATTTCAAGAAAGAAAATAGCGTTAGGTTTAACCATATTTGGTTATAATTTTTAATATTCACCTATCGTACATTTTTAAAGAATAGCGCACATCGAAATTTTGACAGTAATACTTAATAATAGTTAATATTTAACTAGAAGCTATGCAAATGGGCATAAGTTTAATATTTAGAAAACTGATATATGTTTAACTATGTGCATTTATAAAAAAAGTCAAATACACGTTGTTATGGTTACGTAATTAATGAAATAATGACATATTTCGCATCCTGATACCAATGCAAAATCATCAACTTTTTTTTGGCAGTTGAAGAAAAAGTACTTAACTTTTTGATTTGAAACATTTTTCTTGATTACCAAATGTTTAAAAGTTATTTGAAAATGAAATTTTTGATTAAAATCAGATACAGGCAATATCCAATATGCCTTTATACTGAACATTTATGGATATGTATGTATATATCCACATCATGATTCAATGCCAAGTCTGTCAAGAATGCACGTAAATTTTTGTTTCCTTTTTCATTGCACCAAATTGCAAAAATTAAATCACATCTAATATAATTAATTGTAATTAACGTTGCAATCCTGTAATTTTCTATACCACTATAGAACTGTAACTCTCAACAAAAGCGCATCATTTTTTAATGCAAAAAGGTAATAAATGTATTAGAAAACAAAAATTGTTGGATTTTGTTCACTTTTACATTTCTATAGCGTTACAGAAATTTACAGAATCGCACTATAAATCTCAAAGAATATTTTTAAATGCATGCTTAACTTGAAAGGTTATTTTTTCAATTTGTACGTTCATAACATTGAACTTCTTACGAATCTTATGTGAAAAATTATTGTCAAACCCACATTTTGTTTGCATCGAACACAAAAACGGCTTCAAAGACTATTGTTAGTGATTACAATAATGTAACAGTGAAAATGACGAAATAGACTTAACCCCCACCAGATAATGTAAGCATGCCGAGGCTACATGTCAGACTTTAATGCCACCCAAATATCGCGGAAAATACGAATTAGCATTTAAGAAACTAATGCAATGGTGTACAGAACATAAGATAAATATTTTATGTGTAAATGTAATTATTGCTTATACGACAAACCTTTCCAAGAAAATAAAACCATTTATCTTATGGACAACATATTCAATGTAAAAACCAACACTATTAAAAGGAAAAAATGTAAGTCATAATAACGCAATGTTTATATATTTTTTTATTTGGTCGTAGAAAAAGTATACAACTCGAGTGGAATGCCCATATCGCACGCAAACGTTCGAGGCAAATTCGTTCTCATGCGATATGGGCAACATCTCCACTCTTGCACAAACTACTATTTTAAGATGGCCTCCTAAAGACACACGAAATGTCCCACTTAAACAAAATCTTGCAGTTTCTGAAATCCCAATAGTGGTCTTAATTAAAAGTTAATAATGTTTAGTTTAGTTTACTAACATTATTTTTCACTTGTAATCAGTATCAGATCAATTCAATTATAGCACTACTGTCAAATACTAATGGAAAGCACATATAATATAACTTGAACTGATATAACTTAGTAATTAATTGTAATCTAACAAAAGCCAAATAATATTTAGAATAATATATATATATATATATATATATATATATATATATATATATATATATATATATATATATATATATATATATATGTGAGACACTGTACTAATTATATTGACAATTTACTCCATATTTATTACATACTATTTGTTTTAGAAAACAATTTAAAAAATCAAATAACAATAAAAATGCTTCCTTTTGTGTTCAAACAAAAATAATGATTTATATCTCTAGGGTATCTCCGGTTAAAATTGTAACTGCCAGTTAAATAAACAACACTGTCCAATAATAAATTTATCATTTCTGTCAGCAATCTGATTTAAAATTGTTTATTTATTTGGAAATTTTAATTAGGAATTGTCGCTCTTAATAAGTATTATAGGAGAAACAAAAGATATGAAACAAGTGTATCAATTTGATGCTCCAAGTATAATTTATACTTCATTAACAAATAAGTAGGTTAGTGGTTATCTTTGAATTTTAACTTGAAGAGTAATTCGTAGGATAAGCTATAAGCTGTTCGAGACAATTATCCGTTAAAATACTTTCCTTCTTAGCCTGAACGAAGCCCTAACACTCCACTAAGCCAGATAAATTAGATCGCGTTGGTAGCAATTAACCAGATAATAAATTTACTCGTCTTGCTTCTCTAATCGAAAGCATAATCTCAAGAACTTTTCCTAACCTTACTTTTAACAAGGACAATAAACGGGTCGAATAAGTAAACACTTTATATTATATTCAGATATTCTTTGGTACTATATTACTTAGAATTTCATTTGTCACGTCAACAAAAAAGAATAATATATTTATTTCTCGTGACATCTAAAATAATTCTGATAAAAAATGTAATTTCTTTTGCTGGTTATATAAAGCATCAAGTTGAAAAATGACGAGAGATCCTGAATGAGGCGAATGAAAAAGGAGAGTTATTTGACATGTCACTGAATTTTTTCATTTAATATTAACTTTCTTAAAATTAATTCAGTTTTTCTTGAAATATATTTTTATATTTATTATACGTTTCGATTTAGATATAGGTAAATGAAAAATATTATTATAAAAAATTTAATGAGCAGTTATTTATTCGAGAATTTAAAATGAGTTCCCTAAATTGATAATCTCATATTAAACAAAGGCTACGGACAAATTTACATGTAGTCTCCTTGTGTTACACTACTTATAGAATCTATTCATAAATGATCAGATTCTATGATCTGTATAGCAAAAAGAGACTATTTCATTTACGTATGTCGTCAAGAATAATACACTTTTTATTGCACATCGAAATTCTTAAATAAAACTTGTTTCATAGGACTTGACGAAACGATCTCGCCTATTCGTGAAATAAGACTATACTTTTTTAGGTTTGTTGCATAAATAACTATTTTTAGCAAAAAAAGAGCAAAATAGAATTTTTGAAATACTCTCTTCATCTGCGGTACTTCATTTATAAATACATTTACGAACGTAGATATGTTCTAGCTTATAGCCATACTTATTTGTTTCATACATCTTGCCTCCTAAATGATTAAAAAAAATTAATAAATATTTAATTAAAAATCTAGTATTAACTATATATATATATATATATATATATATATATATATATATATATATATATATATATAATCTGTAATCCTTTTAGTACCTTTCGGTGTAAGGGTGTCGTGCGCACCGAGCCGCAGTGTGATAAATTTTTGTTGCTGAGCGTTCACCCATCCAACATATTGCTGCTGTGTAGCCTGCTCAGACTTGCCGATCACAAAGCTGACACTCTAACCACACTGCCGTACTACCGGCTAACTTTATTTAATAATTAAAAATTAAATGATAATATGTATTAATGGACGGTATAACTATAAGGTATAGAGCGATATTATCTCTCCAAAATAATGTATTTAATTTTGAAATGATTATAAAATAATCTTAAAAAGACTGTTACTTACGAATTGTACATTTGATTTATAACGAGAAACTACCCCTTCTCTGATGTAAACAAAGTGGAAACTTAAAGGCTTTTAGCTAAGAAATGAGACAAGCACCTTCTGAAATTTCTCTAAATGTGGCTCATTATTTATGTGTCACAAGTGCCATAAGATTTATTTCTTTATTTAAAATGAAGAAAAATAAATACAGTAGTTATACAGTTAAATAAGTTGGTTGTTTCCTTAAATAAATTTTTATTTTTATAATTCAACTGAAAACTGCAAAAAGCTATATTTTACTTTGAAATTCAACAATATTCTTTTTGTTACATATACAACGTTACAAAATTCTAAAATCAGTACATCTTATTTTAAACATTAGATAAATTCTGAAACATTCAATTATCATATAACGTTCATAAATATAAAATATTTTAAACACGTACCATATATCTAAAGGAGACTTTCAAATCGAATTGAAATAATTTAAATTTAGAAAAGCTTAGCTTTATTTCAAATCGATTTGAATAACACACAAGGGTCTATACAGCAATTGTAAACATGCCCATTATAGTTATCATTCCAGTTTTAATTGGCGAATATTTCATTTCAATTCCTAATTTTGAAGCAAATATTTCCAACTAGACTTCAAACCAAAACGGTTTTTGTTTACAGCAGTTTTGTTAGTGAATATTTGCTCTTACATACTTTCTGATAGCATGTTACGTAAATACACTTCTACACTCACGGATAGAAGAGGATTTGGAATAAGTTAGGTATACTACGTAATTGTTAATAGATAAAATGACTTCTGGTTTGTATTTTTGTAAATATAGGAATAAAGAATTCCTGATAAGCGTGATTAAATAATTTATATTAGTAAATACTTTAATTGATAATACGCAATATGCTATCAGTTAAATAACTGATTAACATTTCTATAAAATGGTTTGAAGTCTAGCATATCATCCCCATACAGCTGCTGTATCACGAATATTTACAGTTAAAGTCAGGGGAACAGTGACGTAGCTAAAATGGTGAAAAAAGTACCATCGCACCAAAACCGAAAAGAATATGTGAAAGAAAATATGCTTATAAATGATGTACAAAAAACTAAAACTAGACACATAAAATTAATTTACAGCTTTTCAATATAAATATGACCAGGATAATGTAGCCAATATGAGCATCTCGAGTAGGTACCTATTGATATTCACAATCAACTGAATTAGACAAAGGCTGCCCCATTCTGTGGTGTAATATTTAACCGATTATTTTTTGACATTTCTTAAAACCAACCCGTGAATAATCTCTGTAGCTTTTGTTTTGTAAGATAGTTATCAAAATATACATAAAATGATCGAAAAACACTGATTTAGTGATGTTTCTGATCATGAAATAAATCAAAAAATTATAGAAACCACTTCTGGAAACACCATAATTGAAATCACTCGGTATCAAGGCGATTATTTATATTTATTTTGCCCTGTCAAAGTTATGTTCTAGTTGTTAAAACAAACTTGCCAACTGCAGCATGTAAGTGAATGAAGCTAGTTAATTACGACAGTAGATGGCGACACAATAGTAAGACAGTGACTTTCCGTTGTTTCAAACAAATTTGTAGATCGAAAAATAATCTAATTAAATATAATTCGAGAGTTTGATAAATTAGAAAATATTTTTCCAGTTTCTCAAAATATTTTCAATTTATTTTCACTCTCTTATTATATTACTACTGACAAAAAATTGTGGGTCGCTAGGTATAATAATTATTAAACTACACTCGACTACTTCCTGATGGTGAAACTTTGTTTAGTTTAATCGATTTCTTATAATGTAGTTCTCGAGATCCCCATGTTAATTATATTATAGTGTGAGTATAACATGTAACAATGAGGTTAGTTTATTTCACTAAAAGTTGAAGGATTCATAAATAAGATTTGCAAAAAGTATCGCATAGTTTATTCGAACAAAACTGTTCTCTCTCTGTCAATCTGCCTCTAATACAGTATAGTAATAATTGTTATTTCCAAATATTATGTTACAATATATTTATCCAATGTATACTATTCATTTAATATACATTCTCATCACCATTTTTTGCGACGGGAACGAAGTACATGTACTGCATATTCATGCATAATTGGAGAATCACCTCTGTACATGTGCATACAATTTTTAATACATCAGACATTTAGTTACTGTATAATTACACTGCAATTTTTAATATTTAGGACAAGTTCACAGAAAAAAAAATAATTGAAATATTGTCTAATTACGTTTAGATAAATATTTTGTACAAATCGTAAATTTAAATATGCAAATGGTTACTTCAATTACTTATTTTATTTAATTTTACTATATTTTGGCTTCATTATTTTTGTTCTACAATTTTCGGCAATTTATCTAATGAATTAGGTAAATAAATTAAATAAATACATATTTAGTTAATTTCTTTATTTATATTTAGTTCAATACTTATTATGATGTAAATGTAGTCATTCCGTCTAATTTTGTATTTAATTTTAGCATAACTTGTTATTACAAATTTAGAAAATTTAACTAAATAAACTTAATGAATCATATTAGTAGGCTGAAAAATAAGGAATTTATTTAGTTAATTTAACTACAATTTAGATAGTTTTTTTTCTCTGTGTTGACAAGTTCTATAGTTAGTTTTTTTTTTTTCTGTGTTGGCAAGTTCTATAGTTGCCGTTAAATAAGTATAGACTGGAGATTTCTACGCTATTGTCAATTCAGTGGCAATATAGAAAATATTAAGTTATGAAGAAGCGGCAACACCATACGAAAAGGGACAGAGTGTGAAGAACGGAAAAAGTTGAACATCAGTTCATTATGATGGCGACTATTCGCGATTCAAGTTAAGCAAACTATCTAGTGGACAAAGCTTGAACTAAAAATGTGTCCGAAATATATTATTTCCTCTCCTTCACAGAAATTTTCTAGAGACTGCAGGCTATTTAAATAATCTAAAACATCCTTTAACACAGGTTTCATGCTTTAAACTTTTTCAAAAAGCGTAAAATTCAGTGTATCAGTGACAGATTGACAGCTCGTACAGTGTTGTAATATCAGGAAAAGTTAATTTGAATAGCCAATAGTTGATCATAATTTGACAATTTGGAAAGACCAATTTTAAAACTCGAAGTGTCAGTTTCAAATTTTAATTAACATAACGCGAATGATAAAATATAAATATTTCGTTTTTATATGTTGCGAAATATGAATAAAATCCAAATAAATATATATTAGAAACATATCGTTCATTTGCTGCAAGCTGCAACATTGACATAACTCAATATTGTTGTTTTCCAAAAACTTGTTTAAAAGTTTTGATCTATTATAATTGTGTCTCAATATAATGTAAAAGATTACATTGGTATAATGTAATGTAGTAGAGTGACATTGTATGACACTCTTCATGAAGCGAAAAATATTATTCATCTTATCATCTTAAAACTGAGATAGATCAGTGTTGAAACGAATCTAGCCTACACGTTAAAGCACATTAGTGCCTGCCTTCTCGGGGTGAATTTTAGTAACTCATTTATATCGTGCTATAATCTAAAAGTACTAGTAGAAACATTTAATTTTATAAGGATAACTCAAAAATTGCCATTTTTCAGTTATGTCAGTTTTACAGCAAATGAGCGATATTATATGTAATAATTACAAGATATTTTGGCGGCTTTGAAGTATTAGCTTCAAATGTACCAAACTATTATATACATCAGTGTTTACAAGAAACCAAACAATATATTGCACCTAATAGTAATAGTCATAATTTGGTGTTCAGACAGTGGTTATGATTTATGAATGGTGATTCTAACTTTGTTCCTCTGAAGGATGTTTTATACTGATCCTTCATGTTTTGCAGAAATGAATTCTACCAAATTTTAGTACCATTCCTCAAACGATGTAAAGTCAACTTTTCAGACAAATATAAATCTGATGTTTTATTTAATTGTGAATAAAAATAATTTAGAATTTTTTTTTGGAATTAAAAATAATATCGCCTTCTTGCACATATTTAGCTAGTCACTGCATAAAGGAAGATATCGTATACATATACAACATGATTTGCAAGCTAGCATATTAGGGTACATTTATTGATGTTTACATCCAATGACCAGAACAAAAGAGCGATGTGGAAAATATAAGCCTGGGAACATGTAAAACACCGGGTGGAATGTAAACAGCGCAGTAATGGTCCCCCCAAAGCACCTTCAAGCCAAATGGTTCACACACAAGTCCATTTACACTCTACTTGTATATACAACAGCCTACGGCGATAAATTATCTTGGATACCTTTTTGGTTTTTGTATGTTTTAATTGTTTTGATCACACAACACATCTATTACTGAATATCTCACCTGACTTCAATGCTCACGATTTTAAAAGAATGATAAATCTAAAGAAAATATACATATAATGAGATTATAACACAATGTCTACGGACATTTTATTAACATAAGATCCTAACAATAATAAAATACATAGAATGATATTTAAATGTGAAATAGAGATAGAAGAGATATTTGACAATAAATAACATATTATACACAGCAAGTTAGTGAACATTATTATAAATAAAATATAATAATAACAACATGGATACCTACTCTAATACGATTTGAGAGAATATAAGACTATGTATGTGTATTAACTCCTCCAATGCCTGGTTTCACCTTTGGCGAATAAATTCACAAATAGTTATCTGACAAGTAAATTTCATTTTTCGAGTGATCAAAGTTCAATTCACCAACCAAAATCGTTGAATATATAATTTATTCGTCAAATAGTTATTAACTGAAGTTGGTGAAAAATAAATATGATATTTTATGCGACATACGTAGTTTAACTGCTGAATAAAAAATGTATCAACTTTTGGAAATAATATTTCGACCGTAATTGTTGAAATACAGGAAATTCCATTCTAGGGGATGTCGGTCCAGGGATTTAAATAATTTAAAATTTTATTTTTTATCAACGTTTTTACGGTTTCTATTTTGTAAACCTAATTACAGATTCATGAATAAGATTAAAATAAAAGCCGAAATGTCGATGAACAAGAAAATTTAAAATTATTTAAATGCCTGGACCGACATTCCCAAGAAAGAAATTTCCATTATTAAAAAATTTATTCGTCAATGTTGAAACCGGGTACAAGTGTTTCCAAAGACGCTAGATTTTGTGATAATAGTATACCCTAAAATTCTTAATTCAGTAGTTGCACTCCCTGTTGGCACCTTCGATGCTGGAGTAACCTGTCATCTTTTCTGCGCATGAGTAGATCCGTCCCCTGGTATGCAAGCGCGGGCAATTAGTAAAAACGTCAAAATTTAACTCACTGTTATTTTGAAAATTAGATTAAAAGCTTTGCAATAATATTATTAGGTATTTTTCAGTAAAAAATATGTACTTTCAAAGTCCTGATAAATATTTTAAAAATGTGAATATAATAATAACAATATAAATAAATACAATGTTTTTTTATTTACAAATTGGATAAGTAATAAAAAGTAACACAATACGAGTATATTGGGAAAATATGATATCCTTTATAAATACAAAAATAAATATAAATCAATAAAAAGTAGGTACTTTTTATAATTGTAAAATATTAATTGTTTTTCTCTGTTTGAAGTTCCAAACTGTCTATTGATAAATTTTACCTGTGCAATAAAATATTCTTACTCTAACAAATAAATTCACCAAATATCCGTAGGAAAATCGGGAAACGAAATTTTCAAATATGGCATCTTTAAGAATCCAAAAATGGTTTTTGTCGCATATGCGTCTCGTCAAACAAAATGTTTATTTGTACTTGTAACTGCTAGCAGCTGTCGCAAGTGGCTGTTTTGTAAACTATAGTCATCTTGTGACCAATTGTAAAGCTAAAATACGCATACTAAGAGGCGGGGTTAACATGTTTAAGGTTAAATTTTCGTGCAACAATACTAGGAAATGCGAGTACTGAATAAATGAATTTTAAGGTATCCTGTGTCACAGAAAGTCATTGTAATAGATAATATATTCAGAGATCAGTAATGAACAAAACTATAAAATATTCATCGAAATTAAACGCCTGCATCATTAATTTCTGAATAACTTAGGAAATAAGAACTTTTCCGTTATACTTTATGAGATTAACTCACTTTTTAAAAAAAGCGCTCTTTAAAAGTGGGTTCGTAAAATGGCCTTTATAAGTTTATTTCGTCTTTGAAAACAACTTGTTCAATGATAAAGATCAATTTATTTTGTACTTTATTAATTTTCAACGAATTGTATTTTGTTTGTTATTTACAAAAAAAACAGAATTTCATGATAAATTCAATGTAAATTCAAATAAATTTCCAAATAATAAAAATTAAATTTCGTAGTTTTTTCAGTTTGTCCATTTGAATAATTTTATTTGAAAAAAGTTGCTGCAAAGTAGTTTATTTTTAATTATATAACATATTTTATAAAAAAATCCGATAATTCTGTACATTGCAAATAACAATTTACACAAACTCGGTTTTACATTTTTGTAAATTAATTCGTTTTTCGTTTTCAATTAGTAAAAATTGTAATCAACAAATTCAGTTTAACATGATGAATGCCACGAATTTTGTAGTTTATCAACAAATTAATAACGTAATTTGATTACATAGTAGAAAATGAATTCGTTTCGAATTTCATTTAGTTTATATAAGCTCAATAACAAATATAATTCCACATTTTGATCTTTTGCTTATTAAAATACAAATTGTTACAATATCCGTGTGAAATTTAAATTCTTATTAAAATATATTTACATTTTTGGCAGTAATTTATGAACACCTTTGGGCAAGACTACAGTGAATAATAATTAAACTGAATGTTGTTCAAAAATAATTGCAGCTAACTAATTGACATAGGAATGATATATTGCGAAAATAATTTACCAAAAATGTAAATATTATTCATGCAAACATTTTTCTAGCTTTTATGTTAGATAATCTCAATTTGAAATACTTGGATTTCATTCAATTTGTTTTTCTTATAATACTGAATAATAATGAAGTTTTAGAAAACCTTCATGCTTTCATTTGTATTAATAAATTATGTACATACTCCAAGCCCTGAGAAACTCGTCATACACTATTAAGTTGCTCATATTTCATAAATTACAGTACATTACTTTTTTTGTTCTTTACTTTTATAATTTTATATGAAATATATGTAGATTTTTCATAACTTTCCTAAGGAGAATAACGTGGACTATATTCATTTTGTTTCCACTGACAATTTTAACATGAAATTCATAGCTTCTAAAGGTCATAAAACGAGAGTGTATCAGGCTTATAATCCTGCAGTCATAGGGTCTAATTATCTAATTGTTAGTGCTATGCTCCACACACACATACACGTACACCCGCACACAAGCGCGCAAGCACGCCCACAAACACACACACACGCAGGCACACACACACACACACACACACCCCCACACACACCCCCACACACACAAACATATGTCATGCCTTTTTAGTGTCACAAATGCCAGTTACCCCCTCCACTACAACCAACATATTTAAATGTTAGAAAATTATGTCGCTTACATGCTTATATATTTAACTACGAGTATTACACACTTTTGGAAACTCACAGCAATATAAATACTACCTATACTGCAATATCCATCATACATAATTATAGTAAGAGGTTCTCAAATTTAATATATATATTTCAAGACAAAAATTATCTTGTTCAAAGGAAAAATCTGTAAATATAAATTTATATAATATATAATCATTTAAAAATGTACCAATTAATACATTAAAAATTAGAATAAAAAACTATTTAATAGAACATTTTTTCCACTCTGTTGATGATTAGCTGAGTTTCTTTGTAACAAGCAATGTTGACTCTTCCTTAATATTTATTTAATATTGTTCTAATTATTTATTTCATATATAAATATAAATGAAATCTTATGTACTGACTTGCCATAAACAATTATAATATTTGTAAAGTGGTTAAACATGTAAATGAATACGAATATTTTCGCTGGCGATATCTTGTACCACTAGGAAGGCATGACATTTGTAGGGCGTAACATTTAGGAAGTGTAGAATTATAACGGACAATGTGTTTCTCTTAACACTACCCAAATATAGTAGTGTCATTTGGTTAGTAATAGGCAATATTCTATATACATTTTTATATAAATTCTGAAAGTGCTTAATGTGTATTGCGGAACGGTATGGAATATCGACAAAAAATTTTTGTGATTATTCAAAATTCATAAAGAATTTTGATCACGTGCCGCAAGTGCGTTTGATTGTAATTTCGTGCTAGTTGTCATGTTGTTAATAATAACTGAACTCAACATTATGACCAGTGCATTGATGATTATGGTTATTATACATATTATGTATTGATGAACGATTGAATCTATGTTTATCAATTAGTGCGAAAATATTTTACTTTTTACATATTTTAAATATAATTTTAATGATAATTTAAATATGTATAATTTTCTATAAAAGTATAATATTTATTTCATAAATAATTTACGATAGCAAACCATTGTTTTCGGTTGCAAAGTATGAAAATTAGTAAATAAATGCGTTGCTATTTCCCACTTCTTTACTTCAGTTTTAATTTTTTTTTTAAATAGTTATTGTCATGGACCATTGTTGATAACATTAAAACACTCCTCGCTTTACTATGGTCATAAAATATTATATTCTACATATAATAAAATGTATTTCATACCTGAAAATGTTCTTTTCATATAATTCATTTACATTTAAATCACACATCAGTCACGTACCTACTGAGTTATTAAACGAGCGCCTTCGGGCATTTTTCAATTTAAATAAGAATATTTTAAAAAAAAATTGGTCAATTTTACAATTCCGCAATTTAAAATACAAACTACAAATGTGCCTCGAAAAATTTCAAATATGTTTCTTTATTTTGTCCACTGGAAGCGTAACGTGCCAACGACCTATTTACTATATAAGAAAGATAAATAAAACACATGTTTTTCGCCGAAGAGTAATTTTAATGATAGTTACGTGGCAATAAAGTTTCTTTTGTTGCCACTGGCAGAGAAAGTATAATTCTAAATAAATATCATCAAGGCATATTGCTGAGTGTGCTTCCAATTTGCTAGGTACACAGTTATCGGTAAAGTTGATGACATATTTGTACCGAGGGAGTCTACCACGGGTACTCATTGGTGGCATGGAGAGTGGATTACAGTTTTATGTCATTTAAAATTCGAAATCATTTTGTCTATTAACTGTCAATAAAACCATTCAAATTTGAATTTATATGGTAACCCCGTGTAAAATTAAGAAAACAACAATGGAAATGGAATAACATTTTTAAAATTTATTTTAGTTCTTAACAATCGGCGAAAATATAAAGTGTTCAACAAAAATAAAGATTCCCTACCTAGTCTAAATTCACAGACACGGATTCGCCTCGTTCATAAAACGCCAGCGTAGCAGTGATTCTCTACTTTTCGCCTTGTTAAATAAATAAATATTTCAATTTGTTCTCATTATGTACTCCTTTAGAGATATGATTCATTATTATTTTGACATTTATCATTTTGATATAGTTTTTACACACAATTTCAATTAACATAAGTCTTATTAGTGAATGAAGATAACGCTTTCACTTCGAAACTACTCCTATATGAAGCCGGAAATCCACAGGTTTCTTTGATCGAATTTGACTTGCATTCAATGATGTGAGAAGCCTACAAGGCACCTATAAATATAAATCATTCACCGTCGGCTGTATATTTGGCTACTATAGTACGTTTGACGTAAGAAAATAAACGCAGCATAAAACAGGGAAACACGTAATTTCTATTCTCTAATAAATTGGTCAAAATATATAGTTCAGAATATCGTAAAAATTATGAGCTATCAGCTATCAATTATCACATAAATTTGACAAAAATAAGTAATATTTTATTATGATTTTAAATCATACTTTGTAGTTTTTAATAATTAAGTAATTTTCCATATAAAAATACATAGTAGGTATTGACAAAGTTTGGTTTTACGAATTCAAATTATTTATTAAAAAAGAAAAAAAAAACGATCGGCTCTCAAGCGCTATCTGTTCCTTCCGCTATAATGATTAGACTCATGGGTCCAACCCACATCCGTATGTTGGGCCATTAAAACACAGCTGACTCAAGCTTAAAAAGACACCCAAAAGCGACAAATATAAGCTGTTCCGGATCACTTTTTATACTAGAAATTCCTTCTTTACTTAGCTAGCTCCGAAAATTGTCTATAAGAGTTCGGAAAGTTACTTAATCCTTCATGGTGATCATGATCAGGTGTTTACTTATTTATTTCTCATTTCCTCGCAATAAAAAATAAAATAATGCATACCTACAGATTTTTGTTTATTCTTATTTTCAGGACTGCGCAAAAAATATTATACCCAATATAACCTGAATTTGTCTTTACTGGGCTCTCAGCATAGAAAGCTCGCCTGCAGCTCGCCCTGAAATGTGCTTGCTCACCCAGTAAAGAGTAAAGTATCACTGTCTAGTCTTGTTACGTAAATTATTCATTATATATATCCAACTATCAGTATTTAGAAAAATTCTCATTCTCATTTCAGTAACAAATACTTATAATAATAATAATTTTAAAAAAACATGGTCGCTAGCACATAACGCATCCAATGGACTTTCAAGGAAACACGACGTATCAAACGAAATCGTAGTATTTTCTCTCCCTCGAATTGACATAATCAAACCGAATAGTGTATGACGAGTATAACTTCAAAACCCAATCACTTACTTTCAATACCTGCCACCACCAATTAAAACATAGAAAAACCAGCACTCACCCTTTACCTCTACCACGCTATGAGGGAGTAGAGCAGCGTCGCGACGAGCGCAGAGAGGCGCGTCGTGGCGGCGGTGGATGTAACGGACGACGCCCGCAGGCTCATCGTAGTGAAGGTGCGCGGGGTTGTGTACTCGCTCAACCCCGCAGCGTTACGTGTCGCTACGCGAACCTCGTATTTTGTATTATGAGCCAAGCCTAGCAGAATGTACGGGTAGTGGTCGTCTGCAAAGAAAATATTGTACAAGCTTTGAATTTTATTAGGATCTGTAAGATTATTACAAGGTAAATAATAGTTGTTTACATTACATCCTTTGTAAATAAACTTTTTTCATTGAGGAGTTAGTTTAGCAGACCGAGAAGAAATCTGAGTATTTCTTTGCCTTAGCTAAGTAAGTTTCATTTACGTGAGCTCTACGGTATCTCATTTATTCATTATTTATGTGTTTCTAGGGTAGCAAATCTCATTTCCGCAGTAAATGTTGGTAGAAAAATAAAATGTAATTAATGCATTATAAAGTAATGATATTGAAACGATATGCTAGCTATATTAGTGTTACGATTTTTTGTGTACGCATGTATCATCTTTTGTTGTGAAAACAAGGTGCAAAAAGCATTCACTTGTATTAATTAGAGAGCAGCCGGTGCCGCAGCAGCTCTCATTAAAAGCTTTGGGATTCTGCATGTTGTAATCCGGCGGACATTTGATCATAATAACTTAAAAAGTATTTCTCCTAAATTAATACACAATTGTTGTAATGAGTGCAATGAACCCGATTGGAACATACCAATGAATTCTTTCGATATATA
Organism: Ophonus ardosiacus; assembly: GCA_943142095.1. Classification (NCBI taxonomy): domain Eukaryota; kingdom Metazoa; phylum Arthropoda; class Insecta; order Coleoptera; family Carabidae; genus Ophonus; species Ophonus ardosiacus. The sequence continues at coordinate 39,862,600 of OW964823.1, forward strand.
TTATTTTTATGAAACTAATTTGATACCGATCTGTAGTTTTAAAAAGTCTTATAATGATGTTAATTCTTATTGATTAGGCTGTAATAACTTTTTTAAATATTCTATGACGTAAAGGTTACGTTCATTGGATTTGGTCTTTCTTATTAGTTATGTTGGTAGCGCTTCCCGCTAACTTCTTAGATGAAAATTTATTGTGACTGACAGCAATTTGCGATTATATGTTATTCATCTGTCAGTTTTGAAAGCAGTCATACCATTACTAGAAAACGAAAAGCGACAAAAACACTGCGTTTATAAATCTTTTTAATGACGTATTTTAAATGCGTTTGTAGAATCAGAGGCTGGTATCACGACAGTGGTTTTAACACCGGAGCTAACTAAAACCATGTCAACAAGCCAAAAAACAAATCACATTAAACAATTTTAAATAATGTCGCCAAATTTATTGAGTCATTACATTTTGGGCTTAATTAGAACTTCCGCAACATTGATATTGTAAACAACCATGAAGTATACCCAAATCATTCAAGCAGCCAATGCACGTCATTAATAAAAATTGAATAAATGTAACTAGATATGTGACGTCATGTACTGGTACGTTTGCAGAGGTTTAAAATCTTTATGAAAGGAGTTATACAGATTGCAATCTGTAATATCGACATGTTAATGAACTGTCACATCTACAAAATAAATACTATATTTTCGTCACTGTCCATTTCTATTTAAATTATTTCATAATACTAACCTTATTTATACTTATATATGCCAAATAAAGACAAATAAAAGTGAACCGAATTTCCAAGAATATACCGAATTCTTCTGATTGATTAGAAGTGCAACCTTTGGCAGATTCACAGATTTTGTGTTTGCGTTAACGGTCACGTTGCGTCGTTGCGTTGCGTTTAACATTACTTTATTATAAATAGGCCTTTACAATGCACAAAAATGTTTCAAACACTATACAACTATTTTTCAAATAATAACTTTGACAGTATGAACATACAAATTATCAATGTTGCCAACTATAGCAACAATTAAATGAATAATATGACGTTGATGTACATTATTTATATATTATTCATGTCATATACGATAAGTAATGAATCTACTATCCATCTTAATAATAATTATATAAGGCTACACACTTTTTGGCAGTTAAAAATGATTGAAATATTATTTCATTTTTCACTATTAGTGATTTTAATGCATTAAGGTTTTTACACTAAGTGATGACGTGCATTGGCTGCTTGAATGATTTGGGTATATATGCTAAGTCGTTGTTATTTTAATTTTATTTGAAATCCAAAATTTATGAAAATAAAAGAAACATTTATTATATTAAGTTATGTTGACAAATCTATCAGTTGCCGTCAGTCAAACGAACGAACTAATATTCAGTATTGCAAACCTCCGGATATTGAATTTATAGTAATGAAAACTCAAAATTATGTTATTTGAAATTTCTTCGAAATCATTTAATTCGTTTTTCTTGCACACATTTTTATTTTATACTGTGTCGCATTTCCATGTACAGTAGTGATTTTAGTCCTGTAAATGAGGTTTTACAGTATTATTATTTTTTACGGTACTGCACTTTTACTAAGCAAGATAAAAAATAGAGATATGACGAGAAGACGCACTCTCTGAAGAAACTCGAACAGATTAGATGGTCAACTGATGTACTGCTATTATTTCGGGAAACAAATTGAAAACTGTTCATTTGCTTTATTTGTTATACTTTCTTTATTTAAAATAATTAATAAATACATTGTATGGTACGTTTTTTGCTCGGTTTTTTGTTATTATTTTTATAATAATGTTACTTAAATCTTATTTATGACAATTTTTCTTTGTAAATTTCCATTAACTTAATTTTTCACGTCGTTTATGGCATTGCCATGATTCACGGCAAATATTGTTCACGAAAAACAGTAAAAAAACACAGGTATTTAACAAACAACAAAAAGTATTTAAAAAACAACGAAACGAACTTAACAAACAACAAAAAGCACTATACTAACAACAAAAGTACATAATAAACAATAAAACAGAATCGTAAACAGGAATACACAAAAAAATTAGATAAACCGTAATAATGATAATAATAATAATAACAATAATAATAATAATAATAATAATTATTATTATTATTATTATTATTATTATTATTATTATTTTATTTTCAAAGACACAGTAGTACAATGTGTATAGAAAAAGGTCAGTACAAAAAAGTAAACAAGACAATGAGAACTACATCATTTTTTACAAAATTGATAGAATTCTTCTAAATTATAAAAACAGTGTTCAATTAGAAACATTTTAAGATGTTTTTTAAAGGTTGTAATATTGTTTAAGTTTTTAATATTAGGAGGTAAACAGATGTAGATGTGCAATCCAAGTATATAGGGTGGATTTCCTCCAATTTTGGTTCTTGTTAATGGGGTACGAAGGTCATTTTTAGTTCTTGTATTGAATTAGTAATTTCTGTTTAACATGACATTTTGTTTATTTTTAGATAGCAAAATACATAAATCGAAAATGAAAGGACATGAACGTGGGAGAATGCGCATTTTTTTAAATAATTCTCTGCAGCTACTTCGGCGAGTTGCACCACCCAGGCATCTACTATTCTTTTTTGGGCTACAAACACCTCATTACTTGTGGATGAATTTCTCCAAAAACAAACACTGTATCTTATTCTTGATTCGACTACAGCGTTGTAGTATACATAATTAACTGTCGTTCATTTAAAAAGCATTTTAAATGCTTCATTTGATAGCAATAACAATAACTATGTAGGTGAGCAATGATTACTTTGCATTGAGATTTCCAATCAAGATTTTCATCCATGGCTAAACCTAAAGTTATAATTTTATATGGTTTGTTGTAAAGATGTATCAGAAATAGTTATATTAAGTTTTTGAATATTTCTATTTTGATAATTATGAAATAAATGAACATAGTTTTAATCTTGTTAATAAATAAAGAATGAGCCTGTTTCACATTTTTCAAAATCTATTTTAAATGAAAGTTTATGGAATGATTTTATTAGTAATAATTTTTATTTTAATAATTTGTTGTTATTTGCAGAAATAATTAAATAAAAAGATTTGCGTCTTGAAAAACTACCCCCCCACTCCTGTGACGTAGAAGTACATACATTACGTCATTAATAGCCAATAGGAAAATAGTTTTTCCATCACCTACGTTTATTAATATTATTTACATAAATAAACGTAAACTTATAGTTTGTCACATGTTAATAAAAAAATTTTTAATTTGACATTTGACGCTTACATTGCTCATTGTAAATTAATAAGAATAATTACACTCAAGCTAAGTCGGACAATTTACCGAAGGTCGATAGCTGGATAATGGCTGAATTTATATCAGAGAACGATTGTTTTACTGCTACCGAAATAAGAGGTGTTAAAGATTTGAGTTAAATAAAATATAAAAACTGAATTTACTATATAAATTGATAACATATTTTAATTTAAGGTTCTGGTTATGATTCTTACATTGAATCTGCTGCTATAGAATATGTAGATCTATGTCGAGAAAAAGTATCTATATAGTAGATGTAAAGTTTGCCCTGGACCATAAAGTGAAGCAACAAAAATATACTGTTATCTTGAAGGTAGGTGAAAGTTGAAATGATCTTCACAAACATCAAAACACGATTTTTCTGACATTATCAGCTCTTTGACCTACTGCTTCCAGCCACAATTTTCTTTTCATCGCATCTTTTGACAAATTTATAAACTCTATAGTAGGTTAGTTCCTAACAGAATTTTTGTAAGAAGGCACAATGCAATATCGTAAATTACTCATTTCATTTTGAACTTTTTATTACCTACATATTATACTTCTTGAACCAATCTTAAAAATTTGACGTTTGTTTGACAACTTTGACAATACACTTGACACCAAACAAAAATTTTTACATTATAAACGGACCAATGGAAACCGCTGAAGATGTATGTACTCTGACGTCACATTCTGTTTCAGATCACGTGACTTATTCAAAATTTTATCCAAATTTCAAAAATTAATTGTAAAATATCTAAAGGATATTTCGTGATATTTTCAAATTTGAGGCTCTTTAAAGAACAATATCTTTTAAAATTTAATACTTAGAAGTCATATAAAAATTCTTGCAACAGCCCTATTATCATTGCACCAATGTGAGATGTTTTGTAGACAATTGTTACTTAAGCTGTAGTTTTTTGTTACCGTTAACCGAGATTAGGACAGAGATATCGTCAGCGTACAATGATCCCGCAGTTGAATAGTTCAGTACGATGTCAAACAGATATGTTATAATTTATAATGAAATTCATAATGGAATAGAACATTTTATTTGTCATAACATACATATCCCATAAAACAATTTATTTACAAATATAAGAAATATCTACATTTTGTTTACCAGGAGCATGGAGAATTTTGACCATAAGGAATAAGGAATCTCTTGTTTTGTTATGTTTGTAAAATGATTTTCTTTTCCCCATAGCATAAAAAGCCAATATTCGTTCCTATGTCTTTCAGCGGATTTTTTCGGGATCAATTTTCCGTTTTGTTTCCGAAGATTTTAATAGGATTTGATTGGGAATATCGTCGATAAATCAGAGGACAACTTTCCTAACAATTTAACTCCCTCCGCAGTTCGCAGTAATTGGAACAATCGTATACGTGTCGTTAATTTCAATTATATTAAAACGCAAATAATCTTTACTGATAAATAATTTAAAATAAGACTGTAAATACATTTTTATAATAAACATTATGAACCATCAGTATAATCACGCTTAACACGCGACGAACTCAAACAATCAACTAACGACAATATACTTCGATGGCTGAAACATGTTTGTGTAATAAGTTGAAACATTGTAATTTATTAATAATGTTTAGAATTTTAGTTCATCCGTTGATAGCCACAATTCAAAATGTGACTCAATTAAATATATAATATTCATTACAAATCGTATTGCGTATATTGAGGTTAGCTGTTGATTCACAACTTATAAGAAAATATTAATATGACAACATATCAACACATGTTTGAAAATCGAATATGTTATTCATTGATGTTTGAGATATTTATTAAAAACATGAACACTGTGAGACACAGCTATCATGGTTGAGAAACCGCACGTAACAGGTTACAGTTTCAAGAAAAATTATATTTTTGATTCTATTACGCATATGCACAATAGTGAACTAACAACGTTGCAATCAACTATTCAGCATGAGATTTAATTTACGCACGATCAGAAAAATAATTAGTAATTTATTTCACTCGAAATATGGTAAATTATATAAGGAAAAATGTGTAACATAAAATTGTATAAAATAAACCTTGTTTTTATATAAAAACCAATGTTGCTATATTTCTCGGCTGGATTTTTCATTTCGATACTACGGAAGTCATACATAGAACTTATCATAAAAAAATAATTTGAAAAAGTAAAACTATACATTCGATTTTCATCAATTGCAGCTAAAAATTATTTTATCAATTTTTAAAGTGGCAATACAACTATTTACTGAGTTTACATATAATGACTGACTTGATTAGAAATGTCACGGATGAACTACCTTAAAAAATCTGATTTCCTTGTACGCCTGTTACATTATACACATTTTGTTAAAATACGTATTATAAGAGACCCAATCATAAAATTGCACGTATTTGACATAATTTAAAATTGACATTAAATTCTTCATTTTTTTTGTATTTTTTGTCCTAATTCCTAGCAAACTTAATTACATAAACCAAAAAGTGCATAAGTTTTAAATTTACATATCTCGCTTATACAAAGAGTTTTTATTTCTAAACTAAAAATAACACCATTTTTACTTCCTTGTACGAAGTAAAGGAAGTATTGTAATCGCGAAAAATTTCGGTTTTCAGATTTCAACGGAAATATCCATTTTGACCATCCCTGAATCCATTTTGACTAATTTCGTAGTGACATCTGTACGTACGTATCTCGCACAATTGAAAAACGTGAAGCCGTAGAAAGTTAAAATTTTGTATTTACGGCTGTTATAACATCTAGTTGTGCACCACCCTTTTTGGTCATTACATAACTTTCAGAGGTGGTACTTTACTTGAAGCCTATAATAGATTTTAATGAAGAACTATATTAAAATATAATCCAAAACTTTTCAATTTTGGTTTATAATATTTCTATATCAATGGGAATAACATAATAGATTTTGGTTAAAATGGACTAACCGGAAGTGATACTTTACTTGAAGCTGTTTTCAGTTTTTCTTGAAAAAAATGGTGTTATTTTGATTTTAGAAATAAATGCTTCAAATAAAAGTTTTAGAGAATTGAATTCTGCGTCTATGACATCAAGTATCAATTTCAAAATTATGTTCTTTTTGGTTTTTGTAATTAAGTTTGCTATGGATTAGGACTAAAAATAACAAAAAAATACAAAATTTAATGTCAATGTCAAATTATGTCAAATACGTGCAATTTTATGATATTTTAACAGGCGTACAAGGAAGTCATGTGGTGTCCGCATCAGATTTTTTTTAAGAAAAACTGATAACAGCTTCAAGTAAAGTATCACTTCCGGTTAGACTATTTTAACCAAAATCTATTATGTTATTGCCACTGATATAAAAGTCTCATATACCAAATTTGAAAAGTTTTTGATTATATTTTAATATAGTTTTTCATTAAAATCTATTATAGGCTTCAAGTAAAATACTACTTCCAAAAGTTATGTATTAACCAAAAATGGAGGTGCACAACTAGATGTTATAACAGTCCTAAATACAAAATTTTAACTTTCTACGGCTTCCCGCTTTTCAGTTATGCGAGATACGTTCGTACGTACAGACGTCACGACGAAATTAGTCAAACTGGATTCAGGGATGGTCTAAATGGATATTCCCATTGAAATCTGGAAACCGAAATTTTTCGTGATTGCAATACTTCCTTTACTTCGTACAAGGAAGTAAAAAGAAACAAGTTATCTCATGACACAAACAATAATAAGAAATATTAAATATTTTTTTAATACTGTGGCATATTGGACAAACTTCTTATGGATGCAAAATTCAAGTGTCATCTTATTTATTTTAATATAATGAAAATCAGGGATGAGCAGGTAAAATAAGTCACGTATTATAAGTTATATTTTTACAAGTAAAAAAATATTTTTTTGCCCTCCTGAAGTGTAATGGGAACTTTACAATTGTATACACAGCAAGTGAAACCTACATTTTACGCTTACTGTGTTGTAACTTGTCTAACTATGCGGTAAAATAATCAAAATACACTGGACGTTTATGGGCATTTAGAAAAGAAATCATCTTTACTATAATAAAGTTCATGTAAAAAAGTACTACCTACTTAAGTTATTTTTTTACTTTAACATTTCCTATATTTAAAATTAATTTATATAAACCAAAATCACGGCAGCGACAACTGTTATTATTGTAAAAATCCGCCGTTATCGACATAGTTACCGATCGACATACCTGTCAAATACGCGAGGCGAACATTGCTGAAATGTCAAATATCGACACCTACCTATTATTTATTACGAAGAAAAGATGAGCAAATAAATATTATATCAGTCATAAACAACGTCTATTATAACAAATAAATTTTCGCTAGAAGAAGTACTCTAATGAAGGTAAGTAAAATCAAATTTGGAAATTGACTTAACCCCAGTATTTTAAACTAACCCTTTTCAGAAGTACAACCTATCTCATTAAAAAAAGTTATTTTCATTATCGTCGGCCAAAAAATTTGATACAATTATCGTGCGTGAAGTATTTTACAGCGCTCCAGCTAATAAGGCACTCGCCTTAAGGGCTCGTGCCTCAAACAAAGCTGTCGCGCTGCAAAACACAACTTACACGCACTCGAATGTAAATAACTATTTTTATATTTGAGATTTTTTTACGTAAATAATATAAAATTTTATGACAATGAGTATATTTTTTTATAAATATATTTTTTCTTCAAAGTTATAAAAATGACATCTTTTGTGACTTGATTCACAAGGTAGAACTTTCATTTCTACGCCGCCGGAGTAGAAATAGGTAATTTCTACGCGGGCGGCGTAGAACTGAAATAAATAAATATCCATAGCAACTATATAAAATCAGCGAATAAGAAGTAACTTGTAAAATATAAACCTGTCATGTCGCCCCGAGTTGCACTATACACTAGATAACCTAAGAATAAAGTTATTAAAAACATCCAATAGCTGTCAAATTAAATTGATAATCTACAAATTGAAATATAAACAGTTTATATACGTATTTAACGGAATAACATATTATAAAGTAGCAGACTTACATATTGGTAATGACGGTAAGAATACTTTTTAATTAAAGTGATAAGAAAAGTTCATATTGTTTTCCAGCGATTCTTCGACATATCATATCCTACCGCCATATTGTTCAACTTCCATCCAATTTAACATCTTCAAATTCTAATATAATTGCACATAAGGAGAATATAAAATTGCATAGTTTTTATTTAAATGTCAAAACATGAAAATTTTCACTTGAATATTTATAACAAAAAGTGAACAAATACGAAAGCATCCATAGCAACAGAGCAATTAAAATCATCAAACGTCCTTCACATAAAATATTTATAATTATTGGAATGTCAAGTTGTAATTATTTTATTTAAATACGTACGTTTGAACAAAAATATAATGTGTTATTCGGAGTAAAAGTGTCACTGTGTGCCTCGCATGCAATTGTCCGACTCGCTACCCCTCATCGTGCAAACTTACATGCTCGCCACACAAAGTACCACTTTTACTCCTAATAACACAATATACTATTCTTTTATACTGTAATAAATATTTCGAAACAAGCAGTTCACATGACAACCACTTTCAAACAAACATTTAGATACCTTCAAAGTGTCAATTGCTAGATTAGTTAGGGAAGTATAATCCTGAGACATAACCTCAAATGCCAAACTTTAAACACCTTTTACATCAAAATTAGACTAAATACGTAACTTGGAAGCATATTATAGTATATTTTTAAATTCAAAATTTTAGGCAGCTTTTTAAAGAAATAAAATTTGATATTTAAAATAGACGGCGAATAAAAAAAATTGCAATACTAAAATTTCGTTATTTATTTATTAATTCATAAAATTTTGAAATAGATTTATATCAACAGCTCCAAACTTGAAATTAGCATATGCGCGTATATAAATAAAAAAACTCAACATTTTAAATTAAACGATTAGGTTTTTTGAATTAAAATATTAAAGAACATCAATCTTACCTTCACTGTAATCGTTAAAATCAGCCACCATGCTGTCATCCCACTTGGTACCCGTGCCCTTGATCTTGTACTGGAAACGATATCCCGTAGGCATCATATGCGGCTCGTACACACTGCGATTAACGAAGGGCGACTCCAGCTCTAACTCAAGGAAGTCGGAGCCCTTACCCTTCACACTGAGGTTGCGTGGGGCGGGCGGCTGGATGCCCTCTGATAGCGTGATGATCTGATCTAAAATGCCGAAGTCGTTTTGCGCACGGCACTTGTAGTCTCCGAACATAGAAGTATTGGCGATAACTATCTGGAAAAGTAAAAAAGTTTATTTTTACCTTCCGTCATCTTAAGATAAGGAAAGTATTGTCTTTGGTCAAAAAATTCGGTGGTGAGTTTTTTGTGAATAAGCTCGTTGTAGGGTCCCTAGGATTCGATTTTACTAATTTTACAATGATGTCGGTATGTGTGTGCGTGTCTGTGCTTGTGTGTGTATGTGTGTGTGTGTGACAAAAATTTCTCCGACGATAACTCCAGCACTACATTCTAAAAAATATAATTCTTTCACATTTCTCTTCTCTACATCCACCTGAAGAACTGATTAGATTTTGGTTATAATTGAACAACCGAAAGTACCTTTATTTGAAGTTCTTAACAGTGTTTATTGAAAAAAGCGCAGTCAAATATCATTTTTTGACATTTTATGTTACTATAAATATGAAAGAACATTTGATTATCTGTATAGTTTGATTACACATTTTCCTACATATTCAACAGATATAACAGGCTTATTCACGTGTACATTGTTATCAACATTGTATTGCTATGTAAAAATTTCTTGTTATTTTAAAGAATATTGTTCGGTTTCGTATTCACGTGTCAACAAATTCCTGTTAACTGAACAATAATTATTATCATTACGGCAAGAACTTCATTCTCTTGCCCGGATCGTAATAATATTGTTATATGAATTAAAAATGGCGCACGGGTTTGTTTTGCGCATAAATCCTCAGTGGCGTAGAGTAGGTTTTTGCCGCCCGGGGCAGATGTTAAATTTGCCCCCCCCCCCTCTTAAAATATTTAAAATTCTTAGAAATACGAAAACAAAATAAATCATGTAAATATATTGAGAAAAAAATGCGCATTTTTTACATTCAAGGTCAAATGCCTTATTTAAAGTTACATTTTTTCAAGGGATGTAAAAGTTTATGAAAAATGACTCCCATTTTAGCGCGTTTGTAGAAATGCTCAACTTCATTAATGTTTAATACCAATGAATAGAAAAATTAAATTTTAATATTTTGTAACCATGACCTTTGTGAATAATTTAAACGTTATAGTTTTCAATGTGTTTAAAAAAGTAAAAGTGTCAGATTCCAGCTTTTATCAATAATTTACATTTGAAATTTGGTATGTTAACTCAAAATGAAATTTTAATATACAATAATAATTTTTTGTTTTACATTGATTAGTTTAATTTTAATAATTTTTGTCGTGAATGTACGCCATACGTTCATGCGCAAAAACATTCAAAAAGTAATACAATTAAACTAATCATTTTTAAATATTTTTTTTTGACTATTTTATATAAAAACTGTATTCTCAATCAACATGCTAAATTTCAATTCTTAATTATTAATGCTGAGAGATAACACTTTTACTTTTGTAATAATTATAAACAAAATATAAACAAATCGAAAAAAATAACATTTATATTATTTTAAAGCTTATGGTTAGAAAACAATATTTTATTTCATTTATACATATTGATATTAGACACCAATTAAACTGAGCATTTCTTCACTCGAGCTAAAAACGGGGTTATTTTTCATATATATATTGTATTGTAATATGAAAATTAGTACAGTTACGCAGAAATATATAGTCTATAAATGAAAGTGCGTTTTATATTTTTTAATTTTTTATAAGTTATTGAGTTTCAAACTCAACTGACTATAATAATTTCCCCTAAAGTAATTTTCTTAATATTAATTCAACGATAGGGAATTTGCCGCCCCTAGCAATGTGCCGCTCGAGGCGGGTGACCCCTTTGCCTTTCCCTCACGCTACGCTAGTGTAAATCCCATATAAAATGAACAACAAAGATGATTTAAAAAAATATATACTCAAAAACATAATTTACGAGTATAAAACAAATATTTACTGTTTATGTATTTTATTAGACATAATTTTAGGATCAACATATAGTTAATGCCTAATAATTTAACAAATGTCAGAAATAATTATTTTCACATTATTTAGGTACTTTATATTACAACTATTTCTTGAAGTGGTATACTTTCCACAGCTACTAATCTAGTTTGCAAAAGCAAATATTTTTCTACATCAATTAGAGTTTTTCCTTCTTTGGCCTTTTCTGACGACACTTTTCACTTGCTGAACAAAATTAAACAGATTAAATATTGAATATATTATAATTATAAATTAATTTTACTTTTTGCCAAGATTCCACATTTCTAGCGGGGCCACAGCCAACACTATTTAGTTGCATAGATTATATGACAACAAATTTTTATCGATATCAGACTCAACTTTCGGTTCTAAATATTATTATAAGCTGAATATAAATTTCGTATTCTTTTAATGAGATTAATGTGATCATTTCGATTGTTTCGCCATTGCCGCTTATTCGCATTTAAACAAACCACTACATGCAAATGTGAAAACTTGTGCAGCATAACCAATATTGAAAAATTTTCATATGTGTTATTTCCCAGGTTTAATTTCTCAGTACATATTTTTATTAAACTTCATGATCACGGAAATATAAATACACAACTTATATGTGGATTTTATATTGTTAAGTATTATTTTTAATGGAAAAATTGGACTATTTTATTAGCAGATATCAGAGCTGGGCAAGTTACTTTTAAAATGTAACTAGTTACAGTTACAGTTACCTCCAAAAAAAAGTAACTAAGTTACTTAAGTTCCAGTTACTTTGGTGAAAGAACTAAGTTATTTATATTATTGTCGGGAGGTGGTTCATTCTTGCCCCTGTACTGCGACCTTTCTGGTCTATTGTACCCTCCGTGTTTCCTCCTATTCTAGGAGCCCTGTATGTTTTGTAAACTCCAAGATTTTCTTTAGACTAATGTCTTTTAGTGTCTCAGTGTGCAATTTCTTTGCTCCTAGAAGACTATGTCTGCTTGCCATAAATGCTTCGCAGTGACATATTAAGTGTTCAGGGGTTTCATCCTGTTCTCCACATCCTCTGCATGTTGGTTCTTGTTTGAGGCCGAACCTATGCAAATGTTTATTTAATTGACAGTGTCCTGTTACCAGTCCTGTTATTAGTCTGACATCTTGCTTGCTCATTACAAGTAAGTTGTCTGTTCTTTTCTTGGATGGCTCATTCAGGAAGAGCTTGGAATGTCTTTGGCCTGATGTGGCTGTCCAATGCCGTTTGTGCCATTGCCAAAGCAAAGTATTAAGTTCTTGCTTAACTGTTTGCGCAGTTATTCCGCAAGCAGGTTCTGGTCCTATAAAAGGTATATTTGTCCCATCTTTTGCAAGATGGTCGGCTGCCTGGTTTCCTTCAATTTCTGAATTCCCGGGTACCCATATCAATCTTAATTTATTCGTCGCTCCTAAGGCATTCAATCTGTGGATGCAGTCAAGAATTAGTCCTGAGCCTACCTCACACGAGTTTAGTGCCTTAAGTGCGGCTTGGCTGTCTGTTACTATGGAGATTCTTCTATTGTGGTAGTTTTTCTCCAATAGTAATTGCACGCTGGTTAAAATTGCGTGTACTTCTGCTTGGAATACTGTTGCATTTGTCCCAAGTCCAACCGATTGGTTGTGTCTTAGTCCCTTTGCCCCATGTATTCCAGCTCCGGTTCCATTGGTTGTTTTGGAGCCGTCTGTATAGATGACTATGTCGTCTCTTTCCACTGGACTTTGAGAGTGTTCCCATGCATCCCTTTCAGGAATTATTATCCTGTAAGTTTTGTCAATGGTGTACATTTTATTGATTCTATCAGGCACCATTTGTAAAATGGAGTCCTTGTTCATCTCTGTGTAAATTTCAGAGTGTCCATTTCCGCATTTATCCTCTTTTGAGAAAACTTTTATCCTATATGCTCCGCTCATTGCCCTTAATTTTACAACTAAGTGTAGTGGGGGCAAGCTTAACAGAGTTTCCATTGCCGATGTTGGTGTGGTTGACATAGCTCCTGTAATCCCTAAGCAGGCTAGCCTTTGTACCTTGCTGAGTGCATCTTGACAGTGCTTTGTCTTTGTTCTTTGCCACCAGGCCAGGCTGGCGTATTCTATGACGGGCTTGATCATTACTGAATAGATCCAGTACGTCATTGCTGGTGATAGTCCCCAGGTTTTTCCAAACATTCGCCGACAGGCCCACAAGGATCTAATGGCTTTGTTTGTTGTTTTTTCCACATGAGATTTGAATGTCAGTCTTTTATCTAGTGTTACTCCTAGATATTTGACTTCTTCTCCTATCATGATTTCTTTTCTATACAGATATAACTGTTTTAGTCCATCAAGTTTCCTCCTTCTTGTGAATGGTACAATTGTGGTTTTTGTCGGGTTTACAGACAATCCCTCTTTGTTGCACCATTTTTCAACAAAATTTAGGGCTCCTTGCATCAATTCTGATACCGTTCCCTCAAATTTGCCTGTGACCAGTATAGTTACATCGTCTGCGTAGCAGATGCTTGTATATCCTGCCTCATTCAGTTCCCGTAGGAGTTCGTCCACAACGAGACACCACAATAGGGGTGAAAGGACTCCGCCTTGCGGACATCCCCGCATGGCTTGTACCCCTATAGTCTGGTTGTTTGAGGAGGCAAAAATTTCTCTTTTTTCCAGCATGTTAGAGATCCATCTACATACTATAGGATGTACTCCTTTCCTAACAGCTGCTCTATTTATCGATTGGAAGGAGGTGTTGTCAAACGCTCCCTCTATGTACAAGAATGCTCCTAGAGCAACTTCTTTTCTATGCAGTGTTTTCTCTGCTCGGCGAACGACTTCGCAGATTGCCATTTCGCACGATTTTCCTGACTGATAGGCATACTGATATTTATGGAGAGGAAGTTTCCTCAGCACAGTATCCCTTGTATGCCTCTCAATTAGTCTTTCCAGTAGTTTAAGGAGGAAAGATGTTAGGCTTATTGGCCGAACTAAGTTATTTACTAGTTACTCATTAAAAGTAACTTAGTTACCTTGAGTTACTTTCTAACTACTTTTAATGGCGTGAAGTGTAGACTTAGACTGTTGACTTAGTTATTGTGTAGTATACATATAAGGGAGTTTTTGCACTAACTACGTTAATCTAAATTTTAACGTTATTGCTTGGCAACACCCAATCAGATTATTATTATTAATGTTAACGGACCTACAGGGCCTCATTACCGCCTAGGCCCACGAGGCCATGGCCTAGGACCCGCTTTGACAAGGGGCCCGCAGGGCCCGGTTGCTGTGATTTTTAAAAAATTTATTAATTTATTTTTCAATTTTGATTTCTTATACCAAGATATAAAGAATGTATTTTCTTTCTAACATGACATGACCATTATAATGTATAAAACATGTAGACATTATTTCCTAGACTTATTAGTGGATAATGATTAATTTATTGGAAACCTCGGATCAGACGTCGATTTTCAATCTGAGGCCCCGCGCTCACATGGGCCCCGCACATTCGAATATCTAACAAAATTTGATGAAAAAGTATCTTTTTATAAATATTTGGAGCCCCGCTACGCTAATAACATATTCCCGAGACCTGGCAAAATCGCCAACCGTCCCTAGAGAGGAGTAATAAAATATTACGCTAAATTTGGCCTACGACCCAAAAATCTTATAAAAAGGCCCTGCGGACTTACATTATAATATAATATAAAAATTAAAAGTGACATTTTATCTTGTAAGAAGGGAATTTGCAAAAATGAGACGAATTCAAGTCTTACAACCCTTGGAACAACCAACAAAATACACTATTTTTTGTATAACCTGAAAATTATAATAATTTTGATGATTTAGTGGCAGTTTAATTATAATTTATTAAAACGTATCATTTGTAAACGAGGAAAACATTTGAAAATAATATATTTTATAAGTCAAATTTAACATTTAGTGACTTTTTAATTCTAGAATTAAAAGTTAAAATAATGTGTTAATTTTAGTTTTTCTGTTTACCGTACAAAAACCCTATTATTAATGAATATAATTACTTATTTTATCATCTATTATGGCTTGAAATCAATCAACAATAATGTTGAATTTAATTATGTATTAAAATAAAAGTTACACATTACAGAGGGTATGCGCGATGCTGCGCTCAACACTCCCACTTTGGACAGACATTTATTTAAAACAAAACAGTTTTAGTTAGTGTTTCTAAAAAAGGCATCAGCCTCAACAAAATATTTCTTAGAAATTTTAATCCCCCCCGTTACTTTTTATGACTAAGTTACATTCCACTTTTTAAGTTACTTTGACTTACTTAAGTTACATTTTAATTTCTGAGTTACTTTAAGTAACTTAAGTTACTCAAGTAACTAGTAACTAAAAACCGTAAAGTTACCAACTACTTTTCCGCAGCAAGTTAAGTTACAGTTACCATATTTTAAAAAGTAACTAAGTTACGTTACAAGTTACGTAAAAGTAACTAGTTAGTAACTAAGTTCCTAAAGTAACTAGTTACTGCCCAGCTCTGGCGGATATCTGGCGACACTGCGGACTTCTACATAACTTCACTCTAAATGATAACAAGAATCTTTATCTAACAATTTTTGGTACGCTTCATAACAATGTGACACCTGAATACAAAATTATAACAAGGTTGTTAGAAATTCTTGTTACTTAACAACTTCTTGTTTATGAACAATGTACACGTGAATAAACCTGATAGAATTAAAGAATTTTAAAGAGATTAACATTCATAAATCAGCAATGCTGCAACCATGGAAACTGGTGATATATTCAAATATTCTAATTGATAGATGGCACTGTCAAGTGCAAATTACATAGTACCTATATGTTCGTGTTATAATTTTATTGGTTATATAGAATCTTTTCTAAGGAACTTTAGGTAAGGAATTTGTGCAAATACATAGTATTGACGGAAGGTAAAGTGCTGGCCACATCAGAGTTTTTAACTTATGCTTACTTTTATTTGCATAATTATCTCAGTAGGAAGTGAGATATTCTTCTATTTAAAGTCCGTTTAACACGGTCATTTTGTTGTCAATAAAACAATTTATTACCAAATTTAATAACAATATATGAACGTGTCAAATAAGCTTAAAATAAAAAAAACAATTTAATAGTGTAAGTTATATTAAAATATAACAAAAAAATTTCATAAAGTGTTCAAGTTATTTTATTTAATATATTTTCATTTGTTGGTATATAAAACTCCATACTGATGTTTTTCATCAATGACGTATGTATAAACAATGGGCAGTTATAAAAAGGTGCAACGAATATTATCTCATCCCCTAAGTTCACCACTTATGTACAGCAAATGTAGCAGAAACTGTGTCGTACATAAAAAATAATGTAAGAGCAGACCACGTAGTGACTACGTTGTCGTTTCGCAATATAGGAGCCCCAGGTTCAAATTTTGCTGTAGGGAAGTTAATGATCGTATTTATTTTTTATATTAACACGTAAGCATCAAAACTCTTTGGCTATGCATATTATATAACAATTCCAGTTTTGTGGTAAAAAAAAATATAAAAAAAATACGCAAGGATATAGGTAAGTAAAACTGTTTTCCATTTGTAATTATATTTACTCCAGTGACCAATGAAATTTTTGTAACATGTTGAATTCATGAAAATCCTATGTTTGTAAAAATAAAATCAATTAATTCATGCAATTATCAAATTTCAATGTTTGCCTTTTTGAAATCTAAATATCGTTTACCTTCACTGCAGTTTGAATGTATGGTTTTATTTTTTATTTTATTTTATAAATGGAAAAAAATTATTGCGAAACATATATATATATATATATATATATATATATATATATATATATATATATATAAATAATAATAATAATAATAATAATAATAATAATACTTTTATTTGTTTCAAAGACAAGTCTTTATACAAAGAGATTGACAACTATTTTCGAGTTGACATAAGAAATATTTATGTACATATATATATATTCATGTAAGAAACATAACAATGATTTAAATTATAATAGAATACAATAAATGAACATAATATAATAAACATATACACACATATGCAGTAAATAGTATTCTTGAAGTTGAAAGACATCTGACATTGCATAACAATTGTATCCCTTTCTTGAATAAAAAAAAAAAAACATAAGAAAAATGATATTACAGTAAAACTGTATACTGAAGAAAACAGATGCAATGTATAAGAGTAATAATTAATAATAGCTTATCCGTAAATAAATATACATGAAAAAAAAACAAAAAGTAATAATCTAATATTACATATGAGAGCAAATGAATCAAGTTTTTCTCATTTTTTTTAAAATAAATATACATAAAGAAAATATAACAATGAAATTGTATAATAAAAAAATGCGATGCATCAATAACCTGATATAACAGAGTAAGGGATGAAGTGGTCTCTATAAATGGAAATATTTATTAATTTCTATTCGTTAATTACGAAGCTTCTTAGTTTTAGTGCATTTATCGTATAATAGAATACATTACTTGCTTGCTTGGTTTCATTAATTTGGATTAATTGGGGTATGGTTACGTTTTCCTTTAGGTAGTATGAGCGTATGGGATTGAAGATAGGGCATCGTATGTAAAAATGATTTAGATCTTCATTTTCATTTAGGTTGCATATGGTGCATATTTTTGTAGCATCTAGACTGTACCTAATGCCGTTATATATAATTGTTAGACCATTTTTGTTGCTCAGCCTTATTTGAGCTATTATTCGAGTTTTATGAATCGTGATGTTCATGCTCAAATATTTTTCTGGGTTTATGTCTATTGTGGTTAAGCTGTAGAAACTGGAAAATTCAGAGTTTTTAGCTCTGTCCATATCTTTATCCCAATTTTTGGAAGTAATTTTATCCGTTATGGCTTTAATATCATTTCTATTTATGGACTGTCTATCCCATATATGGACCATATTTAGTTGTTCAAGCATTTGTTTTATTTGGGTAGCCCAGTTAAATTCACTTTTATTACTTTCTGTTGAGTCTAGGTGTAATAAGCGATTATATATCAATTTCGGATACCGGGAGTTGTCCATAAGAAGTATTTTCATCCACCACGTTAAAAATTTTTTCCACACTACTGCTTCGCAGTGTTCTGTTCCAGTTTCAAGTCTAATAAGATAACTTGGAGTATTTCTTGGTATTAACAATATACTTTTTATGTGTTTAATTTGGCTCACTTCTATTTGGTTAGTGTATCTTGGTCCCCATGTTTCCGCACCATACATAACTGTAGCGTGAAGAATTGTTTTCATTAGCTTGCTTTTTTCTGGCCAGTTCGCTGACTTGCCACTACACAGAATATTTTTTATTTTTGCTGAAGCTATTATTGCTTTTTTAGAGTTTTCCTTTGCAGTCTCTAGAAATTTTCCTGATGAGGAGAACGTGACTCCAAGATACGGGAAATAATTTACAATTTCTATTACTTTATTGTTGTATTGAAAGGCAGGCAATTTTTTTAAGCGGCCTTTATGGAAACATATTATCTTCGATTTTTCCGTATTGACTTCTAGCTTATGTTCTTCGCAGTAGTGTTCAAGTATATTTAATTTTCTTTGGACGTCAATTTCTGAGTTGCATAGAATCGCCAGGTCATCGGCATATGCTAACATTAAAATATCTTCAGTGCCATTAATATTCAAACCTGTGCAACCATTTGAACGAAAGTAGTTCTCCAGTTCATTTATATAAATTGCAAACAGTAGAGGGCTCATAATTTCTCCTTGCATCAATCCTTTAGATAACTTTACAGTTGCTTCATTATATTGCCTGTAATTTAACGTAATTGTTGCATTTTCATATAAATTTTGTGTAATTCTGATCATTTTCGTACTTATACCACAGTTATATAATTTATCCCATAGGCCAGAGTGGTCAATTGAATCAAACGCTTTTCTGAAATCTACCATTATTGCGAAGATATATCTCCTTTTGAGTCGTAAATGTAAATGAATTATTCCTGTCAGCGAAAATATATTATCGGCGGTACCACGACCTCTTCTAAACCCAGCTTGATTTTCATTAAGAATTTCATTGACTTCTGTCCATAACTGTATCCGGTTGGCAATAATATTTGTAAAAATTTTGCAGATTGAGTTTATTAGTGCTATAGCCCTATAGTTATCCGGTGATGAGTTATCTCCTTTCTTATGTAGCATGTGTAATTTAATATTCGACCATGATTTGGGTATATCTTCTTTCGAAATTATATTATTGAACATGTTTAAAATGTAAAGGAGCCAGTTATCAGGTAAGTTTTTAAAGAATTCATAACTTAACTCGTCAATGCCAGCTGATTTGTTGTTTTTCAAGTTTGAAATACTGTTCAACAATTCATCTATAGTAATATTAGAGTCTAGAACTGGGTGTAAACAGTCCATGTAATATATTTTAGGTGAATTTAATTGCGGGTATAAGTTGTTCAAATATTGGAGCCACGTGTCTGAGGTTATGCTGGGATTTTTGTAAGGCGTGAAACATAAACTACGAACAGTCTGCCAGAATTCAATATTATTTTTAACATTAGTGAGTTTTTCAGTTACTTCTTTTTCATATTTTCTTTTGCATGTCTTTAGTGTGTTTCTATAAGTCCGTTTTAATGTTATGTATTCTCTTAATTTTTCTGGGTTAAAGTTCTTCCTATATTCACGGAGGCTGGATATCACTTGTTTCTTCTGTTGGCTGCACTCCGTAGAGAACCATGGTTTATTTTTCTTAGCTGCACTATTATCATAAATTTTGTTTACCTTCATCATTCCTGCTTCTATAGCTGCTTCTTTTATCGTACAAATTAAATTTTCGTTTAATTCGTTTGATTGCGAATTTGAGAAGTATATATTATTAGAGTAAAGAAGATGGTTGTTATATGCATTAAATTTCATAGGGTTAAATTTGAATTTTGCTAGGTACTTAATTTGTGGTACGACTAGCTCTTGGTGTATCTCGCTTTCGCCTCTATCTGATTTTGCTTTTAGAACACCTATGCTGTGGCCTGAAGATGAAAGTGAAGGATGGAATTGTAGTTCTTCTATAGTTTCTAGAAATGTTACATTACACCAAAAATGGTCTATAATGCTTGCACCGTTGTGATTTGAAAATGTTGGCTGGGCGGGGATGTCTCCTCTTGTGCGGCCATTTAAAATTATAAGTCCTAAAGTTTCCATAGTACTTACTAGTTTCCTGCCTCTGTCGTCCACTTGTTTAATTTCTGTAGCCCTTTGTTCCGTTACATTGATATTGGAGATAAATTCTTCATTTATTTGATTTAAGTTTCCAACTTTTGCGTTAAAATCTCCATTAATCAGTATGTGGTGGTTAGGAAATTGATCTAAAATGGAGTCAAGGGTATTACCAAGCATTTCAGTACAAAAGTTATTATTTAGTGAGGGTTTCAAGTAAGAATTGCATATAATGTAATTTATTGTATTAATTCGTATTTCAATAATTATCCATAGTTCCGATTTTTCTATTAGCTTTGCAGTTATATTTTTATTTTTATTAATTAGAACTAGTAGACCACCTGAGGGTCTTCCAACTTGTTTATCTCTCATTGCGTTGCTAAAGAATATAAGTGTATGATTTTTTAAAAAAGTTGGTAATTTAGGGGCGTCTAGACAAAACCAAGTTTCGCATAAGCATATGACATCACCAGAGGAAATTATACCTTGCTCATGTGATTCTAAATTATACAGGTTATTGATGCCATTAACATTAAATAAAATAAAGGAAATTTTATTTTTATTACTTAACTTAAAAGTATGGAGATTGTTGGTTCCATTTTTACATGCACTGGGTTTTTGATGGCGTGTATGGAAGCTGGTTGTGTTGGTGGGGTTGTTATCCACGAAAGGAATGCTTATTCTGTCCTGTTTCATTGACTTCTGGGGAATTCTCAACGGATTTAAATACTGCGCCATCGGGACTTTTTAGTGAGCCATCCTCCTGTCGTATATGTTTCACTGGTTGTATCACTTTGGATGGTGAGTCAACTGAAGATGAAGACTGCCTGTCTCTTTTGTTATTAGCTGTCTTCTGCAGGTTCGGGTTGATTACTACTAGTTTATTTCTTATAATTTTTACCTGGTCCCCGTTTGCTTGATGTTTTTTCTTTAGTTCGATTAGTTTTTTCCTCTCTTCGGCGGCTTGGGTAGTCAGGTCTTCGTTTACATAGATTTTGGTCTCTTTTAGATTTTTTCTGTTAAACAAGATTTTGTTCCTTAATTTTATTGAAGAGAAAGTGACAAGAATTCTTCTATTTTCTGTTTTGTGTATGTCGAGTATTCTAATATTCTCTATATCTTCATCTTTAATGCTAATGTTGTAGTATTGTTGCACTATGTGTGATATTATTTCTTCAATTTGTTGTATGGATTTATTTTTCTCTTGGATGCCCACAAAGATTAAATTTCGTCTTTTGATTTGTGTTTCTAGGTAATTGATTGTTTTTTGCTGTCTGTTGATTTTCTGGTCCATTTCATCACATTTCCTACTTAATTTTTTAGTTTCTATATCAGATTTATACATTTTTGACTGTATATCTTGAATATCTTGCATGATTGTGTACAGTTTTTCTAATTTCTCTAGTTTTTTCAGTATTTGATCGATTTTATCCATATTGATTATTGAGGTTATGTTTGGTATATGATTGCTGAAAATATTGGTCGTAAAAAATGCTTAAATAACACAATACCAGGATTTGATGACCGTTTTACTGTTTTATACGCTTATTTATTAAGTTTATTTTATAATTTTTATCAATATTCAATTGCAGCGTGAAAATAAATGACTTTTTTATTCAATGCAGTGTTGCCAATCCCATATATATATATAGAAACTATAATCACTTGGAATATTTTAGTCGTTTCATTGTGCTTAAAAAAATATATAAATCTCGTTTAAAAAAAATACGCGTTTTATTGACGTTTTTACCTTCCGTCACCTTTAGGTAAGGAAAGTATTGTCTATGGTCAAAAAATTCGGTGTGGTGAGTTATTAATGAATAATCATGTTTTAGGGTCCTTAGAATACGATTTTACTAGTTTTACAATGTGTGTGTGTGTGTGTGTGTGCGTTTGTGTGACAAAAATTTCTCCGACGATAATTCCAGCACTACAATTATAAAATTATAATTCTTTTGTATTCCTCTTCTTTACATACATATGAAGAGCTGATTAGATCTTGGTTACAATTTGTCAACCGGAAGTATCCGTATTTGAAGTTTTTAACAGTTTTTCTTGAAAAACCGCAATTAAATATATTTTTTTTGACATTTTATGTTATTATAAAACTAAAAAAATATCTTGTCTATACGGTTTCATTATACATTTTCCTTCATATTAAATAGATATGGAGTTAAAGAATTATAAAGATCTAAACTTTCATAAATCAGCCAGCTATGCACAGAAACTCCTGGAGTGGGATCACGTAACTGTGAAAACAATATTGCGACTGTCGACAAGTGAAAATGTGATCACGTAAATAATGAAAACCGAAAACGATATAGTTTTAGACTGAAAAAAATGAGAATTCTAGTCGACACTCTCAAAGCATGTGAAAACGATAGTCGTTTCTTACGTCTCTTTTTACCTCTCGCTAAGAGAGGTATTGGATTCATGCTAAAATTCGCATATCCAGATTTTATTGAATAAGCACGATTTAAGGTCCCTAGAATCCGATTATAACATTTTTAAAATGATGTCTGTGTGTGGATGTGTGTGTATGTGTGTGTGTGTGTGTGTGTGTGTGTGTGTGTGTGTATGTATGTCTGGATGTTGTAGTCACGATTCCTCAAAAACTATAATACTTAAAAAATATTTAACTGCAGTTTCCTCAATCTTACATTCCTGGGAAAAGCTGAAAAGGTTTTGGTAACAATTGAACAACCGGAAGTAGTAGTTTCTTAGAAAAATTCTTCTAAAAATAATTTTTTGGGAGTTTTTTTTATTAAATATTGAAGAACATAAAATTCTCCATCTAATACACTTAAAATTTTTATTATATCTTGTATAGATTTAGAGATAAAGACACTATAATTTATAGAGTAAACTAATCGCAGAGGCCAAGGCACTAAGGAAACCAGTTGACAAATTCCAATGTTTATAACATGACACATGTCATTGTCAAATATCAACATTTTTAGTGACAGTCTGATAGCTTTTTCTGGGAAGTATATTTAATTTTTCTTATTGTTTTATTAATTAAATATTTGAAATTATAGGTAAAATTGTGGTAAAATGCATATATCCATCAGAAATACCGCCAATCTGGTTAATGAATTGGAACAATCTCTGACATGAAAATGATATAAAATAGATATAATTAGAATTATATGTGTGCAGAAGACATGTTAAATACAATAAAAAACAATATTTGGGTAAAGTTCTGTAATATTTTCTTATAAAACGACGGTTCGAAAGCGAAGTACAATACAATACATATATAGCCTAATATGGAAATGGCGAGAGGTCTTGTGCTGGCCACAACAGATTTTTATTTTATACATTTGGGTATAGGTATATCCTTTTCCTATTTACTTGCACTTAGGTAAAAGAATGTAGTGAGCAGTAAGTTGAATTTGACGTTTTGGAAAGAATGAAAGAAATGTCATTATAAAATATTTAAAAATAAATTAATATTTTAAATTTGAAAGGTATTTTTTATTATTTTATTTAGTAAGGCGAAAATGAAATAATTGTGATAAAATACGATAATTATAAAATGAAAATTGATTACAAGAATGAATCTAAGAAAAAAAATCATGAATATTTTAATAAGCATGATGCGAAGAACCAAATGCTAATGATTTACTATATATTTTTACTCTTTTGAAATCTATGATAGAAAATTGAAATCTTGGTGATTAGATATTTTCTTATTTCTACTGAAATTTCCCTGATTTACTATTAAAATTTAGTGAAAGAACTACCCAAAAGAAATATTTTCGGGCAATATTGATATTCCAATAACTGTAAAAGTGTTGATTACAACAAAGCATATTTTGATTGATTACAAGAATAAATCCAAGAAAGAAAATTTTATTAATATTTTAATAATATTGTATTCTGCGAAGCATCAAATATAACGATTCTAGCTTGTGTTTTGCGATTAATATTTTGTAGTTTTTACAGAAAATTAAAATTTGTGAATTGATCATTTTCTGCAGGCCGTCGAAGGTTGTGCGCTGTTATTTAAATGTGGCCCATACTTTATTTACTTGAAATACAAAACTTAATAAAAACTAGATTACTTTAAATTAACAACCTTGTATACTTGCGGTCTTAAAATGTCTCTTGAAGTTTTAATTATATATTTAGAAATATTTTTGTTTACTCCATAAATTTTTCTTCTGGAATATCAAAAGGAACAAAATTAGGTGATAATTGATAATTTAACTTGTATCCTTCTTCATTGCTATTATGAACGAAATAAAAACGAAGGGCGAGAATAATACTTTTTGAAAAAGATAAACAATATAAAATACCATTCATATAAATTATCTGTCAAAACTACTATTTAATACAAAAACATTAGTCTGTAAACGATATCGTTTTCATAAAACGTATTCACTTTACGGAAATAACCGAAGTTGAAAACGTAGTGAGTGACTAATTTTACGTGATCGCTAAGGAATCGAATGTCGTTTTCACTTCTCGATAATCGCAATATCGTTTTCACTTTTACGTGATCCCACTCCTGATATATTCAAATAATTCCAATTGACAGATGTCAGTGTTAAATGAAATTTACATAGTTTATGTTTGTGAATTATATTGGATATATAGAATCTTTTTCAATGAACTTTCGGTATGGGAAAATACATAGAATTGACTGAAGGTAATGTGCTGGCCACATCAGCACATCAGATTTTTGCTTAGAAATATGACACAAAGACAATTTTATTCAAAAAAATTAATAGATTATTAAATTAAATCATGGAACTCATTTTGACAAACATTTAAACATTTTTTTGCATTAACAAACTAGGCCGGACTGACCATTTGGCAATTCTAGCAAATGCCAAAAGAGTTGACATAATAAGTAATTTTATAAATCTATGAATATTAATAATTAATAAAAGATTAAGGGCCGGTATTACAGTTCCGGCTTAAATTTTGTTTAGAATGTTATCGAAAAATATTTACAAGTGCTTATTTTCGACGCGCACTTCTTTCTGATGTTGATGTACACACATATTTAGTTTACATATTCACTGTACTTATTTATTTTAAATTATTATTAATAGTGCCCTTAAATATATTTGTAAAATTATGCATATTGTAAATACACACCTTTTTACCTCTCGTTAATAGAGGTATTGGATTCATGCTAAAAATCGCATATATAGATTTTAGTGAATAAGCACGATTTAAGGTCCTACAATCCGATTTTAACATTTTTACGTCTGTTTGTGTGGTGTGTGTGTGTATGTGTGTGTGTGTGTGTGTGTGTGTGTGTGTGTGTGCGTACGTGTGGATGTTGGAAGGACGATTCCTCAATAAGACTTAAGCCCTGTTAAACTATAAATTTCTCAATCTGACATTCCTGAGAAGAGCTTAAAAAGTTGTGGGAACAATTGGACAACCGGAAGTAGTAGTTTCTTAAAAAAAAATCTTCCAAATATTATTTTTTGTAAATTTATGTTATTACAAATATGAAAGAATATAAAATTCTCTATCCAATACATTGAACATTTTTATTATATCTTCTATAGATTTAGAGATAGAGAATTATAAATATGTATATAAAATTATCCATTGCATAATGAATCAAATAGCCCATGGAAAAAATCCAGAGACTACAGGCTTTTTCTGGGAAGTACATTCAATATTTCTTATTTTATCATTAATTAAATATTTATAATTATAAATATAGTTGCCGTACGTTCAATTGACACTGTCCTTGAATGCGGAAAACCTAAAATTTGTACTTGGACAAGTCGAGATATATTGTTATAACGAGGAAAAGACTCCGTCAACATCTAAAATTGGTATGAAAAGAAAGAGGATTCATTTATAAGCCAAAGTATGTACAATATCAGTGTCAACTAACCACACGCTTGCTATATATATATATATATATATATATATATATATATATATATATATTATCATATACCCTTCAGAAAACGAGTAGGTTTTTATGTTTTTTTTTTTTTTTCTTTAATCCATGTGAATAGAATAGGGACCAAGGTTCCAGATTTCAGTTACAGAAATGATACAATTTATTTTTTTACTTTACTTTTCGTTATTTTTCTTGTTGTGCTATATGTTTTATCCTAAAAATAATTTTGGTACTTTTAATGTTTCCCGGTTCTTCAATGCGGCAATAGAAACTTCTTCTAAGAAAGTACTATATGGCACATCACGCTTAAATTAAAAAAAAAAAAAAAAAAAAAATGGAGATTTACTGTTTTACCGCTACGTCCTTCAAATGCATCTTACCTGTAATACTGAAACATGCTGTAGCTGGATTATTTTCCCAGGAATGGATTTGTGTTTCTGCCGGAACCACGAGAAATTCGCCGCAGGTTCAGCCACAGCTTCGCATGTTAAATTCACCATACCACCTACGAATCCATAGGCTTGGTTCACTTTAGCATGCACGGGGTGCTTTCTGTGGAGCGGTCTATCTGTAAAATCAAAACAATAAACAGGTTAGGTATTATCAATAGACTAACTTCATATCAGTCGCTTATTGAGATGTATTTTGTATCTTGTTATCTTAATTTTAACATCCTGTTTAATTTTTTCACTAATAACAGTAGCAGACAAACAAAAAATTAAAATGCCGGGCAATAATTTTTACCTCCTGCTATGGTAAAGGAGGTATAGAGATCGTGCTAAAAATCGCATATCGAGATTTTAGTAAATGACCACGTTTTAAGGTCCCTAGAATCCAATTTTAACATTTTCGCGATGCCGTCTATATGCGTACATGTATGATCGTGTTCAACATTTTGAAATCACTAGCTTTGGTTTAGTATAGATAAAAGTGGACTGTTTCGTTGAATATTATTTATTTATTATTTTTGTTTTACGAAAAACAAACACATTATATTTTTTGTTGTTTATAATAAAATACATTTTTTTGTTTGTATATGACAGTTCAGTCTGTCATATGAAGTGTCAGTGTGACAGTTGAATCTGTCATATTAAGTGTCAATATGATAGATTACAAATAATACATTTAATATAGTTATTAATTTTAAACAATGCTATATAACAATATAATAACATTTAATATAGGCATCCTAAACAATGTATGTGTGTGTATGTGTATGGATTTTGTTGACGCTGTAATTCAAATACGATCATTAATAAAATTCTGAAACCTTGTATTTCGACCCTGTTCTAATATGGAAAGAAACCATAAGATTTTGGTGTAAATCGGATAACCGGATATGGTCCTTTACTTGAAGCTCATAATGGTTTCTCTTCGAAAAATACCATGAGTGAGTTAATTTCTTCTAGTGAATAAACATTCTTAGCTCACGTGGTTTGTACAATATTTTATTCAATTTTGACGAAATAATAATAAAAACCATTATAATATTTAATTTTGACAAAATAAAAAAATCTAATGTGGCCAACACAAAACCTCCCGCTATTTAATTTTTATTAATTTAAATACATACCTACCTACGTATTTACTAACGCTGCAAACTGTTCCATTGCAGAAAACTATTGCTTTATTTACTATTTTCTTTTTAAAATGTCACTATTATTAATTTGAAGTGATAAGTTTTCTGACAGTGACATTTACTGTCAGTTACATTGATTTGAAAAATGAACTGTGTAACAAAGGAATAGTTTTTATCTTAGGCTTCGCGACTAATAAAAAAAAATATTTTTAAATTTATCTGTAAAATATGTATTCCTGTAGAAAATTCAATAATCTTTAATTTTCATAAGACATAAAATTCGAAAAAATGGCATTTAATGGTATTTTTTGAAGAAAAACCATTATGAGTAAAGTACTATTTCCGTTTATCCGATTTACACCAAAATCTAATGGCTTCTATTCCTATTAGAATAGGGTAAAAATACAAGGTTTCAAAATTTTCTGAATGATAGTATTTGAGTTAGAGTGCAAACAAAATTCGTACACATACACACACACACACAAACACACACACACACACACATATACAGACATCATCGTGAAAATTTTAAAAATGGATTCTAAAGACCTTAAAACGTGGTCATTTACTAAAATCTCGATATTAGATTTTTAGCACGATCCCTATACCTCCCTTACCAAGGGTAGCGGGAGGTAAAAACTGATCAATTAGTAGGCTGAGCATGACAATCATCGCTGATAGATGTCAAGTCATCTATTTAAAAAGCATTATTGTCTGCCATTTGTGTCGTGAAAAATAATGAAAATGGCTGATAATATCTAATAAATATTGTGGTGAGTGTTATTTTCGTGCCTGGCGTTATTTTAAGTGCATTATTTGTTGCAGAATGAGTTAATAAAAATTGTGAGAGTGATTTAAAAAAATTTAATTCACTTGTGAATAAAATGTTATTTGTAGTTGTTGCTATGGAGTTAATAATAACACTTTACAACGTCAAAATTGAATAAAATAAAATATAGGTACTTGTGATGTATGATGTACCTACCTACTATACTTCAAGTACAGTACCACTTCTGGTTAGACCATTTTAACCAAAATCTACTATGTTATTCCCATTGATATAAAAGTCTTATATGTCAAATATGAAAAGTTTTGGATTATATTTTAATATAGTTTTCATTAAAATATATTTTAGGCTTCAAGTAAAGTACCACTTCCGGAAGTTATGTAATGACCAAAAAAGGAGGTGCACAACTAGATATTATAACAGTCCTAAATGCAAACTTTCAACTTTCTACGGCTTGTCGTTTTTAGTTATGCGAGATACACTTTATAAACTAATTTGAATGAAAAAAGTGTACTTTTTCTAACAGACATAAAAATAGTCATTTATGCTATGCAAGAAGAATATTAATTACCAGTATAATCTTATTTCATGAATACGAAAATATAACCAAACGAATAGTAAGAGAGGTGTCAAATCTTAGAGTGAATTAGACACTGTTTCTCGAGTTGTATACAATTTTTTTTTACGTCTGCAACTGCTATAATAAAAGTGTGAAAAAAGTGCCATAGTGTTTCATTTTTTCATCCGTTTGCGTTAAAAAGAACACTTTTTTCACACTTTTGTGTTTAAAAAAACATACTTTATTTATAATCTTATTTTAATGAAAAAAGCACTTTTTTAACAAACGTAAAAAATACAATTCCTCAAGCTAAACTGTACAAAACAAAACAATTATTTGTATCATTTCTCAAGACGATCCGTAAAGAAGATTGATGATAGAAATTTTAATTTACGTTTCCTCCGTGACAGGAACGAATTATCTCAATAAATTTGAGCTTATTGGAAGCACTTTTTAATTCTGAAAATTTTTCGTATTTCCACTTTTATTAATTGGGAAGGATCTATCGCCAAGGTGTAGATTATTTTGATACATATACGTATAAATAGAGGCTGTTCATTTTTAATGGGCAACCATTACTATTTCGAGAACTATACGAGCTACAAAGACGGTTAATCGCGTAAACAATTTCTATTTCACAAGATAAATTTAAATAAAATAAAAAATATTTTTTTCGACCAGTGGTTCTCAAAAATGGGAACCAACTTTTATATTTTAAATGAGAACATACATTTTTTATTTCCTCATTCGTTATAGAATTTAATTCTGAATTCAGTGATATAATACTTTTGTACCGTTACATAACGATTTTTTTGACAAAAATGCATGCAAAGTTTTGTACTAATTTGATTAAAATATGGCTATACTAAGATTGCCATGAATAAAAAATGCATACGTGTTATTTTTTTCCCATGAAATTAGAGTGCCATGAAAGAAATACGTGAATATTTTGTTTGCGTTGGAAACTTATATGGCGGGTTCCGGGCCTTTGCCACAAGTACTCAATTCCAGTCAATAGATGTCCCGAACATCGCTTTAAGAACTTGCATTTTTTATTACTAAGCAACTATTGGTCCACGTATTTTTTCTGAAGTGGGAAATAAGGATGCGTGGAAAACATTTGAATTTGACGTAAATTTATGAATTTGACTTATTAGTCCAGTCAATGGAGATCAAAAAAGACTTTTGCCTTGCAAAAGGTGGGAAAAAACAATTTTAATATAAGTTGTTTAGGTCGAGACAAGGATGAAAAATTTAAATTTGTGACCCTGGGGAGGCCCGGCGTGAGCGGCTATCTTGGATCAAAGGTGCAAGAAATCTGTTTTTCGCTATTATCTCAAAAAGAGTGGGCCGTATCAAAATTTTACAAGAATACAAAATTAAAGCTCGTTACTTTTTGTACAAAAATTCTTCGTGCATATTTTACCTAGGATGAACGCTCAAAGAGTTATAATAGGTAACCAGAACAACAATTCATGAAAGCAAATTTGATCACACAAAATGTGCTCAATATTAAGTTTTTAATACTTAGTCTAATAGATTTTGTTATTTGCAACAGTTTACATTTGTCGTGGCATCAAAAGAAGTAAATTATCGATGATTGTTAAATAATTTTTGTCAACTCTTTTCCACAAATTCATCAACCACTCTGATTTGGTTAAAGATACGGTACCCCGGTAATTCAGCTTGGAATTCTCCTTCATCTCATGTTGAACGATTTTTGCTCCGATGAGCGGTTAATGAATTATTAACAATTTAAACTTGTATGAAATTTCCCTGAAATTTGAAACATCTGCAAATCGGCTTAGTTTTCATTTTTTCTTCTGAAATTTCGACACCTATTAGATTCACAATAATGTTTACCTTTAATCGTGTCCAAATTTCAGAAGAAAAAATGAAAACTATGCCGATTTACAGATGTTTCAGATTTTAGAAAAATTTCATACAAGTTTAAATTGTTAATAATTCGTTAACCTCTCATCGGAGCAAAAATCTTTTAACAGACTTGAAGGAGAACGCCAAGCTGAATTAATAATTTTAAACCGGGGTACTGTATCTTTAACCGAATCAGAGTGGTTGATGAATTTGTGGAAAAGAGTTGACAAAAATTATTTAAAAATCATCGATAATTTAGTTACTTTGATGCCACGACAAATGTAAACTGTTACAAATAACAAAGTCTATTAGACTAAGTATTAAAAACTTAATATTGTGCATATTTTGTGTGATTAAATTTGTTTTCATAAATTGTTGTTCTGCTTACCTATTTTTGAACATAACTCTTTGAGAGTTCATCCTAGGTAAGAAGTGCAAAAACCCTTTTTGTACAAAAGGTCCCGAGTTTTAACAACATATGTTAAAATCGTTTTTTCCCCACCTTTTGTAGGGTAAAAACCTCTATTGACTGGACTATATTTTGAATGGGGTATGTGACCATAATCGATTTTCAATATATAAGTCATAATATATAAAAACAAACCTCTATAGCTTCTCATTATAATAATAAAAACTAAACATTAGTTTGTAATAATATTGTTATTAGCAATTTAATGTTTTGGAGAAGGGATCTGTGACGTCAGTAGGGTAGAATGGTAGAAGAAGACAGTTAGACTGAGATAGATACGTTGTGATAGGTTATGGAGTGGCGAACGTGACAGCTGCTGTCACTTTCGCCTACCACAATATATCTATCTTAGTCTAACTGTCTTCTTCTATCATTCTACCCTACTGACGTCACAGATCCCTTCTCCAAAGTTTTAATAATTATTTTCTCGTAAACTACGAATAATTATTCAATTTAAAAAAATACGAGTATTTTATTTTTTGGTCTAGTATCATATATGTAAAAATCAAAATTTAGTCACATACCCCATTGTGTTTTCGATTCTATCACGGTTCTATATGTATAATTCACTTTGATTATTCATTGTAACATCTGTGTGTCTATTAAGCAAGTTTTTAATGTAACATTATTTAATTTTATGTGTTGATAAGTTCATATAAGTAAGTCAATTCGTGTTTTGCTAAACCGTTACAATTGTTTCAATGAAGATGACATAAATCTATTTTGAAAATAAAATTTTATTATGCATAAATAAAAAAGTATAATTAAACACTAAATTTGTGCACATGCATTTTAATATCAAAATAAATTTATATCAACAAAAAAACTACAATATTTTGTATAAAATTCAAAAACGGGTTGCCTAATTTACAATTCAGTTCTGTTCCAACCACCAAGTGTAATGTTCAGTGTAAGTACACCTAAGTTTCCGGTCTAAAGAATATTATTTGTCTATGGTTGACATTTATGTTCAATTAAAAGAACAAAGTATTCACTTCTTTCTGTTAGGGTACTCTAATCCTATGTTAAAAATTTACACGTATTCATTTTATCCATTCATTGCAATTTTATTATAGCTAATCAAATTAGTGTAAAACTTTACAAAAAATCGTTATGTAAGAGTATTAAAGTATGAAATCACTAAATTCATTATTAAAGAATGAGGAAATAAAAAATATATGTTCTCCTTTAATGTAAAAAAGTTGAGTCTATATTTGAGAACTACTGGCCGAAAAAAATAAGTCTCTTGTCTTTAAATTTGTCTTGTGAAATAGAAATTGTTTGCCCATGTATACGTCTTTGGAGTTCTTATACATCCTGTATATATCATTGTTATAGTTAAAATCGCCCCACAATTTTATTTCATATTATTGAAAAGCCAACATTTTAAAACAATTACGAATATGTGAAACATGTATTTAATTATATTTTATAATCCAAGCATATTAATTAAATTTGCACAAATTCATATAATTTTACAGTTATTGTCATTATGCAGGATAATATTTCAAATATTCGTATTAAAAATACTACCTATAACAAAAATACCTTCAAAAATATTTTATAATTAGCAAACCACGATTTCAATATTATTAAAACCCACCCGTCCACGTTTTATTCATAAAAGTTAAATGAAAATAAATGTTTGTATTTTATCTGAGGATGAAAATGCGAATCAAAGCGTGTTTACTTACGCTGAACACTCACGAAGATGTCTTTCTCTTCATACATGCTTGTGTACGGTGACATTTGGAATGCTCGGCAAGTGTACGTTCCTTTATCTTCAACAGAAACGTTGCGAATTCTCAGTCCATCGGGCAGAAATTCGTAATTCTGATTGGTTGCTGTTGCTGTACATAAATTATATTTGTCATTAATTAATAAGCATTGTATTATAATAGTATGTTAAAAAAAAATAATCTGTTGTGACCAGCACAATACCTCTCGCCATTTCCAATTTATGTTATATAAATATTGTATTGCACTTGCTATCGAACTGTCGTTTTATAACAAAAAATTACAGAACTTTTTTTATTGTATTTAACATGTCTTCTGCACACATACAATTCTAATAGACACTTACAAAATTGCAATTTGCACGAGCGCCTCTAACGGCAAAGCATAGAAATCAAGGTTGCTATGGTTACCCCGTCCAAACAAAGACCTGTCATCAGCCGTAGACTCTACACTCTAGCCATCGTTTTAGATGAATAATCGAATGATCTTCAATATCATCAAACCAAAAAGTTGCCCCAGACACATCTTCTGGTTTTAAATTCTTTTTTATTAAACACAACGTACAAACACAATAAAGAATTAGGTTTAACACTTAATAACAGATGCGAACACAATGACAGATAGGAACAGGGAACGGGACGCAAGACAACGAGGGGAGGTTTGTTTGGATGCATGATCTTCTATTTCTCTCTTGCAGTGACGTCAATTTTGTAAGTGTTTATTACAGTGGCGTGCAAAAGTTTTGGGCCATTCATATTTTTACACTATATCATATATAGTAAAGGTGATAAAGAAATGAAACAGTTATATTATTAAACATATGTATTTGTGCATAAAATATTTTCAAATTATGAACCGAAAACTACATAAATAAATGTACTTACATGATAACAAAATAATTTATGATGTTGTTCAAAAGTATTGGGCCAGTAGTAAAAAAAATAGTACAATCTTTTCGGACTTTTTGTATTCTATTATAATACTTTGTCGACATTCCTCTTGAAGCAATCACTGCAGCACACCGTCGTGGTATTGATTTTATTAAATTTATAATAGAGTCCTGTGCTAAGTTTTGCCATTAATTTTCCAAATGATTCCATAATTTACTCTTGTTGGAGTATTTTTCTTTACCCACACGTATTTTTAACTATTTCCATAAATACTCTATTGGATTTAAGTCCAAATATTGGTATGGCCACTCAAGAATTCGGATTTTTTCTACCCTTAAAAATTCTTTTACTAGCTTTGAAGTATGTTTAGGGTCGCTGTCCTGTTGAAAAAGCCATCCCCGGGGCATATTTTTTCCTTGAATAAGGTAGCATATGCTTTGCTAAATATCTCTATAAATTAGATCATCCATGGTACTTTTAATCTGGACTAATGGACTCCCCATACCATCACATTTTCTCCGCCATGCTAACAATAGGAATTTGATACCTAGGATCATACCTTGCATTTATTTGTCGTCGAACATCTTTTTTACCATCACTTCCAAATAAATCGAATTTTGATTCATCCGTAAATAGAATCAGTTCAATGTTGATATTTCTTAGCGAAGTTTAGGGCCGGTTGCAGAAAGCGTTATCAGATATTTGACATCACGTCAGATGATGTGACGTAACGTCAGATCAAAGTACTCGTTGCAGAAAGCCATCTGACGCGACGTTAACTGATGTTGGTTAGGATTCTGTAACTATTAACGGTAGCTAGTAACGGTATTGGTTGGGATTCTGTAACTCTTAACGGTAGCTAGTAACGGTATTATCCGATAAGTATCGGTACCTAGGGTTAAATGGGATTCTGTAACTTTTATCTCCCGATACCTAGTGGCATCTTCCGATAACACCTACCGTTTACTAAACGGATGTTCGGTACTTGCCGGTAAGCGCGTTTTCGGTAGGTAAGACGCCATTTTGGGATTCACGTCACGTGGAAACTTTCGTCTCTTCTACTATTTATTGAAGTATTGCCAAACAGTAAGTAATTTTTAAGCTTATACGAGTGGTTAAACAATAATACTTTTATTAGTTTTTAAAAATTATACAAAATTGTCAGTCAGTGAACATAAACTAATATTAATATACGAGTATATTTTTATTTTATATTGAAACAATATTTCTATGATTGTATATTACTAAATTAATACATTGTTTATAGTGTCTACAAATGTTAAACGCAGTGGCCGAACAACAGCCGTACAGTTTGAAAAACTGATTACGTTTATGGAGGACCACAAGGATTTGGCATTAAATAAAGTTGGTGGGTTGAATGCCAAAGAAACGATGAAACATCTGTGGCAAGAGCTTACAGACGTATTAAATGCCGAAGTAGGTCCGACGAAGACACCAAACCAGTGGCAATCCGTAATTATTAACTTATTTATTATATTCTAGTATCAGGATGAGTAAATAGTTGAGTGTGCTAATTAACCCCTTAATATTTTTCCTTTGCATTAGGTACTGATAATTTTCATTTACAAAACACGGTAAATAACGTGTACAGACTGTTTTTAAAAACATATAGGTATCTTTTTATGTAATATTTTTGTCATGTATCATGTACTCAAATTCCCTCCAAAACTTGTTCAAACTATATATGTATTAATGAAGTTAACTACTGAGAATTAGAGCTTTTGTCTACTACCTAAAGTAAAATACACTAATTTTAAGTTCGATATATAATATACATATATCGCAAAATAAAATGGACTTAAAACTTTCAATAAACAGGAACCCCTAACATATGTTCTCAAAGACAGCTAGATTGCATATTTGCCCGTGTCTAATTATAATGAAAATTCAATGATTATTTTACAATTAAATACGGTCTCATGATGTGTGTATGTATGTATTTATAATATACTAGTATTATAGGTAGCACAATTTTAATGAAATATATGTTATACACATAGAAAAATGTTAGTTTTTTATATTGTCCATATCCTCATCCTTGAATATTCCTATATTATTTAGACGTTCAGTGATTGGAAAACCACTGTAAAACGTAAATGTGGACAAAAAGCGTCCAATATGAAAAAAACTGGTGGAGGAACTTCATGCACAATAAATATAACACCAATGGAAGAGAGATTACTGTCTTTAATTGGTGCTAGTGCAGTGGAGGGAGATGGAGAAATTTCAGAGGCAGGTTTCCAGTTCCTGGAGTCCACAATATTGAACCCTTTCTCATACCAACATCCCCAAATCCAGAAACTCCTTTTCCACAGGAACAGTACCATCCACAAAACGTAAATATAGTTCTTTCATATGTATATTTACGTGGGAAAAAATAAATAATTTGTTTTTAATTTAATAGGATCCTTTTCCACCTATTGTGATTGAAATTCCATTCGCTGAAGAGACACCACGAAAAAAAAATTAAATTAAACGATGATATAATTATTCAAAATCAAGAGAAACAGACGGCTATTTTAGAAAATATACATTCCACTTTAAATGATTTAGTGGCAGCAGTTCATGAACAAAATAAATGTTTAAATAACATTGCAAATGCCATTACAAATATACATAAATAATATTTGAAGTTGAATTTTTACCCCACAACATTTTATTATTTTTTAGTGGTGAAGAACTATTCTTTTCTGTTTTCGTAGTCAATCATAATTTTATATTTTCTGAACTCCATCTCATGTCTGTTGTTTTGGATTTTCTGTTATAAAAAAAAATATATATTAAAACATATACAAAACATAACCATTTTTTTTCTTTTACATGTGCTTTGATTATTTGTTTTCGAAATATGCTCATTAATTTGTTCAAATGTCCATAAAGACCGCATAAACTACAAACTGCCATAATTTCATCCCAACTTGCCACAATGCTGCAGTGTTTATGTTTGTAAATAGAACTGTGAATAGAACTATGCGAACTTGACCTTTCTGAACCTTCCTCTTAAGCACAGCTGTTTGAAAGCTGAAAATTTAAATATACGCGCGCAATCTATAGGAGTACTTTCGAATATTTACACAGAGTTAGGTAAGAAGGGATCTGGCCATTGGAGTTGTTCAAATAAACATATTTTAAGAACAATTTCGAGCAGCGCGTAATTTGTCTAGTAAAATAAAGAAAACACTTCGGATCTCAGTCAAAATATTGTACGACCAAGCAATATGTGCCCCTGGCCTTGATTTGGAAGGCACGCGCTGGCGTAAATACTCAACCAATAATATTTGAGAATTTTGCCGCGAACGCGTAAGTACATATAGAATAGAAGTACACGTGTAGTGGCGGCGGCGGCAGGCATACTAATAAATGAATTATAATTATGGAGAAGGTATAATATATAATATGTATATAATAAATGCCATAAAGAAATGTTTATGTATTTTATTTGTGTTCTAATTAAATCCATTTCGTACATGAACCGTTAAAATTTGTATAGAAAACTTGTCTCCGAATGTACTCTTAATGATAGACCACGCCTCCCAAGTCGATGCCAGGGGCACATATCGCTGGTCGCACTATTTACAAGCAAAGAATGACAGTACATCAACTTCATTTAGCTTCTGCGCATGTCTAGTAAAGCTTAACCCATGTGTCTCGAGGCTCGAGCTAGGTTAAAACTGAAAGAAAAGCGGAGCAGCAGCACATAATATAGTAAATAATTATTTAAAGTAAGTAAAACTATTGTTATTTCAGTTTAATATAACTAATACTATTTTTTTTTTTTTTACATATGTCGTACTATAGAGTTTCGTACTCTACGCCCCTCATCCAAAAGATTATTATTCATTGGACCATGTTGTAGGACGAGATTTTGATCACCATTTACATTCGGTACATTCGGGTTGTCCAATTTTAAATGTATTCTCATGTTGTGTAGAACTGCACATGAGTTTATAATGGCGCCCGCTGTTCTTGGTGAATATCTGTCTGTCTCCACCGAGACATCTAAATACACTTTTAATGACTCCAATCATACGTTTTACGACTGCGCGAGCTCTTACATGGCAGTTGGTATACCTATCTTCTGCAGAACCCGGTGCTGCATCCAGAATGGGAGTTATTAGCCAAGGTTCTAAAGGGTAACCGGAATCTCCTATATACAATATATTTATAGTTATTTATATTCATAATTTTTTTAGCAGAAAATGTACCCAGAAGCCAAGAACCTCTTAACCAACATGGTATTGCCTTTCTAAATAGTCTCTAATAATTGAATGACGCCATATATGACTATCGTGTGTACTACCTGCATGACGAGCGTTAATGTTTAATATTTTTAATAAAGCATCACAAATCTAGAAATGAAATATGTTTTAATTGAATATTACGTAGCTATCTTTAATATTAGCTAACAATTTGAACATTTTTCGAATAATATCCCTTCCGATTGTAATAATTGTGATCTTCAAATGACGGACGTAAAATTTTTAATATGCGTGCAGTCAATCGCTCCTATAATGCCCGGAAATCTTGTTCGTACCATAAATCTACATTTAAGAAAAATATAATTAGAGAAATATTAGAAATATGTTATTATGTTAATAGTACTGCTGCTTAATTAAGTTCTGCTCTTCAGCATTCGGGAATTTTACCCATTGGGGTAATAAATGTTCTTCAATTGTGTACGTAACTTCTTTTAAAATACGTGACACCATGGTTTGACTAACTACCAAATGAAAATCTTCACCGACACTTCTTTGGTATGAACCAGTCGCATAAAAATTTAATGCTACTAGTACTGTTGTATATATGGGTACAGCTGTTTTCCTTATTCCTGTGTTAAGGAATGGCTCAAGCATGTTTATTATCTCTTGGACCCATACTTGCGGAAATCTGAAGAGCTCGATAAATCTTGCAGTAGATATTTGGAACGGATTACTCCTATCTCGCAATAGTTTCCTCTCCAACCGAAGATTTTTATTTTCTCTTCTCCGAATTTGTCTCAATAATATCAAATTATCCATTTCAATATCACCTTTCGGAAAATGTGCAATTGACATATAACGACAAACGAATAACGCAAAATTACACTGTTGCCGATACCTATTTCTTAATATTGTTAACGGTACCGTTAGCTTTCGGGATCTAGTAACGGAGGATGTTACAGAATCGCAACTAAACGGTAGGTCCGATAACAAGGTAGCGTTTGTTATCGGTACCGTTTATTATCGGAC
The DNA here is from genome assembly GCA_943142095.1 of Ophonus ardosiacus. Classification (NCBI taxonomy): domain Eukaryota; kingdom Metazoa; phylum Arthropoda; class Insecta; order Coleoptera; family Carabidae; genus Ophonus; species Ophonus ardosiacus. The sequence continues at coordinate 39,902,301 of OW964823.1, forward strand.
GAGTTACAGAATCCCACCCGTTATGTCAGAATAATGTGACAGCGCGTTTAAAGCGTTGTCAAATGAAAAATCTGTTGCAGAAAGCTCTGACGCGTTGTTACACTTCATTTGACACTTCGTCAATTAATTGTCAGTGTTCAATTATCTTTTAACAGAGCGTTCATATTTAGTACTTTGCTTGTGATTTTAATTATATGTTTATCATAACATGTCGGTGAGTGTGATTATTATTACAATCTAATTTAATAAATTAATATTATTTAAACAATTTTAGTATGTATGTCATATTTATCCCCTCTGAGCTCCATGTGTGACAATGAAGATGAACCAATTCGCAGAGTTCCAGCTCGCAAGGATCGATTTAATATTTATAATAACCAAAATTTAAAGACACGAAATCGTTTTTCAATATGGGCTACTATGAATTTGTTGCAATATTTTGGAAATTGTTTGGAATACCCCTAAACGCAGAAATAAACCCTTATCGTTCCCGAAAATAATAATGTGGAGAATCCTGCATACAAGCACACGGCAATAATGCTGTACGAAATATGTTATACTTGCCGTCAAATAATTATGGACTGGAGATTTCTACACTGATGCCAAATTTTTGGTGTCTACCTGTACAAATATCTGTCATCTGTCAATGTCATTTTATATTCTGACATTTTCGTTAGTACTTGCTTGCGCTTTTTACTCCCAATCCTATAAATTGCATTATATTTAGACTTTTGAAAAGAAAATTATTAGAAAATTAAATAGTCCTGGTTCTTATAAAAAACGTTTAGGAAAACAAAATTTAAATGGGCAGGTAAAAATAATTATTGCCAATGTACACAATTTTTTTTTTTTAAATGGGGGTTACATCCAGGACAAAAATTATAATTTATTAAATAACAAGAAAACTTTGGATTTGACTGTAGAAGCATGTTGTGTTGGCTGATCTACTGTTCACCCAATAATCAGTTATTCTTACCTTTCATTTAGATTTCACCGGTTATCGTATTTTAACGTAAACGCGATCTAAGCTTGATGTGTGGAAACTTTGGTCAAAATATAAATATAAATTTTCCACAAAGACAATTTTTATATTTTATATTACGTATTACTGTCTTACCTTATTTATTTGTTATAATATTTTCTTCATTTACGATGTATTAAAATTTTTAATTAGTTTTAAATGTATTATTATATGACATTTGCGTTCATTCCTGGTCATGTCAAGTTAGAAGCGGTAACACCGCTGTGCAAGGGGCAGGGTGCGGAAAGGGATAAAAGTTGAACATCAGTCCATAATCATTTGACGGCGAGTATAGTGGCAACAACTTTGAAGATACGAGTAGTTGAATTGAGGAATATAAATATTTATAGTTTGGTTAATTTTAAACTTTCCACGATCACAATACATTACAGTATTCAAATCATAAATAACAGTATCAAATTTAGAATTATCGATACAATAATACACCATAGAAAATGACTGTTGAACCCAAGGATGTACATGACGGAAAGTCTATTGAAGAAAAGCAATTTTATGTTACTTGCAAAAAATGTAAAATCGTTTGATTGTAATAATCATTTATGTTTGATTACAACAATAAATACTTTCAAGGAAAGTCATTTTTGATTATGAATTAAAAGAAGAAATTTGTACAACTACAAAATTGTGTTTGATTACAATAAAGATTGTAGGTGACTGATTACAACAATGCACCTGTAATAAAAACTACAGATTACCAAGAGGTTTATATTTATTTAAAACGTACAAATCATTATATGTCAAACTAATTGTTTTTTATAACACACTAGACTATACTTACAAATTCAAAAGAACTGATATAAATATAGTTTCCACTACATTCTCCCCGGCTTATTTTAAACAAAATATATAAAATTTAAAAACATGATATTAAGTGAACATAATTAAAAATATTAGGTGCTTAATAGCAAACGTAATCTTTCAAGTAATTAGGACGTCTTTTATTTCTGTCAGGTCGAGAGTTAAAAGAATCTTGAATTGGCGGATCTGGATCTGGAATTGGATCTGGAGCTAAAGTCGGATATTGACTGTTAGAGTCAATAGGAATAACCTCAGAGATCTGTTTCTTTTCGGTAGGAATGGTGAATAAATCAGATGTTTCAATTTCAGTTGTTTCTTGGGTTTCTGTTGTTATAAGATCTTTTTCCCCCCTTGGTGCTAAATGTCTCAATGAGACTGTTGATTCAGTTCCATCTTTTCGTCTTATATGGGCGTATTGTGGATTTGCTTCAACTAAATCCACTTCTTCTACGAGATCTTCGTATTTGCTAGAACGGACATTTCTTTTTAGAAAAACTGGGCCTGGAGCGATTAGCCAAGATGGTAAAGAGTCTCCATTCGTAGATCTCCGAAGATGTTTGAAGAATCTTTCGTGTGGAGTGCAATTGGTTGCAGTACATAGGAGAGACCTGTGGTGGAACTCTGCTCTCTAGCGTAGCGATAGTATGACGTAAAAGTGACGTAGAATTGCGATTTTGGTACTCTGCTATATCTTTTCCATCGCTGCTGTTCGTTCCCCTTACCCCTCCGAAGGCGACAGTTTCGAAGCGATCGCAATGTGCTCTATCCTTTTCAAAGCAATGCGAATATGCATTAGTCAGAGAGAGAAGGTGAGTGTTTCATGATAAAAATAAAATTTGGAATTGTTAAGACGTGAGAGTACTTTTAAATAATAAATAACTATTACAAATACTGTATTTATTTAACAAGAATTTATTGTATGTATATATATATATATATATATATATATATATATATATATATATATATAGTAAATAAATAAATAAAAAATATAAGGCACTAAAACAAATGTAATTATGTATATGGTATATTGATAATTTTATAAATTGTTTTTCCTATATTACAAGCTAGAGAAATATAGCTTATATTTATTTAATAAAAAATTTGGCTGTAAGTATGAACGGTTATGTATTTTTACAAATAAAACAACTATTACATTGTAAAACAATATTAAAAAAATGTTTAGCCAGCGCAAGACCTCTCGCCATTTCCAATTCATTGATGAGATTGGCGGTATTTCTAAAGGATATACCTATGTAATATATGTATCTATAATTATAAATATTTAGTTAATAATAAGATAAGAAATATTAAATGTATTTGCCAGAAAAAGTCTTCAGTAATGTCTTTGGCTCAGTAATGTCTCTGGCTTTTTGACACTCACATTTACCTGTCATATGTCAATTACAAACATTTTAATTTTTCTACTTGTTTTCCATGGGTTGCGGACTAATTTACAACTTATTATTTTATATATTTCTCTCTATCTTTAACTTTATAGAAGATATAATTTTTTTTAAATATATCGGATAGAGATTTTTATATTTTTTAATATTTATTAATGCCGAAAATAATATTTAGAATTTTTTTTAAGAAACTAGCACTTTCGGTTGTCCAATTGTTACCAAAATTTAATCAGCTCTTCCCAGGAATGTCAGATTGAGGAAACCGCAATATTTTTTAAGCCTTACAGTATTTGAAAAACCGTGGCTTCAACATACATACACACACATACACACATAATACATACGGACATGATCGTAAAAATGTTATAATCGGGTTCAAGATACCTTAAAACGAGCTTATTCACTAAAATCGGAAGAGGCGAATTTTAGCATGATTCCAATACCTCTCTTAACGAGAGGTAAAAATTAGTCATGTAATGGATTAAAAAGTATAATTACTCAATTTCCTTGAAATAAATATAACCTAAATAATTATTTGTTGATAGATGACACTTTTCTCACTAAAAATACCAGCGATAACTTCAAACTAACGGGAAAAATCCCTAAAAATGATTCAGTGAGACTGAAATTATCGCATTATATCGAAAACACCCGAAGTGGATTGCGACCGTTGAGTAGAGTACCAAAACATACGCTGCTAGCTTGACGTCATACTATCGCATCGCAATAGAGCAGAGTTCCACCACTGATAGAATGAAGTGACTCTGTCAGGACACATTCCCAGTCTGTAGCACGCATCTGATTTCTTTTAAGAGCTAGCAATATTGTCTTCCATATCGTACCATTGTAGCGTTCAGTCTGTCCATTTCCTCGTGGGTTGTACGGGGTAGTGCGGCTTGTAACTATTCCATTAGAATGAAGGTAGTCCGTTAATTCTCGCGAAAGGAAGTTTGGGCCTCTGTCGGAATGGATATAAGCAGGCGCTCCGAAAATTGAGAATAACTGGGAAAAACATTCAATTATAGTTGAAGCACACAAATCTTGACATGGGTAGGCGAATGGAAAACGTGAATATTCGTCAATAATAGTTAAAAGATAACGGTTTTTAGTCTTGGAAGGGAGCGGTCCCTTAAAATCAACATTGAGACGTTCGAATGGTGTAGTAGCTTTTATGAGACAACCTTGCAAACGATGGAATCGCGGTTTCACTTCCGCACATATAGGACAAGCAGATGTCATTTTTCTAACATCTTCTAGCGTATAGTTTAAGTTCTTACTCTTCACCCAGTGGAACATCCTCGTTATACCCGGGTGGCAGAGTGACTGGTGTAGGTCAAATAATTTTTTATCAGATGTAGCACTACAAATTCTTGAGAGCGTATCAGCTTTAGCGTTGTCCTTTCCTGGGCGGTATACTATGTCAAACTGGTAAGGTGATAATTCAAGTCTCCATCTCATAATTTTATCGTTCTCGATTTTGCTCGAATGTTTCAAATTAAACATAAATGAGAGGGCTTGTTGATCAGTGATAAGTTGGAAATTTTTACCGATAAGAAATGCCTTCCATTTCTTTAGAGATTCTACGATAGCCGCAGCTTCTTTTTCAATTGATGAGTGCAACCTTTCTGATTTATTTAGAGTTCGTGAGAAGAAGGCCACGGGACGTCCTTCTTGGCTTAAAGTTGCTGCTATTGCTACGTCTGAAGCATCTGTTTCTACTGTTAAGGGAATATTTACGTCAATAGATGTTACAACTGATTTACAGATTTCTTTTTTGAGATTTTCAAAGTCTTGAGATGCTTCCAATGACAAAGGAAAAGAGACACAGTCAGTTAAATTTCGAATTTTATTTGAGAACAGAGGAATCCATTTTGAGTAGTGAGCAAATAGACCTAGAGCTCGTTTCAAAGAAGATGTATCAGAAGGTAGAGGGAGATCTAATAATGGTTTCAAGCGATCAGGATCTGGTTGAATTGTTTTATGTGAAATTAAATGGACAAGTAGTCTTACGCTTGACAATGAAAATTGACATTTGTTTTTATTAATTACTAAATTGTATCTCTCTAAAGCATTTAAAAGTCTTTCCAAATTTTCATCGTGTTTCTTTTGATCTTTTCCACAAACAATGATATCATCAAGATACGCATAAACTCCTGTTAATTTTTCGTCAGCTATAATCTTGTCTATTACTCTTTGAAAACAAGCCACACCATTGGTTACTCCGAAGGGTATTCTATTAAAGTGATATAAACGACCATTTGCTTCAAAGGCAGTGAATAATTTTTCTTCTGCAGAAATTGGTATTTGATGGTAAGCTTGCTTGAGATCAATCGTACTAAAGACTGTATCCAAGGCAACTTTTCGCACCAATTCGTCAATATTTGGGAGGGGGTACGCGTCTAATAAGGTAAATCTATTTATAGTCTGAGAATAATCTATGCATAGGCGTTTTTTATTTCCATTGTTAACCACTAATACTTGAGCTCTCCAGGGAGAACAGCTTTCTTCAATGATATCTTCCCCCAAGAGTCTGGTTATTTCTTTTTTAATAAAAGTCATGTCATCATTGGAATATCTTCTGGATTTTGTAGCTATAGGCCTACATTCAGGAGTTAGGACATTGAACAATTTTGGTGGTTCCACCTTTGCGCAAGAGGAACAAACTAAAAGTGGTAATTTCTGGCCACCGAAAACTAAATTTACATTTGAATGTTGTTTTAGAAGATCATGACCTATAAGAACATCAGTGCATAATTCCTCAAGTATTGTTAGTTTAAACTTAGGATATTTGTATCCCAGTAGCTCTAGATTAACTAAGACATAGCCTCCAATATTTGATTTCAAACTTGTAGTAGCCATTGAAACCTGTCCTGTCTCTTTATACAGTTTGTTAGCGACGCTTTGGGCTGTCACTTCAACGCTTTGGGCTGTCACTTCACTGTCACTTTGGGCTGTCACTTCACTGTCACTTTGGCAGGAGTACAACCAAGAAGTTGTCACTTTGATACGATGCACTTATTTCCAAAGCTAACTTTTGGCGATGATATCACCATGGTAGAAAAACAAAAATTGTTGATTGTTAATTAAAAAATAATTTAATGTCATGTAATTTATATATTTTCACAATATAACTAATTGAAAATATAAATTGTTACTTTTATTTATTAAAAGTACATTAGAATTTCGTCACCGACCCTAGCAGTTATCTGGGAGCCACGGTAAGAAAGTCAGGAAGTTTATTCTTACAAAACTTCCTGCACATTTATGGTCCTTCGAACCTGGATTCAAGTGAATCTACATTCCACGCGACAATTGTGGATCTACTAGTCATAACTTCTGAATTAACTGAACGTCAACTACACCTCAGACCTCAGACTGAAGATATACAATGCCTGAATCAGAAACTGCTGAATCAGACATCCTTACGAAGCTTATAAAGAAGCGGAATTATGTTAAAGGATCTTTAACTCGTTTCAAGAACTATTTGAAAGAATTAGAGGAAAAGGCTTATGATTTTGAAAATCTTAAAGCAAGATATGATAAATTTAAATTAATTTGGAATAATTTTGATGAAATCCAAAATAAAATTGAAGACCTTGAAACTGATTTTGAGGAAAACCAGCATTGTCGGAATGCATTTGAAGATTTATACTTTAACTTGGAAGCCCAAGTTACTCGTTTACTAAGAACTGCTGATAAAGCGCAGGAAGTACCTGTTATTAATGCTCCTATTTCCATGCCTGAAGACTCAATTCAAGTCACTAATTCAGGTGAGAGTAATCAAACTAAATCAAATACTCAAGCTTTGGATGACCAAAATACCGATCCAAATCAAATATTATCTGAACATACAATTCTAAACTCTAATGCAATATCTGAATTGAATGATAATACTTCTAATAGACATGTGTCAAATACAGGAAATAATTCTGACAGACATATGTCAAATATCGGTGATCATACTTTGAATGAAAATACTAAGCAGCTTGGTTATGCTATGAATACTTTTCCTATTGCTGCAAATTCTGATTCAATTTCGAATCAAAATGTACTTTGTCCAATATATAATAATATTCAATTGCCAATTATTGACCTTCCTAAATTTGATGGAAACTATTATAATTGGTTATTTTTTAAAAATACATTTAAATCAATTATTGATGATAATCCAAGTATATCATCTAATCAAAAGTTCCATTATTTAAGGCTTTCTTTAACCGGTGAAGCGTTAGATCTTTTACGAAATCTTGAAATATCTGCAGATAATTATGATGTAGCTTGGTCATTATTAAATGATGCTTATGAAAACACAGTTTTATTAGTTAATCAACATATTCATGCAATTTTTAATTTGCCAAATGTACGAGATAATAATTCATTAAAATTCTTACTAAATGATTTAAATAAACATTTAAGATCTTTAAAATCATTGAAACAACCTGTAGAAAGTTGGGATCTCTTAATAATACATATTGTTGTAAATAAATTAGATAATTACACTCGCAGAAAATGGAATGATAAATTATCTATAAATGAATTGCCAAGTATAGCACAATTAAAACAATTTTTAAATGAAATATGTAAAAAATCAGTAGCACTTAATAAATTTGATTATTCTCAATCAAATAAAACTGTATCAAATAATAAAGTTAAATTATTTATTACTAATAATACATCACAATGTAAATTTTGTTCTTCAAATCATTTCATAGCACAATGTGCAAAATTCTTAGAAATAACACCTGAAAAGCGATATGAAATAACACGCACACATAATTTATGTTCTAATTGTTTAAAATTTGGGCACAAAACAAAAAATTGTAAAGATACAATGACATGTAAAACCTGTGGTAAAAAACATCACTCGTTGCTTCATTTCATTAACAAATTTGAAATTAATTTAAATAAAAACTCAAGCAATGAGAGAATCACAAACAGGAACATAACTCAAAGTAACGATTCAAATATGACCCCAAATGTTTCTGTTAATTTTAATAAAACAAATCAAATTTTGTTATCCACTGCAATTATTCAAGCTAGAGATATATCAGGTAATTATCGTGATTGCAGAGTACTACTCGATAATGGCTCACAGTCGAATTTCATCACTTCAGAATTAGCTGAACAATTAAATATGAAAAAATTTAAATTAAATATGTCAATTACTGGGATAAATAATTCGTTAACTAATGTAAACAATTATGTAAAAGTTCATGTGAAATCACAATATAATTCATTCCAGCAAGACATAGTTTGTCTTGAAATTCCTCATATAACTGATAATATTCCATCAATATCTTTTGACAGAAGTACGATAGAAATTCCATCTAATATAAATTTAGCTGATCCACATTTTTATCAATCAGATAAAATCGACATGCTTCTAGGAGCTGAATTCTTTTGGAAAATTCTTAAAATCGGTCAAAAGATATTAGGTAGGCATAAACCAGTCATCCAAAATACTTTATTTGGATGGATTATTTCTGGAGAAATTCCGAATTCATCAATACAACGTTACAGTCGGTGTAATTTTATATCAAATACAGAATTAGATAATAAACTTACTCAGTTCTGGAATATTGAGGAATTACCTGATAAACAAATTTGGTCTGCTGAAGAACAATTAGCAGAAAAGATTTTTCAAACCACAACTGAAAGAAATAATGACGGCAGATTTATTGTCCGCTTGCCATTTAAAGAATCCACTAATATTTTAGGTAATTCATTAGACATAGCTGAAAAACGTTTAAAGAATACTGAAAAGAAATTATCTAAAAATCTAGATTTGCAAAATCAATACAATGAGTTTATGACAGAATATAAAAATTTAGATCATATGTCCAAATTACTTCAAATTGATCGAAATGACATTGCTTACTATATACCTCATCATGCTGTTATAAAAACAACCTCAGTAACCACTAAACTAAGAGTCGTCTTTGACGCAAGTTGTAAAACAACTTCCGGTTATTCATTAAATGAAATACAACTTGTTGGACCTACAATTCAACAAGATCTCTTTTCTATTATTATTAGATTTAGAATTCATAAATATATTTTAGCGGGTGACATCACAAAAATGTATCGTCAGGTATTAGTACATCCTGATGATAGAAAATTTCAACGTATATGTTGGCGTAATGATTCATCACAGCCTATCAATTACTATGAATTAAATACTGTAACTTATGGTACATCCAGTTCTGCATTTCTAGCTATACGTTGTTTAAATGAAATAGCAAAAATTCATCAAAATGAATATCCAGTTGCCAGTAAAATAATATTACAAGATTTTTATGTTGATGATTTACTGACAGGTGGAAATAGTATCGAATATTTATTAAAATTATTAACTGATATAAAATATATATTAAGTTCTGCTGGCTTTAGTCTAAACAAATATATTTCTAATAGTCCTGAAATTCTAGATAAAATTCAAAATTCAAATTCAAATGTTATCTTAAATTTAGGAAAAAATGAAGAGACTCATACTTTAGGTTTAATTTGGCATTCAGCCCATGATATTTTAAAATATGAAATTGCTATAAATTACGCAAATAAAAAACTTACAAAACGTACTATTCTATCAGCAATTTCACAAATCTTTGACCCATTAGGTCTCCTTGGGCCAATAATAATGCAGGCAAAAATTTTTATGCAAAAAATCTGGACATTAAAGTTATCTTGGGATGAATCACTCCCTTTAGATTTATTTAATCAATGGGATTCCTTATACAAAAATCTTCAATTCATCAATAACTTAGTCATATCTAGAAGAGTTCTATTTGATGATCCTGAAACTGTAGAACTACACGGATTTTCTGACGCATCAGAAAAAGGTTATGGTGTATGTTTTTATGTTAAATCCATTGATAAATCAGGATCAATAAAAATAAATCTTCTCTGTGCTAAATCTCGCGTTGCACCTTTAAAGTCTGTATCAATACCAAGATTAGAATTATGTGCAGCTTTACTTTTAGCACAGTTATTTACAAAAATTAGCAAATCATGGACATATAGATTTAACAAAATAGTATTATGGTGCGACTCTATGATAACTTTAAGTTGGATAAGAGCATCACCTCATATCTGGAAAGTATTTGTAGCAAACAGAGTTAGCGAAATACAATCACTTACAAAAATTGATTATTGGCATTATGTTAGCAGTAAAGATAATCCTGCTGATATAATATCTCGTGGAAATGATCCTAGTGAATTAATTGAAAATCAGCTTTGGTGGCATGGTCCAAACTGGCTAGCAAAAACTTCAGAAAACTGGCCAAATGAACCATCAAATCATTCAATTCATGATGAATGCAAAGCGGAAGCTAAAACAAATTCCATCATAACTATGTCTCACACAAACTCATATAAATTTGAAATCTTTAATTTATATTCCAATTTTACTAAACTTCAGTATGTTATTGCATATATCTTACGCTTTAAAAATAACACACTTAATAGCAAAAATAAAATAATCGGTCCAATAACAGTGACAGAATTAAATAATTCTTTAAATACTCTAATACATTTATCACAATTAGAAACTTTTAGTTCTGAAATTTCTGAATTGAAAAATAATCGTTCAATAGAAAAGGGAAAATTAGCTCCCTTAAATCCCTTTATTGATTCCAAAAATATTTTACGAGTCGGTGGTCGCTTAAAATATTCAAATTTCAAATTTGACAAAAAACATCCTATTATTCTATCCGATAAAAGTAAATTTACAACATTATTAATTACTAAAGAACATAAAAGACTTCTACATGCAGGTCCTCAATTTTTAATTGCATCTTTACGTGAACATTATTGGATAATTTCATGTAGAAATTTAGTTCGAAAAATTACTCATAATTGTTTAATTTGTTTTAAAAATAAACCGTCAAATAATCAAAAATATTTAATGGCAGATTTACCAGAACATAGAACTCTACAGTTTCGCCCATTTTTAATATCTGGAATAGATTATTGTGGTCCCTTTTATTTACGTGACCGGAAAACCAGAAATTTCAAAATTACCAAAGCTTGGGTATGCATATTCATATGTTTCTCCACAAAGGCAATGCATCTAGAATTGGTGAGTGAATTGAGTACTCAGGCATTTCTAGCATGCCTACATAGATTTTTTGCAAGACGAGGAAAATCTTTAGCATTTATATTCTGACAATGCAACCAATTTTATTGGTGCTTATCGAGAAATTTATAAATTTTTAAAATTGTCAAATATAGAAATAAATAATAGTTTGACTCAAGATGGAGTAAACTGGCATTTCATTCCCCCTAAATCTCCCCATTTCGGTGGTCTGTGGGAGGCTGGAGTAAAAAGTATAAAATATCACTTGAAAAGGGTAATCGGTGAGCAAAAATTAACATTTGAAGAATTTTTAACTGTCTTAACTCAAGTAGAAGCTTGTGTAAATTCAAGACCTTTATATCCACTTTCTTCTGAGCCAACCGATTTTACTTCCCTTACACCAGGTCATTTTATAATTGGTGAACCACTCACAACAATTCAAATTTATGATTTTAATGATACAAAAACTTCATTATTAAATCGATATAAACTTGCACAAAAATTTGTGCGAGATATATGGTCCCGATGGTATAAAGAATATATATCAGAACTACAAATTCGCACCAAATGGAAAACAAAATCAAATCAATTAATAAAACCTGGTAAACTAGTAATAATTAAAGAAGACTCTTCACCACCTATGAAATGGTGCCTTGGTCGTATAATGGAACTTCACCCTGGTAAAGATAATATTACTCGTGTCGTAACTGTACGAACCGCAAATGGAATATTTAAGCGACCTGTAACAAAAATATCTATTTTGCCAGAAGATATAGATTCAGAATTAACTGTTGAAAGCTAAAGCTTTCAAAGGGGGCGGCATGTTAGCGACGCTTTGGGCTGTCACTTCAACGCTTTGGGCTGTCACTTCACTGTCACTTTGGGCTGTCACTTCACTGTCACTTTGGGCTGTCACTTCACTGTCACTTTGGCAGGAGTACAACCAAGAAGTTGTCACTTTGACACGATGCACTTATTTCCAAAGCTAACTTTTGGCGATGATATCACCATGGTAGAAAAACAAAAATTGTTGATTGTTAATTAAAAAATAATTTAATGTCATGTAATTTATATATTTTCACAATATAACTAATTGAAAATATAAATTGTTACTTTTATTTATTAAAAGTACATTAGAATTTCGTCACCGACCCTAGCAGTTATCTGGGAGCCACGGTAAGAAAGTCAGGAAGTTTATTCTTACAAAACTTCCTGCACACAGTTTGATGTGATTTTGTAAAACAAATGCCGAATTGATGAAGCTTGTCGAACTCCCTGTGTCTATTAGACAGGTAGATTTCAAGCCGTTGACTTTACCAGTAACTACTGCATTATTCAAAACTGTAGTAAATCCACTAGAAGTATTAGCCAGGATTGCAGCAGAAGTATTCGAATTCGTTTTCATTTTGCAAACTCTGGCATAATGACCTTTCTTATGACAATTATTACAAGTTGCTTCTCTAGCAGGACAATTAACTCTGGCATGACGATTATTTCCACAAAAGAAACACTTGGGACTGTATTTTCTATTTACAGCAGCAGTTATATCATCTTCAGCTTCATCTGAGATGGAGTTTTGAGTTTTAGTATGTTCTTTAGAGATATCTTTTGAAGTATGAGAAACAGCATTGACATAAGAACTAGTAGTAGGATATCGTTCAGCCTGAACTTGTGCTAATTCTAAAGCTCGTGCTTGCCTTACAGCCTCAGATAGATCTAACGAATCATTTTCGAACAACCTCTGCCTTATGTGTGAAGATGTCAATCCGTTTATAAAAGCATCACGTATGTATTCGTCCCTATGTTCTGCAGCTTTAACATCAGTGAACTCACAATCTTTGCTTAGGAGCTTTAGCCCTTGAACAAATTGGTCAATGGACTCGCCAGACTGCTGTTTTCTCGATGCTAATAGATGACGTGCAAATATTTCATTTTTCTTTTTAACATAAATAGCATTCAGTATAGTTATTGCTGCTTTGTATGAAGTGCAGTCATTAATTAGCTCGTATACGTTATGAGATAAGTAGTTGATAAGTACCTTCAATTTATCTTCATCACTTGTAAATTCCACAATTTCCATAAAGTTTTCGAACGTCTTTAGCCAATGAGTCCATTCTTTAGCAGCAGTAGTAGAATCTGGGTCTGTTTCAAATCTGCTTGGTCTGAGATACTTCTCCATATCACACGAACAATATTTAGTATTAAATAAATATAATTATAATAAAAACTACAGATTACCAAGAGGTTTATATTTATTTAAAACGTACAAATCATTATATGTCAAACTAATTGTTTTTTATAACACACTAGACTATACTTACAAATTCAAAACAACCGATATAAATATAGTTTCCACTACAGCACCATTGGAATAAATTCAGAAAATTATTCATTTATTAGAAAAGTAATTCATAAAGTAGTTTCCATTTACAAGTGCTAAAATAACTTCTTTCATAAATGTATGGACTGCACATTGGCTATTATTTATAATATTAAAAACAGTATTGAATGAAAATGTACACAATTCCACAAAGTCTCCAAATCTTGAATATTCTAAATTCTTAGTTAAATTATTACGTGTTTTTTTTTCTCTATTTTTGTAAAATACTTTTATCTTCTAAAACATACTTTTCATAAAATAACCAAGTTCACCATTTTTATCAAATAATTGTATTTTATTAATACAACAGAAATATGTTTTTAACACAAAATACACACAGGTTTATTTGACGTTTGACATATACTTTTGAAATTGACAGGTAAGTGCAGCAAAGTAGTGCCATTTAACAAATTATCCCTAGAAAATCACTAAACTCGTGACAGGTCGCACTGTTGTCAGATTGTATTTTTATGTGACACCACGTTAACGTCACATTAGCTAACAGAACCTTATTTTTTGTTTGGGCAACGCATCAAAAATCTGACGTTATGTTACATCTGACGCGATGTCAGCTAATCACCATGTTACATTTTGTTTCTGCAATCGGCCCTTAGTCTCACTTTCTTATATTTTCTATTAATCAAAGGTTTCTTTAACACCGACATGCCCTATGAGCCCTACTTCTTTAAGACGTTGAGACACAGTACTTCGGCTCACATTCGCAACATTTTTTGGTAACAATTCTTATAAAATATCCTTAGCAGTTTTTTTTTTTTTTGGATCTGTTACAGATTTTCGTTTTATTATTTTATCTGTCCGCTTTGTTGTTTTACGGGGTCTACCACATCTTGGCTTGTGGGCTAATGAATTTGTCAACTTATATTTACTAATTATTCTATTTACTGTGCTCTTACCAATCTTTAGCAAGCCAGCTATCTCGTGAGAACGCTTTCCTCGTCGCGAAAGGTTCATTATGGATACTCGTAACTAAATGTGGACGTGTTTTACCATTTTGTTAGACAATAGTCTAAATTTAATTTAATTTCAAAATTTGATGATGATTACAAAAATAAATACTCTTAAAAGAAATAAAATATGTGTGGCCCAAAACTTTTGCACGCCACTGTATATCTATTTTTCATTGTATGAGGAAGACTTGCTGTTCTTTTGTTAGTTATTGAAGAAGGGGTGAAAGGACCTACCGTTGAATGGTTTAAAGGTGAAAACAAAAGGCATAAATGGTCCACGTGTATTGTAAAATTCTTTATTACGGACGTTTCGGGCTTAGGGCAAGCCCATCTTCAGCAATCGTTGAATATACAGTAATTATTAAAATTTATTACAATTTTTTTTAAAGTTGTATTCGAGACGAATACACGATATGAACTACGTTGATAACAATTTTAAATACAGCATTTCAACAAACTTCCGAATCAATTCGGAGTTGGTGAAATACTTTATTGCCATTTTTGGAGTGAAAAGATCCTGATTTCTATTTAGGTTGACAGTTCGTCAAAGAATTAAGAAAAAGATATAAACCATTCCATTAAAAAAATCAACGATGATTACATATCTGGCAAATCCGGAAAAAGAATTCAGGATCTTTTTACACTAAATAGCGATATTGAACTTCGCCTCCAACTTTGTAATTTAATCTATAGATTGTGTCGAAGTGCTTTTTCGTCCAGAAAGGGTTTTTCTCGCCTCTTGAAAATCTCAAGATGTTCATCCGCAGTTAAATCTTGACGTGTTAACAGTGCTTTTTAGGCTTACTAGCTGTACCCGTTGTAAATATTTACAACAAACAATATGGGGTAAGGTTATTTTTATTAAATTATAAATTTTCTGTACTGCTTGGTACTCTTCTACACTTTTTTAACCACCGCAGCTTTGTTGGGCACATAGGAATAGGGAGATTATTTGACACAACACTCTTAATAATAAGTAAATTATTTTAAGTCGGTTTGTTAATGCTACGTTAAAAGTGAAGTAATGGTAACTGTTAGTTAGGTAAATTAAATGATTGAATTACTGTTTATAAATAATTATAATTTTGAATCAAAGTTGTAATCGTTCTTACCCATTTTACAATGGATAAAATTTATTGTCACCAACAAATATTGTTATTGTCGTAGTTAATGTGCTTCATTTATGATTTCAAGTTCAATTATTGAAGTAATAATTTACTGTACACAATATTTTTATACATTATTGTAATTTATAAAGAATCAACCTGTTTCTATTTTTCAAATTAACAGCTTTATTCAGTTTAATACAGTATGCATAATAATCTATAGGTACTGTAAAGTTGTAAATTCAGTTATTTGGTGATTATCAAATGAATATCAGAGTTGCTGACGGTTGATGTTATTATATTGTTATTATGTTTAAAAACCAAGTAAACTCTGTATTTATAATAAAAAAATCTCAGACATCTGTAAAATAAAGAAGGATGCAACAATGAAACTCCATAACGGAAAAAAATAACACTCACGAAAATAAATATAAATAAACAAGTCGGTATCGAACCAAAGTGGGGTTCAGTCGTGTTTACTTTCATTCCTAAAATTTTCATATCTATTCATTTCTGCATTCTTCTTCGATCAATTTACAACATTATGTCTTCAAGTCAAAATTAAACTTTAATTCTTTACTCCGGCGTTTCATTGAGTTGGGGACAACTTACATTTCAGATCTAAAGTGACTAAGTGTAAGTGAATAGTGTATTTGTGTTGTGCTTCAAATTGCTCGTTAGTTCCAAGAACAACGGGCCAAATTTAGTCTTCGGGCCGGCCAACCGTGCACGCAGCGCCTGCTGCCCTCATTGTCTCCACTACTCTTCTGCGTTTCTACAAGAGAAACACACCAGCCTCACAGCGAAGTGAGGCCTGAGTTACGTCGTATATACAAAAAGTTTTTCCTCTTTGGAATTCGATCCGTCGACATACTGTATATATAGATAAGAACCTGTTTCTTGATTATAGTATTTATTGCTAAATGTGGAAACTTATTAATAAATATCGATATTTTGATATCACAAATTTTGTGGATATTACCAATATTATCCATTAATCGATATTTAGATATTACACAAATGTGATAAGGATGGAGAGTAATATCGAAATTTATCGATATATTAATAAGCCATATTTATTACTACTCGTGTATACTACTACCGATGTACTAAAAATTGCAAATAGGTGAAGACATATTTTGAAAAAACCGTTTTTTTGCGCCTTTTTCCCAAGTTGGCGGTGCTTCCCGAAGGCCCCCGAGGGGGAAAACTTGCATTTTTTATCAGGACCCCTAAATATATAATATATCCAAAAATTAAAAATACCCGACTTTTGTGGAATAAACCCTTATTTTTCTACCAAATGACTGGACTAAATATTTTGTTTCAAATTATATATGAGTTTTAAATAACAAATTTGAGAAGTTTTGGATCATATTTTAAAAGATTTGAAGGAAAAATCGTTACACACACATTCTTATAAAAATCAGCATCAACTTCTAGGTGCTCTAAACCGCAATCTTTGGAAGTACATGATCCATTTCGTAAATGTGTAGTTGTAAATTAATATTAATTCATAGTGCTGCAAAATAAAGAAAATTTAAATCAGATCATCCTGTACATCTAACATTTATGTATGATGTAAAATATATTATTTTTACAAACCTTAATTTCTTTAAAATTAATTATTTTACCATTATATTCTCCTTAACACGGTTTCATTATTAATTTAACTGTAACTGCTTCTTTTCAGTGATATTTGTTTAAATATGTCAAAATTGTTATTAAAATTATGTTTTTGTTTGACGCATAGGCAAGACGATGTATGAAAATAAATTATTATTATATTCATATTTAAAGTTATTTAGAGTTATTTACTAAATGTTATTATCGTAGATTTGAAGATTGTACCATTGTATTCAATTTTAATTAGTAAA
Organism: Ophonus ardosiacus; assembly: GCA_943142095.1. Classification (NCBI taxonomy): domain Eukaryota; kingdom Metazoa; phylum Arthropoda; class Insecta; order Coleoptera; family Carabidae; genus Ophonus; species Ophonus ardosiacus. Next base: position 39,919,952 of record OW964823.1, read on the forward strand.
GGTTTGTACAAATAATACTTCCGGTTTTCCGGTATACACTAAAAACTAATGAGCTCTTCCCACATTTCTATAGAATGGGTATACAAAATTTCAAATTTTTCTGATTGATAGTATTTGAGTAATCGTGTCCACAAGATACACACAGACACACACGCACGCACGCGCACACACACACACACACACACACACACACACACACGCACACACAGACATCATTGTAAAAATGATAAAATCGGATTCTGGGGACATCAAAAAGTGGTTAATCACTAAAATCTCTATATGCGTTATTTAGCACGATTACCTAGGGTAGCGGGAGGTAAAAATGTGCTTCTGAAATTATTAATCAATAATAAAAGTTGATTTAATAAGAATGCACATTATCTCAATATTTGACAAAGGAATAAAATTGAATGCCTTCATAAAACCTGCAGATAAAGGTAGAAGCCGAACAATCGAGTAAGAATCGATAAAAGCTTACATAATCTGTTTTGAATACGTAAAATTCGATTTTGTATGTAATTGAAAGAAAACACTCATTGTAAAAAATTCAAATACTGTGATTATATAACAGAAATTAATGTTTTATTTTTATTTCTGTAAAGAACCGTAACAGTTCATACCTAAACAGATAAAGTATTAAAAATAATTTTATGTAACATAATGCGTGAAATGTTCTCTACATTACAATAATAAAAGATAATTTTTTTTTATCAATTACAGTTATTAATGAATGAAGTTTATTTGAAGTGCTATATATGTTAAGCAAATATTATGAATTTATTTCACAAATGTAGGTAAAGGAAATGTAAATGTAAATATCTTCTCGCGTTATGCCATTTAATTTTGAAAATCAGTGAGATGAAAGCTGAATTATCAAAAGCCGTATTGACCTATATTCATATTATTAACCCATGTATGTACATAATTTGTGAATACACCAATCTCTTTGAGAGTAATTTCACGTCAATTCTACTATATGAAGCAAAAGGTCAATTATGTTTATGAACCGTAAAGTATTATGTTTGTCAGTCATACAAGTCGTAGCTGAAAAAGCAAACTTTACAAATCAATATTATTTTGTACTACAAACTACAATATGTACTGTACACTGAACACTGGCGTAGCCACGATTTTCAAATGGGAGTGAATATTGAATATATGTGGGTGAGAGAGTTCGTTGTGTAGAAGTAAATACTACTCACACATATTATAGGTACTCTATTTTCATCAGTTACTATTTTGCGTCAAACTTATACGTTTTTATGAAATAGATCATTTATATATTAAAATAAGATATATGTCAAATTTATACGTTTTATGAAATAGATCATTTATTTATAAAAATAAACTGTGTCAAACTTATACGTTTTATGAAAAATATCATTTATCTATTAAAATAAAATATGTATTAATATTACCAATGGGGAGGGTTTAAACCCGAAAACATCCCCCTTGGCTATGCCACTGACACTGAATATCAACCGCTAATTGTGCTTCAAGTGCATTAATGATAGTACCTACACTAGTAACATACCGGGTAAAATTATTTTCAAAAAATAATTACATCTGCAAGGAAAAAATATGAATTTTTGTACGATCAATAATAAAATCAGGATTTTTGAACGACATTTGTTTACAGAAAGTAAATAATTGCACACCGTTATTAATGTAATAATAACGGCCTACGAAGTTGGTACTTTGCAGATCATTTAATTGTTTCTCTAGTTAGAGTTCGTGCCGAAAGAAAAGGGAAATGCAGAGACCATTATTAGTACAATCGAGTACAACTCGAAAAAAAGAGGTGTTACGAATTGGTTATGGTTAGTCGTATGCTTTTGTATGCGTGGCACATAAATTTTGTAGTTAACATTTTTAGGTTGGGTAATGCACCTTACATTACGTAGTTTTTTTTTTTCTTTTCTATTGGCCGAGCTATAGGTATCTAAATTTAAAATTTTTGTTTTCGTACACAGAAAAAAAAGAATTGAAATTTTGTCTAATTATAATTAGATATTATTTTAGTATAATTTACAAATCTTAATTTAGCATTTTAACTAACTCGAAATAGATGATAAATATTTTCTAAAAAATCGTTAATTTAAATATGTAAATAGTTATTTTAATTACTTATTTTATTTAATTTTACTTCATTATTTTTGTCCTACAATTTTCGGTGATTTATCTAATGAATGAGGTAAGTAAATAGAAAATTTAAATATATATTTAGTTAATTTTTCTATTTATGTTTAGTTCAATACTAAATGTAGTCATTTAATCTAATTTTGTATTTAATTTTACTATAATTTGTTATTACAAATTTAAAAAATCTGTTGTGGCCAGCCCAAGACCTCTCGCCATTTCCATTTTATGTTATCGATGGTGTAGTGCACAAATGTTGTAAGTACATTTTTGGATGAAAATGTGTTAAGTGTGTAGAAAGTTTCATTTTTACCTAATAAACCAATGTGCACAAATGTGGTAACTGCTTTTTCTAATTTAAAGCCACCAGCGCTATCTAACGTTTGTTGTAAGTACAACAAGTTCAAGATAATCATGCACATTTGTTGTATAATTACTTACCACATTTGTGTTTTTATAAAAGTTGGCTGCAAATAGTATTGGGGATGCACTTAACACGTTGCTTTCAGTTTAAATGTCTAGATGTAGAGGTTATGTTTTTGTTTTCTTTGTTTATAATTTATGTATTGTAATTGTGAGTGAGTTTATATAATTTGTAATAAGTGAAATGGCATCGAGATGTAAAAACTTGGTGGAATTGGCATTGGCGAAAACAAATCCTGGTAAGCCGACTATTGTAGTTTGATGAAAATCGTATTTATTTAGTACATATTTTAAAAAAATAGCAGCATTGAGCAGAATAGAGTATCAAAGGCTGTTGAAATTGCCGTACCTAGCACATCTGGGTTGTCTGAATCAAAACTCGATCAAAGTCGATCTATTATCACTTCTCCATGCCAATATTATACCTGAAGATTACTACCAGTACATTAATGATATTCCGTCAACCTCCCAACCACAACCACAAAGAGACGACGAATAAGAAACAGTTATTTTTTATGTCTGAAAGTTATTTTGATTGTGAAAACAAAAAGAGCATTTGATTTTGTATGAGGTAAGAATTTTAAAATGTAAATTTTGTATTAATTAATAAATAATTCAAATAAAATCATTTATTTCCTTTAAGAACATTAATTTATTTCCACTTAACACATGATTTCATGGTAGCGGAATCAGTAATGCTATGCACAAATGTGTTAAGTACACAAAAAAAAATAGTATTAATTTTATTGTGCTTAATTGGAAAATAATTACAAATTTTACTTATCAGACTGAAAGTAAATTAATTTGCCGCAAAAGTTATCAAATTTAAAAATATACTGCAAATGATGTTGATTTGATCCAGAAGTTCAAACTTTTAAACTCCGTTTTCTCAAAAGTTTAATTTTTGCACTTACAACATTTGTGCGCTACACCATCGTTATATAAATAATGTATTGCACTTCGCTACCGAACCGTCGTTTTGTAACATAAAAATTACAGAACTTTACCCAAATATTGTATTTTATTGTATTTAACATGTCTTCTGCACACTTACAATTCTAATTATATCTTCTTTCCATTGTATGAGGAAGTTCCTATGTCAGTGATTCTTCCAATTCATTAACAAGATTGGCGGTATTTGTAATGGATACATGCAGGTTACCTATAATTTTAAATATTTAATTAATAAAACCATAAGAAAGATTAAATTTACTTCCCAGAAAAAGCTTTCAGAATGTAATTAAACTTTTGATTTTTGACACTGATATCTGTCATTTACAAATTATGTTATAAACATTTGAATTTGTCAACTGGTTTCCTTAATGTAGTTTCGCCTACTCGACTTATTATTGTAGTGTCTTTATAGTGTCTTTATCTCTAAATTTATAGAAGATATAATAAAAAATTTAAATGTATCAGATGTAGAATTTTGTTCTTTAAAAGGCGTAATATCAAAAATTTGCAAAAAATAATATTTAGAAGATTTTTTTTAAAAAACTACTACTTCCGGTTGTTCAATTGTTACCAAAACCTTTTCAGCTCTTCCCAGGAATGTCAGATTAAAGAAACTGCAGTTAAATATTTTTTAAGTCTTATAGTTTTTGAGGAATCGTCCCTCCAACATCCATACATACACACACACACACACACACACATACACACATCCACACACACACACAGACATCATCGTAAAAATGTTAAAATCGGTTTATATGGACCTTAAATCGTGCTTATTCACTTAAATCTCGATATGTGATTTTTAGCATGAATCCAATACCTCTCTTAGCGAGAGGTAAAAATTTAACTAAATCAAGTTAGATAATTTAATAAAAACATATTAGTAGACTGAAAATTACAGATTTGTTTAGTCAATTTAACTACAATTTAAATGTTTTTTTTTTGTGTAGATATGACGATGATTTAAGTAGAAAATTACATTGTTTTTTATTAATTATATTTAAAATCGATTCTAAAATGTGTATGTCTCTGAAAGTATCTGTAGATCTCGACAACGCCACCCCTGGCCTCTAGCCTAGCTCTACAAAGAGCTAATTTTAATTTTTGGTATATAAATAACTATTGAAGCTCACCCGTTACAAGGAAATATTTTAAATTCTCGCTATTTTACTACGTGATGTAGTATATGTAGTATCAAATTTAAAAGAAAATAGTATGCGTTTTCAATTAGAGCCATAGAACTATCCGACTAATCTGTTCGATGAAGCTTCAGATATCACTGTATATTACATTGCATTTAAAGTTGAAATATATATATATATATATATATAATCACGGCATATTACCTATTGCTGGGTATACCAATCTGCTCTGTATCCACAGACCTCGGTAATGATATGATGGCATATTTGCACCGTGCGGGCACTTACAAGGCATCACCTCACGGATACTCATTTTTATTATAAAAGGGGTCCACTACGCTTAAATTTTGTGTTCCTTAAATTGACTATATCGTATCGAAACGAAACGTTAAATGAATAATTGAATATTGCTGTCAAAATTTCGATTTGCATAATTTTGTTTAAGCCCAGCTTAAAATTTAAGTGAAAGCGGTGCATCTGGGCATTAGGTGAAAATAAAAAGACACTTGATTTGTTGTTTGAATTGTTTCAATAAGAAATTGTTGCTTGTACTTTTGCAGTTCTATTAAAAGATTTTATTGGTCATATATTTGTTCGAAATACCAATAAAGATTACATAAACTGTAAACAGCTATAATTTCTTCGATTAATATTAAATATGCGAGCTCAATCTGTACTAATCCAGTACTGTGCGGGAATTTGTACTAATCCAGTACTGTGCGGGACACTAGTCTTAAACTGAATAGAAAGGGAAAGAAATGCTCATTTCGTAATGTTCCATAGAATCTGTCAAAAATAATTATTACAGTATTTTATACTTCTAACTTATTTGGGGACGTTGATGATTCGAGAGTAAACAACACATGAACTGATAGGGATGACCAATATAAGAAAGGCTGTGAAGCTTTAAAACTTATTTGGGCAATTGCTATATGTTATATTATGTAAGCGCAAAGTAAATTATATTTCATGTGGATTCGTTCCGTAGCCCATCATTCTTGTCCCGGATTGTACATGGATCGGAGTCGAATGTTTTAAACGGATCGCTCGGTCTGGCTGATAGAAGTGAGTTTACGAATGGTTCAGTTAGTATACAGATCAATCCGAACGACAATAGCAACTATACGAAAATTCTTATGCGCATATACATAAACACTCGTAAAGTTTCAAAATGGCTCGTTATAATTTTTTTTCTACGACCATTACTGTAAGTGGGTCATTACAGAACAGACTACTAACAATGTAAGTTCGTGATTACGTAATGGAAAGCAAATTTAAGTTGGCAGGACTGATTGTCAAACTGTAACAAAATGATTAAAATTTGATAAATAAAATTTAAGATTTAAATATAATAGAATGAAATTTAGCTGACTGATTAACTTACCTATATAAATGCCTACATATTTTGTTGGGTTATTATATTAATATTATATATTTTGACAACAATACATATTTCAATCAAATTTGCAGTAGGTAACTACTTTTCATCGAATATCCCTACGCGTAGCAGCAACCATGGTAACATCGTTGCGCTTGCGCAGTTTTAAACAAAACTCACCAACCTTTTTGACGTTTCGAACTGCTGCTTTTTTGTGTGATTACAAATACACTGAGGTAAATACATATATTCTACTAAAAATAATATTACTGTTTAGTTATACCTATTTATTAATTTTAACTATAAAATGTCAAGCGGTAGCGATACTTCATTTATTTGTACACCACCAGAAATTAAAGCGAAAGCTAAAAGTGCAACAAATAATCTCTTGCCGACAAAATCTCGAGAAAGATATGAATTTGTCTATCAAAAATTCATGGACTGGAGATTAAGGAATAAGATCAATTCGTTATCCAAAAACATATTAATAGCCTATTGCCTATTTCGACAAACTCTCCAGTGAAATGAAACCATCATCACTTTGAACTTTGGGCGACCTATTCCATGCTGAAATTAACAATAAATATAAACAATTAAATATTAAAAAGAAAATCTGACGGCTTCAAAGGTAAAAAATCAAAAATATTAACTCCCAAACACATCAATGATTTTTAAAAAAATACTTTAGATGATAAATATTTGCTTTCCAAAGTATATCTGGTTTTAGTTGTATAATTAGAAAAATAGTATCTCGTATTTCGTTCTTTTTTAGGTAATTCTTATAATTGGTATAAGTGGAGCTTGTAGAAATTAAGAATTTTAAAACCTGCAGATGTGGAAGATACAGGAAAATCATTAATAATAAATATTCCGGACTCTAAAACTAAAAAACCACGTGCATTTGTTGTCTCAGAATCATTTTATGCAACTTCCAAAACATATATAAATTTGCGACCTCCTGGAGACGATGTCAAACATATGCCATTTTTTCAAAATTTTAGATATGGAAAATGCACAAAACATTATGTAGGAATAAATAAAATTGATTCAGTACCGAAACAAATTGCTGAATACCTTAATTTACTAGATCCAAAAGCATATACAGGCCATTGCTTCAGAAGGATAACAGCCACTATTCTCGCTGATGCCGGTGGTGATCTATTATCAATAAAGCGACATGGTGGTTGGCAATCTTCAGCTGTGACTGAAAGTTATGTGGATCATTCCATACTAAATAAAACTGACACTTCAACAAAAATAACAAATGCAATAAACAGCAATGCCTCCACATCAAACAGTGTAATAATAAGCAATAAAAATATCTCTACCTGGAACAACAGTGTACTGGCAGCCTACACTGTTAATAATGAAAACAGCGAAAATGTAACATACCCTTCTAATGATAACGTATTTAATAACTGTACTGTTACAATTAATAATTATTATTATAAACAAAATTAGTTGATATTATTATTTGTAATTTGTAAGTAATAAAATAAAAAATAATCAATTTATAACTATCTGAATTTTGTTTGAATTTAGAAATATTAATGAGTGGTCGTAGAAAAAGTATAGTGCATAATTCGAGATGTAAAGCAATTACTCACTCGTAGAATTACAAACTCGACGCTACGCGTCTCGTGTGTCAATCATTTTACTTGTACGTAATCTGCTTCTTACATCTCTCATTACGTAATATACTATTACAAATAGAAACAAACTTGACAAATTTCATTTCGGTTTTTCTTTGTGTCGACTGTTTTTCTTGAATAATTATAACGAATCGTTTAATATATATATTGAGTGTTTATGAATATGAGCATTAGCATTAGTACGAGTATATTGGATTAAAAATTTCAAAGTTATCATTGTACATTTCGATACCGGCAAATGTGTTATACTTCTCGATTCATTAGTTATTGTCTCTCCTTATCTAAAACAAATTTCGTAATAAGAAATAGAGTTCTTAGTTGCATAGATTAATCTTTGAATATCGTATAAGTTTCTTTTGTATATCATCAAACTTTTTCAGAACCATTATTTGCAATTTTACCACATTTTCCAAATGAATGAACTGTTACATATTTACGACAAACTACAAACCTTCTGTTAATTGTTTAAAATAAGTAAACAACTAAAAATTGATCAAATACACATAAGCTATATTTATTTTGATTGAATTTATAGAACTTTATAAAAATCGCTTAACTGAAATATTAGGTACAGTAAAATTTTTGAAAGAAGTCCTATAGCAAGCTCATATGTGTCGTGAACGAATTAACAAATTAGCATACATTTATCTTTCATTTCCAATCACTAGTAAGGGAGTGCGACAAGAATGGATATAACACACTTGTCTTTCAAAATTTCATATTGTATCGACTAAATTAAAACATTTCATTATTCGTTGTTGACAATACTGTCGCTGTAACGTAAGTTTATTTATTAATTCAAATATATTAACGTGATTCATAGTCGTACAAATAATGTTATTTTCTGCTAGTGTCACTGACACTGTGTCAGTATCTTATATTTTACATATTTGATTTTACATTTGCTTATAAACTTAACAAACTAAGTTTGCACAATATATTGAATGCTTTTACACAGTACTATCTTATATACCCTCATGAAAACAAAGTAAACGACCCTTCTGAATTTGACAGAATGGGCGAAGCTAAAATCTTAATTCATGCAATTCGTAGATGATCTTAATTGCTTTTAAAAATTTTACTGTAGGTAATTTATTTTCGCATGATCATTAATTCATTTCGAACCCAAGCCTATAATAACTGTTCGGCAGTTTTACATTTCTTCAAATTATGTATAAAATCTACACAAATGGTGAGAAGTTACTGCAAAATTCTTTCGAATACTTTAAATTTAGACCCTTTATTTTTGACAATATATAAAAATATTCGTAAAAATCCAATATGCTTTCAGTAAAAATTAGATAGCAAGACATAAATGACAATACTCTAACCTAACAGAAGAATGTGCAGGGTTTGTAGATACAATGCGCAATAGAATTAAAGCTGCTATTACAATGTAAGCGATTATCAAAAGGCGGAATATATGTATAAAATTTAGTATATGTAAAATTAAAATCTATAATTTAAACTAATCGAAAGAAATTTAGAGAAATTTCTTACCATTTGCGTATGTTTTATAATTTGTTTGTTGAAAATGTAAACCTGAAGTCGTATAACTAATATTAAAATAATTATAAATTAAATTAAAATGTACATAAAAGTTATAAAATGGTTGAATTTTATTAATTTTATTATTACAACTGCAAATTAAAGAAAATGAAAACTAATCAAAGAAATTGTTAAAACCGTAATCCAATTCCACATTAATTTAATAAAAAGCCTGGCTAATTTTATTATATTTTACTAGCACGATAGAAACGATAATTAGACAAATCAATATCTTTTTAGGAAATTGGCTTCAGTTCAGACGACGAGCACGTTTTTATTGACTATAAGAAATCAATATGAAGAAAACTGTCATGGTTCCATTATAGAGATGAGGTGATAATGCTTTTCAACTTACGATTCAAGTCGACCTCCTGAAACTTCCACATGATGTTCGGGAGGGGATCGCCCTTTGCAGGACATTTTATCGTACCGACACGATTTTCCTGTATGGTCTGATCTGATGGTGTGTCGGCAAAGCTTATGGGGGCTGCAAAGAATAAATGCTCATTAAAATTATTATACAGGCTGGTGATTAGAACATAGGACACTTTAACATCCTTTCGCCATAGCGGGATCTTATGTATTCCAGAGATACTCATATCTTTAAATTTATAAGATAACGATTCACTTTGAATTAAAACGAATTTATGTTGAACTTCCATTATCTTTAATTATTGTAATACACACATACACTATTCACGACGTTTCGAAAGCGAAAAATCTGCTGTCGTAATCAAGTGATCTGATACTACTGACTAATTCCTTAACATATGAGCTTTATATGTGGTGTTATGGCCGTGAACATTAGTTACGGGTAGCTGGTCGGGTCCATTGGGTGGGTCGGGCGTCTTGCGTGCCTGGGACTTAATGGTTAGACTAGAGTCTGCTGTGTTGTGTTTCCTCCAGATTGGTCGAATTTTCACACTCGGTTGGAAGTTGCAGTGTTCAGCCAACCGAGTGTCGAAATTCGACCAATCTGGAGGAAAAACATGAGTTATGTTAAAAAATAGTTAACCAGAATACAAATTATGAAATAAATTTAAATTACTCGAAAAATAAGTAATATTATGTATGTGTAACTATTACCTATTTCTAGGTGTGCCAATCTGCTTTGTCGCAGATATCGGTAATGATGATGACATATTTTATATGGCACAAAAGTGACCCCTGGCGTGCACTCTCCACGCCAACAATGAGTGCCCGTGAGGTGACGACTTGTAAACGCCCGCACGGTACAATAATAATAAATTATTATTTATAATAACTATGACTATTATTATATTTTTTTGTAATGGTAGAATATCCTATTGTGTCATCGAAGCTCATTATATAATCTTGAGGCACATTCTGAATTTAATATATGTTTAGATTAAGAAAATAAAACTATTTTATAAGTATTAAAAGAAGGTAATGAATTTAAAATTTTGTTTATTCGGAAAAACCTCATCTGTCTTTGATAACGACTTCAAAGTTCAAAACACAATTTTTGTATTAGTTCTTGTTAACTATTACTAAAACTGATTTCCAAATATTTTGAAAAATTTTTCACTATAATTTATTGTTCTGATTTCGATAACTTGTCTTTTCGTTTCATCCCAAAGGAGTTTAAGAAGGAGAATAAGATATATGAGTTTATCAACACAAAATATTCTGAAAATACTGAACCTGAACTTACATGAAATTCCTCTAAAATTTTAAACATCTGCAAATCAAAGATCTCATTTATTAATTTGACATTTTGACACATACTAAATAAGTATGTAATATTAATTATCTTTAATAGTATTGAAATTTTGATTAAAAAATGAGATCCAAGCCGATTTGCAAAAGTTGTGTTCATATCACGTCGGGGTCACCAGTTATAACGACTGGGACCGTTAGAGTTGAAAAATTTTGTATTAGTAATGTTAAATTGTTAGTAGCTCGCGAACCGATTGTCGGTAAAAATCGCGTGAAAAAATGGAAATTCAAATTTTCAAACCGCGTTATCGTATCTTTAACTAGGTCAGAGTGGAGGATGAATTTGTAGGAAAGAGTTAACAAAGATTATTTAAAAATTAAAAATCATGGATAAGTAATTTATTTCTTTCGATTCCGCGACAAATGTATATTGTTATAAATAATGAAACCTATTAGACTAAGCATTAAATACATACATAATATTGTTTATTTTTCGAGTAAATAAATTTCTTTTGTAAAATGTTATTCTGCCTAACTATTTTTAAGAAAATTACCAAAAATTCAAAAAACTCTTCTTTTGCACCCTTAATATACGATGGAGACCAAGATCGAAAACTTGAATTGTTCATAAGAGGCCCGACCTAAAAAATATTATATTAAAATTATAACTACCTCACCTTTTGCAAGACAAAAGTGTTTATTAGTCTCCGTTGACTGGACTATACGCAATAATGGTTGTTGACTTTAACAAAGAGTAGTTGTTACCATGGATATTTAGTTTTTCGGTATGAATGTGAATGAATGGACATGTGAATATTAGAGTCCGAGTTTTAAGTGCCGAAGCACTTGAACTAACTCGTGTTAGTCTGCTTGTGTTTATGTTTGAGTGTTATGTACAGTACAAGTGTTAAATTCGTAAATCCAAAACGCCGTTGTAAATTAACAATATGATTTATTAATGACAAATTACAATATTACTTGAAATAAACAACATAAAGCTAATTCAGTTCGTACAATATTCACGCGCGCAGACAGACGTTCTTGGCGCCAAACAGGGAATTCTCGCGCCAACGATCTTCGTTTTGTTCTAGCCGACTTCGACAGTTTTTGGACAGCGGCTGCCATCTATTGACAACTGGGTGAATTAAGGACCCCGCCAATTTCAAATATAACAATTCGGCCGTCCTGATGACAGTGTCGTCCCGACATGTGCTGGCAGCTGTGAACATATACTACAAAAATATACAAATATTTGACAATAAAATAATACAATCAACAAATTAAACTTTCGGAACTAATTTGAGGCGATCCATTGCTATGACACCTTCATACGGTCTTCCACTTTGCTGCTCTCCTTCAATGTCCTTCAGTAAGAATCTGTCCCCTTCTAATTCTTTGATTACTTCATAAGGACCACGATATTTAACTGTCAATTTCCTGCTGGTACCTGTACTTGGTGCTTCGCATCTAACCAAAACTAAATCTCCTTTCTTGGTTGTTGCGCCTTTCTTTCGTTTCCTATCGAAATTCTCCTTCATTTTACCTCGATTTTCTTCCAATAAATCTTCAACAGGCTTTAGAGACTCATCTTCTGTTTTACTTAATCTCGCATTCAATTCGGCAATCTCTGTAGTTCTCTGTAGGATTCTCTCTCATTCCTTTACCGCGATGTTTAAAAATGATATCTGTTGGTGTTGTTTTAGTTATTTTATGTACGCTATTGTTTATAGCCCATTGTACTTCACATAACTTAAGATTCCAGTCTTGATCTTCTTCGGATTCAGTTGTTGTAGCCAAACATGTTATTATTAGTGCGTTTATTCTCTCTATCTGTCCGTTTGCTCTTGGGCTTCCTGTGCAATTTTTATGTGTTGTATTTCATAGTTTGCACAAACTTTCTTAAATTCTTCTGAGATGAACGCGGCACCTCGATCACTTATTATTCTGGCTGGTCTACCATAATTTGCCATAAATTCCGTGAGAAACAGAACAGTCGAATGTGCTCCAGTATCAGCTATAGCCCTTAACACAATGTATTTACTAAAGCCATCTACTATTCCTATTACAAACTTGTTTTCGTCTTCTGTTTCCACAAAAGGGCCTACATGATCAATGTGGATTGTTTCGAAATGAGTTCGTCCTTTGTCTAAGGGATGAAGATAACCTGGTTGCTGTCCTCTGGGCGTTTTGTAAAATAAACAGTTAATGCATCTATTTATGTACCGTGATACAGATTCATTCATCTTCGGAAAATAATAATGTTCCTTTAACCTCAAAAGAGTTTTCTCTGTACCTAAATGTGCTAGAGATCTATGAGTGTCAGCAATTAGATCAGTTCTAATTTCTTCTGGCACGTATAGTCGAAATTTTCCTTGTTTACATCTGTAAACTCTTCCATTTATCATAGTAAATTTTTCATGTGTATTGCGATCTCCATTTTCGAGTTTAGTTCTTATCTCAAGTATTTCATCATTGCCACGTTGCATTGCAGCTATCCAATCTGTTGTTACTTTGATTCCCATTACTGGAAGTCCTATTAGATCCACCTCATGAGCTTCTTCTACTGCATTACGGCTTAAAGCATCTGCCACCACGTTGCTACTTCCTGTATGGTATTCAATCGTATAATGGAATTCTGACAGTCGAACAAACCATCGACCTATTCGTGCATTTAGATCTCTCTTGTTTGCCAACAATTTCAAGCTATTGTAATCTGTTTTAATAACGAAATGTATCCCAAGTAAATAGATTCGGAATCGTTCCAAAGTACAAAATATCGCCAAAGCTTCTAACTCATATGAATGATAAGCAGCTTCTTCTTTAGTAGTTTTTCGGCTATAGTAAGAGATGGGATGGAGTTTATTATCGCTTTGTTCCTGCAGTAAAACACCACCTATGCCCGTAGAACAGACATCGGTATGTACTTCTGTCCTAGCAGATGGATCGTATTCTGCTAATATTGGTTTTCTTCGTAGCATTTCCTTTATTTTGTTATAAGCTTCGAACTGCCTTGTCGTCCACTCAAATTTAACGTCTTTGCAAAGCAGATCGGTTAACGGTTTTGCTATAATTGAGAATTTTCTGATAAATCTCCTAAAATAACTGGCAAGACCTACGAAACTTCTTAATGATCTGACATCTTTAGGTACTGGAAATTCATCAATGGCTTTTAGCTTCCTCTGGCCAGGCTGTATTCCTGCAATAGATATCTCATATCCTAAATATTCTATTTTTAACATAAAAAATGACATTTTTCAAGTTTTAAAGTTAGACCTGCTTCTTTTAAGGCTTCGAAAATTTTTCTCAAATTTCGCATTCCTTCTTCGAAAGTTTCAGAGGGTATAATAATATCGTCGAGATATGCCATAGCTATATTATATCTCATGTTTTCCAGGACTAGATTTATTAATCGTGAAAATACTGATGGAGCGTTGCAAAGTCCAAAACTCATGCGATTGAACTGGTATTTCCCGTCGGGCGTTACAAAACTTGTTTTGTCTCTTGATTCTGGTTTAATGGGTACCTGGTAATACCCGCTGCTTAAATCTAAAGTTGTAAAGTTCGTTTTATTTCTCATACGATCTAGCTGATCATCAATGAGCGGCATTGGAAAATTGTCTTTTGCGGTAATTCGGTTTAATGCTCGGTAGTCTACGCATAAACGCATTTCTCCGTTTCTTTTCTTGACGAGCAAAATTGGACTTGAAAAGGGTGATGTGCTGTCTTCAATTATATCAGCTTCCTTCAGTTCTTCTATAATTTCTTTTACCTTTTCTCGTTCAGGGTAAGAAAGACGATAATAAACTGGAATTTCCGTGGTTAATTCAATGTTCATCTCCATCTTGTTAGTGCAACCTATTTGCTTCATGCTTGTCGCAATTAGAGATGTATATTCATTTATTAAGTGATACAGAGCTTCTTTTTGTTGTCCTTGAAGATCAGTATGAATATCATCTTCATCGATTTCTTGTTCATTGACCTCACGCTTAACAAATTCTTCTCTGCAGACTTCACCTCGGGTGATAACATTTCCGCTATTAATTTTTAATTCATGTCCCGATATATTTAATACAGGTAATTTGGTATTGCCTTCGTGGTTTGTAGCTATAAGACATCTGGGTATCATATGGCCTTCTTCTCGTATATCACCTTCTATCCATAACTCTTGATTAGGTAATTCTGTTGACACCGCAATATGACCTAAAAAGTTATTTGGAATCGACATTGATTCCATGGCAGTTAGTATACTCCGATTCTTTTGTTGCATTTCTGATACCGGAAGTTCATCTTCTATACATTGGACAACTAAACTGTCTGATTTGCTGGTGATCATGATGTGCTTCTGCTCGGTGTAAGGATGTCCTACAATGAGATGTACATTTTGAGATTCACTGGGCACGACATGAATATTTACTTTAGCTGGAACCCCATCAATGCAAAGGCTTGCTGAAAACAAACCAACTGGAGATACCACTCCTTTGCCATAACCAATAAGTGGTTTAGTATCACATTCATAATAAGAAAAATTTAATTTTTCTGCAATATCAGCTCGCATTGTTACGCAAATACTTCCTAAATCAATATAGCATTGAACAAGTCTATTATTTAAATAAGCTTCCTTGAAATATTTTGAATGAGTGTCATTGTCTGTTATTACGTTTAGCACTGTATTGGTAGAACTAGTCACATTTTCGGTTTTATTAGAGTTCGCGTTTTGCAAATTATTTTGTTTCTGTGGACAGTTTCTTGCGTAATGTCCTCTCTGGTTACATTTAAAACATATTACGTTACGCGGTTTATTGTCTGAAACACTATTAGAGTTTACTTTATTGTCTTTATTTTCGTTGCGGTTATTGTTAGACGATTCGGAACTGTGTTTATGAAACTTATTAGTGTTGTTTTGAATAAATTTAGAACCAGCTTTTAAATTAGGCAGTGATTCGCTTACCTTTGTATATCTACTGAGCGGACCCAAATAATCGCGGAATCTTGGATTATTTAGACCATGCACTATCCACTCTATTATTTCAGCGTTAGACATACCACACTTATTACATCTTGCTAATTTTTGATTTGGTCGTAATTTATAGTTCTGGGCTGCTAATCGTAGATTCAAATGACTTTCTTCAACTCCAAATGTGTCACGCAAAAGTTCACACCATTCGGCCCAATTCCTTGCTTTACTCGGAAGGCTGTCCCTCCAAGATTTTGCTACACCCACTAATTTAAACAACACAAAGTGCTTGATGGTGATGTCATCCCAATTATAAAGTTCTCCATACTCTTCTAGTTTCTCAATCCACTGATTGATGCTAATATTATCCTTGACAGGATCATATTCAGGTAGAACTTGATGTACGTTCTGGAAAATTCTCGGTTCTTCCTCTTCGTCCATTGTTGCGCTTCGTTGTTGGTTCTCTGACATTTCAACTCAAAACTTGCCGATATTTTCACAATCTGCCAAATAGTTCAAATGCTTCACCTTGACGTTCAACACCAATTGACACGCCACACTAGACAGTATTTGACCAAAACTCACAGGATCTGAAATATCTAAGTTTATGGAAATCCGAAATGTCAGTACCCTCCAAAACACGAAAAAATTAAATGCAACAATGTCTCACGAACGATTTCTTTTACAAGAATTAGTTGCTTCACAAACATAACCCCACTTATTTACTCCTCACAACGTGTTACTTCGGTTACTTTTGGTTAATCTCACCACTGCTGTTAAATTCGTAAATCCAAAACGCCGTTGTAAATTAACAATATGATTTATTAATGACAAATTACACTATTACTTGAAATAAACAACATAAAGCTATTTCAGTTCGTACAATATTCACGCGCGCAGACAGACGTTCTTGGCGTCAAACAGGGAATTCTCACGCCAACGATCTTCGTTTTGTTCTAGCCGACTTCGCCGTTCAGTTCAGTTTTTGGACAGCGGCTACCATCTATTGACAACTGGGTGAATTAAGGACCCGGCCAATTTCAAATATAACACAAGTTAC
This sequence comes from Ophonus ardosiacus, assembly GCA_943142095.1. Lineage (NCBI taxonomy): Eukaryota > Metazoa > Arthropoda > Insecta > Coleoptera > Carabidae > Ophonus > Ophonus ardosiacus. Next base: position 39,936,885 of record OW964823.1, read on the forward strand.
AGCACAGGATCAGGCGGATAGGGTTGAGTATACCACGAGCCGTACCAAGTCCGATACCTTCCACAGCCAAGATCGAACTGGATGGAAGGGCGCACGACCCAAAGGCACTTTGTCGGGACACTCTTCGCTGCTGTGTGGCGGTGGACTGGACTTGAGCGTATAAGGGAGTATGATTGTATGAGTGCTGATTGTGTTTTGGATTGGAGTATGACTACTTGAAATTTGTGCATGTATGTGAATCCGTAAGTACTTGTGTGCGTGCGTGTGTGTGTGTTTGTGTATGAAGTGCCTGTATGTGCGTGTGTATGTTTGCGTGTTATGTGCACGTTACAGCACAGGATTATGCTAATAAGGTTGAGTATACATCAAGCCGTACCAAGTCCGGTACCTTCGACAGCCCATCGGACTGGATGGAAGTGCACACGACCCAAAGACCACGTTGTCGGGACATCCTTCGTTACTGTGTTGCCGTGTATTGGACTTGTTACCTCTCGCTAAGAGAGGTATTGGATTCATGCTAAAATTCTCATATAATAATAATAATAATAATAATAATAATAATAATAATAATAATAATAATAATAATAATAACTTTATTACTCAACAGAATCTCCAATTACAGGAGATTTTGCTGAATAAGCACGATTTAAGGTCCCTAGAATCCGATTATAACATTTTTAAAATTATGTCTGTGTGTGTGTGGATGTGTGTATGTGTGTCTGGATGTTGGAGGGACGATTCCTCAAAAACTATAAGACTTAAGACCTATTTAACTATGAATTCCTCAATCTGACATTCCTGGGAAGAGCTGAAAAGGTTTTGGTAATAATTGGACAACCGAAAGTTGGAAGTAGTAGTATCTTTAAAAAAATCTTCTAAATATTATTTTTTGAAAATTTTTGTTAGGTACTACTAATAATGAAGAACATAAAATTCTCCATCTAATACACTTATTTTTTTTTTATTATATCTCGTATACATTTAGAGATAAAGACACTACAATATATAGAATAATCTAATCGCAGAGGCTAAGGCACTAAGGAAACCACTTGACAAATTCAAATGTCTATAACATAGTTTGTAAATGACAGATATCAATGTCAGTGTTAAATATCAATAGTTTTAGTGACATTCTGACAGCTTTTTCTGGGAAGTATATTTAATCTTTCTTATTGTTTTATTAATTAAATATTTGAAATTATATTTGATTGTAACGTGGGCACGACAGTCGTTTATGGACCGAGTTAGCGGCATGTTTTATTGTTGAAGTGGTGGGCCCATGCTCCACCTGACTACATAGAAAACATTTCATATGTTTCTACAAATTGTAAACATATTATAAACTTAAAAACAATGTAATTTTGCATCAACATTTATTTTATTGTTTAACGTCAACTCCTAGTTGTTGAAGATGAGCGGATTTAGCTCGAAACGTCCAAATTATTAAATAAATAAAAATTTAAATAAAATTGGAACCTGAAGGCCTCATAATTATTATTGAAATATTTGAAATTATAGGTAAAATGCATATATCCATCAGAAATACCGCCAATCTGGTTAATGAATTGGAAGAATCTCTGACATTTAGGAACTTATTCCTCATACAATGAAAATAGATATAATTAGAATTATATGTGTGCAGAAGACTTGTTAAATACAATATAAAACAATATTTGGGTAAAGTTCTGTAAATTTTTGTTATAAAACGACGGTTCGATTGCGAAGTGCAATACAATACTTATATAGCCTAGTATGGAAATGGCGAGAAGTCTTGTGCTGGCCAGATTTTGTGTATATGGAAGTATGACTGTATGAGTGCTGATTGTTTTACTAAATAAATGAGTTTAATCAATTTAAACAAACAACAATAGACCAGTGTTATTTAGATATACATATGTATATCTGATTCACCTACATACATAATGGGGGATTACACCATTTTTTTTTATAATTTTATCTGAAAATATTAGGAAAACTAAGACTATTGATGAAAATCCGGTGAAAAAAATCTTATTAATAAGCGAGTTATGGTTTCCCGAATTTTGAAAAGATTGACGTGACGTCACATTTATGTGTTTTTATATCAAACTGTTTTCATCATGGACCAAAATGTTCTTGAAATATATGCTATTTTAAGTTATATTTAAATAAAAATAAATGAATATTATAACACTGTATAAGTCTACATACTTTATAATTACAGGTGTATTTAAATTATTAAATTTAATGCAAGAAATTTATGTTAAAATAAAAACTGTTTGGAAAATATAGTACAGGAATGTTAGCCCCTCCTTTCGAATTTGAATTTCTTAACTTCCACTGATAGTAACCCCCACCTCCTAACACGCTATTTGTAATGCATGTATAAACGGTTTCTCGCTCGCCAATCAAAATATTTTCATATTAGTGTCGAAGCGCTATAACAAAAAACCCTTTATTTCCGAAATATCTCAATTATACCATTTCATTTTTTTTAATTAATATTCGTTATTCAGCATATACATTCGTATTTTTTTACTATTTTCCTTTAATTCGATTGAGCCGTAATCCCCCATTCGTTACTATAAAAGCAATAATTTTAGATCATTATGCCTTTTCACAGGTACTGAACATGATTAAATATAATCGTAACAATTGTTGATCAGAATTATATGATGTAATTAATAAACTACAAGATAAAATAATACTATGATTAATATGTATCGATGCATTTTTTTAATAATAAATCATTTATAATTAAATTAAAACTTAGCATTGTTCAGCGCATTACGTGTATATCACAAAATAAATAGTATCGCGGTGTATAAATTACCCCAATGTTTTCGGACAATGACAATATAGAACCAACAATAAAATATGAATATCTCTGAAATATATAAGATCCCGCAGATCGAAAGGGTTAAAACGTGCTTATTCACTAAAATCTGGATATGCGATTTATAGCACGAATCCAATACCTCTCTTAGCTACAGGTTAAAATGAATTTTTCATATACAATAACGCAACCAAAATGATACCATATTCATAAGATACCGAATAAAAGTTGTTTAAACTTTTTCCGAATTTCTTATGATACGCGAGATACGAGGTATTTTCCGAATTAACAAAAAAAAAAGTTTTAGCCTGTAACTCTCAAACAAATACATGTGTAATAATATTCTATTTACTGAAAAAGAAACAGTCACTTCAGTTACGTGGACGGTGTGCTATTTTATTTGTATCGCTCACGCGAAAGTTGGGGTCATATCAGTATATGAGGTCATTAAAGTGGAGGATTACATTGAATACCCAAGAATGAAACTTGTAATTGCAATAATGTAAAAATTTATTGAACGTAGAACGAAAATGCAATAAATTTTAAACTAATTTTAATAAGGCAAGTTCCAATTATTCCCCAGAACAAAAAATAAAACTTTAAAATCAAACTGCAGACAACGTAAATGTTAAATTAAGATGAAAATTGAATTTATTCGACGGATCTTCGCAAAAATGCCGCGAGAGATAAAATGAATCGGGGCACGATCTTTGAATGCCATTATCGGTCTAATTGAATCCAGTTAATTAAACCTAAAGTTAATTCTATTCTCTTTGTAATGAATTTTGGAATTGATCCATTCCTGGTAATTAAATTTCATATCAAAACAAAGCACAGCCATATTGAAGAAAAGTTGTAGTAGATGTTTTATTGCTTTATATGTCAAAACGGAATATTGAACATATCAATTTATATTCAATGTGTTGCCCACTGACCTGGTTTAAATTTAAATGGAATATTGAAGGCAACTAAATTTCGGTCAAAAATTAAATACGAGTACATACACGAACGTTTTCAATACTCCCAACATAAATTCTAATTATATTTTAATTATAAACATGTAATAAACACCCGTACAATGTAAATACTTGTAAAACTTTAAATATGGTTTATTTTACCTTGGTTAAAGAGAATAAAATCAAATGAAAATATTTGTCAGATAAATTATATAATTTATTATGTTAGTACATACACTGAAAAAATATTGTATTATGATAGAATTTTCACGTAATAAGTTTCCGGCCAAACATTTTTTCATTAATAATTAACTGAAGCTTCAAATATTACCATATAGTTTTAAAATAGCTATTATGTGTTTAATTGGAAATTGATCTGATTGTCGTACTCGCCATCTGTTAAAAACACAATTTTACAAATAATCGCACATAAGGTTTTTTATAATTCCGTTCAGTTACAACATTTCAAGAAAAAAATCACGTATACTAGAAGTAAGCTGTCACTTTTTTGCATTATCTAGGCTATCGATGATTGGTTGATTCGGTCACTTTATATATAATATGTTCTTTAGTATGTAAAATTTTAGTTTCTGACCTTGGAGACGGTTGGTGCGAGCAGCCATCTTTGAGCAAAGGTGTTCGAGTTTTGGCCAATTTCTCAAAACAGTAGCAGTGGCCTGTATCAAAATTTTACAAGAACACAAAATTAAAGCTCGTAATTTGTTGAATAAAAAAGTGTTTTTACATTTTTGCCATGACATGACCATGTTTTAAGGTCCGTAGAATCCAATTTTACCATTTTCACGATCGTGTCTCTGTGTATGTATGTGTGTATGACTTTGTGTGTGTATGTGTGTATGACTTTGTGTGTTTGTGTGTGTGTGTGTGTGTGTGTGTATGTGCGAGTGTGTGTGTGTGTGTATGTGCGAGTGTGTATGTGTGCGGACTCGCTCTAACAGAAATACTATCACTCAGAAAATTTTGATACCTTGTATTTTGATAACCGGAAATGGCACTTTACTTGAAGCTCAAAATAATTTTTCTGCGAAAAATACCTTTAAATGTCATTTTGTCGCAATTTATGTTATAATAAAATTAAGTATTATTGAAATTTCTACAGGCATGCATTAGTACTTTTTTTCATATATTTTTAAGATAAATTTAAAAAATTACCTCTTTTATAAATCCCGAAGCCTATGCTTTAAAACTCATTTTTCAAATGTATGTGACTGACAGATAAATGTTACTGTCAAGTGCATAATAATTTCAAATTTGTAATGGTGACATTTTCAAAAGAAAATAGTAAACAGAATAATAGTTATACGCAAAGGAACTTTATAGTGGCAGCATTAGTAAATATGTAGGTATGTGTTTAAATTAATAAAAATTAAATAGCGCGAGGTCTTAAAAACCTGGCTGCGCTCGTGTTTTAATTCTGTCCCTTTCGTGACTATAGACTAGCTTTACTTTCTTGTATCGTGAGTAAGTACTCAATCATCGTTGTAACCAGAGTTGTTATATAAAAATAATTTTAAATGACAGTTACTAGAAAACAAAATCAAACTTTCTCTGTCGGCGGCAATGAAAGTAACTTGATTTGTTTTCTAGGAACTTTTATTAAAATCATACTTTTAATGGAGGTAGATACAGGAAAGTAAGAATTCTTCGGACTTGCAGTCAATTAATAAAATTTATTCACGCCGAAGTTTCGACTATACAATAGTCTTCTTCATGGCTCTATAATATGATACAAAAGCGAAATAGTAACATATGAACACAAAATAAATATAAATTACAAAAACTATAAAATACAAACTTACAGAATGGTCTAGTCGGAATAAGAAACCACATGTGGATAACGGAACATACAACACGGACAATTAAAAAAATTAATAAATAAATAAATATGAATAAATAAATAGTTAAAAACAAGATATCACAGAGAGAAAATCGTCAAAAAATTAAAAACTTGTCTTGGATGAATACAATACATATGGAAATACAAATAACTATACTAATAGTAACGTATAAAAATTTATGAAAAATCAAAGTTGAGGACTAATGTGGATAATTTTAGATTAATTACTGCAGGACCAATAGATGAGTGGGTGTGAGAACTCTGATGTGGGACGGCGAACTCCTTGAGGGCAGATGATTTGGTGTGCTACCGTGTAAATTTTAATATTCTGTTGATTTTATTTTATATTTTTAGTTTGTTTGTTTTTAATATTAATTAAATTGTTGTATATTAGGCTAAGATGTTCAATATCTGTTTGTGAATTAATGTTGTTTTTATCTTGTTTTATGAATAACATCTCTAACGTTAACCGTTTATGTAGATTTGATTCCAATGCTAAAATTTTAGTGTTATCAAAATCAAATTCATGTTTATTGCTTTTACCGTGTTCTACTAACGCACATTTTATATTTCTATTATTATTATTGGAGTTTCTTTTATGTTCATCAAGGCGTATTTTTAAATATATTTTTGTTTGACCTGTACATATCTTATTACAATTTTTACATGGAATTTTATGTATTAGATTGGAATGTAGTTCTTTCTTTGTTGTGTCTTTTATTACGGTAAATAAATTTTTAACAGTTTTATGTTGTTTAAAGGCTATGTTTAACTCCAGTTTTTGTTTCATCAATTTTTTAAATTTTGGCACTAGTTCTTTTATATACGGTAACGATATATATCTAACGTCATTAATATTGTTTTTATGTTCGACATTAGTATTTGATGTATTCATTATTCTGTTGGTTAGTTTATTGGGAAAGTTATTAATCTGGGGCAAGTTCGTTATTATGTTTTTAATTTCATTATGATATTTATTACTTGTTAATTTTAGGGCACGGTTTTTCATGTTAAGAGCGACCTTGATTTTTTGATGGATGGGATGATACAATTTGAAGTTTAAGAACCGTGTTGAAGCACATGGTTTACGAAACCATGTGTCTATTGTGTTATCTTCATTATGTAATAATAAAATACCTAGGAATGGAATCTGCTTATTTTACTTTTCTTCTATGGTGAATTCTATCTTAGGATGGAAGCTATTAAACTTGTTCAACAAGTATTCTATTTGATCCACTGGTGCTATGGTAATTATGTCATCTACATATTTTTTAATGAAGCTTATTTCAAAAGGTAACTGTTTCAGCAAAGAAGTCAACACATAATCCATTACCAAATTGGTAATAATGGGAAAAAGAGGACTCCCCATACCAGAGATTTGTTTGTAGAAGTTTAAGTAATAAATATCATAATGAAATTAAAAACATAATAACGAACTTGCTCCAGATTAACAACTTTCCCAATAAACTAACCAACAAAATAATGAATACATCAAATACTAATGTCGAACATAAAAACAATATTAATGACGTTAGATATATATCGTTACCGTACATAAAAGAACTAGCGCCAAAATTTAAAAAATTGAAACAAAAACTGGAGTTAAACATAGCCTTTAAACAACATAAAACTGTTAAAAATTTATTTACCGTAATAAAAAAACACAACAAAGAAAGAACTACAATCCAATCTAATATATAAAATTCCATGTAAAAATTGTAATAAAATATATACAAGTCAAACAAAAAGATATTTAAAAATACGCCTTGATGAACATAAAAGAAACTCCAACAATAATAATAGAAATATAAAATGTGCGTTAGTAGAACACGGTAAAAGCAATGAACATGAATTTGATTTTGATAACACTAAAATTTTAGCATTGGAATCAAATCTACATGAACGTTTAACGTTAGAGATGTTATTCATAAAACAAGATAAAAACAACATTAATTCACAAACAGATATTGAACATCTTAGCCTAATACACAACAATTTAATTAATATTAAAAACAAACAAACTAAAAATATAAAATAAAATCAACACAATATTAAAATTTACACGGAAGCACACCAAATCATCTGCCATCAAAGAGTTCGCCGTCCCACATCAGAGTTCTCACACCCACTCATCTATTGGTCCTGCAGTAATTAATCTAAAATTATCCACATTAGTCCTCAACTTTGATTTTTCATAAATTTTTATACGTTACTATTAGTATAGTTATTTGTATTTCCATATGTATTGTATTCATCCAAGGCAAGTTTTTAATTTTTTGACGATTTTCTCTCTGTGATATCTTGTTTTTAACTATTTATTTATTTATTTATTTTTTTTTAATTGTCCGCGTTGTATGTACCGTTATCCACATGTGGTTTCTTTTTCCGACTAGACCATTCTGTAAGTTTGTATTTTATAGTTTTTGTAATTTATATTTATTTTGTGTTCATATGTTGCTATTTCGCTTTTGTATTATATTATAGAGCCCTGAAGAAGACTATTGTATAGTCGAAACGTCGGCGTTAATAAATTTTATTAATTGACTGCAAGTCCGAAGAATTCTTACTTTCCTGTATCTACCTCCATTCTAACACACTCGAATATTGATTTTTCAACTCTCATACTTTTAATGCCAATATAAAAACTAAATAAAACGTTCTCATTACTAATTCTAATGAGTCCATTAATTAATATAAATATCAAACTATATAATAATAATACTCACACACAACAACCAACTTGAACATAATGGAATCATCCTGGTACTTGCAGGTGTACTCTCCATTGTCATGTGGCGTGATTTTGTTGAAGATGAGCATTGAGGAGTTCTGCGTAGATTTGAGGCTAATGTGTTTCTTATAGTTGAGCAACTGGTTGTTCTTCAGCCATGTAAAAGACCCTGTGATCACGTCGTTGAATTCGTCCGTGCTGCAAGAAACGATATAGGTGCCGTTGATGTATTTCACGGCCGTCTTCACGTTTGGTTCCAAGGAAAGTGAAGACCAGCAAGGATCTGAAAAAAATAAATATAAATATAAAAATCAATTTGTATATAACATAAAAAAGAAAAAGCGCTAAATATTATACATTAGAAAAACATGGACTGACTTAATGTGACAATGTGCACAGCATAAGACGCAAGCGTCAACACAAGTAATCATTTTACGTTTCACTGCACAGCGACATAGTATCAGTATTTCCGTTGAAGTGACTAGTGAATAAGCGAATAACCCGTAACCAACTAGCAGTAAACTTGCGAACCCTTTAGATTCAAATTGTTTGAGAGCACGTTGACGTTAATAATTATTTATGTTGCAGTTATTACTTTATTGTAAAATTTTTCTTTAAGTTTTGTTTATTATTTTGTTTTACAGTTATAGAATAATTAACATCTTAAGCCAACAATATTTTTTAGTTTTCATTAATAATTAACTGAAGCTTCAAATATTACCATATAGTTTTAAAATAGCTATTATGTGTTTAATTGGAAATTGATCTGATTGTCGTACTCGCCATCTGTCAAAAACACAATTTTACAAATAATCGCACATAAGGTTTTTTATAATTCCGTTCAGTTACAACATTTCAAGAAAAAAATCACGTATACTAGAAGTATATTTATTTATTATTTTGTTTTACAGTTATAGAATAATTAACATCTTAAGCCAACAATATTTTTTAGTTTGATTATATTACTCGTTTTGGTATATTCTCCTTGTAACCTATTATGTACCAATAGAGCTGTTGTAAGAATTTTTATATTACATACTTCTAAGTAATAAATTTTAAAAAATTATTGTTCTTTAAAGAGCCTCAAATTTGAAAATATCACGAAATATCCATTAGATATTTTACAATGGACGAAGTGCACAATGACGTCACGCACACTAGCGCCGCGGAATAAAATCGAACTCCCCGTACAAACAACATAACCTTTCACATTGTTTGTATACAGTTGCGAGAAGTTTATGTAAAGTTTTTTATTAATTATATTATATTTTAATAAGTTATGACGTTGGATGGAATATCAAGTTTAAGCAGTGGACATTTTCAACCATTTCCTTCGGTGTATATACTTGAATTTTTCAGTAGAGAGTGTATTTACCATTATTTAGTAGAAAAGATACCTCCGACAGAAACGGCAAATTATGAAAAATCTTTAAAACGTGGACAACAATATGTTGATAGCGAACATGTCATTAATTTGACAGATTGTTATGAAAAACAGCTTTACAAGGTCAATGGCAAAGTGCAAGCTTCATTTAAAAACATTTTTTACGATGTTTCCGCAGACTTGCAAATATATTCAGGAACAATTGTCAATGGATCATGCGAATGCCTTTAAGGCATCTGAGTTGAGGAAATGAAGTTATATATGTTACTACATTATTGTTATTATTATTATTATTATTATTTATTTTAAAACATGCTGTAGTTCACGGTTATAAAAGCTTAACGGCAACAAGCAAACCCTATTAATGGCGGAATAGGTCACGATCACGGACACCACAGAAAGTGGTTGAAGCTGAGTACAAAACCGTGATCAATTGCAGTAGAAGAGCTTCTTTTCACCCGAGAGCTGTAGAAGATAAAAAAGACGAAGCTGCAGATGCTGATATTAATAGATTTTTATCTATTTTAGATAAAAATAACTTACATGCTAATTGGCAAGAAATTCTGAGTTATAAATAAAAGGATTTTATTTTAACTGCTGAAGAGTTAGAAGTAGTAAATATCTTAACGGAAACATTTAAGTCAAATTTATATGACTATTACACAAACCGTACGTACATCTCATTTTGATTTTAAATGAAAGCAGAAAAATGCGACTTGTCATTAATAAGGACAGCTGTTTATTTGTACGGATAGTTCAGATTTGTACCGTATGTGCTATAGTCGATTTTTCTGTGCACTTCGTCCATTAAATAATGAAATCTGTGTAATATTTTGAAGAAGACACGTGATCTGAAACAGAATGTGACGTCAGAGTATATTCAGTTTAACACGTGACAAACTGTCGTCTACTTTTATTTACGTAAATAACATAAACTGTTTTCCTATTATCTATGAATGATGTGATGTGTGTACTCCCACGTCACAGGAGTACGAGGTTGTTTTTCAGGACTAGTTCTGGCGCCAATTTTTTTATTGACTTATTCATGAAAATAACAATACATCATTATTATTTTTTATTACTTACAAATCATTTAATTTTCTTTAAAATTGACAAAGTTAACTAATCATAAAAAAGTAAATTATGATGCGAGTATTCATGCACATTTAACTTGAATTCTTGTTCCTTTTTCGAGGTTAGTATTTCCATTACAAAGCGTTGTTGAGAGTGAATAACTTCGCGCATCAGTGATATCCCTATACTCAGAATTCCTTGCTCACGATATATTCGGTCGCTTTCGTCAGGGTTGAGAGATTTTTAACATTACAGGAACACATGAAATTTAAAATTACCAGTACAGAAATGTGTATGGATTTCCCATCAATAAACTTAAAATAAATAGTTTATTTAATTTAAGCTATATTAGTAAAATGTGTTATTTCACGAATAAGCACGTGCTGTAGGTCTTCTATTTCTATATTAAAATAATACAAGTTTTATTAGTTTTATTTTATACAGGTGTTACGTAAGCAAACGTGGAACGCTCAACCGATGGTAGAACTAATCCCATAGATAGTAAATCTGTCCATAATTTTTGTTTTACATGCTTTTTATACAACTGGAGCCCCTTAAAAGTGATCAATTAAGCCATGGTTCAAAAGGTTGTAAAAAAAATCAACGGCTGATACCACTAGCGTGATTCTAACACTGGTTTTAATTAAAACCATGTCAACAACTTAGCACTTACTTTAGTGTTGTTTACAAAATCAGTGTTTCCAACATACTGATTAAGCCATATTTAATAAGTTTGGCTTGGTTTCATTATTTAAATTGTTTGTCCCATAAACAATTCAAGAAACAAATCGTATTAAACAAAAAATAAGTAATGCCGCCAAATTTATTGAATATGTCTGTCAGTACAATTTCGGATTAATCAGTTTACTGGGAACATTGAATTTGTAAACAATCCTGAAGTATGTGGTAAGTCGTTGTTATGGTTTTAAAGTTAAAACCGGTTTTAGAATCATGCTCGTGGTACCAGCCAATGTGTTCCCTGGAAAAAATGTCACACCTGTTACAATTGACATATAAAATCATTGGCATGGCGACAGATAATAGATTTGACTCTTTCGCAATAAAAAGTTTATCTTTAATGTAATTAGCATTTTGATATTCAATAAAGCTATTATAAATTGTACGCCTATGCAAAAAAAAATATTGTCAGTTTTGACAATCAAAATTTTTTCCAGGGAACACATTGATTTTTTTTCGCATTTTCTTTAGTATAAAAAAATAACTGACTGTATTGTTACGTTCAAAATCGTTTAGTAAAGTAGTACTTTACACCATAGCAAGCATTACTGCATAACAACGAATTTTACCAAAATAATTCTAGCAATTAATTTATTTATTATATTAAAAATATAGTTATTTAAATGCGAAAATGTAACAGCACTTGAATTAATATTAACTGAAACAAATAACTGTGGTCAGGGGCTAAAAATGTATTCTGCTGAGCTTCACATGGAGCTTCGGTTTCCTGTATTAATGAAGAAATCGCAGACGACGAAGATTCTGCATCATTAAAAATTCTTTTTGATATCTTAAACCTATTTGAAACACTTTCTTCAGTATATCCCTGTGCAACACTAGCAGAGTGCCATCCTCTATGTCTCTTTAAGGTCTGAATGTCAGCTCCATTATCAGCAATTATTTGTTTATATTTTACAGTGGCGGATGTTCTACGTAGACAATGTCCATTGTAACTGTTAGAATCTGGGAGTTCCAAGTATTCAGCAATTTTTTTTTGGCATGGTTGCGAAGCTATTGATGTTACTAAACATTTACCGACTTTAAAATATGGAAAAAATCCATGACCAATAATTTTTTGGTCTCAAGTAGTAATATTTTCTATAATAATCTATCCCATTACAATATGAAGTGACAGTAAATATGAGTTTTTTTGTTTGTTTTTGTATAATGCCTACAATTCCGCATGTCGACATGCACCGTTAAGGCCACAAATTAAAATTACTTTCATTGGCAATTTAAAACATTTTCCATTGTGAGAATTTTAGATTTTTTGGGTTCATGATTATTTTGGAGCTTCAAAAAGGCAATTAATTTCATAATAATTCTTTATTGTATATCAACTTTACAAATTATTACAATTTGATAATGGGGGTGAGTCAATATTTCGTTATTTTTGTCTACGTTGCATTGATGAATATGAGATGATGAAAGGGACGTACGCAAATACCCATACCTTACCGGGGATTCGAACCCAGAACCGCTGGCACGTGAAGCTGGTACGCTAACATCAAGCCACCTCGGTCGGTAAAAAAGGCAATTAATTTCATGTACTTGGAAATATCGTTGAGCTTTAAGGTACTTTTGATCCTAGAATACATAGACCATAAACTGGAAGCCTTTAAAAATAATTTATAATAATAATAATAACAATAATAATAAAAATACTTTAGTTTTATAAACTACCTTTTCAAAAAAGTAAGCCAGCATTATATTTTCGAGTATACTGCTTTTATCTTTTTATTTGATCTCCAAATTGTTCCTGTCATTACTATTTTATTTTCATTACGACCAACACGACGTGATTTTTTTAAGAAAGAAAGGAGGGCCTTGGGAGGAATGGGGTATGTGAGAAAATAATTAATAAAACTTTGAAGAAGGGATCTGTGACGTCAGTAGGGTAGAATAATAGAAGAAGACAGTTAGATTGAGATAGATATCACTTTCGCCATTCCATAACCTATCACAACATATCTATCTCAGTCTAACTGTCTTCTTCTACCATTCTACCCTACTGACGTCACAGATCCCTTCTCCAAAACATTAAATTGCTAATAATAATATTATTACAAACTAATGTTTAGTTTTTATTATTATAATGAGAAGCTATAGTGGTTAGTTTTCATATATTATGACATATATTGAAATTCGATTATGGCCACATACCCCATTACAGCAATCTTTCGTCCAAAAATGCCATACGTCCGTTAAATGATTTTTATTGTATTCATTCCGAAATTCCTGACTCGGTTCCTTCTTCACCTCGTCCGTAAACATATTATTCGTACCGTAAAAACTAATTTACCAGACTTATATAACGTAAATTACTATTTTATTATACTGTACTCCATACTGAACAACTTTTTTGTTGATTTATAAATTCTTCTTGACAACGGTTTATCAAAATGCTGTTATTTTTCTAGGAACACTTGATCCTTAATTGTAGGAGATTGATGTAAAAAATAACGGCCAACGGCTGTAAAGTTGTAAATTCAGTTATTTGGTGATTATCAAATGAATATCAGAGTTGCTGACGGTTGATGTTATTATATTGTTATTATGTTTAAAAACCAAGTAAACTCTGTATTTATAATAAAAAAATCTCAGACATCTGTAAAATAAAGAAGGATGCAACAATGAAACTCCATAACAAAAAAAAATAACACTCATGAAAAAAAATATAAATAAACAAGTCGGTATCGAACCAAAGTGAGGTTCAGTCGTGTTTACTTTCATTCCTAAAGAAATGAATATCAGAGTTGCTGACGGTTGATGTTATTATATTGTAATTATGTTTAAAAACCAAGTAAACTCTGTATTTATAATAAAAAAATCTCAGACATCTGTAGGATGCAACAATGAAACTCCATAACGAAAAAAACTAACACTCACGAAAAAAAAAAAAAATATAAATAAACAAGTCGGTATCGAACCAAAGTGGGGTTCAGTCGTGTTTACTTTCATTCCTAAAATTTTCATATCTATTCATTTCTGCATTCTTCTTCGATCAATTTACAACATTATGTCTTCAAGTGAAAATTAAACTTAATATAAACTTAAATAAAAATTTACTCCTGCGTTTCATTGAGTTGGGGACAACTTACATTTCAGATCTAAAGTGACTAAGTGTAAGTGAATAGTGTATTTGTGTTGCTCTTCAAATTGCTCGTTAGTTCCAAGAAGAACGGGCCAAATTTAGTCTTCGGGCCGGCCAACCGTGCACGCAGCGCCTGCTGCCCTCATCGTCTCCACTACTCTTCTGCGTTTCTACAAAAGAAAGACACCAGCCTCACAGCGAAGTGAGGCCTGAGTTAAGTCGTTCTTCTGAACCCATGGTCACCGCTTCCCACCGCAGACAGCGTCCACATTGGAACCCTGCGGGCAGGATCATCTGAATCCTGTATTTCGTCCCATCGAGTCCCTGCCTTCCAAATATTATTCCTGTCTCTCCCGTCAAGATCAGTACTTTGATATTCACCTTGATAATCACCAAACTCTAATTTCGTGAGATTTCATTTTATTATTCATTACTTAAATTACAATTAGTCCACTAGCGACTTGGTCCTTCAAGCATTAACAACGGCTATTATTTTTATCTTTTCACTTTTGTTTTTAGTACTGTTTATAACATAGTAACAGTATGATATTACCGTGTCAGTAAGCTGTTAAACGTCGTAGGAGCTAGAGTTGTAGTCAGTGCAGAAGTCTAATGTTGCAATTTTGTACAAATCGATCATAGCTACACCGATTGACTTGAAACTGATCAAGTTACAAATTTACAAAACATTCAATTCTGGGTTTGAATCTGTAAGTTTATTAGTTACGAGTGGACTGTAACGATCGTTATAATAAGAAAGCAAAATTAATAAGACTAGATTATTTTCTAGTAATCTTTTCTTACAATTTTATGAAATATTTCATATTCAATTTGAAATTGGCAAATGCAAATATGTACACATTTTATTAATTTAATTACTTTTATAATTATTAAATAATTGAGTTAAATTTTGTTTTAAATTTCATACTACATTATTTTTAAAGCCCGCTTGGCATGGTCATAATTTTGTTTGTTATGATCGTGTCTCAAAGATATATTATAATTTATAAGGAAATTTGTTATGGAATAAATAGAACATCTTATTTACTTTTGATAACATTTATTAACAAATTTGATAGAATTCATAATCGTGTCCACCATAATTTCAAAACATTTCAAATTCAGAAAACTAAAAAATTCAATTTTAGGTACCTTGAAAAAAAATATTATTCATTTATTTTAAATCATCTTCGTATATTATTCCAAGTAAAATACAAATATATAATTAACGGTGCTTTAACCGAATGTTAGTAAAGAATAGTTCGAACAGTTTATGTTGTTCCTTAATGTTTGCTTCAGAAAATTTAAACGGATTCTAAGTCTCGTATAAAAATATTATGTTATATAAATTAGACAAAAAAGTTTATTTAAATATTCTCTAACTAAAAGTTAAATTCGTTAAGTGAAATCCGTTTTTGTTAATATTACCGGATATACACATAATAATTTTTTTTACGAATTTGACAGACAAGTTACTATTGACAGTAAATATTTACAAGAATTTGGAACGTTTTACGAGTACTCGTTTGCTACGATTATTTGTGTTATAATTGCATTTCTGATCGTTGGGATTTCTGAATCTTACAGATATCGTAACTAGCTTTACGAGTGTACGCAGAATTACAGCATAAGCCGTAATTCTATATTGTTATATACTATACTATTATACATCTTTAATTAACTCTTTATTCTACTAAATAATTAAAAATTATCAAATTTTGACGTTTCAATCTGTGAAATATGTCATACACCGAACATAAAACTAATTCATATGTTTTATGTGTGTTAAACAGGCTGGCTCAGCTCCGGAGCGCCACCAAGTCCATTTTTAACTGGAATAGATTATACGACTGAATGCCGGTCATCAGCCTGTATTATTATTAGTATACTTTAAAATTCGAAAATTAAAAAAAAATAGTTCTGATATCAACCTTTATCAACGGAGGGCATTAAAAAAATGTAAGATATTTGATGAACATGTATTAGAGTCCAAAATAAGTAGAGAAGTGTTAATAAACATGTATCCTAAAATAAACCGCTTTTGAGATAAGATCTTTTATTCTGACTAAAATGTCAATTTGTTTATTTAGTTAAAATTTCTAATATTTGGTAGGTAATATCAAAACAGTTAACTAAATTTTAAACAGTTGTGAAGCTAAGAATGTTCGAAATGTTTTCTTTCTTCTTCAATACATGCAGTGGATATGATACATCTCCGAAAAAAATAATCACTACCTTTTCCAATAAGGCCGAGATTCGATATTTCTAAATTCATATAATCAATCTTGTAAATTTTAACTAATTAATTAAACTGGCATTATAGTGCTGACGTATTAAGGTGGATTTATGCAGCTTAAATTTTATTTTACTTTTTCTTTTCTTTTTCACTTTTACTTTAAGTATGGTACTTTATATCAGTTGTCACAAATGTGAAGTAATAATTATAACCCGTAAAAAATGGACACAAATGTAATAATTTGTGCATCTGTTATTTAACTTGTAGCTTTACATATTTTCTAATTTTTGCAATCTTACCTACACAGAAACAAATAAATAAAGCACACGCTGACGTTTGTTACGTGAAGTAGTGCACATGCGCAGTTGTGAAATTCTTTTACTTTAACAGTTTTAAGTTAAAAGTTGGTCAACTTTAGTTCTTAAAGTAAAATTAAAAGTGTGCACGTAAAGTAGTAACACACGGTTAACTTTTGTAAAGTAAAAGAAAAAGGAAAGGCAAAATAAAAATTAGGCTGCATAAATCCATCTTTACGAATTGACAAACGCAAGGCCTTCTTGTTTTACAAATCTCGTCAATCTCGTAGTGGTGTAAAAACTGATATCTACGTAAAATATAAATACTCGTACTTACCATATCTCAGACCGAATCATTTTTTGAACCATATTTATTAAGATTTTTCGGTTTATTTTAATTTCTACTATAATTTCATCAAATATATTTATTTTATAAAACCCTGCATATTGAACCATATCGAAGTCTAAAAGAAAAATTTTATGCAGAATGAAATTATGATAAAATATTCTGTACTTGTGTATCTGGGTCATCATCTTTAAAGATAAAAAGTATTACACATAAAATTAGAATATAAATTTTGCACTTACAAATTGTTAACGAAAAAGTATCTCTATTAATATTTACAGCATAGTAAAACATGATAATGATTCAAAATACGATGTGTATAGTATAAATAAATATTATTTGTATCAATTTATGAAACATGAGTTTTAAATTAAACACTTTCAACTAATTGTCGATTACTGATAATTATTCTGATGTGTGAACTATGAAAACCGTGACATGGGCATATAATTATTGTAAAATTGTTATGTAATTTGATATTAAAATAAATACTTCAAATGTTCAGAGTACTAAGTATAATTCCAATATTTATACGCTTTTGTTACATTTTCAATAACTTTCATTCCGTGCTTGGATATTAATTATTTAAAAATCATAAATAACATATCTCGAAGAATCAAAAAAGAAAAACACGATTTGTTTCTTTAGGGAAAATTAAATAATAATGTACGAGTACATTGTATCAAATATACATTAATATGAAATTAACAATGTAATACATATTCTCAAATTTAATATATATTTTTATTATGAATATTTGCTTATTGTAAGCCATATTAAAAGCGTTTATGTTTTTCATACGTTCACGCAGGTTTATGATAACACCGAAAAACTAATTCTCATCAATTTTTGTTTTCGAAATGGAGTAACTTTCAATATAAATAATTATTGTCGAATGATTTTTAGGCCTTAATGTTTCAAGCTCATTGTCAAAAATATAACTTGATGTTTTTTTGTCAGTTTTGAAATTTCATATTTTGACAGTTAGTGTGTTGTGAATTTTGCATGATTGTATTCGTTAATACACTGTATCAAACACTGCGATTCTTAAAGACCTATAAACAGTGCTTTTACAGGCTTATAAGAACACTGAAAGAGAAAATAAACACTAAGGTTGTTTAAATAATAACGCAAAACTATTTATTTACATGATGTTTATTTCACAGCTATTTATTTATCTTACTATTTATATATATATATATATATATATATATATATATATATATATATATATATATATATATATATATATATATCACTGACTAGATTGCCATAGAACTTTTGTGGAATGAGTGATTATTTTCTCTTACAGACTGTCTTCCCTCGAGGCTGTCTCCTCTTTAGACAGTCTCCTCTCTCCGAGTGTCTTTTCTCAGACTCGTATCACTGACTTTCGGTTGTAGACTCATTTGTATCAGATTACAAACAAACTGAATTTTTGTATACTCACTGACAGAGTTACTCGTATAGAGATGCTCCAGCTTTATATATTCGGTCGCTCTTCCTTCTAGAATACCGCAGAATATTTCTAGAAACGTCTAAAATAATATCACGACACGCTTACGTCAGCCGCCTGCGGGCACATCGTAATTAAGCTTATCGCGACGATTGTTTGCATATCTGCACTCGTGCGATAATTAGTCTATCGACCATTCGAGACCTGTCCGATTAGTAGCGTTGGTGCGCTCGTACGCTACAATTTATTTTAAGCAGGTCTCCTTGGTTCATTTGAGTGTTTAATTTATTTTTTCACTGCTAAAAAATGTTTTTCATAAAGGTTCATAAAGTATGAATACTTTTTACACAAAAAGCAATAAGAAGTGCGCTTTTTTAAATGAAACGTTTTTATTGTATAGTACATAACTTGCCAGGGGTATGATTTTTAACTTTGAAACCTACTTTATTGATTTATGACGTTTGAAAATTTAAGCAAATATCATTAAGTAACCTTTAAAAAAAATGCGTACCGAAAGAGCCTTCAATGGGGTATTGCACCATAACAAAAAAAAAATAATAAAAAAAAAATTCAATTTAAAGTATGGCTAATATAATAATAGTTAAAACAATGAAAACATTTTTTAAATTATTACTTCACGAGATATTTCACATTTGCTAAAAGGGGAAATTGACTTCATACAATTGTTATCTTTCTCTCGTAGCGTACTCAGAGCAGTGTGTGTGAGAAAAACAAATATAGGGGGAATATGCCGTTACACTAATTTATCGCAAATAAAATACTGTTAAACTAGGAACAATTAAGATTTTTTTAATACTATGAATTGCTTCAAAACTGAATGAAGTTTTATATAAAATAATAAAAAAAAAATTGAGTGGAATACCCCATTGCGTTTCGTAATGAATTCATGCAGGCAAATTATAAAAAATCTGATGTGGCCAAAACATAACCTTCAGTTATTTAATTTTTATTTATATTATGTTCCATTGCATATAACTATTGCTTTATTTAATATTTTCTTTTTATAATGTCACTATAATTAATTTGAAGTGATTAGTTTTTGACAGTGACATTTACTTGTCAGTTACATTTATTTTGTTTATTATATTTATCTTAGGCTTCCGGATATTAAAAAAATTAATTTTCAAATTTATCTGTAAAATATATAGAAAAAAGTATTAATTTATACCTGCAGAAAATTCAATAATCTTTAAGTTTCACAATGACATAAAATGCGAAAAGATAGCATTTAATGGTATTTTTTGAAGAGAAACCATTATGAGCATCAAGTAAAGTGCCATTTCCGCTTATCCTGTTAGACCAAAATCTAATGGGTTCTTTCTATATTAGAATAGGGTCGAAATACAAGGTTTCAGAATTTTCTGAATTATTATATACACATGCACACATACATCATCGTGAAAATGTTAAAATTGGATTCTATGGACCTTGAAACGTGGTCATTTACTAAAATCTCGATATGCGATTTTTAGTACGATCCCTATACCTCCATTACCAAGGGTAGTGGGAGGTTAAACAGGGTTAAAAATTGTAACGGGTAGAAAGTAGGTATAGTCTTATTTCATACAAGGGATTTGACGTACTGGCCTACGGCTTATACAAACTTTCTTATTTGTGAAATAAGACTATACTTTCTACTCATGTTGCATAAATAACTATTAAAATTATTTAGCATTTTTGATGAGATACGAAGATATGGCCAATAATTTACTAGTATTTAATTCTTAATAACTTTTGCTCTCACCTTTTTTTTCTCTAAAATTAATATAAATATCAGATAAAAGTAGAGACCCGGTGTAAAGTATAATAAATTTTAAATATTGCACACTATAAAGTAGATAGCTTATGAACAATAGTTGACAAGTTAAAAACATAATGAAATCGCAACTTAAATGAAACTCTGTATTATGTTTTATTGTTTTATCAAATCAATGATCATTATACAACAGTTTTTGTACGTCTATAAAACATTCCTGTCTTTTATCGTTCGCAATGTGGAACGCCCGTGAAATCCAGAATGCATTGCAATGAAGTTGGGAGAAAGATACAGAAATATTAGAGAATTCCTTGAAAGAGATTTTGCGAGACATTTCCGACATATCGTGTTAACAGTAATAGTTTGCGCCATGTGATGTTACTTCAAAAGCTCTTGGCCTCAGCGATCTTGATGTTCGGCCGAAGCTCAACTTACGTGGTCGAAAGCACTTAGATGCGCTTTATTATGGTTTAATCAAGAACGAAACTAGGGAAGAGAAGGAAGTAAAGAGGAATTTGTTGTGTTCTCTTTGTAATTTCTTTGTTGCATCAACCTTACTAAAAATAGTTACTTTCACATAAAGTAAACGCTGCATTTTGTATTTTAATATTAAAATTTGTTCTTCAATTCAGTTGTACTTTATAGTAAATGATATAAAGGAGGCTATTTTATAAATTTTAAATTTAAAATTAATTATTATAATAATTAGGCTTTTGTGTGATCAGTCATTTTTTGTTGCAATCATTTTTGTTGTATCCAAAAACTATAAAAAAGGATACAAAAATATTTTAAAGCATAAGATCATCCTTGTTCACACAGTTGTTACAAATTATCTTCCAAATACGGTTGGGAAGCAAACATGGCATAATTTTTTTTTTTATAAATAATAAAAATAATAATAATATATCATCACGGCATATTACCCATTTCTGGGTGTGCCAATCTGCTTTATCGCAGATATCGGTAATGATGATGACATATTTGTACCGTGCGGGCGCTTACCAGGCGTAAGGGAAATGAAATATAAGTTATGAGTTAGATGCGGAAAAATATGTGTACGATCTGCAATAAAATGAAATTAGAAGACCTACATATAATTTTTTCTTTGATTGCTCCATCTAAACTCAAATATAATAGTTATTTATGTATCAAGGGACATTTCCGAGTATTTGCTGAGGCCCTCATCGTACAACTGCCTAAATTATCTACGCGTACAGTAATTATCATAAGGCTGGCAACACTGCATTGTATGAAATTGTAGTATAATGGATTACTTTAGTGATGATTTTTGAGCTTATAATGACCATTTTTGTGTACTTTAGTGACGATTTCAAATAAATATATTTAATGTAAATAATTATTATCAACTTTTTTGCAATCTTAACATATCCAAAAATAATAATATAATTTTCATTGCCTACATTTTTTGTATTTAATGAAACTTAGAAGCTTCATTCTAAGTGATTAATCTGTCGCTTGGCTTTTGCTATTACTTCTTTTTCTATTATATTTTTTCATATTTACTGTCATATTTCATAACTATGTATATTATTATTAGAGGCCGAAACGTCGGTATTGTTTGTTTAAATAAACGAATTGCTATCAAAGGGCTGCATCTCCGTTAATTTCACCTCTTCAAATCCTTATTATTAGTGTTTTTTAAAAAAGCATTATGTTTTGGGTATCTTTATGCATATGTTTGTATATGAACGTTTTGGTGTCTGGCTGTTATTGTCATTTTTGCTATTTGCTAATATTTAATTATTACTTGTTACTATATAAGAATGTTGTGTTACCTATCTCTTTTTATTATTATTGCTTATTATATTGTTGCTTAGTTATTATTATATTTTATAATTCTTTTAATTATATTTTTAAATAGAATACAATACTAATGTGTGTCGCACAGAATTTTATAGCTATGTTATGATTGTCAACCCATTTGTATGGAGTTGTGCCCCAATGGCAAATTATTTTAAATAAATAGATAAAATAGAAACAAAAAGTAAATCAACAGAGTGAATGGATAAGAAATTTAAATACATCGTAAACATTAACGTGATAAATAAATATGTCTGATCTAGATTTTCATGTAAGAATTACTCGATTTAAAAAAATTCGAACATTTTATTTTTGTGCCTAGTGCGAGGGCTTGTATCATATACACGGAGTGTCTCGGGAGAAAATCATGAATTCATGCGCACCTTGTTTTGAGTAAAACGAATTTTTAACTAAATTTTTTAGGCAGTATTTACTAAACAAATCATTATTTACTAAATTGAAGTTGAGCAGAGAAATGCTAACTGACATTGTTTACCGCCGCTTAAGCATGAATATTCATGATTTGCTCCAGAAAGGTTATATTTTAAAACGCACTTAATACTCGCGACATACCTACATCTCTTTCTCCAATTCTGTAAACACCTTTAGATAGTACTCGTCAACATGGCATATCTACATTTCGAAATCTTTCTGACATCAATGGTTTTTCGCGAGACCCTTCACATATCTAAAAATATGTTGTGTCTGTTAGAAGCAAGTATGTAGTCACATATCAAAATATGTTGCCATGTAAAAAATATATAGTTGTTGATATTGTGATTGACATGTAGCAAAAAATAAATACAGTTGTCAGTTTTACATAATTAATAAATCTATTTATACTGCGACTCTGTTGCAAATTTGTTAAACCAGGAGAAATATTATTCCAAGAGACAGATTTCTTCAGGTTATGGGCCTAGGATTTTGCCCAACATTTTATTAATATAAAACCTTTTGTAGAGAAGAATATTAGTTATTTTATCGTTTTGTTATTTTTGGAATCAATTATGCCGAATTCATCTAACGTTACAACTGTTCAGGCTTTCTCTTCCTCACTACCTAATATAGAAAAGTTGGAGGGACAAGCAAATTATGCATCATGGAAATTCGCCATGAAGATGAGTTTAATGCTAGATGGTTTGTGGGAAGCAGTAGAAAATTGTGTAAATGATGATGTCGTCATCAATCCAGAAAGTGATAACAGGGCATTAGCAAAAATAAGTTTATGTATAAAGCCAACATGTTATGTACATGTATATCATGCCAAAACAGCTAAAGAAGCTTGGAGTAATCTACAGAAAGCATTTGAAGCAAAATACATGAACAGGAAATTTGATTTGCAAAGACATTTATTTCGTACGAAGCGTGAAGATTTTAATTCGATAGAAGAATACGTCAGTGACATAATGTCAACAGTTCATAAATTAGCAGATATTGACGAAAAATTGAAGATGATTTTATTGCATTCGTAATGTTAAATGGTCTTAGCTCAGAATATGAACCTTTAGTTATGGTTTTAACTTATAATAATAAGAAACTTTCTTCAAATGAAGTCAAATCGAAACTTATTGAAGAAGATTCAAGAAAAAAGTCCCAAAGTCAACACAATGAATGTGAAGCGGTATTGCATTCGAATTCAAGAAATACCTATAAAGGTAATCCCAAGAAAAAGTTTAAATGTTATTCTTGTGGACAAGTTGGACATAAAATGTCAGAATGTTTTAAAAACAAAAATAGAAATAATCCAGTATATCAGAAGACGGGTCAGAAAAAATTCAACAATCATTGTTGAGTTCTTCATCTGCATTCGTCACAATGGGTTCAACAACCGACTGGATAATAGACTCTGGTGCTACATCACATATGTCACTGAAGAAAGAATGGATGAATAATTATAACCAGATAGATAATGACATATCTTTAGCCAATGGGGAGAAACTTTTGTCCAATGGCGTCGGAGATGTGAAGATAAATTTTGGATGAAGTGAACAGGAATTGAAAACTATAAAAAATGTAATGTATGTACCAAATTTATCTGCGAATTTACTCTCTGTGCACAAAATATCTGAAAAAGGTTATATTGTTGTTTTTGATAAATCACAGTGTAGAGTGTATCATAAATCAACATATAAAGCAAGTGTTCAGTTGAATTTCAAGGAATCTTGAAAAATGGTTTATATATTGCTCAAGAAAATAATAATGAGCAAGCGAGAGTTTTAACTGCAACAGTCTGATCATATGCTTTGCCACAGACGGTTAGGACATTTAAACAGAAGAGGAATGAGAAAACTAAAAGAAATAGTTAGTGGAATGAAGTTTGCAGAAGAAAGTAATGAACCATGTGTAAGATGTATTGAAGGTAAACAAGCGATACAAAAATTTCCTACAAAGAATAAATCAAGTAGAGCACAAGGCGTATTAGATCTTGTATACACTGGCGTAGCTGGTTCTATGGAAGAAATATCATGGGGAGGAGCTAAATATTGTTTAATTTTTGTGGATGATTTTAGTAGAAAAACGTTTGCATATATATGAAAAAAAGAAAAAGTGAAGTATTTAATAAATTCAAAGAATTTAAGTCTTTAGTAGAGAAAGAAGTGATAATGGGACCGAATTCGTTAATCAAGAATTTGAGAATTTCTTGAAAATTCATGGAATAGTTCATCAAACAACAATACCGTATACACCCCAGCAGAATGGTGTGGCGGAAAGAACTATTCGAACAATAGTTGAAAAAGCCAGATGCCTATTGTTTGATGCAAATATCAGCAAACGATATTGGGCAGAAGCATTGAACACAGCTATTTATTTGAAGAACAGATCACCTACAGCGGCACTAGAAAATGCAGTTCCCGAAGAAATTTGGACCAATGAGAAAATAGATGTATCACATTTAAGAATATTTGGATGTTAAGCTCAGGTACATAAACCAAAGGAAAAAATCTGTTGTGGCCAGCACAAGACCTTCCGTCAATTCCATGTATTTTGTACAAATCCCATATCAAAAGGTCCTTGGATCAGATTCTATATACTATCATGTAAAATCGAACACGAACACATACTATTTTTTACAAATTCCATACCAAAAGTTCATTTGAAAAGGTTCTATAAATCCAATAAAATTATAACATAAACTACACTAAGTAATGTCTTTCCATCTTCTCTTTGGCCTTTCTCTGCGTGTCACTTGCGAGCAACACTATGACATACCAATTTTAGATCCTATACTTTTTTCCATATTTGGTTTTGCACTTGCAACTGACATCTGTCAATTAAATTTTTTTGAATAATTATGTCAGCTGTTTCCATGATAAATAACAAAGCTGACTAATTTTTGAAAATTAATTTCTTTGTAATGCTTTAACTATACATCTATTGAATATGAAGGAAAATGAATAATCAAACCATATAGAGAAGAGTATTTTCTTTAATAAATATAATAAGAAAATGTCAAAAAATAATATTTAACTGCATTTTTTTAAGAAAAACTGTTAAAAACTTCAAATAAGGGTACTTCCGGTCGACCAATTATAACCAAAATCTAATCAGCTCTTCATATGGTTGTAAAGAAGAGGAATATGAAAGAATCATAATTTTTAGAATTGTAGTTTTGGAGATATCGTCGGAGAAAAATTTGTCACACACACACACACAGACACACACACAGACACACACACAGACACACACACAGACACACACACGGACACACATACACACATACAGACATCATCTTAAAAATAGTACATTCGTATTGTAGGGACCCTAAAACGTGCTTATACATTAAAAACTCACCACCGAATTTTTTGACCAAAAACAATACCTTCCTTTTGACGGAAGGTAAAAAGAAAGAAATTCGACAAAAAATCATGTCATCATATAATGGCAGGATATTGCGAAACATCCAAGGGATAACGATATCAACAATCCTCATAAAATAATCAAAGCGACAGATGTTATTTTTATTGAAAATAAAGCAGAAGATAAAAATATTTCTAGTTCTCAAAATGTAATTGGAAATAAAAGGTCTGACAAAAATCATAATACACAAGAAATAAAAATAATATCGGAAACAAGTGAGAACAATGATTTTGGAGGAGAATCTGAAGAAAATGAAGTACAAGAAGAGAGACATGATTTGAGAAAAAGAAAAAGTAGGAAAGATAATATTTCTACATTTTTAGCCAAAAATTTTGTGGATCCTGTGGATATTAAAGATGCATTATCAAGATCAGACAAAGATTTATGGGAAAATGTAATGAAAGAGGAATTACAAGCATTATCTGACAATAATACTTGGGATCTTGTAACTCGTCCTCAAGGAAAGAATGTAGTTAAATATAAATGGGTATTCAAACTAAAAATAGATGCTAATGGAAAAGTACAACGATATAAAGCTAGATTGGTAGCCAAAGGTTTCTCGCAAAAGTATGGAGAAGATTATTTGGAAACATTTGCTCCAGTTGTAAGAATTTCTACAGTTAGATTATTATTTGGTTTAGCGGTAGAATTGGATTTAGAAATACATCATATAGATATAACAACAGCTTTTCTGAATGGAAATCTGCAGGAAGAAACATATATGGAGCAGCCACCTGGATTCATTACAAAAGGAAATGAAAACAAGGTATATGGTTTAAAACAGTCAGCTCGTTCGTGGAATAACAAAATAAATAATTTTCTCTTAAAAATTGGTTTTAAAAGAAGCAAATATGACTCATGTGTTTATGCAAGATACAAAAAAGACCAATTATTGATTATTGCATTACACGTAGATGATTTCTACATATTTTCTAATAACAGTGAAGCAACTGGAAAGCTAAAGGAAGAAATAGGAAAGAATTTTAAAATGAAGGACCTTGGAGAAATAAAAGAATGCTTAGGTATAAGAATAACAAGAGACAGGAAAGGTGGAAAAATCTCACTAGATGAGAGTCATTATATAGACAAAATTTTAATGAAATTTGGAATGAGTGATTCAAAACCGGTGAATACTCCTTTAACACAAAATTTAAAATTAGAAAAAGGAAGTTCACAAAGTGAAAAATATCCTTATCAAGTATTGATTGGATCCCTAATGTACTTATCTGTTTGCACAAACCAGATATTTCATTTTCCACTAGTTACTTAAGCCAGTTTAATAATTGCCATAATAAGGTACATTGGATGGCAGCGAAAAATGTGTTAAGATATCTGAAAGGAACAACAAAATACTGTTTAACTTTTAGCAAATCGAAGAAACTCATAGAAGGTTTCGCTGATGCAGATTGGGGTAGCAATATAGAAGATCGTCATTCATATACGGGATATATTTTGACATTTGCAGGAGCAGCTTTTAGTTGGCAGTCCAAGAAACAACAAAGTGTTGCGTTAAGTACAACGGAAGCTGAGTATATGGCGTTATGTGAAGCAGCGAAAGAAGCAGTTTTCATAAAAGGATTATTTCAAGAAATTTATCAAGATTGTGAAACCGTGGTAATCCATAATGATAATCAAGGAGCCAATAAATTAGTATATAATCCAATGTTTCATAATCAAACGAAACATATATCCATAAAATATCATTATGTGAGAGAACTAGCAGAGAAGAAAGAAATTTCTATGAAATACGTGCCAACCAGTGAAATGACAGCTGATATACTGACGAAGTCAATGCCCAGACCGAAGCATCTATTCTGCGTGGAAAAATTAGGACTCGAAGAAATGGAATAAAAATATTTTGATATTTGATTAAGTGAGGATGTTAGAATCAAGTATGAATCACATATCAAAATATGTTGTCATGTAAAAAATATATAGTTGTTGATATTGTGATTGACATGTAGCAAAAAATAAATACAGTTGTCAGTTTTACATAATTAATAAATCTATTTATACTGCGACTCTGTTGCAAATTTGTTAAACCAGGAGAAATATTATTCCAGGAGACAGATTTCTTCAGTGTCCAGCACAATACCACTCTCCATTTCCATTTTATATTACTTAAATAGGAATCCAATTTAACCGGTTCGTTCCTGATCAACACCAAAAGAAATATTTCGAATTTTAAATGCACAAAACTAACCCCCTGTGGTGCATTCTCCACGCCAACAATGAGTGCCCGTGAGGTGACGCCTAGAAAACGCTCGCATAGGACAAATATGTTATTATCATTACTGAAATCTGTACATAAAGCAGATTGGCACACCCAGAAATGGGTAATATGCCGTTATTTTATTTTATTTATTACATTTCTTTTACACACAAATAATTCAAATGTTAGCTATTTTTTCGTTCTACATGTACGAGGAATTTTGTCATACTCTGTAATATGCTTATATTCAAGAAATAAATGGCTGATATAAAAGTTTTATTATTTTAAATATACTATTTGATGGCGGATGTAGATATTTTTTATAAAGTCAGATTTACAAAATACGACTATCAACTTTTATTTTTCAAATGGCAACCTATAATTATTTTACTAAAATATAAACCTCAATTTTTTCTCTTTTCAAAGACGTATTAGTTTTTATTAATGTATTTGTAAAAATTCGAGAAAAATAAGAAAATTGAGAAATCATTGAAATAATTTTTATACAAATATTATAGATGGCTATAAACAAAATATAGCAGTGTTATACAAACTTAAAAAACTAAACCAACAAATTCAGTAACAACAACAACTTAAAATAAATTACAACCATGTTCTGTAATACAAAAATTGATGTGTTCGAACATCTGCCAACATGTTCTTGTGTAAGGTTGATATGATAAGGATGAAATTCATGTTTTTTTAAAAAATCCTGGACGCAAAACTTGGACAAATATCAATTAAATTGATAAATTCCTGGTACTGACATGGGGATTTTCTTAAACAGAAGCCAAAACCGAAATTTCCGTTTCTTCATTTATCATTAGATGTATTTCGTTTTGGTTTTTCAACTGAACCAGTTCCTGTTTCTCGAAATCAGGTAAAAATCCTTCTCAGTGTTCTTAAACTCAGTTGCCGACTTCTAGAAGACAGCTCCCGGTAAATAGTTTTTGCTCTTTTTATTATTCCAGTCGATTCAGCAATTATAAGATCTGCTTCAAGTGGAAACTTTTCGCTTGGATCTATTCCATTAAAAATAATTCTATGTAATATGGAAAGTTATGGTAGAATATGATAAAATAAGATTTGTTTTAAGTGGCTACTCGTCATTTTCTACTGAAAAGGTTTACATGAATCTGAACATATTTATATAGTAATCATTCTATGCCGAACATTTCTACTTTCCCGAAGACGTACAATATTCAGTTAGTTACAAGTTACACATATTAAACTGAAAATATTAAAGTCTTTTAAATTTAGATTCACTTTGTTACAGTTCAGTATAATAAAATAAGAAAAATATTCTTTCCATTTCGACAAAAGCAATAGCAATGGAAAATAAAATCCTTTCACATATGTGACTGCAAAGAAGTATTTACATCATTTGGATGTATGTATGTATGTCATTTGTCATTAGGGAAATTGAGTTTTTTTAACAATCCTGAATGGCACATACATTTTTGTAGCAAATGAAAGTGCATATAAAAGAAAAAATCATATTCATTACATTTTTATCTAGTACATTTAACCATGTTTTACATTACACAATATCCTTAGCAAGAATTTGTGTGATATATTGCATTAGTATATTATTCAATAAGCATGTAAGGTATGCTATTACTAATGAGAATGAAGTTTGCATTTCGAGCCGAAAGGAATGTGATGTGAATTGTGAATCATTCGAATGAGAATGAGTAATAGCTATTACATGCTAACAGAATACTATACTTTTCTGCTAAAATGACCAAATTTTGTTTAATTAACCGACTTGGTATCTCTTACACTCGCAGTTTTCAAGAAACCTATTTGATTAGGGACATGCTGTACATGCGTAGGTGTAGGTATGTTGTATGCATATATAAATAATCATGTAACTAGATTTGTAATTATACAATAAAATAAAAACCATATATTCTTGTCTTGCATTTTGTGAAAATTCACTTAGTTATTGTGTAAAAAAAAGAGAAAATAATTAATAGTCATAGTATTGCATAGGTACATCATTCTGTAAATAGAACGCAATTACTGTTGAGGCAGTGTGTATCCTGAGGTCGTGGATTTGATTCCCACCAGGGACTTGGATGTTTGTGTGTGCCTTTTAAATACTTTATAATATATGAAATGTAAAAATTGTAAATGTAGAAGTAAAATAAAGTATTTGGGCTATAACATGATAGTTTGAAAGCCGACAAAATATTATTATTATTATTAGAACGCAATTGCTAATAAAATACTAAGACAACTTAAAATGTCTTTTCCGACGACCGCTACGAAAAGTACATAAATTCACACGCTAAACTACTACTGAAAGTTGGTCATTGCACATCACTACCAAAGCTGTGTGAAATGAAAGCTCGTTAGCCAATCAGATAATTATTTTTTGTGGTCGTCGGAAAAATATCATGTACAACACGTACTGAAAGGGTATTTCACACTCACGTGATTAAACCACTCGCCTTCGGCTCGTGGCTCAAACTTCACGTTGGTGTGAAATATCCAACTTTCAGCGCTAGTTATACAATATACTATTATATAAGCCAAAATGTTGATTAAAACTGTTGCACTGCACTTCGTGGAGATTGCAAAGTAAAATAAAGATACACTTTTATATGTACTGACTTTAATCAAAATTCGGCGCTATACACACAAATATTCCTAAGCAACGGCAACTAACAAAAATGCATGACGAGAATTTTAAATTCAACACTTCCACTCTTGGAATGCATGAAAACTAAAAAGGACATTTTGATTATTATACTTTCATTCCAATTTTTTCACATAAGTTAACAAATTGAACTCTTGGAAGTGGCTTCGTCAATACATCCGCTAGCTGATTATTTGTGTCAATAAATTTTACATTAATATCACCATTCTCGCTTTTCTCCCTGATGAAATTATATCGTACATCCATGTGTATGGTTCTTTTGTGGAACTCCGGATTTTTTACGAGTTTTATGGCACTCTGATTATCCACAAAAAGAGTTATTGCTTCGTTAAATGGATATGCGATTTCATTTAAAAATCGTTTGAGCCAGACAGCCTCTTTAGTTGCTATGGATGCAGCCACATATTCGGCTTCCATCGTGCTCAAAGTAACAAGTTTTTGTCGTTCACATCCCCAGATCACAGTTCCGTTTGACAATTGGAACACATGACCGGAGGTTGATCTTCTGGTAGGGAGGTCACCTGCAAAGTCTGCATTTAAGTAACCTATTGGCTTTCCCACGCTTCCATTGCGAGAATATACTATGCCCAATTCAGGCGTACCTTTTAGGTATCGTAAAATGCGTTTTGCGAATTGCCAATGACTGTTATCATAATTACTCAAATGTCGACTTGCTTGGTTGACTGCGAAGGCGATGCCAGGGCGACTTACTATTGAAATAAAATTTAAACAACCTACAAGCTCTCTGTAAGGAATTTTCGGATCAGATTTATTATTTTCAGGAGCTGAGTTAAGAGATGTATGAGAGTCACATGGGATACATAGGGGTTTAGCATTGTTCATGTTAAAACGATTTACAACACGTTTTATGTAAGATGATTGATGAATTTTTATCTGTCCTAGATCCTTATTGTGATCGATTTGCATTCCAACAAATATATGACAGCTACCAGTAGTTATTTCGAATGATTCGCTCAAATTATTAAGTACAACATCCAATACATTTGCACATTTTGAGAAAATCAAACCGTCATCTACGTACAAAGCTAGGTATACTATACTGTCATTTATTTGTCCTTTGGAAATGCATTTATCGCTCTCACATTCTACAAATTTAAATTTTTTCAAAAACGATTTAAATTTTTTGTTCCAGCAACGCGGGGCTTGCTTTAATCCGTATAGAGATTTTATTAATTTACAAGCGACACTACCTGTTGTAGCACTTTTCACCTCAAGCCCATCAGGGACTTTCATGTGTACTTCCTCTTGTAATTTGCCATACAGGAAGGCAGTCTTCACGCCGAACTGGCGAATGTTGAGGTTTTGATCTGCGGCAATGACGAGCAGAATTCTGATGGAGTCGTAGCGGGCTACTGGTGAGAAAGTCTCGTGGTAATCAAGACCTTCGCGTTGCTTGAATCCTCTAGCGCACAGACGCGCCTTGTAGCGCTTAACGTTTCCTGACGGTGAACGTTTCAGCTTAAAAACCCATTTGGAGTCAATGAGTTTCTTCCCAACTGAGCATCATTTACCTGTAGAGATTGGAAAGGTAATCTGAAATCAACAGTATTGTAATTTGTTGTATTAATTTTGTCGTTTTCATTAAAAACGACATTCCGGCTGACAAAGACTTGACGCTTCGCAGGGTCAAACAACTTGTAATTTGGACACCCTTGTTGATATCCAATGAGGATTGATTTTCTGGCCTTAGGATCAAGTTTTCGACGTTGAGACTTTGGGATATTTGCATACGCCGTACATCCGAAAGTTCTTATGTGGCTAATGTTCGGCTTTTTCTTGAACCAAACTTCGTATGAAGTTGAATTTATCACTTTTGTTGTGGCTGTTCTATTAAGAACATACACGGCGGTATTCACCGCCTCTGCCCGCAGGAAACGTGGAAGATTTTTGGCTTCTAGCATAGCGGTGGCAGACTCCATGACTGTCCTGTTTTCTCTTTCTGAAAGCCCATTTTCCTCGGGCGTGTAAGGTGCAGTCGTCTCCATGTCGATGCCGTATTTGCTGCAAAGGGCTTTCATGGTTGAGTTTATGTACTCTATACCATTATCCACACGAATATATTTCATGTGGTGACCAAACTTATTATTTACAAGTTCTGCAAAGTCTTTGAACTTTTCTGAAACATCAGACTTATGTTTTAAAAAATATACATGCCTGAAACCAGATGCTTCATCTTTGAAGATAACCTAGAATTTAGATCCGCTAAGCGAAAGAGTTTGCATCGGACCTCCAACGTCGCTGTGAAACTTCTCACCCGGCTCCACCCTTGCTTTTTCTTCTTTTCTAGAAAAAGGCAAGCGATGAGATTTACCCATCTGGCACGGCTCGCAGAAGAAATCGTTGGTAGTTTTAAATTTTGCACCTGTCACCAAACCTTTGTTGAACGTTTCTAGTAGCGATTTGTTGTTGAGATGATGAAGTCGATTATGCCATATTTGCAAAGAACTAATCGCAGACTGGGCTTCCATCTTCATGGTAGGTATTAGGTAAAGTCTATAAAGTTGATTACCTTGTTCTCTTCCCTGCACTAAAAACTCACCATGGTTAAAAATCTTGATTGATTCTTTAGAGAAAATTACTTCAAAATTTTTCTCTGTGCATACGCCAATTGACAGGAGATTCTTTTTGAAACTTGGCACATATAGTACGTTCTCAAGATTTACCTCCAACCATTTTCCATTGACATAGCTTCTAACAGGTACAACACCTTTTCCTTTTGCTTCCCTCTCACCGTCGTCACCAAGCACGA
This sequence comes from Ophonus ardosiacus, assembly GCA_943142095.1. Taxonomy (NCBI): domain Eukaryota; kingdom Metazoa; phylum Arthropoda; class Insecta; order Coleoptera; family Carabidae; genus Ophonus; species Ophonus ardosiacus. The sequence continues at coordinate 39,970,972 of OW964823.1, forward strand.
CTGTTAAGAAAGACGAAAACCACTCACATCGTCTGTTCGTTTATTCATGATCTCTTGGTCGATAACACATGAGAATAGGCTTGTCTCATTTTCAGGCGGTTTTGAAGTGATGAGAGCAGTGACATTTTTCTTATCGTCCTCTTTTCTATCTCTTTTTAATTTCCGGCACTTCTTCTTCACGTGATCTCGCTTGTGACAGTAGGCGCACTCTGGCGGTTTCTTTTTAGTTCCCCCAGGCTTCTGCTCGTCTTCCGATTTGCTGCTCCGAAGGTCGGCGATGGACACATTGGACAGTGCCAACGTCATGTCATCTATGTTTGACATGCGCGATTCCTCCTTTATGAGACGTTCCCGGAGAGTTTGTAGCTTTTGGTCGTTTCTTGGTACGCTATCCCATGCAGTGATAAGCAAACTGAATTTTGATGGCAGACCCCCAAGAATTTTCGCCATGATGGCAGTATCTGAGACATTTTCACCCAAATCTATAAGTTGACGGGCGGCATTTTCAACTTTTGCCATAAAGTGCGATATGGATTCATTCGACCTTATTTTTAACTCATGAAATCTTTGCATCAGTATTAATATGTTTGATGCAGATTTTTGTTCGTGAATTTCCAAGAGTTTATTCCACATTTTCTCAGCTGTTTTACACGTTAAAAGATACTGGAGCTGCGAGTACTCCATGGCGGTCGAAATTGTGCACATAGCGATTGCATTGTTCTTTTCCCATGTCGGGTGCTGTGCATTACCGGCGTCCGGTTCAGCTACTGTACCGTCAACGTAACCTTTTACATCTTGTGCGATCAAAACAGTATTTATTTGGAATTTCCAGACTTGAAAGTTAGTGCCGTCGAATTCGACGATTTGTTTCGCAAACGACAAGTCAGCGATGTTCGGATACACTAAACTGTCAGATAATACTTACCACGAATTTTGATTTTTAGGAAACTAATTTATTTCACTTGCAACCAGGAACGTACTGGGCCAATAACCTGTTGCCCTGCACTTCGTGGAGATTGCAAAGTAAAATAAAGATACACTTTTATATGTACTGACTTTAATCAAAATTCGGCGCTAGACACAAATATCAAAAACAATACAATACAATTATTTTTATATATGTCATACATAAATTACATTCCTAAGCAACGGCAACTAACAAAAATGCATGACGAGAATTTTAAATTCAACAAAAACTGTTCAAGTTGTCTATGTTTTAAAAGTTGTCCTAGTATAGCGCTTGTAAATTCTACAATTCTATAGCGATGTTATAATCAATAAGAAATACAGTTTTGCCAATTCTTCAAAATTTAAAATCGTTGAAAAAAGGGCAGGTCTGAAAATGAAAATTTTGATGAATAATAAGTCACCATTCCAGCACCCTGAAGAACGCTATTTCTTATAGTAGGTAGCAATGTGATTATTAAATTTTAATATTTAGAATTTAGTATTAATTTTTCCTCGAAAAAAGTGTTATTGTTTACCTTTCATAAGATGTATTTTCGTTTTTTATTATTATTATTATTAATATTATTATTGTTGTTATTATTATTATTGTTATTATTATTATCATTATTTATTATTATTATTATTATTATTATTATATTCGAAATAAATGACATATTTTACTGGACTTGGTTTATTTTAAACAAACTTTTATGGAAGTCAGTGCAAAAGAAAGACATATTTGAGATAAGTAGTACAATTTGCAATAAATAAACATAAAAGTCAGTGCAAAAGAAAGACATATTTAACATAAGTAGTATATTTATTAAATGAGTTTTTTAAAAGTAATTGTTTTTATGATTTGACAACGTTCTACAGTGAAGGCATAATTTTACTATGTAAGTTTTTAGATGAAAAATCATAGAGTAATGTTTTTTAAATGTTTTGTTTATTTATGTATATGAAACACTTTCTTTTTACAATGTACACAAAATTCATGTAACTGTAATGTACCTAGATTTTTTGTATTTTATTGACTTACCATGTATTTTCGTTATATGTATACTTTATGGTTAAAATATATTTATTATTATAATGTACAGAAATAAACATAATTTATGTGCAACACAAAGACAACTTAATGCTTAAAATAAAAGAAATTGAAATGTCAAAGAAAAAAATTTGTGCAACACAAGAATAACTTAGAGTTTTTTTGGAAAGTTTACAAGATTGTATAAAATTCAAATGCATTGTCTTTAAGCCAGTTTAAAAGTTTAACAAATTGTGGAAAATATTTTGTTTATCTTTATTATTAATAAAAATAAATTGATTTTATACTATAAAACGCAATCACCTTGAAACTAACTTTTTAAGTTGTCTCAGTATTGTTCTAGCACGGCGATATTTCGTAACAGAGATTTCCTTGAAGTTTAAAACACAAAATATTTATTTTAGCAAAACAAGCTATCACTGTAACAGACTATAAATTTGAGGGCGACGAATCTCTTCACAAGAAAAGAAATATGTGATACTGCGAAACCAAGCATAGAGTCCAATGCGAACCAGCCATAAATCAAATAAGCATTCTGCTCGTTCGCTTTAAAGCACTTTCCTGACGACAGCCAGAGAACGACTCTACTGAAATCCTTTTCGCTCGATGTTTCGTACAGTGAGAATATACCAGAAAAAGATAGTGTGTGAACGAATTTAATTCATTGTTGAAATATTAATTCCGTTGTTAACTTCTCATGTCATAATAGTTCACCGACGAAGAAGATTATATCATGTCTCAAACTAAGAGAATGTTCTTTGTTAATCCATCATCAAAAGTTTTAAAAATCAGATGGAGTAACCATATTTTCTGGAATTATATAATAACATTGCTTCTAGTAAAGTTCCACTTCCGATTGATCAATTACAACTTCAAAAACTAGTCAACTATTTTTCACTTACACAGAAAATCTAAAGTACTGTCAATATTTCGCCTCGACTCATGCTTCAGTAATCCATCGGCTTGAGTACCAGATTTCGTTTCATAGTCTTATTTGCTACTTCCCACTTTTACTTGAGTCGAGCTCCAAGCAACCTTGAGTAATGCTCGAGGGGCTGTAAGTTTTTTTTTTTTAATTTTTAGATAGAATTGATCATTAGATATATAAAAAAAACTGTTTAATTGTCACTTCCATCACATAAGACATTTAAGTTAAATAATGGATCGGGCAGGTAATCTAAAATGTTTGGAATTTATAGACGTAGTAGAAAAAGCTTTAAATTATAACGATGAAGAGGGTCGTTCCAAGAAAAGATATCCGTATCATGTATCTGTAACCTGTGACAAATATACGATTTGACAGAAAATATAAAAAATTACAAATATAACAACATAATTATTACAAATTCTCTACATTTCTACCTTGAAAATCGAGAATTCACAAAGCTTGAGATCGAAAACGACCAGAATAGTGCTTGGCGAAGTAATATTCGAGTATGAAATTGAGCATCGACTATGGATATGGGCGTAAAATATATAGGTACTCATATCGTATAAACCTACTATCGAAAGTGACTAAAAAAATAAGTATTTGTGTACTTGTCCTATATAGACGGAAGCAGGATGTAAAAATGAAAAGACAAGTTGAAAAACACATTATTAGAATGAAATGGGTTAAATTGTAGATGTCGTCTGCAGAATTTAAACCCATTATTTTTTGTTCAATAAATATACGAGATAACTATGACCTACCATTGACCATCTGGTAACGTGAGAATAAATAATAATTTTGTTACAACTAATTTATTATTTAAATACAAAATGCTTATAGTTTAATTTTAAAGAAGTCCGATCAAGGTTATCTGCGAATTTTATGAATTAAGATTTTAGCTCCACCCGTAACGTCAAATTCAGAAGTGTCGTTTACTTAGCTTTTATGAGGGTACATACGTTAATACTCTTATTTTGTTATTATAAAAATACATGTTAAAGTAAAAACAATCAAAATTCAAAAATGAGAACTGATAATAACTTTATTATCAAATGTGAAACTAAATTAGTGAAAATTAAGATAGTGACATGATTCCAGTATCAGTGACACTGATATCAAATAACGCTATACCCGCGGCTATGGAACAAGGTAATATATCTGTATTAATAAATGAACTTACGATATCAACAACGAGCATCGTTTCAAAATGGAATATCCCAGCTTAGTCGACGCAACATATTTTTTTTGGAAGACACACTTGTTATTGTAAATGGGAGAGTAAACGAATGTTAATTAGTTCATTATACAGACGACCTTGATCGAACTTCTTTAAATAATTGTACCGTATGTTTATTATTATATTATCTATGAAAAAAAATTGCCAAAGGCTAAATACAACTCCGGATGGTACACTAATGACATATCCATTTGTTTATATGGCAACACTTTAGAACAACAAAAACGAATAATAGAATTCGATTTAATTTGCTGCTCTAGATAACATGTTAATATTACATTTCATAAATTATAAGCTAAGAACTTATTCTTTGACTGTGAAATTGACGATTTCATGATTTGCACAATATACAGCAACGAACATGATTTGTTTAACTAGTGTTCGTCAACAACTTCAAGACATAGTGTGCTACTGCAAAACACTATGATCTAATTCCTAAAATCCTAAATAATGGCGTTATTTAGGGCATATAAATTTAAAATTAAGATAGTAGGGAGATAAAAGTGCAACATCGAATAATTTGTTTCTTATAGTTTTATCAGCAGAGATTTATGCGTAAAGTATAAAAATCTCATAATTTTCATGTCAACAGTAGTGTAAATGTGCTTTATGGATAATAGTAAAGGATGAAAAAATAACAGAAAATTTATATATATATATATATATATATATATATATATATAACATACTCTGAGTAAATCTAGATTATAAAATATAAGATAAGATAACTACCAAAAATAAGTCAGATACCACGAAACCTGCACTATAACGTTTTTGCTAGGTTTTGAAACATAACTACTAAAATCAAGAGTCAAGACATTAGGTACGTTCAGTGTCAGAAATCTTCCTACTTTTTTCAGTAGAACCTCAATGGTCGTCAAAAATCTGAATATTCCTACGAATCATTCCAACTTCAGAGTGGTGGTTGGAAGATCTATAGGATAAAGATAAATTCAAAATAGGGCTGCTGCAAGAATTTTTATGATTTCTAAATACTAAATTTAAGAAGATATTGTTCTTTAAAGAGCCTCAAATAGGCCCATAAACCAATTTTTTAAAAATATTTTTAAATGAGAGTTCGTTTAATTTTGAAGCAATTCGTGGTATCAAAAAGTCATAATTGTTTTTTGTATAGATGCATTTGATTTTTAAAGAAAGAGTATATTTTTTAAAATGTGCGTGCCTGAAATAGGACTCCCGCCAACTTCGTGAACAATACTTGTACGTTATGAACATGTTTAAGGCAAGGTATGTACAGGGCGATCTACGTATATTTATGAATTTATGTACCTATCCAGTAGAAAATAGTAATTATTTAGGTTAAGAATATCAGGAAAGTGATCTTTTACAGGACTAGCTGGCATATTCCACTCATTCTAGAAGAGCCGTAGGCCACGGGTGTGAACTGGAAGCCAGCGAGACCAGTGATGACAATTTCTTGACGCAAGTAATGCGTTGTTACCGAAATCGTTTAAATTATTTAAAAATTATTCATAAGTTAGTAACCATGTTAGTAATGTTTGATATGTGAAAATTGTGTTTCGTGCCAAATATGTTAAAAACAAGTGTCATTTGCAACTACCAGGTTTTGGTTATAAATTTAAATTTGATTTACCAGTGAGTAACAGCAGAATACGCGCCACGTAATTGTTTACCTGGCTTGAAACGTAAAATACTTTTTATTGGGTAAAACGGTTTTTACTGCTGAAAGGAGATAATGACTGGCGAGTCTGTCACTTTCATGAAGCGACTACGTATGACAGTAATAAAACACAATTTTCACATGTCAACAATGTTACTAACGTAGTAACTAACTTGTAAAATTTTAACAAGTTAGTAACCAATTTTACATGTTATACTTGCCGTCAAATAATTATGGACTGGAGATTTCTACACTGATGCCAAATTTTTTAAGTGTCTACCTGTACAAATATCTGTAATCTATCAATGTCATTTTATATTCTGATATTTTCGTCAGTACTTGCGTGCGTTTTTTATTCCCAGTCCTGTAAATTGTATTATATTTAGACTTTTGAAAAGAAAATGAGTGAAACTCATGAATTAAATAGTCCTGGTTCTTATAAAAAAAAGTTTAGTAAATTTTCCACAGAGACAATTTTTATATTTTATATTACGTATTACTGTCTTACCTTACTTATTTGTTATAATATTTTCTTCATTTACAATGTATTAAAATTTTTAATCAGTTTTAAATGAATTATATGCATTTGCGTTCATTCCTGGTCATGTCAAGTTACAAGCGGCAACATCACTGGGCAAGGGACAGAGTGCGGAAAGGGATAAAAGATGAACATCAGTCCATAATTATTTGACGGCGAGTATAGTAACTAGTAAAGATCAATTTTCAAAAATAGTAGGCAGTATCAATAAATGAAATTTACAAATGAGTAACAAATATTATACTATACAAAATTGCCATGATAATTTTTTTATCAGTTTCGGGAAAAGAAATTAAATAAAAAAATCTGATGTGGACAACAAAATACCTCCTGCTATTTAATTTTCATTAATTTAAATACATACCTCTATATTTACTAATCCTGTAAACTATATTACATTTGCAAATATCTATTGCTTTACATGATTCATTTCGTTAATGCGTAGTGATTAACTAATATTTGTTACTTGGTGGAAAATATATTATTTTTACAAACCTTAACTTCAATATAATCAATACAATCTCCTTGACAGGGTTTCATTATTAATTTTAATGTATTTGCTTACGGACAGTGACATTTGTTTAAATATGTCAACATTGTTATTAAAATATTATGTTTTTGTTTGACGCATAGGCAAAATGATGTACAAAAATAAATTATTTTATAATTTTATTTTTAAGGTCATTTATTAAATGCTATTATCATGTGATATATCCGGTTAAACGATATACACTAAAAACTAATAAACTCTTCCCATATTAGTATAGAATGGATACACAAAATTTCAAAATTTTTTGATTGATAGTATTTGAGTAATCGTGTCCACATGATCCACACGGACACTCGGACACACAGACATACAGACACACACACATACATACCTACAGAAATAATTGTAAAAATGTTAAAATCGGATTCTGGGGACATCAAAACTTGCTTATTCGCTAAAATCTCTATATACGATTTTAGCACGATCCCTATACCTCTCTTACCTATGGTAGCGGGAGGAAAAAGTGTTTCACTTCACACACATTTTTAAAAATGTAGATTTCGTAAGAATACTAGCTATATTTTAATTACAAGTACCTAAATAGTTTTCAATACGAAGTTTCCCTTTTAATGGCGGACGAAACATAAGGGGCTGAAAGTTTTCAGTAGTAGAGACATGTAGCTGTAACACAGATATATGATTTGTCTTCGCGGCACGAACCATAGACCCACGTATACAACATACACAGCATCTGGACATAAGAAACGCTTTTAATAAAGATATAGCGAAGTGGTTAGTCTTAGCATTGATTTTTTTGCTCCAAACCTATTTCCTCAAGATTTAAGGCCGCACTTTGTTTTGCTTAAAACTAGCTCACTTGGTGAAATGGAATTTCTTCACCACCAACCACCACTATTATTAAAATTTTTCGTGTTGTCGTCAGTTTAGGTGTCTAGGAAAATAAAAGAAAACATATGAGAAACTGTATGAATTTATAAGACAATATAGAGTAAGTTAAGTATCAGAATTTTAGGAAAAGGGCAAAGGCCACCAAAGTATTTCAGGGGCCTAGGCCTTTTTTTATATGATCATGTTTAATTCTTTTATATAATAGATTAACGACAAATTCAATAGATATAAGAAACATTTTTCAGTGATCAACGAAAGTAATAAGATTGAACAATATTCTTGGTTAGAAATAATCTTCTTTTGGTGCTTGATATGATGTTCTCAGAAATTTAAAAGTACCTGTTTCATTTTTAACAATTACCGGATTACTGGCGTCAATAGGGATGTATTCCGGCCAGACCGGGCCGGGCTTTTAAAAAAATCGACAGCCAGACTCGAACATCGACTCGACAATAAATAATCAGACCCGGCTGTATTTGCTGCACAACCGCAAAACCTCGCGTATAACTTAATGGTTCCTTTCTGAATAGACACCTTATTTTTCTTAGAGTTAGCGCTATTGCTAATGTTAGTTTATTATTGATTCAGTTCTTAATGAGAGCTGTATAAACCCGGCATTATTTTAAAAAAATGTACGATCGTTTACATAAAAGTTTTTTATTTAGCTTTTGACTACAGCAATATCAAGGTTATTAGTATCCGTTATAGTTGGTTAATATGTACAGTGATATTATATTTAATTTCATATTATACACAAAGTTCTGACATGTTAAAGAAAATGAGTTTTGCGTCAGTTAGGAAATTGATAGTATTTTTTTAGGTATTTTATATTATATCTCAATGTCTCGCTTAGTGACCCTGGGATTAGATTTTCTGTCCTTTGGTTGACATATATGGAGCAATGGATGATGATATGTTCCACTGTAAACCGGGTATTGCATCGTTCAAAAGAGAGTGGCTCTGTCTTTTCGAGGATATGTTGGTGGGTAAGGAGTGTGTGTCCTAGTTCCGTAATTTTTGTTTGATCTCTTCAGTTTTGTAAATTTGTCCATTTTGAGGTATCGATTTTAATTGTTCTCAGTTTATTGTTTGTTGTGTTTGTCCATTTTTAATTCCCTGCCCCTTTTATTCGTTTTTTGATTAGTATTATAACGTCTTGAGTTAGTGTGGGTGTTTGTACTAATTCCTAGCATTCTTAGCTGCTTTATCTACCTCTTCGTTATCATGTATCACGTAAGGGTTTATTTTATCTTAATTTCTGTTTCTACTCAAAAATAAGGCAAAAAATCATTACGTGTCAATGACTTCAATTTTAACTTGAAATGGTTGTAAAGTCATGGAGTAAAGTAAATATTTTCTTTTTTTTACAAGGATATTATAATTTTGATCCTGTGACTAACTATGCACGCGATTTAACTTTTTTTTTTTCGGGTCGCCGACCAGTTTGATTTTTCGAGCAGATCCAAGATGGTAAATACGACTCGACCCAATTTTGCAAAATGTTCGGTCCGAAAATGAAAATCTAAAGCCCGACTCGATGTTCACCTCGAAATCAATATCGCATTTTGGTATTTAGTATTTAGGTGTATTTTACATTAATACATCTCCGAATGGCGCAGTATTGAGATCCACTGGTTTGTATGAGAACACTTCAGAACAAGGACAATGAATTATATATTGATTTAAGATTTAGGATTATAAAAGTGCAATATCGGACAAAGCCCAAATCTATTTATGATGAAGGCAACCAATATTATTCTACTTTTAACGAGTAATATGAACCTGGATACTTTTATTTTGCTCGTCTAATAAAAATATGTTCGTAAATTTTATGTTTGATGGAGGCCTGAGGCACTTTTTACACAAAGAGCCTTTCGTACGAGGGTCTCGGGAGTAAGTATCCCTTTGCTTATCATTAAATCCGCCATTGTTAAACATGCACCCATGTAACAAACATATATAATTTTTGGAAATAGGAACCCACAGAATAGCATGCGACATCAGCGGAATTATAGGGAAATAAATTAATGGTATTTTGCATAAAAATAAAATAAATAACAATTTCATTCTCAAAATATAAACAAAAAAATATTCTCAGTATACTATAGAATAAGTCGGGTCTGTCAGACTGGTTGCCACCTCCGAAGGATTATACCGATTCAACTCACCCTAGCGAGCAAAAAGTTTGTTTATGTGTTCAAAATTACATATGTTTAAAAATGCGAAGCGTTTATTTGTAGAGCAACCTCTTGAGTGTTATTTTATAAATATTAATACCTATCTATATTTTGGCTTAATTTAATTTAAAAAATAATGTTAATTATTAAAAAAAATATATTATTGTATATATTGAATAGGCCACAAAGGACGGTCATTTTCGTGTTTGTAAATATGACGGACGTATGTTTTAGGTACAATAGCAAAATGTATGTGTGTCAGCAGGGTGTCACAATATACATACTGTGATAAATGGTGTATTTTAATTCGAGATAAGATCTTAATTAATAAATCAGCATATCTTTTGTTCATTTGAATATAGCAACTCTGACGTAGATTCCAATTAATTCAAACAATAAAACATTCCAGCAGATTTCATTTTATAAATTGTTAATTATTAACAACATTTAATTAATTATCATATTGAAGTTTTAATTAATTTTATATCAATTTCCTATTAAACTTGCGTGTAGAAGTGGATACATACGAATGGGATAAATCAATAACAAAATATAGGCAACATCAATTCGAGTTTTAGAAAGCAGAAATACGAGTATTTCTGAATATTTAAATTACCAGGGACAGTTTTCATCGACAATTAAAAAACTTATCTACTATGCGATTGTGATTTAGAATGTTATCTACCTAACCATGAAACAAAAGAAGAAAGATTTTAATTTTTTGCTGCAAATTACTTTAGTTATCATAATAGGTTTAAATAGTAAAAATTTAGCAGTTCTTGTAGAGGTTTAATTACAAGAAAATGAGTGAATTATAATTATAAAGTTATTGAAAAAAATGGTAATGGAGAAAAAATTATCCATTAAATCATAATCTGGTACATGAGGTAGTACGCCTTTATATTTTTCAGAGAAACAATTATGATTTAAAGTGCGGATGGCTTGGGGAATTACGAAGAACGAAGAAAAGCATTAAAAAGATTGAAGATTTAATTTTAATAGAACGAAGAATGAAAGTTTTGTGACTTCAAATGAAATAGGATTATAAAATGCAACTTAATTACAAATTTTCCTATTACTTTACATGCAAGTGTTTTTTTCATGACTAAGCAAAAATATCGGAAGATTTTCATGTTTTGTTTTGATTTTCGAAACAGAATTTGCTAGATGGAAGGACGGTGCAATAACAATTTTGTTTTTGGATTAGTTTGTCGATCGAAAACATGATTAAACTCTCTGGTATTGTATGCATAGTTTGCATTACTTCGCACAGATGACCTCATACGGGTATATTAGTTTTAACTCTATAAAGAGATAAATTTTAAATTAACTTTGTTGTTTAACATGGTCGCTAAATACCATCCAGATAATAGAGATCAGTGCAAGTATACCACTGACAAATTTGCAACTACTGGTTGGGTGCTCCAGCGCGTGCTGTTTGCGTTCGACTGTCAAAAACTAGTTGCAGAACTTTTTTGCTGAGTAAAAATCAGAGCTCGCGTAATTATTAAAAAATCTATGTTAGTTTTCTTATTTTCCATCAGACAAAGGAAGCCGAGATTTATGCTTATTAAAATTAGATTACTAGGTAACCCTAAAACATTTTCATGACTAGTTAGCTTGTAGACAACAAACACTTGCTTTGGTACCATCACCGACTCATTCAGTGTTTTAACACTACATGTTACAAACTTGTCAGTAACTAGTTGATGTACATGCATGCGCATTAAACAATCAGATTACATGTTACAAACTTGTCCATAATTACAGGCTGGAACAAAGCTACTATTATAGATTTCTACCTCATTATAATATATCGTAAACGTAAACAACCACCAACCGAGCACAAAACTTGTGCAAAAATAATATTCTGCTATCTGGCCTGAATGTAAAACGGATATCTCGAATCTAGTACACCGGCCAATTCATTATAAAATTCAGTATTCTTTCGTAACTATTTCCATCATAATATTCCTTTGTTTGCAATATAGACACGTTTCTCGTACTAATAAATATTCATTATTTAATTTATATCTTTTTCATATGTCAAATTGACGTTTGACGTTAATAAATAATTTATGAAAACCAAAAAAAAAGAATACAAATTCTATGGCCATTGCTACTAATATGCTGAAATTTCTTTTTAAAATTGTGAAGAAACCAAAAACATAATAAAACATGTAAAAACAGTTATATTACGTATCTTTTAATTCTGTACACCTCTACAGCTTTTACCATAAAATGAACAGGAGAGCATCAAATTTCATAAAACTAAAATCCCAAGTTAAATCCCTATGTTCATCCTTAAAGGCCTATTTATAATGAAGTAACGTAAAACGCAACGCAACGGCGCAACGTAATCAGTAACGTAAACACAAAATATGTGATTTATAATAACGCCGATGATAGCATTTCTAACCAATCAAAAGAATTCTGTATATATTGTTGAAATTCAACTCTCTTTTATTTAGTCTTTATGACACATGACATATAAATAATTGTATAAAATAATTTGAATAGAAATGGACAGTGACGACGATATAGCTGCGGCAATACTGTTTCTGTCTCGGTGATTCTCGATTAATTTTTTATCATCCATAATTATTCTTCGTATCGCTTTGAAAATCTAACCGGTCTAACCATAAAATGTAGAATTTATTATGTAATTTTGACAGTTCACGAACATGTCGATAATACAGATTTTTATAGTAAAACTGAAACACTGAATTCTGATTGGCTAGAGGTACAAAAGTAAGGTAGAAAGATGAAAGTTGGTCAGCTTTGGCGTTGCGTTGCGTTACGTTACTTCTGCGGCTCTGCGTTGCGTTTCATTATGAAACGGTATATGCTGTAGCGTACATTTATCTTTTGCGTTACCTTACTGCAACTGCGTTACCGCTTGCGTTACTTCATTATAAATAGGCCTTTACTGCCACCATCCTGTGATAATAATAACAAAATGAATAATATTTTACATTATTACGAGTACATTATTTACATGAATAAAGTTTATAATTATTTTAATAAATAAATTTATATAAATTTGTTTCAGGGTACAGAAGAAAATTATTTAACCTGGATGAAAGCTTTAAAGGTAATATAATGTGAAGAAAACAAATTTGAAACTTCGCCGGGATTTGAACACAGAGCCTTCTTCATGCTAGATGCTGTATTAACTGAGCTATGAAATCCAAATGACCACGTACCTGTCCTAATGCTAGTCTGAGACGAGCACCTTACTTCGCATATCGTTCATTACACATATATTTTTTTCCAAAGATTATTTATTGATTAACGCTTTTTAAATAAATAAGATTTAATTATTTTATATAAATTCAAATAAGTTTTATTCTAATTAGATACTAGGTAATGTGTAAGTATTATTTTAAAGAGGAGTATAGCGTAACATTTCCTTTGTTATGTTTATATCAGGATTTATTCGCCAGGAAAAATTTGAAAGAAGACAGAAGCAACAGTAAGAAGTTCAATTCCTTAACAACTTTGGTTAAGCAGACACGTATATAGCATGTGGCATATAATACCTCAGGCGCCCTTTGAATATCGGTACGACACTGAGCAGTTTCTATTACTAACCTTATCTAGCTTATGTAGATGTAATTTTTAATACTTTTGATTTTTAATAAAATAAATAAATATATTATCATGGCATATTTATTTATTTCTGTGTGTACTAATCTGCTTCTTTCACATATTTAGGAAATGACAAGTAGATATGCCCGTTTAGTGCGTTCAACAGGCGCCAATAAATAAATTAATAATTTTTAAGTTTGACGACGGCCACAATAACGGTCGTCTAATAATTTAATACACACAATCCACGCGGAGGACAATGCAACGTTTAGTAAATCTCCAAATTTAATTTAAATTAAAGTTCGTCATAATGTAGAAAACTTGTCGCATAACCCAATGAGAGCAGGCGGTGGTTATATAAAGTAACTATAGCTATGAACTTTCTATAACTATATAATAAAATTTGTGCATTTTAGTATGCACGCGTTAGCCCAAAGTACTCAAGCCGGGTTTACATTGGTATATAGTAATTGGGTTAGTTGCTTATACCAGTAACTTGCAAGACAGTTACTAACCTAGTGTAAACCCTAAAGGACAGTACTAGTACTTGTACCACTACTTGCATAAAACCACTTGCAAAGCCACTGTCCTTCCCCCACACTAACCAACCGGCTTGTATGTGTACTATACCAATGTAAACATTTGCTAGCTAGTGAATTTGTACGCTAGTGCCAGTAAATTTCTGTTTTGCACAGAGTGGAAGTGTGTATAGTTGTCGGTGTTTTTGATTAAGAAATTTGAAAAAATAAAAATAAAAGATGGTCTGAAGGGGAAATAATTAAGTTTGTGGAGCATTATCGGAATTTCGTGACCCACACTCAATCTCTCTAATAAGTTCTTCAAACACAATTTGTGTAATTCGCACATATATTACTTTTAACTTTTTGTTTCTAGTATGACGAGAAATTGTATCCTCTCGATGTGATAGCTTTACTAGTACAGGTGGATAATAATACTTTTTTAAGTGTAGACATATACTGCCTTGTGTCGGAGACAGTAGGCTAGCCAGGTTAGCTACTAGTACAAGTAACTAAGCTTAGTTACTATACTAAAGGCGGGTTTACATTGGTATAATAACTAAGCTTAGTTACTTATACTAGTAGCTAACCTGGCTAGCCTGCTGTCTCCGACACAAGACAGTGGTTGTCTACACTTACAAAGTATTATTGTCCATTTCTACTAGTACATCGAGAGGATGTATACAATTTCTCGTCATACTAGAAACAAAAAGTTAAAAAAAATATATGTGCGAATTACACAAATTGTGATTGAAGAACTTATTATAGAGATTGAGAAATTAAAATGTCATTCAAAAAGAGTGTGGGTCAGGAAATTCCGATAAAGTTCCACAAACTTAATTGTTTCCCCTTTAAACCATCTTTCATTGTACTCGTTTTTTAAAAAAATCTCTTAATCAAAAACTCCGGCAACTATACACACTTCAACTCTGTACAAAACAGAAATTTACTGGCACTAGCTTACGAGTACACTAGCAAGGAAATGTTTACACTGGTATGGTATACAAGCAAGGTAGTAGGCTAGTGTCAAATAAGCTGGTGGGGGAAGAACAGTGGCTTTCCAAGTGGTAAGTAGATAGCCTGGGAGGCTATCCACGTGCCTATCCTGATTACTTGTGCAAGTACTGGTACAAGTACTGTCCTATGGGGTTTACACTAGATTAGTAAATGTCTTGCAAGTTACTGGTACAAGCAATTAACCCAATTACTATACCAATGTAAACCCGGCATAATATAAAACCGCCTTCATAATTGGAGAATCCGGTATTAAAAGTGACAGATAATTACTTGAAACTATCTCGTATTTGGATTCTTCTTTTAAATAATGCATCCTTATTATGTTCTTAAGCCGGGTTTACTTTGGTATAGTAATGGGATCCTATACCACTTTTCTTTTAATTTTTTTCTTTCTGTAAGAACAGAATAAAATAAGAATTTTAGTGCAAACGCGACTTAAAAATTTTAAAGTTTAAGAATTTGGTGCGTGACGTAGCAGGTACTGACCGGTGATCGACAAACAGTGGGACAAACTGTTATTTATAGAGGGAACAATTTTTTTCATGTTTGAAATGTTTTTATATAAAAACTTATACGTTATATTCATCAAGAAATTATTATTAAGTATAAGTAACATAAATAATAAGCATTTTTTTTCCTAATGAATTATATAACATTGAAACAGTTTGACAATACTATTACACAAAGTATGACGACGGATGGCGCTAGTGTTTACCTGTTTTGAAGTGTCAATATTAATTTAATTAATATTATTATTAATTTAATTATTATTACAAATTGATTTAATTATAAATGCATTATTATTGTTGTTAGTATTACTAAATGTTACAATTAAACAAATTCATCAAACTCAAAATTGTTAAATGTTTTGTTAGGTTATAGAACAACATGACATTTCATAAACCTTTAAAGGTGACCGCTGCAGACGCGCGAATCTCCTTTTTAAAATCAGGCGACCAATCAAATTCTCAGTACCTAATGCGTCATATCCAATTAGTAATCAGCTTCAAACGCTTATAGTTTGTGACCTAGTCAATATTTAAAGAATTTTTTTTCACTAATAATAATTTAAGATAGTTAAAATATGACTATGGTATAGGACCCCATTGGGTTAGTTGCTTGTACCAGTAACTTGCAAGACAGTTACTAACCTAGTGTAAACCCTATAGGACAGTACTTGTACCAGTATTTGCACAAGTAATTAGGGCAGCCACTGTCCTTCCCCCACCAGAGTATGTCTACTATACCAATGTAAACATTTGCTTGCTAGTGTATTATTTGTAAGCTAGTGCCAGTAAATTTCTGTTTTGTACAGAGTTGAAGTGTGTATAGTTGCCGGTGTTTTTGATTAAGAGATTAAAAAAAAAAAAAAAAAATGAAAGATGATCTGAACGGGAAACAATTAAGTTTGTGAAACTTTATCGGAATTTCCTGATCCACACTCTTTATGAATGACATTTTTCTTTCTCAATTTCTCTAATAAGTTCTTCAATCACAATTTGTGTAATTCGCACATATATTACTTTTAACTTTTTGTTTCTAGTATGACGAGAAATTGTATGCATCCTCTCGATATGATATCCTTACTAGTACAAGTGGACAATAATACTTTTTAAGTGTAGACATTCACTGTCTTATGTCGGAGACAGTAGGCTAGCCAGGTTAGCTACTAGTACAAGTAACTAAGCTTACTAAGCTTAGTTACTTAGTTACACCAATGTAAACCCGCCTTTATAGTTAATCAAATGATGAAAGAAGAAAATAATAATAAAATTTTTTCGCGATCGCCCAGAAAATGAGCTCTTTCTGATCACTATATAGACCGGAAAGTCCGTCTTTGCTGAGCTAGCTCGGAAAGTTGTCTATAAGGGATCGGAAAGTACTTTACCGATCCCGGGACCGGTGAAGCTAAATGTTTCTATGGAGATCAGTTGTTTATTTATATCTTATTTGCTCGCAGTAAAAAATAAAATAATACTTTTTTATTCTTTTTTCAGGATCGCAAAAAAAATGTTGTACCCAACATGACCTGAAAGTGTCTGTACTGGGCTCACAAGCTTCCAAAGCTCGCCTACGGCTCGCTCTGGAATATGCTTGCTCACCCAGTAAAGTATCACTTTCAGGTCTTGTTACGTAAATTACTATTAAGTCCAAATATAAAACAATTATTTGTTTGTGCAAATAATTTTGAAAAAAATGAATATTTAGTTATATAACTGGTAAAATTATAATAATTAACATTGTTTCATGCGGATTTAACTTTATAATGGTACTTTTACGTCAGAATAAAAAATTGTAAATGCAGTGAAGTCATTCAGAATTATTGGCGGCAAGAGTTCATATCTATGATACTGCTATTTACGTATATATACAGGGTGTGTCTTAAATAGGGGGACATGGCTTAACCACAGATTCCTGAGGCTAAAATAAGACGATTTAACCAAACTTGCTTCTACCGGAAAGTGTACTGTTTAGCCAGAAATCTGCTTCAAAGTTCTTCGAAAAAAAAATAATTTTGCTTATAATAATCGGACGCTTTATTCGATTTGGATGAAATTTGATATGACAGTTTATATGGTTATAGGTCATCTTTTAAGGTGATACTTGTTATTATTAGTGAACCACTAGTGTATGAAACTTAGGTCTCTCAACATTAATTAGACCGTAACTTTTTAATGGCAATGCCTAAAACGTGAAATTATTTTTCTTCAGAAAGATACATTCAATAGTAAACTTTTGTCTCTCTGTGTAATTTGTGATATCTGTTACGGTTCACAAAGAAAAAAATAAAATCTGAGTGTCTGCACTGCTAAATTTTTAAAATAAATTTGATCTAGCAGTCTATCTAAATGTCAAACAAGTAATTTTTAATGACGGTAACAATTGTTTTACGGGTTGTCAAAAATTTTCTTCGCAATATTCTAAAATTAGTAACATCCGAGTGTTCGGCCTAATAGTATTTTACTACCATTATTATAAATAAGACGATTACATATCTTAGCTTACTCCTAAACAAGTTGTAAAGATTGACAACTCGTTACTGTCATTAAAAATTACTTGTTTGACAATTGGATAGACTGCTAGATTAAATTTATTTTAAAAATTTAGCAGTGCAGACACTCAGATTTTATTTTTTTCTATGTGAACCGTAACAGATATCACAAATTACACAGAGAGACAAAAGTTTACTATTGAATGTATCATTCTGAAGAAAAATAATTTCACGTTTTCGGCATTGCCATTAAAAAGTTACGGTCTAATTAATGTTGGGAGACCTAAGTTTCATACACTAGTGGTTTACTAATAATAACAAGTATCACCTTAAAAGATGACTTATAACCATATAAACTGTCATACCAAATTTCATCCAAATCGAATAAAGCGTCCGAATATTATAAGCAAAATTAATTTTTATTCGAAGAACTTTGAAGCAGAATTCTGGCTAAATGGTACACTTTCCGGTAGAAGCAAGTTGGGTTAAATTGTCTTATGTTAGCCTCAGGAATCTGTGGTTAAGCCATGTCCCCCTATTTAAGAGACACCCTGTATAATGAAAGACATATCAAACTAATATTGTTAAATACGTTTTACTATGTGAAATAAGCATTAAGATATTTTACCGACTGGAAGGTAAATCGGTAAATTATCTAAATTACTACAATTATTACATCATATATTAGACGCACTATGTCATTGTTACATATAATGCCACTGTGCACAAAACAGCAATATGCTACATTATCCTGTTATATTTGTATCATACATATCTAAATTACACGTATGTACGTATTATTATAGTGGTTTTACAATCATTTCACACTACGATATTAAAGAGCTAAGAACTTTTTTAGGTTAAAATTTAAATGAAATAGTGAGCGCACTGTACTACTGTACAGTGCAAATATTATCATTACTACTGACTGTAAGATCAACGTAGTGCAGGGCTGTTTTACTCTGGGTTCAAACTTTAAGGGCACATACTCCATATAGTACAAACTAGAATGAGTAAAAAAAGTTGTTGTAACCAGCATATTACCTTCTATCAATCCGATGTATTTTGTACAAATCCCATACCAAAAGTCCCTTGGAAAAGATTTTATATATCCAGTAAAATTGTAACAGGAACATATATTATTTTCTACAAATTCCATACCGAAGTTTCCTTGGAAAAGATTCTATAAATCAAATAAAATTAAAACACGAACGTACACTATGTCAAATGCACTTGACACTGACATCTGTCAATTTGAATTTTAATATATCAGCTGTTTCGATGATTATAGCAAAGCTGGCTGATTTTTGAAAGTTACACAGGGATTCTGAAACCCATCGTTAATTAACTTCCAACGTTAATGTGAGTTAACCATCGAAACGGTGGGTTATTTGTGCCTTTTATTATATAAACAGCCATGATATTTATTGTATACTGTTTTAGATACTTGCAAAATGTATTTTATTAACAGTGGGCAGTGGCGTACCCAGAGGGGGGACGATGGGGCGATCGCCCCCCCTAGACCCTAGACCAACATATTTTTTTATGTACACACACAAACACAATTACGGAAACGCCAAAAAAGCTTTATATTTAAAAAGTATGTATTCTCTATCTTTTATATTTGTGTTGGAAATTCTTGACCTACAAGAAATAAAAAATGACAATATGACACCCAAATATAGCCACCTAATAAAGATTGTTTATCATTTATGGAGATCTTAAATATTGCTAGGTAAAAAATTAACATTGCCTGTTAGTACAGCGTCGCCACAGAGGAGTTTTTGAACACTTCATTGATTAATAATAATAATAATAATAATAATAATAATAATAATAATAACTTTATTACCCAACAGAATCTCCAATTACAGGGTAAAGATTAAGATAGTTATACAATCACAATACAATCAAATATACAAAAATTAATACATATAAATTTAACGATAAAACATAGGACAAAATTTAAACAAAAATATCTTCATATAAAGAGTCTGCATTACGGCACATCACATGTATAGCGCTGGAGAACATCAGTACGAGCGGTAGGTAAGTGAAAACTGCTACTATGTCTCGATGCAATCCTGGGTACATGGATTGGGATGCGTGACAGCAAAAAAGGTGAGTCAATGCTGTTATGAAGAAGTGACCACAGGAATCTTGCGCTGGAAACTTCTCGCCTGTAACTCAAGGATGGTAACGAATGACGCTCAAGTAAGGAATTGAAATCTGTGTCTCGATCGGGATATATATGGTCAATTCTATAGGAAATATATTTCATAAATCTTTTATGGATGCGATCAAGGTGAGAAATTTGAGTGGCATAAAAAGGGTACCATATTAAACTGGCATACTCTAATTTACTAACCACGAATGAGAAATACAAAGCTTTAATAGCAGAAATATCTTCAAACATTTTACAGGTTCGGAAAATAAAACCCATAGTTTTGTTGGCCGAAGAGCAAGTATTTACTATATGCTCATTAAATCTAAAATTATTGGAGAATGTAACACCTAGATCTTTAATAGAGTTCCTACGACAAAGAGTGGAACCACAAATAACATATGTATGTATGACAGGATTATTTTTCCGACTATATGATACTATGTTACATTTATCTGCATTAAGGCTGAGTTTATTATCGTTGCACCAGGAAACAAGGATGTCAATATTTTCTTGTAGAATAAGTGCATCAGTAATTGAGGAAATTTTACAAAATAATTTGATATCGTCAGCATAAGCCAAAGTGGGACAGGTGAAAGAATCTAGCAATTCATTTATAAACAAAATGAATAATAAAGGCCCTAAATTAGACCCTTGAGGTACTCCGGAGGTAGCGATAAATGAAACAGAAGAAAAACCATTGTAAAAGACATAACAAGATCTATGAGACAGATAAGAAGCTAAAAGAGATATAAATGTAGAAGAAGAACCAAATGAACTAATTTTAGAAAGTAGTAAGCCGTGATCAATAGAGTCAAAAGCTCTGGAAAAGTCACTGTAAATAACATCGACTTGACCTTTTTTATCAATAACCTCACTAACATATTGGGAAAAGCAAGCCAAATTAGTTACTGTGGAACGTCCACGCATGAAGCCATGTTGGTCAAATGAGATTAAGGATTTAGTATTTAGAAGTAAGGAATTATAAATTACTTTCTCAAATATTTTTGCGAAGTTATTTAAAATCGAAATAGGTCGATAATTTGATATTTCAGACTTGTCGCCCTTTTTGTAGACTGGTGTAATGCGTGTAATCTTCCATTGTTCTGGGAATGTGTTGGTTTTTATTGCTAAATTTATAATTCTAGACAAAGGACTACCAAGAATAAATCTACAATCTCTTATAAGAAATGCAGGAATCTTATCATCACCACAAGATGCTTTATTTGGAAGATTAGCCATAATTGGTAAAAGTTCATCTTCAGAAATAATTTCAATGTTAAAAGAATTATTGTTGTTATGAATCACATTAGACTGAAAGTCAAAAGAAGAACTGTTATTGAAGAAATTAGAAAAGCTTTGTGCAAAAGCATTGACTATATCCTGAGGATTATTGTAAATAACATTATTATTAAAAAGAGTACCAGGAATGCGAGAGTGACCTTTCTTCAGTTGTACAAATTTCCAAAATTCAGAAGGGTTCGACTTGATAGAATTTTCGGCATTTCGAACATAATTATTGTAGGCAGTCTTAATATCATTTTTAATTATAAGTCTTAATCTTTTAAATTCACTAAGATAAAATTGTTGCTTAGTTTGAAGCCATCTTTTCCTATAAAACTCCTTTGTTTTTATGTTATATTTAATATCAGCTGTGAACCACGAGGGATGCGAAGATGATCTATATTTATATTTTGGGACAAATTTATCTATAGATTCATATAACAACGTATAAAATACATTGAGACAGTTATCTACATTATCAATATTGTTTAAAGTAGACCAATCGATATTATATATAGATTCGTATAGATCTATAAAGTTAACTCTACGAAAGTTATATCTGTAGTTATGAGCTGATGGAAAATTGACATGTTTACAAGAAGGAAGTTCACATTTGATAGATATAGCCGGGTGATAATCATCTTCAGGTACTAAAGGAGAGTGCGATTTGTTTATATTTAAATTTAAAAAATTAGAGAACACTAAATCTAATATCTTATTTGAAGTATTAGGGATGGAGTTAAATTGCTGCAAATTTACAAGATCACAGAGATTTCTAATACGGGAAGATTTGGTGCAAGTAGTAAATAAATTGCAAAAATTAGGAATATTAAAATCTCCAAGAAAAATAATATTCTCATTGATGAATAGAATCTCTAGCATGTCTGTGAACGTTTCAAGGTCTACTGTATTTACATCTGGCGGTATATACACAGCACATAAAATAAATGAATAGTTATTGTAAAAACACTTGCAAGCAGCGATGTCTATCAGAGGTACTGAATTTTTTATATTTGAAGTGTCTATTATTTTGTAACTAATACAATCTTTTAGCGCGATTAAAACACCACCACCCTTAGTACGACTGGTAAGAGTAAATAATCTATCATCACGAATAACATTATAGTTGCTTGGAAATATTTCAGAATTACGAACAGAGTCACATAGCCAAGATTCAGTCACAACAATTACATCATATGACGAAGAACAGCAATTTACATAAAACAAATGACATTTAGAATTTAAGCCCCTAGTGTTTTGATAGAAAATATGGAGTGAAATAGGAGATCTGTTGGGCGAATTCAGTTTAAAGAAGATACAATTTTAGGTATATTATTGATATATTTAATGGTTAATAGAAAGACGTATATACGAAATAAAATGGACGAAGAGAGTTTAACAGGTTTGGCACTTCTACACATTCACCGAAATATTAATATAGATGTCGGGAAGTTAATAGAACGTTTCACAAAAAGATTCAACCGTAAATTAGACTTTGTAATATAATCTCTTGTCATCTTTATGTGATATAATAATATACAGGGTGTTAAAAAATAAGTAATGGCCAAAATGAGTAAAGACGTTTAATTAACGTGTGTCTGATTTTCAACTATTTCTGAGAAAGAGGCCATTTTGTATTAGCATAGAAGAAAAACTGACAACGATAATGATTTAACAAAATTTTGTCTATGTCAGTAAATAGACCATAAAAAAAAACAATAAAAGTTAATATGAATCATTTTTTTCACTTTCTAATAGATACGAAGTTATTTGAAAATTAAATATTTGCCAACATTTATCTTAGTAAAATTATTCGATTTTTTCTTGAGAAAACAAAGATCACCTCTGAAAGGTAAACAAAAAGTCTCATTTAATCAAAGTCGTAACAACTCTTACATTTTTCGAGATAGCAGGTGTAAACCCCGAAAAAACTCATTTTTCACTGCCTTATATCTCGGAAACTATTGAAGATCGAACCCATGTTGATTAAGCTTTTTATACTCATTTTGGTCAGTACTATATTCCATCATAATTTGTTACACTTATTTTTTAACAACCTATACAATATTTTTTTTGTTCGTTTTTTAAAATATCTTATTTTCTTGTTTAACGTTTCTTATATTTTTAATGTTAACCTTCCTACCTTAATATCTTAAAATAACTTTATATTATAAAATATAAATATGAGAAAATAAGTACTTGAAATTATTTAGTCTCCCCCCTAGACCAAAATCCTGGGAACGCCACTGACAGTGGGTATAGTTATTCATGTTATACGTAATGATTAGATATTATTTATGTATTACACATTTTTAACATAACTTTTTAAATTACAGTATTCAAAACACAAACAACAATATCAAATTACAACAAAGAATATAGGTAACTTACAATAACACACCATTGAAATAAATTTAGAAAATTTTTGATTTATTAGAAAAGTAATTGTTTTCTGGAACCTGTACTAAATTTACTAAAAGTTTCTGATTAGAAAAAATAATTTAAACTGTCTTATTTTCAGTAGTGATTGGAAATCTTGTCCATAAATTCATTAGATAGTTTCCCATTCGTAGTGCAAAAGTAATTTCTTTCATACATTCTTTAATTCTATATCTATTGAATATGAAGGAAAATAATCAAACCGTATAGTGAATAAGATATTCTTTGATATTGATAATCACTTAAAATGACAAAAAATGATATTTAACTGTGTTTTATCAAATAACACTGTTAAAAACTTCAAACAAGAGAGCTTCCGGTTAACATAACCAAAATCAAATCAGCTTTTCATATGGATGTGAAGAAGAGGAATACGGAAGAATCATAATTTTTAGAATTGTAGTATTGGAGTTATCGTCGGAGAAAAATTTGTCATGCACATACATACACACACACACACACACACACGCACAGAGAGAGAGAGATAGACATAATCGTATAACTAGTAAAATCGTATTCTAGGAACATTAAAAGTAGGTGTATTTGGCGGGTTCTGGCTCAGATAACAATCTAAGATTGACGTCAGAGATAAGAAATTTTAAAGATAAGGATTGATGACGTCACGAGATTTTAAAGATAAGGATTTAGTGACGTAATAGAATAAGATGGCTGCCTTGTGACGTAATACACCATGGTGATGTTATAGGAACCTTGAGATTTTAAGAACATCTTGAAGTTGGTTCTCAAGAGTTCTTAAGATTTCTTCAAGATGTTCTTATCAGTTTGTAAGATTTTTCCAAGACGTTGTTATCATTTCTTAAGATATCTGCAAGATGTTTATATTAGTTCTTAAGATTTTCTATAAGATGTTTTTATTATTTTTTGAAGGGTATTAAGTTTGGTGTCCTTCCACATTTATTTTTACAATAAATTTATAATTTTATAAAATTAACAACAAGCAAAAGAAGAAGCAAAAAGAAGAAGTAGCAGAAAAAGAAGCAGAAGAAGAAGTAAAAGAAGAAGCAAAAAGAAGAAGAAGCAAAAGAAGAAGTATTACTTTTTAAGATGTGATTAATTAGCAACAGAAGAAGAAGTAGAAGACAGAATGCATGAAATTAAACGTTAAGTTGACACGATGGCTTTGTATTAATGTTGAGTGAAGAGTAATTACTTTTAACATATTTTTCTTATACTGTTTTATTTTTTTCCTTATACAATTTTTTAGTTTTTCCTTATACGATTTTAAATTTTTTTCCTTATACGATTTTTTCATTTTTTCCTTACACAATTTTATAATTTTCTCCTTTATAAGCGCAGACAATAATTATTTAACGCCATAACATGTTGCGCTGCTTATAAAGTAATACAGTTACTTTAAAAAAATGGTTTTGTGGGAGGAGTGCAACACATCTTTTAAAAAATGAATATTTGTGGGCAAAATTATAAATAATGAGAACATTATAGATCCTAAAATATTTTTAAACGCATTCTTAATATTACTAGAAAAAGTGGGCGAATTTATATTTATTTATAAATCACCAGTAAAACTAAATTATAATTTAGTGTGCGAATACAAAATTAAAAAGGGTGAGAAAGAACATTTAACAGAAATATGTCACCAGTCAAAAATGGCTCATATAACTCTGGGAGATGACTTTACAACATGGTATTCAAAATATGTAAAAGAGCCCATAATAAATCACATGTCGGAGTTCCAAGGACGCGACAGTGGTAAAGCATTAAATGTTATAATTTATTTACAAGTTAATATTTAATTTTTTATTTATGTAATATATTTAATATAAATTACTTTATTAGGGTAAATATATCAAAATTCGATGCAACAAATAGCGGTGGTTCTTCATACTTTCATCTTCCTGAAAATATTAAAGCAAAAAAGCGATTATAAATGTGCAAAATGATGATCAAAAATGTTTTATTTGGTCACTCCTTTCCGTGATGTATCCTACTGATAAAAACGCTTCTCGCCGTTCTAAATATCCCCAGAATTATAACGAAATTTTTAATTTGTCGGGCATACATTTTTCTACTCCATTAGCGGAAATTCCCAAATTCAAGAAACAAAATTTTATATATTTTACTAAAAATAAATGTGTTCCTCATTTGAACCTTTTTTATTTTAAAAATGACGAACAAGCACATTATGCATGGATAAAATTTTTATCTCGACTATTAGCATCGCAATTATCAAAAAAAAAATGAAAAATTTATTTTGTGATCGGTGTCTTCAGTATTTTGGTACAAAAAATCTTTTAGACTGTCATGTTGATGACTGTGTATACGTTGATGCTGTAAAAATTGAAATGCCGAGTGAAGATGAAAATTGGTTGAAATTTAAAAATTTTATGAATAAAGAAAATCATCCTTTTGTCATTTATGCCGATTTTGAATGTTTGACTCTTCCTATTGATACTTGTCAACCAAATCCAGCTGGTACTTACAGAAATGCATACTAAAACCATAGGCCATGTGCTGTTGCATACCAAGTAGTTTGTTCATACGATGATTCCTTATCTTTATTTCTTAATAATTCTTTAGAAAAACTTATTCAGTATATGAAGCCAGAGCAATGTAAATTATTGCTAAAACATTATCCACTTAGCAGTAAATTTAATTTATTAAAAAGAAAAGGGATTTTTCCGTATGATTACATAAATTGTTGGGAATGTTTGGAAGAAATTAAATTACCACCACAAGCATCATTCTACTTCAAGTTAAAGGAAACATATATTAGCGAGGAAGACTACAACCATGCACAAAATATATGGAAAACTTTCGAATGTGAAACTTTGGGGGATTATATGGAGTTATACATACCAACTGATGTACTTGTGTAAAATCTTATTGTTTGGACCCCGCACATTATTATACAACTCCAGGTAAATAGCATTTTTAAATTATATTATATATTATATAAAATATTATATTTTGTAGGCTTAGCGTGGGATGCCATGCTAAAAATAACAGGCGTTGAACTAGAGTTGCTAACAGATATAGATATGATTCTATTTTTTGAACGTGCTATTTGTGGTGGTATTTGTCAGTGCCCCACTCGGTATGCTAAAGCCAATTATCGTTATATGACATCATACAATCCAGAAGAGCCGGAAAGTTATCTTATGTACTTCGATGCGTGCAACTTGTATGGGTGGGCAGTGACACAATGTTTGCCTCACAGCCAATTTAAATGGTTATCGAATGAAGAAATTGAAACTTTTGATATTATGACTATACAAGACAATGAACTTGACGGTTACATTTTTGAGGTTGACTTGGAGTATTCTACACACTACATGATGCACACAAAGACTTTCCACTGTGTTCTGAACAACGTGCACCTCCAAATTCAAAAACAAATAAACTTTTGACTACATTATATGATAAAAAAAATATGTATTACACCATAGAAATTTAAAACAGGCTTTACAATTGGGCTTAAAACTAGTTAAAATTTATCGGATAATAAACAGTCCTTTTGGCTAAAAGATTATATAAACAAAAATACAAATTTTAGAAAATTTGCAAAAAATAAATTTGAAAAAAATGTTTTCAAACTCATGAATAATGCTGTTTTTGGAAAGTCAATGGAAAACATTCGTAATAGACGGGACATAAAATTGGTTTCAAAATGGGATGGCAGAGGAAATGCCCGAAAATTAGTTGCAAAACCAAATTTTAAAAAATTTATACCAATTACTAAAAATTTGGTTTCTGTTAAATTAAGTAAAGTAAAAATCAAATTTAATAAACCAATATATGTGGGAATGGCTATTTTAGACATCTCAAAAATTTTAATGTACAATTTTCACTACAATTACATACAGAAAAAATACTCCTCTCCAAAATTATTATATATGGATACAGATTCGCTTATTTACAAATTTATTAACAATGATCCATACAAATATATAAAAGAATATATACACCTTTTTGATACATCTGACTATGCACCTAATAATGTATATTCAATACCACAAGTTAATAAAAAGGTGGTGGGGTTATTTGAAGATGAGAATTCCGGATTAATTATGACTGAATTTGCAGGATTACGTGCAAAAATGTATTCTTTTACTTTAGAAAACGAAACTTCAATTTCAAAGGCAAAAGAAATTTCAGGAACTGTTACAAAAAAGTACTATACAGGATTACAAAAATACTCTTTTTAATAAACAAAAATGTTTAAGAAACAAAATAATATTGTTTCTAAAAATCATAACATTTTTCAATTGAACAAAATAAATTAACATTAAGTGCTAATGACGATAAACGTTATATAGAGAAAGGAATAATAAACACTTTGTCATCGGGACATTACTCAATTACATTATCAGACTCAGACATTATAATTATTGACTAGGATATTAAATAAAATAATTTATTTTGTATTAATTGTTTATTTTTATATTTTTATATAAATAATGTATAAAATAGTACTATTTGTTGCTTATTTAATAGTCAATATGAAATTTGTGAAGCAAAAACAACGTTTCTGGGTAAACAACTTTGATATCATACAATCAAATAAGATAGTTAGAAAACATAGTGATTTATTATCAAATAGTGTAAGATTTATAATTGCAGGACCAAGTAATTGTGGAAAAAACAAATATTTTAATTAGTTTTCTTACACATGCAAATGGAATAAAGTTTAAAAACATTTACTTATAGTCTAAATCACTACAACAACCGAAATATAAATTTTTAGAAAAATGTATTTTAAATGTAAATGGTATGGTTTTTTTTTTTTATAACGAAAACCGCGATTTTATAAAACCATCTGAAGCAAAATTATTTTCTGTTATAATTTCTGATGACGTAATATGTGATAAACAAGATTGTATGAGAGATTTTTTTTCAATGGGAAGACATAATTCTGTGGATTCATTTTATTTGGCTTAAACCTATGCGAAAGTACGTAAACATTTAATTAGAGATAATGCTAATTTTATTATATTGTTTAAACAAGATAAAACAAATTTACAACATATATATGATGATCATGTAAACACAGATGTCATTTAATAAATTTAAAGTTTTTTGTATAAATTGTTGGAGAGATAAATATGGGTTCGCAGTTGTAGATAAAGATAGTGAGAATGAAGGTCGCTATCGAAAGGGACTGGGTAAATTTCTTAAACTTGATTCTGTTTAAAACGAATTAATATAAAATAAGTAATAAAAATACTATTCAAGAAATAATAAAAGTAAATATTAAAAGAAAAATTTAATGCATTGAAACATAATAAAATGGATACTGAAGCAGTATTACAAGAAACTTTAAACCTATAACAAATCCGCTTAAATAATTGGTAAAAAATTCAAACAAAAATGAAATAAAAAAATGCAACAAGAAAATGAGGTGGAAAAGGAAAACAAATCTCCAATGATAAAGAACAAACTAAATGTAAAAAAAGTTTTAAATTATGATTTAGATACCCCGGGAAGTTCAAATATTAAAACAGAAAATTATAAATATATTTATGAGTCAAATCCAGATATTTCTCCAATTTCACAAGCAAAAGAAGATTTAAATACTCTTCAAGGAAAAGAGGAAATGGAAAATTTAAAATTAAAATTAGGAGTTTGGGGCAAGAATATTTAATAAAATTTTTAAATAAAGATAAAGATATTGATAAAGAATATGGTATAAAATTAGCTAAAGATGGTACATTTAAATTAAGTAAAAAGAATGTGGAAATAGACAAAAATGATATATTAATACATGGAAAAGAATATGAAGATACAAAAGGTCTTTATGAATTAATATTTTAAAAAAGCCTGTATATTATACTGAGGTAGATAAAAATGAATATTTTAAAATTTTAGAGCAAACAAGCGCTCATCTAAATTCAACCAATAATTTATTAAAAATATCAAATTCACCTAAATATTTTAATATATTAAAACCACATATTGTTGATGACTAAAGACGATTATCATTAAAAAAAAAACAGTAAAATATTCTCCTACAGGTTCGGGTTTATTACCAATAAATTTAAACTTTTCAAATTAAAAAACGTGAATATATATATACTGGGATGATCCAAATGAACTAGTCAGTAGATTGCGATTATTGTTGGCATCTAAACAAAGTGGGCTCACAGGGCATGATAATGAAATAACTTCAATTATTGAAGAATTAAAAGAAGCAAATATAATATATTAATATTCATATTTAATATGAGTGTTGACATATTTGGACGCTATTCTTTAAAAAGGAAAAAAAGTGGAAAAAACGAAATTATTCAATTGGATGAAAATGGTAGAATTGATTTTGATGGAAAACAAATTGTAAATATTGGCGTTCCTTCAAATTCTACTGATATTATTACTAAAGAATATGCTGACAAAAGAATAATAGACATAGAAAACTATTTAAATTTTAGCTTTATTCTTAAAAAAAAAAAATAGAAATGATTACATCTTTGATGCAAAATTAAAAAATATTGGAAATGTTAAAACACCAATTGCTCCTAGTAATGCAGCTAACAAATTACATGTTGATAATAAACTAAATGGCACAAAAAGTGACCCCTGTGGTGCACCCTCCACACCAGCTATGAGTGCCCGTGAGGTGACGCCTGGTAAACGCCCACACGGTAAAATATATCGTCATCATTACCGATGTCTACATGTGTTGTAGATAGTGGCACACCTAGAAATGGGTAATATGCCGTGATGATATATTTATTTATTTATAAACTAAATAATTTAGAAACAAAAATAAATAATTAGAAGAAAAAATTAAAACATTTGAGAAAAAGTTTAAAACAGAAAATGAATTGTTAACAGCTATAAAAACTTTACACCAATTGATCTTAGTAATACAGATTTGTTGTTAGTGAACTAAATAATTTATAAACAAAAATAAATAAATTATTAGAAGAAAAAATTTAACCATTTGAGAAAAAGTTTAAAACAGAAGAAGAATTATTAACAACTATAAAAACTTTAGAACAAGAGGTATTTAAAATACAATAAAATAATAGCGTCTAAGCGACAAGTTCTAGAAGAACTCCATAAACCAGCTCGAAAAAACTATCCAGCTGATCTTGTGGAAATGATACCATATGGAAATGAAAATAAAAATTATAAATATATGCTAACTGTGATAGATACATTTTCTAAATATGCGTGGGCAAAACCAGTAAAAAATAAATCTGGTGATGTAATTACAAAAGCATTAGAAAATATTCTTAAAGAAAAAAGAATTCATAAAAATTTGCAAAATGATAATGGCAACGAATTTTACATTAGTAATTTTAAAAATTTAATGTTAAAATATAAAATAAATCACTATTCAACTTTTAGCAATTTAAAAGCAAGTGTTGTAGAAAGATTTAATAGAACGTTAAAAAATAAAATGTGGCATGAATTTAGTTTACTTGGTTCATATAAGTGGATTGATATTTTACCAAAGTTAATTAAAACATACAATAATACAAAACATAAAACTATTCAAATGCGACCTATAGAAGTAAATAATAAAAATGAAATATTTCTATTAAATACCACTTATAATAATTTAAAAATATGTGGTCGTGCAAAATTTAAAATTAGTGATTTTGTTAGAATTTCAAAAATGAAAAGTGTTTTTGAAAAAGGTCATACTTCTAATTGGTGAACTGAAATATTTAAAATTTCAAAAGTACAAATAACAAATCCTGTAACTTATAAATTAAAAGATTATTTAGAGCAACCTGTTGCAGGAGGATTTTATGAACATGAATTACAAAAAACAAAGTATTCAGATATATATTTAGTTGAAAAAGTTTTAAAAAGGAAAGGATCACAAGTATTTGTTAAATGGTTAGGATTTGATAATTCTCATAACTCATGGATAAATAAAAAAAATGTTATATAATGTTTTTTATTGTATTTATTAAATATATCATATTTATATAAAAAATGTAAAAATAATTAATTAAAATTAATAAATTGATTTATTTCATTTCGTATTTTAATATAAAAGCTTTATATATATATATATATATATATATATATATATATATATATATATATATATTCAATATTAAAAAGAATTTCAATGATTACACATCAAAAATCTAATTCACAAAATTTAAAATATACCTATGGTGGTGAATTATTAAATAACGCAATTAATTCTTTACCTATAGAATTACATATAACTGGTTATCAATACTGTAGTCCTGGTATATTACTATAATGATAAAGAATTTTACAATACACGTGGACCATTTATGCCTTTTGTTTTCATCTATAAACCATTCAACGCTTGGTCCTTTCACCCCTTTCTTCAATATTAATATCACGAGCTTATATTTAATGAGAGAATATAATGAATTTTTATTAAAATGAACTGTCAATGTTGTAAATATGCCATAGCAGTTAGTAACGAATAGAAATAAGGTGATATTCTTTGTTTTTTATCATCGCTGTGATAGACATGTAACTATCGAAATTCTGAATGTTGATTGGCGGAAAACATATCACGTGACTAATGAATTATTTCCTATTTCAATGTAATTTACTTTTATTTCAAAAATATTATTAAAAGAAATAATAACATATTAAGTTTAGTAACATTGACAGTTTCAATAAGCATTTGAAATTTATTTATTTTGATATACGGCATTTTGTCAAGAGCTATTTAGACGTTAGGTTATAGTTTTTTTTTTAAGAGTGCTATGAACCGATTGGAAACCGGCTACAAACCGGTTAAAAACCGGCTATAAACCGGTTAAAAACCGGCTATAAACCGGTTAAAAACCGGCTATAAACCGGTTAAAAACCGGCTATAAACCGGTTAAAAACCGGCTATTAACAGGTTAAAAACCGGCTATTGACCGGTTAAAAACCGGCTATTGACCGGTTAAAAACCGGCTATTGACCGGATAAAAACCGGCTATTGACCGATTAAAAACCGGCTATTGACCGGTTAAAAACCGGCTATTGACCGGTTAAAAACCGGCTTTTAACCGGTTAAAAACCGACTATTAACCGGCTAGCCGAATATTTTATTATTGAAAAACCGGTTTCTGGTTAACCGGTTAACCGAATACTTTTGACAGCCCTAGTATTAACGTATACAATCTGACAAAATTCACAACATGCAATACACAAACTGTCAAATTAGAGTATTTCTGTTACACGCGGGAAGCGCTACTAACAAAAACACCAAGTCATATAATTGACAAGTCGCATTTTTGAAAAAATCTCATCGTAAAATTACCTCAATAGAAAAAAATAGTTTAAAAAAATGTTTCATAAGGCCTGTTAACACAGTAGTCTTTTGTAAAACTCGCCCTGCAGTACGTTTTCCTATCTTGGATTCGTAAGTTAGCAGATTAATCATGATACTATTTTTTAATTACTTTCTTGTTAAATTCTTTATATGACCTGAATTTTTTTGAATTTCAGGCAGTAAAGTACTACATAGGTACAGTTTTCGCAACTAAGCACTATGTTACTATAACCTATCTCCATTTATTTACTAAATTTTTGTCCTTAGGGATGGAAAAAAGGGACACTTTCTCCTTACTTGACATATATCCACTTTTGCAATTGAGTATGAACCACTTTCTTCCCATTTTATTAGTATATTTTTTTTATTAAATTTGTTTTCTTTTTGTCATCTTCCATCTCAACTCTTTCTTCCTTGCGTATGATGTCAAAAGTATAACTGTTCATTGAATTTTTAAAATAAGTCAACTGATATGGATTGGGGCTAGATTGACAGCTCGAGCGTACTACGTCAATAATATATTACTATTATTATTATTATTATTTATTATAGTTGTTATTATTATTATTAATTATTATTATTATCAATTACTACTATTATTATAATTATCATTATTAATGTTAGTATTAATATTATTATTAATTATTATCATTAATATTAATTATTACTATTTTTATTATTAATAATATTAGTATTAGTACATATTATTATTAATTACTATTATTAATTATTGTTATTATTATTATTATTATTATTATTACTATTATTATTATTATTATTATTATTATTATTATTATTATTATTATATAACCATTTTCTTAAAATTCGTTTGAAGTCCACCTTTAGTGTATTTAATAAAAAAGGAAAACATAATCGTAAATAACTGTGAAATACATATTGACGTGAGTGTCAGTATTTACACCAACTGTTGTTCAAACTGCGGCTTCGGACTGACGTAGGTAGCGAACAGAAAGTTTAACCGACGCAGGAAAATGCATAAATTCAGCAGGCTATAAATCTTCGCACTACTTGCACGTCAAGTGGTTCGCCAATATCTCAAATCAGTTATGAAAAAACATATTTTACTTAATACGAATTGTGTTCCGACACAAGTTTTATTGAACTGAAGTTTCGAGATAAACGCGAATGCAGAATACACTGCAAGTTGTTAAAATGGCTTTTTAGCAAAAAGAGGATATTGAAATTGCAAGAGAGAAATGTGACACGGACCATTTTATTTCTTTTTTAATGTTTCGAAACATTTTCTATTCGTATCTCTATTTAGTTTTTATTTTAAAAGCAAAAATAATTTGTTACCTCTACTATCTAGCGGAATATATCATAACTTTTTACTTGCTATTGTTACAAATTAACTTGAATACCTATAGGCCGCTTTTACTATCTCCGATAAAAAATCCATTTTGATTTGAATGGCACTTTCTTAAAAATTTATTTTTATCGCCTCTGGTTATCTCTAAACCACGATATATAAATAGTATTATAGGTTTGTCAACTTATATTTTTTAACCTATAAATATGATGTTTAGATAGCTAGCATCCGCCAGATTTTACAGAGAGTGCATATGATTTGGAATTTATTGAATAACCTAAAACGAAAAATCCCGTATCCTTAATAAAATTTAAAAAAAAAAAAAACTACATACACGTACTTCCAGAACTACGCATTCACCGTCGGTAGAAACTACAAAATAATAATTATTAAGATAGAGAAGTTAAGATTACTCAGCATGTAAGCCATGCCAGAGGTCAAAACAGCTCTGTTTTATCAAGAATTTTTTTAATTAAACTGAAAAACAGTATTTACTTAACAATATATAAATTTAAATGACAATGAAAGTTCTGGGCTCGGCGGACCTAAGTCCATAAGTCAAAAATGTATGTTTTGTAGTACACTCAATAGTAATAATAGTTTATTAAAAAACAAGTGTCATGAGGCCTGTTATTGCACTCGTTTGGAAAACGAGCCGCTTTGACCTATGTCTTAGGCCCGCCAAGCCTAGTCCGAAATTCACTATTTTTCCTAAAGGGATATAATCAAAGAGATAATATAATATCAAGTAGTATATTCACTAAATTATTTATAGCCTTGATACGTTACATAATTATGTATGTATATGATACATACATGTATTATTCCTGGATTAGAGTAAAAACACGTAGTAGCAATAACAGTTATTATTATAATGAATTTTACATGACTTATAAAGAATATTCTGTAAGGAGTATGTGTTTGTCACTTTAACATTTATATCAAAATCGGCCGAGGTTAATAAAAATTAAATTAATTCTAATAAAATATTTAAGTAGCGTCTGACATGACATGTTAAAAAAGTGATACTTTAGGCATGTCAAAGGATACATAACATAACTATTTATGTAATAGCCGCAGTTTCATAACCGCAAGATACGTAAGCGAAAATAAGTTTCCCCGATGCCAGTCCGTCATTACCTCAGTGAACCGCTCATGTTACCAGTTGCGTGTCCTACAAACTTATCTTAGTCCAGCACAATAGGCCCATAAACCAACTTTTTTAAATATTTTAAAATGAAAGTTCGTTTAATTTTGAAGCAATTCGTGGTATCAAACATTCATAATTGTTTTTTTGTATAGCTGCATTTGATTTTTAAAGAAACCTATAGCTATCTTTCTCACACCAGTTTCTGTAGTAGGCTGCGCGAGAAAGATACCAGTAGTGTGACGTCACCTGTACTCCTGGAAATAAATTCAAATATCTCGCAAAGTAATTATAAAAAATGTTTTTTTTTATCTTAATCGTTATTTAATCAGTAGTACTTTAAGGATAAAGTGTACATTTTATTATTCTTTGTTATGGTTTATGGGCCTATTGTTGACGTTTTATCACGCCACTATTGAGTCCCATTTACGGTATGGAATCTGCCTCTGGGCCACTTCACCTGCGCTTCTGCTGTCGTCATCTCCTAAAACGCGTCATTAGATGTGTAACAAAAATCTTTCAATCAATCTCCTGCAGAGTTCCAAAATACATAATACTTTAACTAACTTATACATATTAGAAATTTGTAAGTACATTTTTAAAAACAAGATTAATTTTGCTATGAACAGTGATATTCATCAGAACATCATAAAAATCAATTTTATATACCCTTTGTAAAAAATATCATTAGAAAAAGAGGCTCCAATGTTCTAGGATTAACAATATTTAATAACTTACCAACGTGTATAATGAAAATTGTCAAATTCAGAAAATTTAGAAATGAATTAAAATCATATCTACTTACACATACCTTCTACGGTCTAAAAGAATTTTACAATTTTCATTGATTGCAGTGGATTTCCCTCCGTTCACCTATTTTATTATGTTCGAATTACATAATTTTACTTATTAATTATTTACAATTCCTTATGTTATATATCTTAAGGAAATAAAGAATTATTAGTGGAGTGCAGTCCATATGTGCAAGGTGTGCATTGCACACCCTGCGAATAATTTCAAAATTTATTGCATTAAAATGTAAATTATTTAATTGATTTGATCTTAATATATGATATACGTAATATAAAAATATTAAAATTATGGGACAATAACGAACAGTAGCGTGTTTGGTTGCCTATCAGCGAATGTGTGGATTGCCGGGCAAGTGCAGGTCTCCACACTGCACTCAATGCGCATGTTTTTACACAGGGAGGGTATAGGAACAGTGTATTTATGCAGACAAGGATAAAATATTAGAAGTAGTAGTATTCACAAGCATAAACAAGTTCAGACAAACAATTAATTATTCATTTTAGGTATTTGGTATATAATTTATATATTATTTATTTAACTTATATTTGTATTTATGAAAATTTATAGAATGTAAATTGTAAGTGAATTACTAATTGCGGATTTACTGAAGAAACCATTTTCTAGAAGGGACATAGTATAAAAAAATAAGATAATTCTGAATTGTTAACCTATGATTCTACCTACACAATACTTTTTTAAAAAAATCAGCACACCCAACTCAGAAACGCACCGCATGCCACTGAGAATTATTATTATTATTATTATTATTATTATTACTATTATTATTATTATTATTATTATTATTATTATTATTATTATTATTATTATTATTATTATTATTATTATTATTATTATTACATCAGTTTGTACTTTCCTATAAATTTTTGATCGATCGCCACTTTGTCATTTGAGAAAATAAAATATAATTGTAAATGTCAAATGTTTCAGAAAACCTAAAGGTAAATTTGAAAGAATTTTTTTTCAA
Source organism: Ophonus ardosiacus (assembly GCA_943142095.1). Classification (NCBI taxonomy): domain Eukaryota; kingdom Metazoa; phylum Arthropoda; class Insecta; order Coleoptera; family Carabidae; genus Ophonus; species Ophonus ardosiacus. The sequence continues at coordinate 40,008,419 of OW964823.1, forward strand.
TAGTCCTTAAAATAAAGGAGTTATGACGGTTTTTCGAAAATCAAAATAACTCCAATAACTTTGAACCGGGGCACCAAATAAAAAATTGGACTAAGAAAGGTTGTTTGTTTTAATGAGTTCTAACTACCATTTTCGGATATAACGACTTATATATATAAAAGGTGAAGTGGGATAAGTGCCGAATGGTTTTTGTAAAGTTGGAATTTACAGCTGTGTATTTTCAGTTTTGCACGTAAAAACTCAACATTGTCGGTATCAAACGCTTTGCACAGTTATTACTGTTTAATTAATAACTAGGATTTTATTTTCCTTGTAAATTTTCATTTTCATAGGATATTGTACAAAATGTCAACTACTCTGTACTTTATCCGGAAATGGGGAAAGATCGTAACTCCGAGTTAAAAAATACTGTGAAATCTTGTTTCATGTGCACCGGGGCAAGAGATGAATTATTGACAAACCCTCTATAAAATGCTTCTTACTGCATTAAAATATGTTGTTTAGTTTTATAGTTATCCATTTTTAAACAAACATGTTTTTCTTACCATGTTGTCGCTAAAAAATTAAAAAAAAAGAAATTAGCTACTTACCCTTCATTAAGAATTATAGTACAAAAAAATAAGCTAAAATCCAGGCATGTTAATAAATTGATATTTGTATGAACCGTTCTAAAGTTAGAAACAATAGTTTATAATATTTTAATGTTTTATTAGAAAATGCATATAGTGCTATGGAAATGACAAAATAAAAAAAAAAACAATGATAACTAATAATTTGTTAAGATTGTGTATGACTGTTGTTATTATTATTATTATTATTATTATTATTATTAAATGAAGGTTATTGATAGTTACTGATAGCTATCGGCTGCCCTATAAACTAAAGTTCCAGGACTATGTAAAAAATTAACTGTTCCACTTAAGAGTTTGATGAAGAATTATCGTAAATCAGTAAAATGCATAAAGTAAAATGGAAAAGTTCTATAGGGATAAAAGTAAAATACAAGTCGTAATATAAATAACTATTATATTCTGGTGTCTGTCAGCTAACCTAGATATCGGTATATATTATAAGCCATTGTTATCCCTATGGTGTTTACGCGAATTATCATTTCTAACACGAAAGTCTATATTGGTTTTCAAATATGTACTTTGTTGGGTACTTTCTCATAATGGCCACCGTATATTTAATTCAATTCTGTTGGGGTAAGTTAATATTATATTAGAATTACGTGAAGTGCTTTCATTTTTAAAAATGAAGTAGGTAAGGTACCTGTGCTGCGACTCTGCCTTATCGCCTAGCGATCGCATCACGTAAAAAGTAGTCACATCATAGCCAGGTAATATGGCCAGCACTACCGAAATAATTCAGATACATTTTTACGTCATGCGATCGCCAGGCGATACAGCAGAGTCCAGAGTCCCAGCACTGGTGTTGTTTGCTACTTTCACATAACCTTCTGTGCAAAATTGCATTTATTTGCACATAATGTATGAGCTACTATACTCGCTGTCAAATAAATATGGACTTACGCTCATTTTTTTCCTTCTACCCACCCTATCCCTTGCGATGCGGTGTTGCCGTTTCTTTATAATTTAGCGTTTTCAACGTGACCAATGGAACTGGCAACAGTGTAAAAATCTCCAGTCCATATTTATTTGACGGCAAGTATAGTTATTCATTAATTAATATCACTACCTAGCTGTCTAGCTATAACAAATTTTCATTTTTAATACTCGAAAAAGGTTACAAAATCTCAGAAAGCAGAAAGAATCAAGAAACTGTTATAGAGGTTTGTGTGTCTGATGTGTTTATGGTGGAAAATCAGTTTAGATCTTACAGATTTTGCTCGACGGGCTCCATATTGGTTAAAAAATATTACATAATCTATTTTTATACCAAAAATAACAAATGTGTAAATGGATATATATTCATTTTATATCGTATATATTATGCGAACTGGTCATAAATTTGGCATTATACTTTTTTAGTTTAAGTACTATAAAAAGACGTGCATTTTTTATAAAATAAATAGTAAATCAATATAATAAACAGTCTGAATCATTTTGGTTGCAATTTTTTTTTTTGTATCTTCATATTACTAAAACTGCACAAACCTACTTTTTATAATATACGGAAGTTGACCAGAACAGATTATTTTTAGTTGAATTTGGATATTTATTTATAAGAAAAGAAGTGAAAAATTAAAATTTGACAAAAATATTCTTTGGAAAAGTTGTAAAGAATAAAAATTTATAATATTAAACACATAGTCAAATTTAAGTTTTCATGTCAACCATCTATCTATCCGAACATTTGCCAACCTGTTAAATTTAAATTTTAACTACTTTATTATAGTTTACAACTTTCCTAAGTAACATTTTTATTTATTTTTAATTTTTAAGTAGGTACTTTTTAAATTTATCTAAAAATTTACAATCTACGGATTAAAAGATATCAATACTTTACCTGGAACTGAAAATAGAAACATCAATATTCTGACCACTCAGTATTTTTAGAAGTTTAAAAACATTTAAAAATAATTACTGGTTACAATTCTTTAATAGCTGATCATGCTAGAGTGAAACCGTAATGTAAAACTACTCTGAGACATTCATGCATGCATATCTAAATATTTAGAATTTATTATTAATCGTATGTTTTTGGATTAATAATTGAGTAATTCACCTAGTAATTAACTATCTTAACATAAAATATTACATAAATCATCGCTGCCTAAAGCTATCTGAAACAGTATCAATAACATTATGACTTACTACTATTGTTCGTCGTAAATCATACGACCTTTATGGTATCAATTTGTGTTATATACTATCAATAAAAATTCTTCATCTGCAAAGTTGTGCCATAGTAGATCCACTTTACGACAACATTAAACACAAGTTGTAAAAACAGCGTTTATGTTGCAGACTACAGCTCTAACACGCTTAGTGCTCAGAGTTTACATGCGTCAATGCTTTTCTCAATGGCTTTTATAACCTCACTGTAACGAACTACAAACATTTGTCTTACTAATAAAGGAGCAAATAAGTCTTTACAGACTAATAGTAAATATTAAATGGGCAAAAAGTTTCTCTCGAAAAATTTTAAAACAACTTTTTTGCTACTTGTAATTTCAACAGTACGTGTATTTCTACAGATACCAGAAAAGTTCTGTAATTTGTAATACTTCTAATATAGTTAGGCACTTGTGGCTTAGTCTTGGATAGTTAGATTCCAACAGAAAAATTCAACACAAACAGCCCTTTACCTCCACTAGCTCCAAAAACCAACAACCAGACTTCAGATACAGACTTCCATTTCGTTAAATTAGGTAGATGCGAAAGTGGTGGCAATTTCGGTATACTATTTGTTTGTCATTAGGGTCAGGTGTCGCTGATTTTTCAAAAAAATAATTTTCAAATATGGAAAAATAAAACCTCTCTTAAATTATTTGCTCGTGTCATTTAGATTATTGCGGTCAACTCATTCCACATTGCCAAATTACCGATCGGCCGAATCTGAATAGTCATCTCCCTCATCATTAGGCAGGTTGCAACAGAAGACTTCATTCGTTCGCGAGTCCTCTAGCTGAATAAGTTAGAATACACCCAACCTTGGTACTAGCTGTGCTAATGAAGTCAGTGCCACATCATACATCCACGTTAGCTGAACAAGTCAACGGTTCCACACACACAAGCTGCAAAATCTGCATCACCCTTCGCCGACACCTTACTTCTTTCAGGTTGCGCACCAGCTCCATCAGGGAAGAATAGAGCTCCATATATCCGGGGGCAAGCACTATGAACCGACTTCGCCCGACCCTCCGTCATTCTGCGGGTCGTATTTCCAATGCCGCCAACACCAATCAGCCTTCAAGGATCGTCTAATTTTAGAGTCCGCTTCCCAAGCGGATCCACGTCGGCCAACGCTCCACTTCTCTGGGGCCATATCAGCGTCGTCGCCGACGCCTCTCCTGAAAACCGCAGGTGCCGACTTTCGTTCCAGATCTGCCGCTAGTAGACCACACACTCTCTAGCGGTTACACACACCATGGAAGAAGTTCCACGTCGTCGACCGCCACCAAGTAGACCCGAAAGACCCACGACCACATCAAAACTAACTTAACATTATACTTTATAAATATTGTAAATAAATCGACATCGGAACTAAAAGGCGTATTTCATTCCTTCATTGAACACAAATAAAAAATAGTTGGGTGCTGCATACCACACACACACACACACACAACAGCATCAGCACCGACAAGATATTATGTTAAAATGACTATATAGATACTAAAAAATAGTTGACAGACGTCTAGAACGCTGCGTTTTTTAATAAATTGCTAATTTGTAAAAAAAGTTCCATTATATTATTTGCTCTTTTTGGACTTTTTTAATTTGTTCGTTTTTGTATCCAGAACAAAAAAATAAATAATAATATAGACATGTATGCTGCAACTAAAAGATTGTCAAAATAATACGAAAATTTAATATTTTTAAGTATTATTTTGCATACAAAAATTATAAAATAAAAAATTAAATATTGGCAACTATTTCTGCAGAAAAAACGAAATATACAAATATTAATTATTTTCTATATATCTTTCTTCAGTTACACTATCATCAACATCATTATTTATATTGAATTCGGTCTCTTAACCCAATACACTATACAGTGGCTTCCAGTGGAAATGATACACCGCTATGAAATTTAATCGTCAAACTATTCTAATAATTTCAGGCATAACTTATGTTTCATTAATTACAGTATTTTATTATTCTTCCTAGAAGTAATTTATGAAAAAAATTTATATAAAAAATGATTGAATAAAATGAATGAAATATTTATCCACTGAAAATGATCCATCTAAAAAATATAATTAATTACAAGTTTATTATTTAAATAATGAAATAAATTTAATTAAATTAATAAATTAAAGCCTATCCAAAACTTGCTATAGAAGTGGAAGCATATTTTGGAAACAAAGCATCTGTAGAAACCATAAGAAGAATATTGAGAAAATATGACTATCATGCCTAAGTAGCTCCTAGGAATTCTGTTTGCCGAAAGCCATATAAATAAAGATTTAAATTTTTGGATATCAGGTGTATTTTGTGATAAAAGTAAATTTAACTTATTGGCATGAGATGGACGAGTAAATGTCTAAAGAAAACCAAATGAAGAACTGAAACCCATAAATTTTCGCGCCACTGTAAAACATGGCCGCAGACAAAATGGTATGGGGCTGTGTTTTCTGGAACAGGGTAGGAAATAAGTGTAATTTAATTCAAAGTTTTCACAAATCAAGAATATAAAATAATTTCCAATTTTATCGAGATATTGATTCCAACACACGGCCTATATACTCAAAAATCAGTTCCTATATACAGTAAAATTTTTGAAAGAAGTCCGATCAAGGCCATCTACGAATTGCATCTATGAACTAAGATTTTATGCTGTCAAATTTAGTAGTGTCGTTTACATAGTTTTTATGAGGTATACAAGATATTATGTACCCTCATAAAAACTAAGTAAAAGACACTACTAAATTTGACAGCACAAAATCTTAATTCATAGATACAATTCATAGATGTCCTAGATCGGACTTCTTTCAAAAATTTTACTGTAATTGCCCGAAAGTAATAAAAATTTATCCTCTCTCCCCAAACTTGAATAATAAAGAAAATTTGCCGCCACAATTAAAGAAAGATATTAGAAAACAACATAAATAAAAATGGGATTTGGAACAAGCGTTAAGAGAAGAATGGTCGAAAAATTTCCTTGAATAAGTAACAACTTTAATTAAATATATACAAAATCAATCTAGGCCCAGTTTTACAATCTCCGGTTAGAATATTAACTCTAAGTTAAACAAACAATATTGAATCGGATTATTGACAACAATGATAAATTTGTCATTTGACAGTTCATATTGTTTCAATTTTGTTTATTTAAATGACAGTTAAAATTTTAACCAGAGATTGTAAAACTGGCCCTAAAAATGATAATAAAAATAAAGGAGGTTCAACAAAATATTAATTTTGCAATTATCAAACGTTATTACTATATGTATCATTTTCAGTGTGTTATTAAATTTTACCATTTTGTGAACATTATTTTTGTTAATGTGTTGTAATACTTTAAATTAAGTTATTCTTATTTTTGTAAAAGGGAAAGACTAAGGATAATAAATTACGAGTACACTTATTTTTTATAATAAATCTTTTGTTTATTAACCATAGCAGTTTAATTATTCATAGTGCACGTGTATCAATTTCACTGTGAGCCACTATACAGGGTGTCTCAATAAGTTTGCTCACTATTGGTAACTTTTTTATTTGAAGAGATACGAGGTTGGTTAAATTTGCAAAATTGTGCCATTTTATATTAGAAAATTGGTCATGTAGACAAAATTAAAATTGTGTCAGCGGTTCCCAAAATTTGGGACAAAATATATATTTTTTAAATGGAACAATATATTTTTAATTATCCTACTAGAAAGAGTATTTTTTTCTCTTTCCAATAAGGTAATGTTGTTTATGTACAATTTTTTCAAATAAACGTGTTATTTACGTTTAAAGATAAAAATTATCTTTTATTAGTTTAGGTCAAGTAAACTATGGAAACAATTGTCTTTTATAAAATTATTATTTTATTAATTTATTTTACAGTAATAACAAAACAAAGAAAATATTCAAATTGAAAGCCATTATTTCTTTCGCACATTTAAACTCTTTTTTGGAGAGCCGACCGTTCTACGTAACTGGTGTCTAGATATAACTTTCCATATAGCACGCTCATATCTAACTTTTCTTCATTTGTAAAGTTATTAAACATTATTAAAACAAGAGAACTTTACGGGAGAAATTATTAAACGTCAAACAAACAAAGAATCAATTGTTTCCATGGCTTACTTGACTAAAAAACTAATAAAATAGTTTACAAAATTAAAATTTTTAACTGTAAATATCTCGTTTATTTGAAAAAATTGTACATAAACAACATTACCTTATTGGAAAGAGAAAAAAATACTCTTTCCAATAAGATAATAAAAAATATATGGTTCCATTTAAAAAATATATTGTCCCAAATTTTGAGAACCGCTGACACAAATTTTATTTTGTCTACATGACCAATTTTCTAATATAAAATGACACAATTTTGCTCATTTAACCAACCTCGTACCTCTTCAAATAAAAAAGTTACCAATAGTGAGCAAGTTTATTGAGACACCCTGTACCTACTCTAGCTGCACATATTGTATGGCGGACTATTGTTTTCTTGTAGTTTATAACCTATACTCTATTTTTTAAGAATTCAGTGTGAAGAAGATAGGACTTATTTCATCAATCAATCAGATTGTTCAAAATTGAGGGAAAGTTTACACGATGTAAATAACTGTTTCATCTCTTGTTCACAAATACATAGGCGTACAATTTGGTATGGTAGTACGTGGTGATATATTAATGTAATGCTACAATGCTACGCACAGTATTTAATTGTTAGAGGATGTTAAATTATAATACAGTTAATAACTAGTAAAAAATAATATATTTTTTTAAATGTAATCAATTTTACTGTTTTAAATTAAAAGTTAAAAATCAGTCAACTGAAAGTATCTTTTTCTTCGTACGCCCATGTTATATATTGGCATGTATCAGCTGATTAGTAGTGAGGTTAAATAAATTCAATGCTGATTTTCTCATTTTACTCTCGATTTTGCTTCGTACAAATTTAACACTATTTACCTTTAGTTTTTACCTCTCGCTAAGAGAGGTATTGAATTCATGCTAAAATTCGCATATTCAGATTTTACTGAATAAGCACGATTTAAGGTCCCTAGAATCCGATTATAACATTTTTAAAATAATGTCTGTGTTTGTGCGTGTGTGTCGATGTGTGTATATATATATGTGTGTGTGTGTGTGTGTGTGTGTGTGTGTCGATGTGTGTATGTGTGTGTGGGTGTGTGTATGTCTGGATGTTGGAGAGACGATTCCTCAAAGACTTAAGACCTATTTAACTATGAATTCCTCAATCTGACATTCCTGGGAAGAGCTGAAAAGGTTTTGGTAACAATTGGCCAACCGGAAATAGTAGAATCTTAAAAAATCTTTTAAATGTTATTTTTTTTAAATTTTTGTTACTACTAATATTGAAGAACATAAAATTCTTCATCTAATACACATAAAATTTTTATTATATCTTGCATAGATCATCATTACCGATATCTGCGATAAAGCAGATTGGCACACCCAGAAATGGGTAATATGCCGTGATGATATATTTATTTTATTTATTTTATAGATTTACAGATAAAGACTATAATATATAGAATAATCTAATAGCAGAGGCTAAGATACTAAGGAAACCACTTGACAAATTCAAATGCCTATAGCATAGTTTGTAAATGACAGATATCAATGTCAGTGTCAAAAATCAACAGTTTTAGTGACATTCTGGACAGCTTTTTCTGGGAAGTACATTTAATCTTACCACCAATCTTGTTAATAAATTGGAAGAATCCCTGACATTTAGAAACTTATTCCTCATACAATGAAAAATAGATATAATTAAATTATATGTCCCAGGATTAATGTAACCTTTTGAAAATAAGCCTTGCTTGATTTGAAATTTATTTTTAGTTTACTTTCGTTTTTTAAATCAATTAGGCCTTGACAGTTGAGCAGAAGCTATTTTCGTTTCAGGTAAAGTACCTTTTTCGTTTATAATAACCAGTTTTACTAAGAAAGTTGTTGGTAATTAGAAGTTATTGTGTTATGCTTTTTTTTTTTTGGTAACATCCATAATTTGTCAATTTAATATCAGGTAGAGTGCCTTTCTTGTTTATAATACGCCAAAGTTATACAAACAAAAGTTGTTCAGAATAACAAGTTATGGCCTAATACAAAATTTCAGGAAGATCTACCTACTTTGTTTAAACTGTAATTTTTTGCATTAAACAAAATAAATCAAAGCAGGTTGAGCTTGCTGAAACTTTTAATATTAAAAATTAAAAATAACCCTTCTTCAGCTAGGAGAACCCATCTGAAAACAAAGAAACATACTACCTACTTTAATTGAGAATTTTTACATGATGAAATTAAATAGAAAAATATTATTCTTCTCGAACAATACGAAATCCTTTTGTATAAAATAAATAATGAAAATTAATTAAACAATATTACCTACTGTTTTTAACAATAATCCATTATTTTAAAATTACTCCCTTTTCCGAACAACAGAATGCGCATCGCATACATATTTTCACATAAACTTGAAGAAACATTTTGATTTTTCAGTATATCTCTCCCTTTGAATTGAAAATACTAAAATTTTGTCTTTCTTTCGTCAACTACATAACCTTACATTTCAACACATGTTTTTACCACATGTTTTCTCTTTTTCGGCTTTTTATATACTTAACATTTTTTTTAAATTTATTTTAAAATGATACATTAAAATGCTCTATTATATACTCAACTTTATTTTACATTAATTTGCAACAATTTTTTGAATATTCATAATATTATAATTAATAATGTTTATAATAATATATTTAACACTATATTTAATTTTATTATATACTCTTCCTATGTGCCAAATATAATTTTCAGCTAATCATGCCTGATGGTGGGATTCTTTGAAATGCCGAAATCGATCGCAACCATAGGAATGAATAAAAACTGCGTAGGTTTAAAACTGAATAACGTAAATTAAATGTATTTTAACTGAATTTAAACAAGGGACGTGTTAACGCTAAAAAAGATTACATTACTTTTTTTTAAAAAAAAAAACCTCTCAACAGGATTAAATCCCAATTACTGAGTAGGTTCACATACACAAACATCCATGCCTTAATGGGATTCGAACCCAGAACCCCGAGCGCACTCATGACTAAGAGGCGTTGCTCTAACCATTGAGCCACCGGAGCCGACATTCATAACATTATAAAAAAAAATTCGATACATAACAAGAAAAAACAAAATAACGTTATAATACCGTTATTTTTGTTTCTTTGTTATAATGTTCAATAACTGTATTTTTCTTAAACTTGTAATAAAATTTCATATTTGAAATAATTTAAGTTTAAAAACATTGTAATAATTTTATTCTAGAAATAAAATGAAGTTAATTTAACATTTGAATTTAAGACGCAGTACACCACTAGCGACATCTATACATTTTATAACACCAAATAATATACTATCAGAAACTTAGAATATTATACTTTCAATGGCAAAGTCTGTAAACAGGAATAACGTTATAGTGGATAGTTATTGTTATGTTAAGGTTACGTAAAGTTATTTTATAAAAATTCCGGTATTTGAAAAAAAAAACAAATGAAACGTTATAGGTAACGTTATCGGGTATCATTACGTTACGTCCGGTTTATTAGTTTTATGGAAACGTTAGTGCCAATTCTCGTAAAAAATTAATGCAGAATACTGACACTGAAATAGAAAATCATTATTCCAATAGAGACATATTTATTCGCTCGTTACTCTTTCCGATTATGGATAAAACAAGTCCACTTGTTCCACAAATAACAATTAATTGTTTGGTAATTTATCTTGAACAAGAAGATTATTTCTAACGAAAGTGATATTTTATAAAACATCTTGACTGGAAGTGTAATTCGGTGAGAAAAGACGGACAAGGATCGTACTATTTAATACTTTTTATAATAAAAAAGTTATAGTACATTCTTTATCTACTCTTTCTACCACGAATGTAATAAAAAAGTATAGTAAGATAACAGGTAATTATATTTTATTATTCCTCTTAATGGTAATCTTCGTGAAACAAAAGAGAGCGTATATCAAGGAAACTACTGGTAACCAAGTCCAAGTTAAACGTTCGTTTCATTTTACGAGGCGAGACGGTGAGTGAGAAAAGTAACACGTTGGTTGCGATTAAGTCTTCGTAAAACACCTGATCTTTAAGACAAACAACCCTTAAACGCACTCTTAAATCTGAAAACATCCACATGACAAACCATACCGCGTGTTTTAAAACAGTATACACAATATACGTGCCTTCGGGTCCCATTAATCATTTTTTTATGATAAATTACTTGCTATTAACCCTCGGTATCTAATAAATTACTATTCACAAGTTTTCAACGTATGACAAAAGTGTTATTTATTGCCACCAAAAAGTTGTGTTGCATATAAATTAAAAGTGTAAATTTTTTTAAATAGATGTGGCAATAAAATTATTGTTTTGGACGGGTTTTGAAACACATGGGAATAAATTCATAACTTATCGCTATATGATGATATTATTTAAATGGATTGTTATGTTAGCAGAGAATATTTATATCTCTATTTGTTTCTGTTTACAACATATCATTAGCCGAATTTCATTCTATTTTTTATTCTACCGTATGTCCACGGATCGAGTTCCAAAGAGGAAAAACTTTTTTATTTTTTATTTTACAAAAAAATGTATTCTTGATAAAAGTTTTTGGATATCCCGAAACGGCCAATTCAGTTTTAACATTTCCAAATTTTCTTTTAGTTTCAGATAAAAAATCGAAAAATTGGTCGTTTTAGTTGAAAATTATTCTACGTCCCAAAAAATAAGTTTGCGCTGTCATGGTAATTGCCGTTATTTATTTATTTTCATTAACTGTCAGTTATAAAAATCACCTCTATTTGATATGTAAATATCGGAAAATCTTTGTTTAAATTCTTCGACAACTCGACTGATCGCTTTATTACCTTTGCCCTAGCATTGAATTAGGTAAATTCGTTCGTCGTTTGACAACATTTTCAACGATTATGGTTGATTTTTATAACTAACAGTTAATGAAAATAAATAAATAACGGCAATTACCATGGCAACGCAAACTTTTTTTTTGGACTTTCTGCATTCATGTAAAGGGTTGATTAGATTTTGAGTAAAATTGGACAATCGGAAGGAGTTCTTTACATGAAACCCATAACAGTTTTCAATGAAAAACTATATTAACATATTATTCAAAACTTTTCAATTTTAGTATTTAAGTCTTCTATATCAAGAGGAAAAACATATTAGACTTTGACTAAAATTGATAACCCCGAAGTGATACTTTACTTGAAGCTTTGAACAGATTATCGTGAAGAACAAATTATGATACAGGTAATCCAAAACTTTTCAAATTTGGTATTTAAGACTTTTTTATATTAATGAAAATGACAGATTATATTTTTTCTAAAATTGATAAACCGGAAATGATATTTTACTTGAAGCTCTAAACAGATTTTTTGAAAAAATATATTCAAATATTATCTAAAACTTCTCAAATTTAGTATTTAAAACTCGTATATAATTTGAAACAACATATTAGATCTTATATCTCAATAAAATCTAATTTGGTATTCAAATAAATAGAAAAGTCTGTAATACGAAATTTTGGATAATATTTTATTATGCTTTTCCTCGAAAAACTGTTAAGAGCTACAAATTAAGTAACACATCCGGTTTATTATGTATAGTTAAGATCTAATATATTGTCTGGGAGATTTTCATCATTATTGACAATTTCCAACTTGTCCTGAGCGATTTCAAGGCGAAGGTTTTTCTGCTCCACCGTTACCAATTTCGGAATGGATTTCGCACACATGAGAACCATTTGCAAATTTTCAGTTAAAATCTTCCAAATGTCAGTTTCCGGTATTCTCAGATCACATTCTAGTTCTCGCACAGTCAGTCGACGATCTTCATTGATCGCAAGTTGCACACGTTCGATATTATCGGTTTTTTTTGTGATCGAAGGCCGCCCAGAACATGGGTTACTATCAATAGATGTGCGGCTATCTTTGAACCGTTTATACCAGTTTTTTATTTGTGTTTTGCTCATACACTTGTCCCTAAATGCCGTCTTTATCATTGCGATGGTCTCCACACAACTCTTTTCGAGTTTTAAGCAAAATTTAATGCAAATTCGTTGTTCCGATCTTTCCTTCATTTTTTACAATAGCAATATGCGACAAATGTAAAAAAAAACACTTTGTAAACAAACGTATGCTGCAAGTAAACTAAGGCGACCCGACCAAAACTGCGGCATCTAGGGAATTCGTGAAGCTTTACAGTTGACACTGTACCAGCCAGAGGGCGCTAAAATTCTCAGGCGCGAAGATATGAAGGAAGGTCGGATACTTTTGGGATAGACCTCGTATAGAGGTTTTTGGAATTTGATATGAGTTATCGTGGACGATAAAAATCGTCACACACACACACACAGACATACGTTTGTGTTACATACTCTTGTTAAAAAAAAAATGATAAAAATTTCAAATTGTTTCTCGGTGCAAAAGAGAAGGAAGCTCCTCATCTTTGTTTTAAATGCAGAACTTTAACTTAATTTTAAAAAGTGTGAAACTTTGATATGTTATGCAGGCTAATCATGCGAGAATGAACCAGCAATTATCTCCATTATTAAGGAATATAGCGATTATCTTCAAATAAGCAAATTTACTATAAACAATATGAACAATAAAATGTCGTATCAAGAAGAAGCTTTCTGTTACTTCCGGTTCCAGAGTATTTGATACCAACTTTGTAATTTCGCGTGGAACATATTGATTTTTTTAAATTTTTGAAATGTACACAAACTTTTCTTTACAATGGTAGTAAATAAGTAGTACATTGTCTTATTAAAAAACAAAAATGGCGAATGTTTGAAATATCGTATAAAATTAAATCAAGAATATGTGAAATTTTGTTTTATTGGTTATGTTGCCCAGGTTACGCTATATAAATGAATTTCTATGAAAAAAATATCATCTTCTATGATTTAAAAAAAAAACAATAATATCTCATATTCTTGATTTTTTTCATTCAATATATTCATATTTCAACCGTCCGCCATTTTATTTTTTTATAATAGAATTAATACTTGTTTATTACCATTGTAAAGCAATTTTTCTGTACTTTTCACAAATATAATAAAACATACCATTTGAAATTTGAAAGTTTGTATCACATACTTCGGAACTGAAAGTAATAGAACGGTTTGTGAACGACATCTTATTACCTGTATAGTGCTTGCATAATAAATTTTCTTATTTAAAAATAATTGCAATTTCGCCTAATAACGGAGATAATTGCTAGTTCATTCTGGCATGATCACCCTGTATTTAAGTACAAACTACACTATAGTACCTATATACCGAAAAACTAAAAAATATTTAATTAAGTAATTAAATAATTTTAACCTCCACCTACAAAGTATTCTATTCTAAACATGTAAATTATAACATCAAATAATATTTAGCGTTGAAATATACTACCCTTAGCCACTGAGAGGTTCAGCCCCAGAACCGCATTTATCCATTATCAACTAGGTCAAGAGGTCGAGAATAAGCCCATTGCTTTTATGAGACAAGGAACCTTTTAAGGCCAACATTTATTTTCAAAAAGAATTGATTACGTAAAAAGTAGAAATAAATTCATCAAATTTTATTTATTTGGAAATTATACTAATGAAAACATTAATAAGTAATATAATTTAAAATTTATTATGCATATGTCGTAGCTAGTTTATAAAATCCGTCTTTTTATATAGCATGTACACATTTTATAAAACGCGATAAGATTCCCAATCTTTTTTGGGTTATTTCAGAAATTTGTAGAACGTCTAACATCGAGCAGCTTATATATTTCTTCAAATATTATAACAATAACCTAACCTAACTTCGGCCCAAATTTTCCAAGCATGTATTTTGCGTTGGTTATGTTGAGGTGTTTTTAGAGAAATTGTACACGAAAAGGTCCAAATATTTATATTAGAATGTAGTCGTATTGAGCTGCCACATATAGATTGAAATACTGATTGATGCGGTTAAAATAGTATTGTAAAGCCCGTTTGGCACGATCTATATTTTTGGACAGAATTATTGACAGAATTCTCAAAAAAAAAAAGAAAAAAAAAAACAAATTTGTGAGCTGAAATTTATGTTCGTAGGTATACAATGTACAAATATTTTGCATGCTACTGTGCACATTCTTTGAATATATCTACTTGCTCTCGAGTCCTGCGCACTTTCTCTGCCCTGTTTTAATTTTGTAGATAAAAAAATCCTTGATAAAAATTTATCTATGCGAGCGTCTATAAAATTTTGTCTATTATTATGTCCATAATTCTGGGGGGAATTATATACCGTGACACAGGGGCTTCAAATATAATTTAAAAATAATTTGGTTCGGAATTTTATAATTTTGCATTTAGCATTGTACATGTAAAAACTAAAAAATAAATAAAATTATGAAACTAAAGGTAATATAAATTTGTCGTATTAATGCTTCAGTGCTTATCACTGAGTTCGAATTTGATAAAACCAAGCTTTTTGTATTGATAAATCCGTCAGAAACGAGAGAAAATAGCATTGTTTGCTAAAAGAATTTTTGGGATCAATTGTATACCAGCATCAAAATTTATTTGCAGAAATGCGGTCTTTATACAACCTTCTAAATTCGTGGAAACTTTATAAAGTTGCACTTTGCGCTTTGGGTTACCAACAAATGCCAAACTATAAACTTGAAATAAACTTTAAACATCAAACTTTACTGAATTTCAGAACTTGCTAACACTAGACATGAATCGAGTTAAAAAATACCAGATGCAATGACAGGTGAAAAATCAGATTACGCAGTCCCATCATCTTCATCTATTAAATTTTGGGAAGTCATGACTAACTATAAAAGTTAGAGTCTGTTGAATTCAATTACCACTAACGAGTAACTTTCTGATTTTCCTAAAGTAGAATTTAATTTCTATTAAAAGTTTCAGCAAGTGCAGTAACTTTTATCAATAGCCTGCTTATAAAAAAAAGTTAGTTTGGGAGTTACAACTACAAGAATTAAGTTAAAATAATTATGGTTAGAATCAGTTTGGTACATTGGCCAAAATGAGAGGACTTGTATTGTGTTAGTAAAATATGCAAACGCAATTAACGATTATTTAAAATTTTATCAACGTAGTTTCCTGTTAAATCGGAAACTCTATTTCAATAAACAGGATATTAATGAAGCCATGAAATTTGCATGTTGAATTATTTAGGTCATACTGCATATTAAAAGTATATTTCTGTTTCATACAGAGTAATTTAAGGGTTTGAATTAATTGGATATTTGAAAAGTTCAATTAGCATTAATATAACATTATAAGGGTATTTAACATAAGAAAAATCTGTGGTGGCCAGCACAATACATTTCGCCATTTCCATTTTATGTTACATAAGTGTTAAATTGTACTTCACTGTCGAAACATTGTGACTCAATGGTTAGAGGAACGCCTCTTAGACATGAATGTGCTCGGGGTTCTGGGTTCGAATCCCACTAAGGCATGGGTGTTTGAGTATATGAACCTACTCAGTAATTGGGATTTGATCCTGTTTAAAAAAAAAAAAATAATAAAAAAATTACAGAAATATATCCAAATATTGTTTCTTATTATACTTAACATATCTTGTGCTCATATATAATTCTAATTATATCTATTTTTCATTTATGAGGAAAAGTTCCTAAATGTCAGAGATTCTTCCAATTCATTAACAAGATTGGCGGTATTTCTGATGGATATATGCATTTATACCTATAATTTCAAATATTTAATTATTAAAACAATAAGACATTAAATGTACTTCCCAGAAGAAGCTCTCACAATGTCACCAAAACTGTTGATTTTTGACACTAATATTTATCTGTCATTTACAAACTATGTTACAAACATATGAATTTGACACGTGATTTCCTTCGTGCAGTTTAGCCTCTGCGATTTATTACATCCGATTATTCTATATATTATAGTGTCTTTATTTCTAAATCTATAAAAGATATAATAATTTTTTTAGGTGTATTACATGGAAAATTTTATGTTCTTCAATATTTGTAATAACAAAAATTTCCAAAAAATAACATTTATAATTTTTTTTCTAAGAAACTACTACTCTTGGTTGTCCAATTGCTACCAAAATCATTTCAGCTCTTCCCATGAATGTCAGTTTGAGGAATACGCAGTTAAACAGGTCTTAACCCGGCAGCGGGCAGGTGGGGTGTGGTACACCCCAGTCACTTTATAATTGTCGCCATTTTTGCAATAACGGCCGTACACAATCAGCTAGCCATCTACCTTCCGCAAATATATTGGTCTGTCAATACGCAACAGGATTCAGTCTCAAACTAAATTGCAGAAAGAGTATCATCAAATTAAAGTGACGTGGGGTGTATTAAACCCCACCTGTCCATAAACGTAACAAAAATTCTCTGAAGTTTACAGATACGAATATACTTATTTTGAAATTTCAAGGTACATTTTATATATCTTTTATATATTACTGAATTTTATTTAGTTTTTCTAAAGTGTAGTATATCATATTTTGAAAAATATCAGGCGCATTTGTTGGCCAGGTGGAAAGAAATAGATACTGAAGAGAAAGTCAATAAATAAAATTTGTGATGATAACAATGAATAACCACCGCACAAAAAATTAAATTCAAAGCAAGGTCGCTGCATAGAATCTCTTAGGGCGAGAGATAGAAAAAGAAAATACCTCGGCAAGTTACGCCAAACATATTTATATATGTAGAGCACGCGAAATTTTACTGTGGAAAGTACAGCATATTTGAATCTTCATAACTTCTCTGTACCTAAAAGCAACTTAGTAAATGCCTTTTTAGATCATAGGTTCACTTTTCAAGTTTAAGAATGTTATTTATTTTTGTTTGTAATATTTATATATTTCTTTGTTTTTATAATATAATGCCAAAGAATATTTTCAGTGAGTGTTTATAAGTTCTATTTTTTTTTTTTACATAAATAATGAAATAATTTTATTGTTTCTTATTTACATTGAACCAGGAACTTCTAAAACACCAACAAATTTAACAATAACTAAAAAAAAATTACCGGATGTTTCATAAAATTAAAATTAAATTGGGGTTTGTCACACCCCACCTGCCCAAATTTGTAATTTTTTTTCACCTGCCCGCTGCCGGGTTAAGTATTATAGCTTTTGAGGAATCGTCCTTCCAACATCCAGATATATATATATATATATATATATATATATATATATATATATACACACACACATACACATCCACATACATCATCGTAAAACTGTTATACGAATTCTAGGGATCTTAAAGCGTGCTTATTCACTAAAATCTGAATATACGATTTTTGGCATGAATCCAATACTTCTCTTAGCGAGAGGTAGCAAAACAATGGGGTATGTGACAATAATGGAATTTCAATATGTGGATCATAAAATATATAAATTAACCACTACAGTTTCTCATTATAATAATAAAAATTAAACTTTATTTCCAAATAATAAAGTTACTGGCAAATTAATGTTTTGGAGAGAAGATACGCTGACACGAGCATGTACGGGGATTTACATCTACAGTTATGAGACTGTCTGTCGCTGTCGCGCTCTGTACACTCTGAAGTTACGATACCCCGCCTCGAAAACTTTAATAATTTATTTCTCGTAAACTACAAATAATTAATCGAATGTATTTTATTTTTCGTCTAGTACCATATTATGTATAAATCAAAATTTGGTTACATACTACTAAATATAAAAATATAGGTACGCAATTTGGCACACTAACTTATTTTAAAATTAATACAAAACGTTCCATATAATGCATTTTACTGCTTCTATTTATTTTAATAGATGTATATAATTGAGTTGAGTAAAAGTATGTCAACTTGTTTATAAAAACAATTCAAAGCTTTCACAAATTTGAAATTATTCTTTGCAAGTAAGAATAATTAAGAATAAAGTCACATAATATCTCACTTCTTCAAATACCTATATAAATTAAAATTTAAATAGCATAAAATGCGCTCTTGACTTGGAAAAAGTACGGAATCTTTTTACAATTATTTAATTAAACTATGTTCCTAATTTATGTGGTATTTTGTTGTACGTAATAGCAATATCTTTTTTAAGTTAATTTTTAAAATATGTACATAAATTACCGTTAGATGTTGCTGAAAGTTTTGGTGTATTTAATTAAATATCAGCAACAATAATGTTCAATTATTTATATATGAGACCCGAGGCACGTCCAACCTCTGACGCTCAAAGGGATTTTTTTGACTACTTTGGTAGCACTGTTTTAAAAGGCAAGGGCTTGGAAGTAAAATGTGAGTTCGTTCACTTCAATCGGTTGAAAATGCTTGCTGCAGTATCGTATTGAAATGAGCGTCTCGATTCAGAATCCTGCCAGGTGTGAGGGAAGGAAAGCATTCTATTATTGTGAAACCTTAAAAAAAACTACACAGAACCAAACAGAATAAACGAGGGGAGTAAGTTTGTTGTATAATATTGCCAGCCCCCACACAGCCTATGTTACAATGCAACTCTTGAACTCAACCGGTTAGGACATCTTCAGATTTTCTTCTCACCTCTCTAAAGTTGTTTATAGACGAAAAAAAGTTTTCGACCGACACGATGTCAAGAACGCCGTCAAACAATGGGCCAGAAAATTGGCGGGAGACTCTTTCAGCGCAGTATCAAAAAGCCCGTCCCTCGATTTACGAAATGCATAACCTGCATATAAATTGTAAAAAAATAATTTTTTTACTATACATTTTAGTTATTTTTTTTTGTTTTTGTGAACACTTTATATGCGATTTGTAAGAATTTGTTGTTTGTATATAACTAAAATTATTTTAAAATCATATACGAGGACGTATTTGGATAAAAAAATAGGCAAAATTGTGTACATTGTTATCCTGGGATATATTTGCAAAAAATATAAACACATACACAACAGTCTTCAGTTTTACATACATATTAAATATGCTCTATTTATAAAAACATTAAGGTTTAAACTAAACACAAAAATGATACATGCTACATTACCTACGCGAACAAAATGCCCGCACCAACTAATGACAGTAACGCGAAATTTTTACTGGTATTTCATTGCAAATGACACGTTAATGCAAGAATTATTTACTTATTACAATTCAGAATATTTTTCTGCAGTTTGCAAATGAATTTTTATATTTGATTGTTTCTATTTTATTGGAATATTAACTACACCTATTTTATTTTTCTAATAATATGAATATGAATAAATAAATATTCTGTTTATTTTTATTTATTTATTTACATGTTTAATTCCATTTATGTTGTTTAATAATGTATAGTGAAATAAAAAATAAGCATTTTCTACCAAAGAAAAATTTATAAGCAATGTTAATGTTTGATAATGTGAAAGATTCTAAAGATTTAAAATTTCGAATATAACAATAATTCTCCCTTTCCTTATTCACACATCGTTCAAGTGATTCGAAATATATTTACATACATATGTATGAACGTGATAGAAAAAGTTCCTTGACTGGATATATTGATGAGGTAATAAAAAATTCTGGATTGTAGTCACAAAATATTATTTAAATTCTCGGGTCGACCGGTTTCGAGCTCCACATGAGCCTTCCTCAGGAGCTGAACAGTATTTACAAAACATTACAATTTAATAATCAGAAATAACAAAAATTATAAATTACTTACATGAGAATTAAGAAAATTTTAAAAAAATGGCAAAAAAATGAAAACGTAAGTGCAACATAAAGCACATGGATTTCGTCAAAAGATAAAAATATAAATAAAATAAATTATAAAAAACTTTTATAAAAAAACTAAGAACAAATGTTCTACGTGAACCACACCCATGGAACTACTTAAGTAAAGTATTAGCAAGTTAAGACACTTACTAAAGTCAAGGTTTTTATTGTTTAATTAAGTAAAATATTTTAAATTTATTTTAGTGCAATTTGTTTTTTTTATAAAAAAAATTATTTTTAAGGATTAGAAAAATGTATTTTATGATTAAGTTTTATCCTTATTTTTTAAGCTATGTTTTAAGACGTTGGTGTATATTTTACTAATGTACATAGTATCAGCCCTGTAATTAACATTATTTTTATCGTGCTGTACGTGTAGTATTTTTAGTGTCAACACAATCATTACAAGGTATTTTGTAGACCACGCCAGATTGATATTCAGTTTTTTATATCATACAGTTTTAATATTTTCATGTTCTTTATTTATAAGTATCACATCCAAGAAAGGAATGCGGCTATCAATTTCCACTTCAGTGGTGAACTGTAGATGTTCATTGTAGCTGTTAAAAATATTTAAAGTATTGTTCACCTGATCTTTTGGCACTGCCAGAATTAAATCATCTACATATTTTTTCAGAAATGGTAGTTGGAATGGCAATTTAGGTTTTATTGTATCGAGTAATACATCCATTACTAAATTAGCAACAATAGGTGATAGTGATGATCTCATGGCTACACCCCATTGTTGTTGGTAAAAACTGTTTTCAAATTGGAAGTAACTATTGCTGAGGCAGAATTTGATTATTTCCAAAAATTCATGGAGAGGAATATCTGTTCTATTTTTAATTATGTTCCAGTGTTTTTCTAAGGCTTCAATGACTAACTGCATAGGTATGTTGGTGAAAAGGGATACCACATCCAAAGATATTAGAATGTAACTTTCAGGTAGTTCAACATGCGTGATATATTCGTGAAATTCGAATGAATTTTTCACATGATATTCTTCATTTTCTAGTCCCTTGAGGAGGCCCGCGACAAATTTCGACAGTTGATTTGTAGGGGAATCAATGCCTGATACTATGGGTCGTAGTGGGAAATTTGTTTTGTGTACTTTTATTAAACCGTATATTTGTGGAAGTACTGAGTTCTCTACTGTAAGTTTTCTTTTAGTTGATATGTCTATGTAGTCTTTATCAAACAGATTTTTTATAATTTTATTATTCTTATTTTGTACTTTTTTTAGTAACATCTCCATCAATTAATTTATATATTTTGTCATCCCTCATCATCATTCATTTTATTATTGTAGTCTTCCTTGTACATAGCAATAGTTTTATTTGATTTATCAGCTTTAAGTGTTATGACTTCTTGATGTTCTTTTAAAAACTTTCTACTTTTATTAAAATTCTTATTTAAAATATTATTAACATTGTTTACCCTTTTATTTTTATTACAGAAATTCGTGATAATATTGGCAAATTGGGCTCTGATAGTGTTCCGCGTTTCTAAGTCATTCGTTCCCGTAATGATGTTCTCAACGTCCGCTATTAATTTTAATATTGGTATTTCATCCACCTGCAAGGGTACACCGAATTTTGGTCCTAACGCCAACATCTCCTCGACTTCATGTGGAAATTCAAAATCCGTTAAATTCATGAACCATTCATTTTCTGCCAAACCATTAAATTTAAAATATTTTACTTAATTAAACAATAAAAAACCTTGACTTTAGTGTCTTAACTTGCTAATACTTTACTTAAGTAGTTCCGTGGGTGTAGTTCACGTAGAACATTTGTTCTTAGTTTTTTATAAAAGTTTTATATAATTTATTTTATTTATTTTTTTATCTTTTGAAGAAATCCATGTGCTTTATGTTGCACTTACGTTTTCATTTTTTTGCCATGTATCTCAAATTTTCTTAATTCTTATGTAAGTAATTTATAATTTTTGTTATTTCTTGTTATTAAATTGTAATGTTTTGTAAATACTGTTCAGCTCCTGAGGAAGGCTCATGTGGAGCTCGAAACCGGTCGACCCGAGAATTTAAATAAAATTTTGTGACTACAATCCAGAAAATTTTATTACCTCATATTATTATTTGTATTAAGTTTCATATATACAAAAACTGTAGGCTAAAACATTTTGCATTAAAATATAATAACAGATTATTCTTAAAAATTGTATGTATAGTTCCATTCTCATAGAAAAATTATAGGAAGCTGCCAATCTGAATAAATTAAGGTTGGTTTATGAAAAGTTGCATAAAGCAGCCTTTATAATAAAGGACTTGCTGAGTTGCATAAAATGTTATTAACTACCTGTTGTAGGCATGGTTACGTATGAAATTTACACACATTTATTAGTCTGCAAAATAATCTTTATCAGCTCGATTCACAAAAAAATTTAAACTAATCCTCATTTTTTGATTTGGATTCTATTCTATTTCGGTATATTTAAAATTTAATTTTCATGATATTATCAATAAAGGTAGATACAAGGAATAGATTAGACTATATTTTAAGTTATAAACTGTCAAAATTAGAGTATAATTCCCTAATCCAAATATGAGGATTAGCTTAAACCTTTTTGTGAATCGGGCTGTATAAAATTAAGAATTAGGATTTTTTAACAGAGATAAGTAACTTTAAAATATTTCAAATAGTGAAAATAAAGAAATATACTTTACCAGTTGGGTTCTTGTTTAGGTTCTTGTAGATTTACAAATATAACATCCTTATTTTTTATAGTTAGCGAATGTTTTTATTGCAACCTTGTTATTGTTGCCAAATTTCAAAAATTAGACTTGTCCAATTATTGTGATAACCCTTCAACTGTAAATTATTAGTACGTTGATTATTAAAGGATTACTAAATGAATAATACAATATTTGGAGACGAACCGGATTCAAACTCGGCTCCTCATGAGAACCACAACTGGTAAAGTTAGCAACGTAATATCAGTATCTTATTCGTACTGAAATGTTTCCGTTCCCCATCTCATCTTATACGTCCATAGTATGCCCAGTATCCTTGTCTTACACAATTCTACTCCGAAATTCCTCCTCAGCCCTAAATATCAAAGGCTCACATCACAGGGTAGAACAATACACCCCGAGTCGAAGGCGGCTCTGCTCTCCTCTACCGCGACGCTACTGTCGCCCCGGGCTCGGATGTACGCAAATCCCGCGCTAGCACGCCCGCGCAATCTGATTCGGATTTCAAACGCGCGAATCATGGATTAGCCCACGAGTATAACTCCTAGCTCCAACAGAGGCAAATTGTACGGGATAAGATAACGGGCGGACTTACGACTGTCTTTACAAGTGATGGATGACCACTGTTCTTGTAGCAATTGCTTTTTATTTTCTTTATTGTGTAGACGAAACACACTCAGAATGAAATATCAACTATACTAAAGTATTTTAACCCTTTGCTGTCGTGTGCATACAACGGGATATTGTTGCACTGTCGTTCTTATAGTTTAATTTAGAAGATTTTTATGATCCTATGTGACTTGACGAAGTCAGTTTATACTACTTGTCAAGAATATGAAATACAATTCAAAGTACAAGAGTACTACCGAAGGTAAACAATATATTTGTTTTCCAAAGTAATGTAAACTAGAATTATTGATTAAATAGTGAATGAACCGTATAGGTCTGTTTAAATATTTATGTATAAAATAATTCTTAATGTAGTATAATATGATAATTCCTACAACTTGGAACGATTTATGGTTTCAAGTAAATATACTCTTCGAAGACTAGCCCGGTTTCCATCGTAATATTATACTGTTACGTAACAAATTTTAGCCATCGCATAAATTTAAAAGTTTCCTTTGAAATTCATGTTTCACTTGTTTATAGTTTGGTAAGAAATATCGCCATTTTTAAACCAGCGAATAGTTAAATCAACCTAATTATTTAAAATACATGAAATAAACACAAATTAAATTTTATGTAAAAGAACTTACTTTACACAAACCACGCACATAACCAATCTTGTCAATAAACAAACATCGAAAATGGAGACCACGCATGCGTAACTTTAGAAATTAGTCTTGATACGTTTACAAGGGAAAAACTACTTTGATTAGGTACTATAAGTTTCGAAAAGTACTTCAGTAAAACCTATATTGGTGTGTCCGTGCCAGTATTTACACGAAGCTTTCTAAACTATTTACCATTAATATGATTACAATTTAGTGTTGGCTCAACTCAGCAAGATATCGATGTAAACCGAGCCACTGTTGCGCAAAATTTCATTTGTACTCAGTGTCGGTACCAGGTTATTTTGAGCCCTAGGCAAAATTTATTAGCGCGCCCTTTTTTCTACAAATTCGTGTTTTACCTATACATGGTGTTTAAAAAGGGTAATCTTTTGATGTGCCGTGTCCGTATAGTGTACGTATACCATTGCCGAGTAAAAGAAATAACCAGCAAACCTCGGTTATTCCCTGTTTACAAAAGCACATATAAATTGAAGTATAAAATATACGAAAGATTTCAACCATAATTAATTGCGTCCAAAATAAAAGTAAAATATAAGAAATCATTCATCTATTAAAAATAGAATATTGTTTATCTTTAACCGTATCGAAATATTGGATGAAAAAATCTGATGTGGCCAGCATAAAACCTCCCGGTAATTAATTTTCAATAATTTAAATACATACCTACGTATTTAGTACTGCTTTAAACTATATTATGTTCCATTCCATTGCTTTATTTACGATTTTCTTTATTATTTAATATGTCACTATTATTAATTTGAAGTGATTAGTCTTTTGACAATGACGTTTACCTGTCAGTTACACTCGTTTGAAAAATAAACTGTGTAACGAAGGAATTGTATTTATCTTAGGCTTCGGGATTAAAAAAAGGAAAATGATTTTTAAATTTATCTGTAAAATATATAGAAAAAGTATTAATGTACACCTGTAGAAAATTCAATAATCCTTAATTTTCATAATGACATAAAATGCGAAAAAATGGCATTTAATGGTATTTTTTGAAGAAAAACAATTATGAGCTTCAAGTAAAGTGCCATTTCCGTTTATCCAATTTACACCAAAATCTAATGGTTTCTTTTTGTATTAGAATAGGGTAGAAATACAAGGTTTCAGAATTTTCTGAATGATGGTATTTGAGTTAGAGCGAAGACAAAATTCATACACATACACACACACACTCACACACACACGCACACACACGCACACACACATCATCGTGAAATTGTTAAAATTGGAATCTAGGGACCTTAAAACGTGGTCATTTACTAAAATCTCGATATGTGATTTTTAGCACGATCCCTATACCTCCCTTACCAAGGGTAGCTGGAGGTAAAAATGAGAAATGTGCTAATTTGAACTATTTGAAGATGTAAATACTATAAGAATATAATGTGTTTTGAGTTGTTAGTAAAGCGATTTGAATAGCTTACAAAGGTGTGCTATTCCATCAGGATAATACTCCAAATATATATATCGATATATATCGACAGTTACGATGACTGATATTCATTTGTACGACGGTTTTGAGTTGGTATCTCATCCCCTCTATTCTCCGGATCTATCTCCAACAGACTTCCATCTATATCCGATACTGGAACTCCCAGGCTGGGAGGGTATCCATCCACTGAAGAAATAGTAGCAGCCAAATGTAGTAACTTAAAAGGGAAGTACGTTGGAAAAATATTGTAAAAAAAATATTAATAATTTCTTTTTGTGTAAAGTCGCGAATTTTTCATTATATCTTGGTTTGTGTTATTTTATTTTGCTTCAATTTCCTGCCTATACGTGAGGCAGGAGAATGACATCCAGTTACGATTCTAATTTCTCTGTAAATGAGTTATTTTTGTCCTCATGAGGTTTCCAACCGATATCCCTCAGGCGTTCACGTATGAAATACTCGTACATCGATCCACCCTGTCATCCTACCCGATCTTTGCTTGACCACAGGTTCCCAGGAGGTTATGTCCAGATACGATCAGATATATCAAATTCGAGACTGTTAAATATTAAAACAGACATCCAGACATCTGTGATAATACTGAATAATTTGATTTTCAGTTCATTAATTTCACACGCAGAAATGCATGGGAGCAATTTATAAGTTTATATGGCAGTAAAGTTCAAATTTACAGAAGCAATTTATTAATTAACTTTATTAATTAAAGGTTTTCCAACAGAAAGTTAATGCTGTAAGTGTATACGTAATATGAAAATCAGAAAATTAAACAAAGTGTATATTAATGATAGATTTCATTGTTTGTGAGGTTCTGTTTTGACTGATACCTATGCGTTTCCTTGGACATCCGCTAGATGCGCTATGTAACAATGACCGTATTTTAGACTACTTTCTACAAACAAAATATCAAATATATATATATATATATATATATATATATATATATATATATATATTATTGTGTCAAAATCGCGTAATTTCAAATTGGAACATTTATATTCGTTTTCATCAGGATTTGAAATACCGGAGTATTAAAAAATGAAAAAAAAATGCTATATTACCTATTTATAGGTGTGCCAATCTGCTTGCTGACTTAGAGAGTGCACTACTGGGGTCATTTTTGTGTTACTTAAAATTCGAAATAATTCTGTGTTTGGTAGGGATTCTCAGGTTCGCGACTAGACACTCAGGCACGCGGCCATGAAAATCCATTAATGTAAAGAAATAATATAAACATTTTGATGAAGTTTTATGAATTTCTTTTCAAGATGACGATTGACAGTGAGGTCTTTAGTACGCTGCGCCTCTAAAGAAAAAATCAAGAAAACCTGTATTACACTGAACACCGAAGGGTACATATACTAACACATGTTTCAAGTTGAGTGGCACAACCAGCATATTTTAAAACGTGATTAAAGCACAATAAATATTATAAAAGCTAAAATGTGTACAATGTCATTCAGCTGCTTCAGGCATATACGTTAAAAATATCAACTTTAACTTTAATAACTTCTAAGGATTATTTTTTCCCCAGGTTACATTCTTGTGCAAGTTGATATAACTTTATGCATAGTTTTGAAATATTGTAAAGATTTTTTTCAAAATTTTGTTAAAACCGCAATATAAATTATTATTACTGATTCATTATTTTTCAAAAAAATAATTTCCTACCTAGTAATCAATTATAAATCAAAGTTTTAATAGTGTCTTTTGGCCGGTTGCACCAATATTTTAAATGGGAATTAACCAATAAATAAATTAAAATCAGAACTTGAACTTATATAATATATTTTTTTTATATTCTGAAGTGTAAACTTGGTACTTTAAACTATTTTCGTATTTTATTTACTTTATTTATTTATTTATTTATTTATTTATTTAAATCACTCATTCAACATGAGAAAATCCCAACTGTAGAGCAAGAAACAGCACAATACATACAATACACGAGCAGACACAGAGTAATGATAATACTATACATTTATAAATATTAGTAATAATTAAAAATGAATCATTAATAATTCAGCTTATCTTATTTAATGACATTTATGTTGTCTTACCTAAATTTAGTTTCTTTTTGTTAGTAATATTGACTGAGTACGACAGTATTCAACTTCAGATCTGCTATCTGTAAAATGTGAACTTGATATTTGTTTCAGGAATGTTTATAAGGTCGTATAAAAAATTTATATACTACTTAAGGGTAAACAAGTTTTATGACATTCGGTCAATCATTTTCTTGACTCGGTAGACCTCATGACATAAAGCTTATTATGTTTAAGTAGTCTTGTTGAATAAATAACTATTATACGTATGTATATAAATGTTCATTTTAATTTAATATTTGTTTAATTACCAATTGTATATTGGTGCAACGTGCAATCTGCCATTAGACTAGATAAATAGTATTTACTAAATATTAATAAATATAAGATAATAATGAAATTGTTGCATTTATACAGTTTTATTTGCTACCAATTTGCATTTGCGGGTATATACTATTAAGTTGGTACATCTACCTATACAATACAAGCATATTATGTGAGCATGTAATACTACACCATTGATCAAAGAAATTGATCGAAAGTAGATGCAATTCTTAGATCATTTGTAAAGCCACGTTAGCTTTAAAAATTCTGTAATATTGAGAATGAAACTACCTTTTGGAACTTTAATATTATTCTTTGATAGTTTCAAAGATGTTAGAGGATATTTTAAGGAATTTCAAAACTAAACAAAAGGGTAACTGCTCACAAATAACATCTACATTTTACAACCTCCAGGTAGTTATGGTAACAGAAATCAGCATTTATATCAATGCAATACAATGAGCAACGACAAGATACAACACAGAAGAAATGCAAGTAGTTTTCTTTGGGTTGCAACAAAACAACAATAGAGATTTCAACCAATCACAGAACTTATCAATTGTAAAACTCATTTTTTTTTCTTTCGAATATCTTCATTTACGCGTTTTATGTTCACAGCTTCCAATCAACGTTGTTGCAATATTAGCATCCATAATTCTCTTTGAAATACTTCAAGAAAATAAGAATATCAACCACAATAGAATATATGTATATGGGCCATCCAGCGAATCAAACGGTTTACGTCATAAATACAATATCACTAGAAACAATGACGTCATATGTTGAAAAGTTTACATGAGCATGTAAAACGGATTAAAATATGATCTGTGGGTTACCTTCATAAATCCAAATCTTTCTTAAAAAGGTAACACGTCTGGTCATTTTTTTTCAGCGAAATCCAATTTTATTTAAAATATTCTGAACGATACTGCTTACGCCGTTATAAATACTTCATTTCTTGTAGTATATGCAACAAACTATCTAGTATTATGTGAGATCCTTAAAAAATACAGAATACTGCATACCATACAATTTCTCACTGTTTCTGTACATTGCGTATAGCGTTTGCCACACGCTGTACATATAGATTTAATTTTCAAATTATTACTAACAAATAGAACGAAATATTACCTCAATATTACAATTTCGTGAAAGTAAGAGCCACCAATCTATTTTTCATTTTCAAAATAAGTCAATAAATTAACTACAAGATCTTGAATTTGACATATCAGAGCATTTGACATTTTGTCAATGAACACCGAACCCAAAAACAAAATGAAATCACAATACAGGTTAAAAAGTATAATATAGACATATAATATTTAGTAATATACATGTTCAGAATTACCAATATTAAAAAAATATATTATTCAAACGTCATTTTGCAAAAAATTATATAATTTTACTTAATAATAATATATCCAAATATAATTATTTTTATTAAAGGTGTCAAATACATAATAATAATAAAAAACCAATAAAATACAGTTAATAAAATATATTTAAAAAATAAAGAAAATTTCAAAAGTCCCTAAACGATGACGTAAACCGCTTGATTCGCTGGATGATAGCCCATATATATATCAAATAGTGTACTCAGTAACTCAACCAAAATAAACAGTATCTTGATTCTAGGTAAATCGTGGTTCCTGAAATTTGTCACCTATTTCGGAACACGTTGACGTTAAATCATATGACATTTAAAATTGATACAATCTTACAAACGTAAAAATTAACCAAATGAATAATAACGTTAAATATTTTATTTAATTTAATTCCGATAATTAAATAAACAACAATATAACGAATATAAATAACATTTTTATAATTACATCTTCAATAATTTTAATAACACCATTAAAGTTGTTTAGAAAATTGAAATTGACGTTTATCGTTTAATTTTGTTTGTTGTTATGCTGATGATTGAAAGTAGCAGTAGTGGGGATAAAAATACAGAAACCAGGATTTTTTCCCGATTGCCGTGGTTCGAATTTTTACCAAACTCTTTCAGGGACTGCGTTTCAAATAGAACCAGGTCAAAAAATTCAGGACTTACGGAATCGGTTGCGTTACGGAATATAGCAATAACAGTACCTGTATTGTAATTACATACAATTATACTTATTATAATATGAGTACAGTTTACGTAATCGAGTCGCAAACGAGTTATGCAAAGTACAAGTATTATAAATAGACATTGTAAATCGTGTTTTTCATTATATTTTTCCTATTTCGTTTTCATTACATTTTATTTCAATATTTGAAAACAACTATTTAGAAGCTAGGTTAGAGTTAAAATTTATATTTATTATGTTATGAACCTACAAATAAATACTTTGTAATTTGATTTTAAAAAGCGCATTATTATTTTAAGTATTTATTTTACTCTAAATAATCTAATTTCCATAATTTTGAATGAGTAATGAGAGGTTATGACAACTAAAATAAAGGATATGTATTTGACATTTTTTAACTAAGTTGCAAACCACACAAATAAAAAATGTGTATATACCCAAATCATTCAAGCAGCCAATGCACGTCAGTAATAAAAATTGAATAAAAGTAACTAGATGTGTGACGTCATGTACTGCTACGTTTGCAGACGTTTTAGAATCTTTATGAAAAGTGTTATACAGATTGCAATCTGTATTATTGACATGTTAATGAACTGTCCCATCTACAAAATAAATACTATATTTTAGTCACTGTCCATTTCTATTTACATTATTTTATAATACTAACCTTATTTATACTTATGTATGTCATATAAAGGCAATAAATGCCGAATTTCAAAGAAATATACCGAATTCTTTTGATTGATTAGAAGTGCCACCTTTGGCAGATTCACAGATTTTATGTTTGCGTTAACGGTCAAGTTGCGTCGTTGCGTTGCGTTTAACATTACTTTATTTTAAATAGGCCTTTACGACGCACAAAAATGTTTCAAACACGATACAAATATTTTTCAAATTGTCGAATAATATCTTTGACAGTATAAAGATACAAATTATCAATGTTGCCAACTATAGCAACAATTAAACGAATAATATGTAAAGTAATGAACTCTACTATTCATCTTAATAATAATTATATAAGGCTATACACTTTTTGACGGTTAAAAATGATTGAAATTTTATTCAATTTTTCACGATTAGTGATTTTAATGCATTAAGATTTTTACACTAAGTGATGACGTGCATTGGCTGCTTGAATTATTTGGGTATAAATTCAAAATTTACTTCGTGAATGCGAAGTATACTTACTTCACCTAACTTCCCGTCACTATTTTCTTAGATGAAATGAAGTATAGAAAAGAAAAAATATCTCATTCTAGCAGAATTCGAACCCGGGATCTTGGGTATACAAAGCGACAATATACTGCGCTATTTCGGTCAGTATTTGTAAATTAGAGTTACTTTTGCTTTAAGTTTTTAATGAAATTTAAGATATTACATTAAAATAATTTTCTTTATCAATAAGCAAATAGGCCAAAATTGTAATCACAAAAAACTATGTCTTCAATCAATTTTCGTTGCAAAGAACGACTTCTATGTTAGTAGTGTGATTGTGAAATAAATGCTAATTGAGAAAATATAAATGCGAACTTTACTTACTGAAATACAGCTTTACACCTATTGCAATGCAGATTTATAAATGGACCTTATAGTAAGAACAGAGCAAAACACCTCAATTATGGGGATAGTCACTTTAACTACACCGGAATAAATCATTAATGCAACGAATACTTCTCCACTTAACGTCCATAGCATGAGTAATATTGCGATATCATTAATAACAATACACTTTTAATTTACATTATTCATATTTTACTTAAGCTCTGTTCTACTCCTAAGAGTAAAAAAATGAGTTAACTACTACGAGTATTTTTAGACATCCCATAGCTATTAATTAGTCAAATAGTGGAACAAGACAGTGTAATGAAGATATATTTATTCACGGTAAAATGTACGTTGTAGAAAATTTAAAATTCTTGGTTATATCAGAAAAATAAAACGAGGGCTCATTTATCATTAACAAGAGACAGCAACGCGGTTGAGAATTTCATGTTATCATAAATTTTCTGAAACTATCATTTTATTTTCCTTTTATTAAGCTACATCATGTTTGTTTTATTTTCTTAGCTTGCAGGAAATAAACTTAACTTTTTCTAAAATAAAGAACATGTAAACTATTAATTTATTGTCCTGTTTTCAGTCCAATTATGAAAGAAAATAAACGAGTAGTAGATAAGTTTCTAATTGATCTATATATAATATAACAAATTGAATTTCGTTTTTGTGAGATTCACAATTTAACTATCAAATAATTGGAACGCAACATTTGATTATCTTATATCTGGATATAGATCTTATTTTCAAAGTTCCGGGATAATTTCACACGACTGCGCAGATTGCTAGGTTTCGGAAGGGGCTCTATTTACTTTTCGTTCCCAGGCACACAAAATTAAACACCCTCTTGAAATGTTCAGCAAACAAAAAGAAATTATTTTCGGGAACAGAAATATCTATACAGGGTGTTACTTAAATAAGAATATATCGCTTAACCGATGGTAGAACGAACCATATATATACATAGTGTATCTGGTAATAATTTATGTTTTACATGCTTTTTATAAAAACTGGAGCCCTGTACAATTTAAATTCGGCTTATTACTTATAGGCAGGTATATTTTTCCAAAAATCAGTGTTCATAAACTTGTAGTTTTTCATTGAGAAAGTCTCAAACATCTATTATCTGTCGCAATGATAATGATCTATTTGGACAGGTGTGACATGTCTTCTAGAGATCACATTGATTTTTAATTTTTAAAAAATTGTGTTATGACATAATTGGTCAGTTTTACGGGGCTCCAATTCTTATAGAAAACAAGTAAAACAAAAATTATTACCGGATTTACTATCTATGATCTAGGGTGTTAATTCTACCATCGGTAAAAGGTTCTATCCTAACACCCTGTAGAAGTCACTAAAAACTGCTAGTTTTAAAAAATTCTTTTGTCATAATTTCTTTTATTTAATATTAAATTGTAAAGAAATCATGTCTATTGAATTAAATACAATGTAAAAATTTAATTGAAATTAACCAACAACAGCCCGATTTTTAGACATATGCCATGTCAGATGATTTATTTTAAAAGTAATCTGAAACGTTTGGCTATGTACTTTATCGGACTGATTATGATTCTGACAACCCGGGTTCGAATAAACTTGAAAATTGCTTCCAACTTTCAAATAGGAAAAGTGACCCCATGCTGCACTTTCTACGCGTTGACTGCCAGTGAAATGATGTTGACGTTATCAGGTATCGCCAACTGTCATTACGGAAATTTGTGGATTAAGGCAGATTGTCGTACCCAGAATTGGTTTAGTTAAATCGTCTTATATTGGCCTCAGGATTCTGTGGTTAAGCCATGTCCCCCTATTTTAGAGCAATCCTGTATGTAAAAGGAACTAGGTTTCTATAACAAAGCGAGTGTTAATTTATCAAGCAGTATTTGCCTAGAAGAATTTTTCTGCGATAAATATATATTATTATATTCCTTTAATTAATGCTAAGTTTGTACAACGACCTCTTAACGGGAGGATTGAGGCTCAATATGGAGCGCGACTTCAAAAGACTGTTTTTCTAATGAGTAACATATATTGTAAGTGGTTCCAACATATTTAAATATTTAATATAAAAATCTAGTAGATGTAGGTCCTCTGTTTACGTCTCCTAAACAAAAAGAGATTTTTGGTAACAACAAAAAATTCTTAACTGCGATAGAGAAAAATGATTATGTACATGTTTGTATCAAGGCTGTAATCTAGGGTTCACAACCGTTAAAATCGACGATTAAAACTGCACAGAGAGTCAGACGCAAACTATTGTGCTCGTATATGTATATGATTTTAATTTCCAATTTATGGTTCCCGGGTTCACACGTGATCCTTTTTACTTCTCGCTAAGAGAGGTAGATTCATGCTAAAAATCACATATTCAGATTCAGTGAATAAGCACGATTTAAGGTCCCTACAAACCGATTCTAATAATTTTACAATGATGTCTGTATGTATATATGTATGTATGTATGTATGTATGTATGTATGTATGTATGTATGTATGTATGTATGTATGTGTGTGCGTGTGTGTGTGTGTGTGTGTGGGGGGGGGATGTATGTGCGTTTGTTTGTGGATGTGTGCATGTGCGTTTGTTTGTGGATGTATGTATGTGCGTTTGTTTGAGGATGTGTGTTTGTGTTTGTCTGTGTGTATGTATGTGTGGATGCTGGAGGGATGATTCCTCAAAAACTATAAGACTAAAAACCAAATTAACTACGTATTCCTTAATCTGACATTAGCCTCAATTCTGCAAGAAAGTTGTTGTCTTAGCAACATTGATATAGCAAATAACCAATACCAATAAACCGGAAGTAGTAGTTTCTTAAAAAAATCTTTTAAATATTACTTTTTGGAAATTTATGTTATTACAATAATTATAGAATATGAAATTATCTATCCCATTCACTGAATATTTTTATCTTCTATAGTTTTAGAGATAATAATCCATTGTAAAATGAATCAAAAAGCCCATGGAAACTAGTTGAAAAATTAAAAAAAATTTATTTGACATAAATGTCAATGTCAAAATTCCAGAGACATTACTGAAGGCTTTTTCTGGGAAGTACATTTAATATTTCTTATTTTATCAATAATTAAATATATAGAATTATAGATATAGCTACCGCACGTTAAATTGACAATGTTCTTGAATGCGGAAAACCTAAAATTCGTACATGGACAAGTCGAGATATAGTAGTAATTGTAATATGCTATTGGATTTATTTAAAAATCAAAGTATGTACAGTATCATTGTCAACTAAACACGCGCTTGCTATACATATATTTCATTACATATCCTTCAGAAATACCGCCATTCTTGTGAATGAATTGAAAGAATATTGAACATTTAGAAGAGTAGGAGGAAACTTGTTTATAGAACGAATAATTGAAACATTAAGAATAGATATAATTAGGTTCTTTTGTGTGTCCCAGAAATGTTAAATACAATATTTATATAGCCTAATACAAAATTGGAGAGAGATATTGTGCTGGCCACAACAGATTTTTTTGTGACCAATTCAAGATTGGGGTGTCACTTTGGAGGTCAACGACGTTAAATGTATGATTCACATAATGCGAAATTTTATTGTTTTATTTTTTCCTAATTATTATCAAAAAATATACAAATTAAATAAAATGACTACATCATCACGGCATATTATCCATTTGTGGGTATGCCAATCTGTTTTATTAAAGATATCGGTAATGATGATAACATATTTGTACCGTGCGGGCGCTTTCACGGGCACTCATTGCGTGGAGAGTGCACCACAGGGGTTACTTTTGTGTTATTTAAAATTCGAAATATTTGGCGTCGGTCGGGATCGAACCCGGTACCCCAGATTCGCGACAAGACACTCAGGCACGCGAATGAATCTCTATTTTGACATTTGAACATTATTTATTTACGAAGTTTAATTTAACTAAAACGATTCTTCGCTCTCTGACAGGATACAATTATCACTTTAGTTGAATTCAATTTTTAAATATAGGTTATTTAAATATTGTATAGAAGAATGATATTTAATTTACATATACAGGGTGGGGCAGAAAAACCTATCCGATTTCAAAACGTTATAAAATTAAAACCACTCAACTTGTCAAAAAATTTTTTTATTAACATATCGCAAATTTTATGCCATTTTTAAATTTAAGTTTTGAAAAGCACATCACTCAAATGTCGTCCTTGGGAGCGGATACACTGATTTAGGCGCTCGCGGTAGCTTTCCATGACTTTCACCGTCATTTCCACAGGAATTTCTTCAATTGCCCGAGCAATTTCCCTTCGTAAAGCAAGAAGGGTCCTTGGTCGATGCTGGTAAACCTTCGATTTGAGGTAACCCCAAAGGAAGAAGTCACATGGAGTGAGATCCGGTGAGCGCGGCGGCCAGCCAAGATCACCTCTCAGGGAAATGAGGCGACCGGGAAACAGTTCCCTGAGAATGTCCATTGATCGTCGCGATGTGTGGGCGGTTGCCCCATCCTGTTGAAACCACACATTTTCCACGCCATTTTCTTCCATTTTGGGTCTAAGAAAATTTTCCAGCATGAAACAATAGCGCTCGCTGTTGACCGTTACGGTTTGCCCATTTTCTTCAAAAAAGTAAGGCCCCCAGACGCCTAGGCGGGAAAGAGCACACCACACAGTCACTTTTGGGCTATGGAGGGGTTCCTGATGGATTTCTCGAGGATTTTCGTCACTCCAATATCGAAAATTCTGCCTGTTAACGGCACCACAAAGGTGAAAATGGGCTTCGTCCGTGAAGAGCACAACATCGTCGTTTGGGAGTTCTCGGAGATCGCGACACAGGTTCGTACGGGTTTCAAAATCCCTTTCACTTAATTCCTGTGCAACAACCATTTTGTAGGGATGCATTTTGAGGTCCCGGTGCAAAATGCGCCGAATACTGCGGTTGGAAATCGCCAAAGCGAGCGAATGTTTTCGCGCCGAACGACGCGGGGAACGTTCAATCGCGGCTCTCACATTGGCCACGTTTTCAGGTCCTGTTGCTGTCCTGGGACGTCCAGGCGACTTCTTTTTCAATGCTGAACTCGTCTGTCTAAAATTTGACACACACACTTTAATCGTAGCGTGATGTGGAACAGGATCATGACGTCCGAGTCCGAAATGAATTCGAAAAGCACGTTGTGTAGCAATTATCGAACCGCCGCATTCGATAAACCGCTCAATAACAAAAGCACGATGTTCACCAGACCAAGGCATGTTGACTACTGACAAATGGCATAAAACCGGCTTTCTAACGGTTTTTACCCCACTACTCTACCTGCTCCCTCTTTTGAGAAAAAGGGATTTGAAATCGGATAGGTTTTTCTGTCCCACCCTGTATATATATATTAACTCCACTGATGGGCGGGGGATGGCGTACATAACGTCCTCTTGTTGTCGGTGATTTCTTTGTTGCTCGGGCGCCATTTTGGACAGCGGCAGTGCTTCCTGTAAACTAGAACGGCGAGGACGGTCCTGGAATAGATTCTTTGGAGATGGATAGGGTTTTAGGGCGTACAGAGACGAGAGTGTTAAAATAACTAACAGATTTATTGTATAGAAATATTGAATGAAAACAAATAAATAAAATGCCCTTGTTTTCCCCTGAAATATGACAACGTAGACTAACGGTGAATATTACGGTGAAACTACTACACCCAAAAAAGGTAAGTAAACAAACAAACTGAGGGCAATCTTTACTAGATTTAATACATGTTTACAATGCAGCGACTTGGCTTAGTCGCGCTGAACAGCGGTTTTTCTCTCTCGCGGACTCGTACACGGCACGTTGGTGGTTTATGTCCTGTACTGAAGCGGTGTCTTCACCTGGAGGCCCACAACAGCGGTATCTGTTGGGCCGGAAAACACACCACACGCGACTTACATAGAATACGGCGGTTTCTCCACAGCGGATCCGTCTTCACTGACTTAGACGGACAATACTTTCGGTTTCACGGCGACTTCTCTCGGCGGTCGCACTCTAGCGTTCAGGCTTCCCAGTTCTGGGTTTGCTCTGCGCTCGGGTCCTGCATCAGGCTTCCCAGTTTTGGGTTTGCTCTGCGAGGCCTGCGACTCCTGCGAGTCTGGGTTTGCTCTGCGCTCGGGTCCTGCCTCAGGATTCCCAGTTTTGGGTTTACCCTGCGAGGCCTGCGACTCCTGCGAGTCTCCGTGACTCTGGCGTTTGTACTGTGTGCAACGCCTTTTATACTCAAAAATCCGGTAAAAACTAGTATTTTTCGTAGTGGGAAATTTAACTCTAATCTTTAGCACTTGGTGGCGCTTTAAAGTGTGACATGAATTTAATAAAAATATTACTACTCGCGGTTTGTCATATTTCAGCTAGAAAATTACATTACATACAATTTACAATAATAAAATAACATTACAAATAAATATTATTTATTTCGGCGTGAAGTTGGCTCGGAACGCTCGGAATAAACAGTCGGACAATTCACAGCACAATTCACGTTAAACCTTAAACGGCTGGCTGGTACTGGGACGCAGCGAGGTCACAGTGTTGATATGCAAACATTTCTGTAAAACAGAGTTTAAAGCAACAAAATAAAATGTGCAACAGTGACTAAGTGGCCTATTCAGAGAAACACAGTCATAAAGGTTGTTACGGATATAAAGATTGTTATCATAAAGACATTTGTAACAATCTTTATGAATTTGTCAATTCAGAACCTACGTCGGTATTATTGACAATCTTTACAAAATTATACTTGTGAATGAACCAGATTATTTGACAATAGCTAACTTCATTATGCATATTTGAACTTAACCTAACCTTATCTGTCAACGCTTTATTCTTTTAATAATGTGTTGCCAATTATATTTAAAATGCAAACATTCTGCCAAAACAACTAAAGAAGAATATGACATTTCTGTCATATTTGAAAACTTCTAAATTATTTAGAACGTTAATTCCTACCACTGATCCCAAAGTTTTTTTTTTTTTATTTTGATTGAAGAAAAAGCACACATTAGCACCAGAATAAATAACTAGGTTTTCACTAATACCTACCACAGAATATAATATTTTCAAAGAAATATGTATTTACGTCAAAAGTAACTTTCGTTCACGACGGTTTTTATCGTTCTTATTATCATTATTTAAGTGGAAGCAGGATCAATGCGAATAATCAACTGCATCTTGCTAATATTTAACAGAAAGGCCATTATTAATAATATTTGATTGATGTAATAATCTATCACATGTCAAATATTAGAAATAACAACGTGATAACAACCATAAATACATAGTTTTATCAGTCGTTATGATAAAGACTGTCAAAACACGTAACAATTGTTGACGGTAACCACCTTCAGTTCTGAGAATACCAAATTTGATTTTAACAATCTTTACAGTACATAACAACCATAAAGACCATAACGACTATGCAAATATTGAGTTCTGAATAGGCCCCTAAACAATGTTGAATGCTCTCTGGAATATCACTGACAGTGTGATGGCTCTGGAAGCGGTTTCTGCGTCCTCCAAAAGGTAAATCGAACATCTGCTTCTCAACAATGAATTTCAGGTTATGATTATTCTAGATATCGGCGAACCAGCTGACTTGCGGAACTAATACTTGCCTCAAATATGATTCATGAATTCTTTCCGAACAGTATTTGAGTATTCTATAAATGTTATAAACAACGTATATTGTAGGTTATACTTTTCTCCACTTTCTAACTGCGGCTGAACATCTTGAGATTTTCCAGAGGCGAGAAAAACTTTTTCTAAACGAAGTAGCACTTCGTTACAATATATATATATATATATATATATATATATATATATATATATATATAATAATAATAATAATAATAATAATAATAATTAGGAAAAAAATCTGTTGTGGCCAGCACAACACCTCGCACCATCTGCATTTTATGTTATATAATAATAATAACAATAATAATAATAATAATAATAATAATAATAAATAAACTTTATTGACTTCAGTCAATGGCGGAGTTCAGCCATGGCTGTTCTTCCACTCAACCAATACGTATATGGAGCAAATAATAAATTTATATATAACATGCCACAAAATATTTTTAAAAAATATATATCATATTTTACAATATCCCAACTTAATTATTGCATAATACATTTACAAATCATAAACATTATATAATATTAACATAATGTTTTATGTAATTTCTAAAAGAACTCAGAGATGATGAATTTACTTCATTTGGTAAATTATTTTAAAGTGTAGGTGCTAGGTAAGAAAAACAATTTTTAAATTTAGATTTTATAAAATGTGGTACAGCATACATATCTTTGATTCGTAGACCGTAAATATAAGTTTTATGTATCAGCTTGTTAAACAAATATGAGGGAGTCCTGGAAATCTTAATTTTATGTATTAGAATTAGGAGAAACTTTCTTACTCTACAGTCTATGTCATCTATTCCAGTAAGAGATCTGTAATAAGATATAAATAAATAAATATATCATCACGGCATATTACCCATTACTGGGTGTGCCAGTATCTACTACATATGTAGACATCGGTAATGATGACGATATATTTTACCGTGTGGGCGCTTACCAGGCATCACCTCACGGGCACTCATAGCTGGAGTGGAGAGTGACCACAGGGGTCAATTTTGTGCCATTTAAAATTGGAAATATTTGGCGTCTGTCGGGATCGAACCCGGTTCCCCAGGTTCGCGACCAGACACTCAGGCACGCGGCCACGGGACCCCATAATAATATATATGATCGTATTTACGAACGCCATACCGTGAGTATTTTTTAACGTGAAACATTGGATTTGTCATCCATGGTTACGACTTGACATTTGATTGACAGCAATGTATTTGCCCGTCCCATTTAAAATGAAACATAGGGAACGAATATGACAAGACGTCAGTGGACGTTTTGTTTAAATAATTCTACTTGTTTTCTAAATTAAATTTGGTTGTAGAAAAAATATTGTGTGCACCTTGTTCCCGAGTGATCTTCTGACAATACTTAAATATAATACTTCTGTCAAATTCATTCCCTATGTTATAAATGAGACAGGTAAATACATAGCTGTCAATCAAATATCAAGACGTAACTTATAGCGGTTATCTGTCATATTGACACGATGTCATTAGAGGTTAATTTTGTTTAAATAATTATACCTGTTTTCTAAAAATTAAATTTAGTTGTAGAAAAAATATTGTGTGCACCTTGTGCCCGAAATATGTTTAGTGCTCTTGAGTGGTTTTCTGACTTGGGTAAATTTCTTACAATATTTAAATTATAATACATCTGTCAAATTCGTTCCCTATGTTTCATTTTAAGTGGGACACGCAAATACATTGCTGTCAATCAAAAGTCGAATCGTAACTATGGATATGACAAACCCAATGTTTCACGTTAAAAAATACTCACGGTATACGTACCTTAAACAAGAGTTCTGAATAATATTAACTTTTTGTTAATCTGTTTGGGTCAGACAAGGAACATATGTACATGCACAATAATCAAACAGGGAAAGTACTAAAGTATTAACTAAACGTAATTTCACTGAAGGAGATAAAGAATTTCTAAATTGATAAAGATGGCGTAATTTTATTCTAGCAGTTTTTAATTTAGTCTGTAAATGGCAACGGAAATTAAGATCTTTGTCGATATGCAAGCCCAAACTTTTAATAACTTTCTAAAATAATTCCGCCTAAAATTAGTAATAGAGTAATGGATGCGCCAAAAACTAGAAGAGATGACTTACAGGGATTTATTTTAAGGCCATTATTCTTTACCCAAGTACTTAAGCTGTTAAGATCATTATTCATTTGTGTACATGTTTCATTGAGGTTTTCTGCACTGCAATTAGTTAAAATTTGAATATCATCTCTCTCTATTACTAAAATAATTTTTGCACCACTGCAAAGCAGTATTAGAAAAATTGTAATATTTAAGTTTCGTAAATCTATTTGTACAAGAAATGATATTTTTGAATGATCATAATTCGTTATAATAGTATCTATAACGTTGACAAGACAAGGGTTGGTACTATAGCCGCTTCGAAATCCTAACTGCGTACTGGGCAATATGTTATTTACCAGAACATATGACATGATTTGTTCACAGCAAATCTTCTCCAGCACCTTAGATAAAGTGGGCAAAATACTGATAGAACGAAGATCATCGAAGGAGGAAGGGTTAGTATGTTTAGTGTTTGGTTTAAACACAGCGGATTTCCAGACATCTGGAACCTCTCCATCTAGCGAACAAGTATTTATTATATATGTCAAATAATCCAGTATAATAGGAAGAGCTATTAAAATCATCTTTTTTGATATATTATCTACACCTATTGCATCAGATTTTATATTTGACAATATTTTTTTAACTGTTTCACTATCAACACAATTGAAACTAAAACTTTCAGCAGAACTCTCAGGATATCTGTTATTTGCATAAAACTGTAAGGTGTTTGTATTTATGTTTACTGCATCAACTTTACTAAGCATATACTCTCCATAATTTTGGGGTTGACAAAGAGTTTTACTAATTATATTAGGATGAGTTTTATTAACACCTATACGTTTCAAGTTGTTCCACAATTTACTAGAATCATTGATGTTATTATTTATGTTAAAATTTAAAAACGCTTGTTTTTCTCTCCTTATAGCTGCAGTGGTTAGATTTCTTAATTGTTTATAATAATTAAACTTCGCCTGAGTTTTATTCTTTTTGTAATGCAGAAGGGCTTTATTTCTTTTCCTTTGCATTATTTTAATTACTGGCGTTATCCAGGGAGTGTACTGCTTATTTGATGAGTATATTCTAATGGGTGCGTGTTTATTAAATAATACAGTTAAATTTTGATTAAGATGTTCAACCTTATCATCAATGTCATTTAAGAAAATAATATGATTCCAGTTTATTGCTTCACAATCTGTTGTAAAATTATCCAAATTGAAACTTTTATAATTTCTAAATATGTACGTTCTTTTACGAATTACAGTTTTTGGTAAATTTAGTACACAGAAGACACAATCATGATCAGAAAATTCACTACAATCCAAGACGCCTGAATTTAAACACAGTTTTGTCAGATAATATAATAACATCAATTAAAGATTTTGAAACTGGTCTCGTATATTTATCAATTATTTGATGCATGTTAGTAAATATCAAAATATCTTTGAAGAATTTAGAGCGATAATTTATATCACCGGTACAAATAAGGTAGTCGGATTTGTGACAAACTCATTCATTATTGTATCAAGAATCGAAAGGTCCCTATACATTTCTGAATGCGGGTTATATACTACACCTAAACACAGTTTTATATTATATATTGTACATAAAATCTACAAGTGTTCAATGTTGTTACTGAGAATGAATGAGGTATTTAAAATTTTATAATTTATATTGCGAATGTAAAATGCAACCCCTCCACCACGTTTATCTTCTTTCTACACTTATCAATGTATAGTTATTAATTTTATATAAATATACAGAAGCACTTTCTCGTATCCAAGTCTCAATAACAGCAAGTACATAAAAATTGTGTTCATTTATAAATTCAATGAGTTCAATGAAAGAAGAATTAAGAGACTATATTTGGCCGACTGTAAATTTTGTATTGTCGAGATCAATTACCTCTTCATTGCAAACAGCTGAATCTGACATTAGACACTGAAAATAAAATTTAACAAAAAAATACAATATTGTGCAAGGACAAACTAAACAAACAAAGTTCATTGACGTCATGCAAGTTCTGACTTAAATCACTATATAACTGCAAAAAGAGTGATTTTGTGTGCCTATATGAAAAAATGAAAAAAATATACATAGCAAAATATAAATTATTGGCCAAATCTTCCATGTTATTCATATATATTTCTTAAGATCTACCTCTGATTTTAATGTGCACAATA
Source organism: Ophonus ardosiacus (assembly GCA_943142095.1). NCBI lineage: Eukaryota > Metazoa > Arthropoda > Insecta > Coleoptera > Carabidae > Ophonus > Ophonus ardosiacus. The sequence continues at coordinate 40,052,371 of OW964823.1, forward strand.
ACTCGTCCATCAATAGTCCATACATTTTCGGTGGAGAACTTTTCAACCGCTGCTTTTAGAAGATCTAGTCGAGATTTTGTAAGGTTTTCCCTGATGTTGATACCGGATTTTTTCAAAAGTCTTTTCGCACTGAAAACTGTTTGACGGCAACGATAACTAATAAACTTTATTATTACGGGACATTTAGTATTATTTGGCGACGGTTTCCCCAATCTGTGACATCGGTCGATATCATTCACAGATATGTTGGCATTAAGTTTGCTTTTAAATAGGTTCACCACACTTTCATCAATATTCTCGTTGCGCGTTTCAGGGAGACCAAAAATCCGAATATTATTTCAAGGCGAGTACTGCTGTAAATTGTCCAGTTTTTTTCATAATCTGCACACGTATTATTTAAGCCACTGTTAACTTCCTTCAGGGTTTTAATCTCATTATTGAGAACATTTAATTTCTCTTCGTACACTTTTTGCACAGCACAAGTCACACTTTCAACAATAGATTTTATAAATGCCTTGTTATCACTCAATTTTATCAACGCTTCACTAATCATTGTTGAAATAGTGTATTATAATTAAGTATTATATTGCGCTTCGCGCCCCATTTTTACCAAAACCTTTTCAGCTCTTCCCATGAATGGCAGATTCACAGACACACACACACACACACACACACACACACACACACACTTATGACCATTTCGCCCTTGTATTTTAGTTCTAGACTTATTGGGAGTTCATACACTGTAGACTATAAATATTAGGTGGTAACTTTATTGTTAATAATATTTAATTGGTGTTATAGATATTTGTAAAAAGCAAACTGTCACACGAAGACCAAGAATGAGAACGAAATGATAAACATATTTATAAATAATATGAAAAGTATACCGCCGTATAAATGTTTCCATCATGTGTAAATCGTTGAAAGCTACTGATATAAAAATCGGAAAATCTAGATTTACTGCAATAGGTTTCAATTCTAAATTTTAACAAGTCCTCGTAAATTCCATTTCTGTCAGATTTAATCTGTGCAGCGAAGTGAGAAAATGTTTAAGTTTTTAAACTGCTTGTTTATGTTCCAGACGACAAGTAGCCAAAAAATGGAATTCATTTTTCATGTCAGAAAGTCAAAACAAAAAGAGTTCATTCTTTAAGTTTCATGCTATAATCCTTCGCTGCAGGGGGTGGAGAACAATTTTATTAAAAACATAATTTAAAAATTAAAGCCAGAGTCGATTATCTGGCGCTCATATAACCTTGACGCTTGGGTTAACTGCTGGGTAATTTAATTTGCATTAATGTTCGGCCCTGCTGGCGATGGCACTTACTTAGGGGGATAGCCGCCGACATGTGGATGGGACTCGGAGGATACCACATTGCAGGGGCAAATCGAATGTTGTTGAGCATTGCGTACATAAAATTTTATAGACAATTGTTTTAATTGATCGAATCAGGATTTTTAACAGCTTTACAACTTGATGAGAGAACCGGACATTACTGTATACTTTATTGCTTTTATTACCTTTGCAGTTCAAATATTAATTAATGACGTAATAAATTTGTAAAGGAATTAAAAGTAAACAGCTAATCCAGTCCATTACTGCGCTAATACTATAAAGTAAATTAACATATAAAAACACTCCAGTATATAAAATTTAAAACAGAAAATAAATAATCCTTCCTAACAAACTATTTCTCTAGAATGAAAAACAATTTAACGTTTATTTACAATTTATAATAGGTAGTGCTCGTTAAGTCTCCTTAAAAAGCGTGACAAAATTGGTACGTATTTTATTTATACGCTAGAGGTGCAATATGTCACATGCCTTTTTGAAAAAAATCCTCATCATAAAAGTATAATAATATACAATATTTACTACTCCAGTACTTTAAATTTGGATAAAAAGGAATATTATAAGCCTATTAACGTCCCCAAATCTCCAAGTTACTGTTTCGCCACTAACGCAGTGCAACCTTAAGTTGAGCATAGACACACTTCGCTTCTAGGAGAAAGGTTCAGGTTTACATTTCCACGGTGAATTTATGTTCGGCTTGGAAGCGGTTATAGATGGTGACATGTTAGTTGAGACAGTTTTTTTTAATAGCCGTTGTTTCTTAATTCTTGTTGATGAAGAAGGTACAAAAAATATCAATTGCCTACTGAGAAGGATGTCAAATGGTTTAACTATATAATAAACGTACGATCACAATTATGACAGAGTGACAGGGGAAATGATTGAACGCTGTTTCGGAAGGTTCATTAATTGAGGTAGTACAACACCTGTTTTTTGTAAAACTATATCGTTTGATAGAACTAAAAACGCGACAAAGGATGCCTGCAATTGAGTATCAAGTTTCTAGAAAACAAATGCATCATGATGAGTTGTTGTCAGGAAAAAATTATAAACAAACAAAGAGGAATAAATAGTTCCGTAAATGTCAAAATTTTATGTTATTGTTATTACAAAACATCTGGAACTCCACACTGCCGAAATGAAAATAATGGAATTGGCTGATTATAATCCTCGGCTATCACCGCGGTTTACAAACATTGGCCGCATCTTAATTTGCTTTATATCGGCTTAATGATAACAAATAACTATAAAGATAATACAATCATTTACATATAATAAAATTAAACCAATCAAAGCTAATCAATTAAATAAAACCATCATTATTCCTTCAGTGTTTTTGTTTCCTTCTGTGATTTGGGCGGATAAGGATATTTATTTTTACTGGACATTTTTATCAATGTGCAACATCCATTTTTCTATTTGACCTTTTGGAGGTGGCGCCTAGTCTCACAGACCAGACCGGTTTCATAGCATACGGTGCACTTTTTGTTGGATTTTTTCCCAACGTTTCTTCAATTGTGCCATTCCGTCAAAAAAATAATTTTTTAGAAGATCTGCAAAATAATTGCCAACAGGATACACTAACTCCTCATCTGATTCAAATACAAGGTGGATGCCGTAGTTCTGTAAAATCGCAGTCCCTGATAATGTTTTCAACGCGCTTTGTGAACCTTGTCGTCATGCAACAACAATTTCTTTTGTTTGCATGAATTCGGACGCTTTTCATCCAGGGCACGTTATAAGTTCTGAATAATTTTACCTTATACCTCTGCATTAATTGTAGACTCTCTTGGCATATACTTTATCGGTAGTATCCCTCATTATCCCAAAAAATTGTTACTATTAACTTTTTCCCTGAAGATTGTGTCTTGGCCTTTTTGGGCGGAAGGGAGCCCTTATGAGCCTACCGCATGGATTCTTTTTGGTAGGCGGGTCTCAGTAATACACCCATGTTTCATCTCCAGTCACAATCTTCGAGAAAAAGTCGGCGTCATCTGCCAAAGCAGTCAAACTTTCTTTCTTTGTCTGTTTCTGGTCCGGTGTAAACAATCTGGGTATCCACTGTGAAAACAGCTTTCTCAATAACAGAAACATTCAACCGTCGATCTGTAAGCACCAATTTTTCAACTTGTTGAACATTTTCTGAAGTTCGTGCTTCAAGTGGTCGACCAGATTTTGGATCATCCTGTATCGAATCCCATCCCCACCACCGAAACTTTATATACCAAAATTTTACTTTAAAATAACTTAGAGCACCTTCCCCATACACGGCCACCATTCGCTCATGATTAATTTTAGAACCACTGCCTTCTTTTATTAAGAATTTTATCACACTCCGATGGAGCAATTTAGTTTCACTCATTTTTTTTTTAACCCAAAATTCTACTCTAAACTGTAATAAATAATACGATATGAAGACAACTAACTGTATGAACTTAAAAATGTTTCACAAATCTGACAACAAAAACTTGTTATCGTTCGTCCTTTGTTTCATTTCTTTATAAACTACTACCCTCGTATTTTGAGAGTTAAATTCTTATTTGTTTTATATTTTTATGTAAAATGTTCCTTTTCGTAGAAAAAAGGTTCAATTCATCAACTCATACCATTATTTTGTAACAAAAACACCCCGGGAGTATTTTTTCTACATGGGCCTTTCCGTGTCTCTTAGACCCGACGCCATCTCCCGTGTTATAAAAAAGGGCCCCAGTTCCGAAGTGTTAATATAAAAATATACTCCTTTCATTAATCTTTTCATTTAAAATAGATTTTATATAACAAAAATAAATAATATCTAATAAAGAAAATTTGGTTATAACATTACGGCAAAAAACATGTTCAATCCCATGAAACTCGTTTAGGATTATGATAGATGTTTCTACATTTGTATATTGCAGAAATACAAATTTTAAGATTGGCTGATATATTCACAACCGGACCTATTTTAAAGCCATGTCTTTAGGGATTATGTTTTAGTGCTGAGATTGTATTTCCTTTATGTTCAGATTTTGTAATTTCATAAAAGAAAGACGGAAAAAAATGCGTTTAACGATTATTTTATGAATACTTTCTCAGCATGTTAGAGTTGTCGTTTTCATGTATTGATTTTACCATTTACGTTGGTAATTCGTATTGCTACTCTTACTTACTTGCATTGAAGGTATATTTGGAATATTTAACTGGGTCGAAGCAAGCTTCAAGGCTGAAATAAAAATTTAGGTCTTATTGACAAAAAAAGTGAGAAATGGGCGTACCTATGTAAGATTAGATTATATGCATAATTCAGTTGAACATTTAAATAGCAAATAGGTACTTACTTATCTGTTGCACCACATACTAGTATTTATATTTGCTTCCCAAATTTGAAATGATATTTAAGTGTGATTTTTGACAAAAGTGGGCAATGGTTCTAAATCTATCCATGAATAAAAAAATGATCGCCGTGTAAGATCCGCCAAGCTATTGTAAAGTTAAATATATGTGGGAACAATTTTGGTGGGGAAGGGAAAAAATACAAGATGATCCAAAATCTGGATGAGCTTTTAAGGCACGAACAATAAGGAACTGTCGTTATCTGAAATGAGTAGAAAAATTTCACGAAGATTTGGGCACGAGAAAGGTGTCTTCATATTTGATCCCTCATTTTCTCACAGTCGAACAAAAAGTTGAAGACATAATTAGAGACAGCGACATATTTTTATTTGAAAATATGAAAAAACATATTAGGGAAAAATAATCAGAGTCAAAGTTAATGTATTCTGTTAAGAATTATTTTGCAGACGTTCCAAACAGTTATTTTCTGATGGAATGTCGAAGTTGGAAAACTTTGGAAAAAGTGTAGCTGTGTTAAAGGAAGTTATGTTGAAAAATAAAATATTGTACAAATTCTGAGTCTTTCGTCATATCTTTCTAAATTACTTTCGCATTTATTGTGCAAATTATTGCTATCTAGTTACTGTCTGAATGCTCATACTTATTATTGTTTACAAATAAATTAAATTCTGGTAGGTACATTAGTATATCCATGTTTAATGATCTAAGTTTCGAAATTATGGGATAACTTTCACATGAACTTTTTGAAATCGGTCGCTCGCTATAAGTACTATCCTTTTAAAGTTCCTCTTTCAATAACCTTTGGTGTGAACACGATGTCGATGTTCTTTTAGTGCTTCATCGCTCTTTGTCTTTGTGAAACAAAGCAGGATGGCTGTGGTAAATAGATGAAGATCGTAGGTTCACGCGATTGTTTAAAACAAAACAACAATTCCTTTTAATTCTCTTTCATTGTTTGGTTTTAGGGAATGAAGTTGTCTTCACTCCTCCAAGAAAATTTAGTTTACAAATCAGCGCGACTTTGCATACAATAGAATTTTCCTACGGGGTAATTTTTCTTTTGAATCGAAAGAAAACAACGGATATTTAATAAAATAGTTTAAACAGCTGTTTCATCGTTTGGAAACAAAACATTACTTGAAAAAAACTTTTGAATAAGAATAAAATAGCTTCTTCAAATTATTACCGTGCTAAACCATATGAGGCAGGGGCAGGAACCGTAAATTTAATTTTGAAATAAAAATGTTTGTGGAGCTTAACAAAAATATTATGAAAATATATTTAAAATTTACAAGGAGTAAACGTATAATAATATAAAGCTCAACACTTAGAATCCCATGTGATGTATATTAAAAAAGAATAAATTTTATGATTCACGTTGTTTGGCCAAGAGGTTGCATAAGTTAAATGCGAGGGTCATGCTAAAACGGGGTATTCTAATTATCTTATTTTTTGCAACTTGCACATATTTGTATTATAAATTTAACATTTAGAGTTCTTTATTATTCAACTTCTGCGAGAATGAATTTTTAAATATTACTTGAAAATTTGATTTTTACCAAAAGTGACGGTGGATAAGCTGAAAACATTTAGAAATATCAATAAATAAAAAAACTTATAAAGAAAACGTTATGATATGAACACGAACGCCTTACAACGTGTCAATGGCGGAAAAAACTGTTTCCTGTTCCAGTTATACATCTATTTTTTTTTTCATACGACGAGAGCGTGATACCTTTTTGGCACCAAAATAAATTAAAAGAAAATTCGAAAAATAAATTTTAGAATTAATATATAATATTATTCCATTTTTTAGCATAATCTATAATTTTATAACTTTTTTATGTTAAATACGACGATGTTCAAAGTAATTCCATTTAATAATAATACACTTCATCGTTATTTCCCTTCACTTCTTTAAAAATCCAAAAATTTCTTTTGGCATACGTTCAAAAAAATCATACATTATAATCATGAACTGCATTATCAATCACTTCTTTAGACGAAATCCTTCTAGCCTGTAATTTTTTTAAGTCCAAAAAATAGTACATGTTCAAGAAAAATTACAAGTGAAAATGTCCAAATATTCATTTCACAATTCGCCTAGACATTTTGAAAGACTGATTTTACAAACTGCGTATGACATACTCGTATATTCTCTCATTTTTTTTACCCTTTTTTGTTGCCCTATTAATGTAATAAAAGCTATTCAAAACAAAAGAAATATACAAGTTACATCGTTGAAATTATCACCACGTATAAATAACTATTAAGATAAAGTTAGTCAAAAAATAATATTCTAAAAAACAAATCTTTTACCACAAATAATTTTGTCATTTAATTAGTTCAGTTTAAATACTCTTCTACAAATACTCGTATATTATTTTTAATGAAACAAGTAAATCAGTCTTCCTTGTTGAAAGATGATATATCTACTAGTAATTAGTAGAAAAAATGAAACAAAAAGGCCGTTTCAACGACTCATTATTAACTTGTCTCATTTGAAAAGTATGAAAATGAACTCATTATATTTATATACTGTAATTAACTTTTATAACTAGACGTTTTATGATTTACTTTCCTTCATTTTATGCGCCTGATTTAGTGCACGATATTTTACCGCAAAAATGCAATTTATTATTTCTGTGACATTTTGATATTATGTGAAATTTCAAATGTCACGATTTATATAATCTGGTGATAACAAATGTAACGATTAAAGTTTTACTTTAAAATTTTAAAAGTATTTCAATGAAATCTTGATTCAATGATCACGTTACTTTCAAATAAATTTTTATGTAGGTACCTATATATTTTCTTTAAAATGTGGAACATACATGTACACCTCGCAAGATACGATACATTTACAACAAGATTTTGCTCTATGATTAAAGAATTGGAAAAAATGAGGGAAATTTCTTTAGTGTGGTATGGATTAGGTGTTAATAATTACTCAAAATATCAGTCATACAGAACTTATTCCTACAACACCGACGTTTCAGTGCACACACATTCTTCTGGGTAGGTATGACCTTACGAACTATTACATATCATGTACACATGATACATTCGTTCGGAACATTCAGTTTTTACACATCGTACAAAAATTCATAAAGAGTACAAACACATCAGTTTACTCTCAAAATCTACAACAGAATTATACTCAGAAGAAGGTGCAAGTACTTTAAAAAATAGAGCTTAGCAGATAATTTTCATTTTATGCATAAAATCGATCCAACAAAAAATTCGTGTCTTGAATGGCTATTGCATAATATAAAAAATCTGTTGTGCCCAGCACAAGACCTCTCGCCATTTCCATATTAGGCTATATAAGTATTTGTATTGCACTTCACTATCGAACCGTCGTTTTATAACAAAAAATTACAGAACTTTACCCAAATATTGTTTTTTATTGTATTTAACATGTCTTCTGCACACATATAATTATAATTATATATATTTTTCATTGTATGAGTAAGTTCCTATATGGCAGAGATTCTTCCAATTCATTAACCAGATTGACGGTATTTCTGATGGATATTTGCATTTTATCTAAGAATAAGAAAGATTAAATATACTACCCAGAAAAAGCTATCAGAATATAACTAAAACTGTTGATTTTTGACATTGATATCTATCATTTACAAACTTTGTTATAAACATTTGAATTTGTCAAGTGGTTTCCTTTGTGCTTTAGCCTCTGCGATTAGATCATTATATATATATATATATATATATATATATATATATATATATATATATATATATATATATAATATCTTTATCTCTAAATCTATATAAGATATAATAAAATTTATAAGTGTATTAGATGGATAATTTTATGTTCTTCAATAATTGTAATAACAAAAATTTCCAAAAAATTATATTTAGAAGAATTTTTCTAAGAAACTACTACTTCCGGTTGTCCAATTGTTGCCAAAACTTTTTCAACTCTTCTCAGGAATGTCAGATTGAAGAATTCATAGTTTAACAGGTCTTAAGTTTTATAGTTTTTGAGGAATCGTCCCTGCAACATACAGACATACATACATACATACATACATACATACATACATACATACATACATACATACATACATACATACATACATACATACATACATACATACATACATACATACATACATACATATACATACATACATACATACATACATACATACATACATACATACATACATACATACATACATACATACATACATACATACATACATACATACATACATACATACATACATACATACATACATACATACATACATACATACATACATACATACATACATACATACATACATACATACATACATACATACATACATACATACATACATACATACATACATACATACATACATACATACATACATACATACATACATACATACATACATACATACATACATACATACATACATACATACATACATACATACATACATACATACATACATACATACATACATACATACATACATACATACATACATACATACATACATACATACATACATACATACATACATACATACATACATACATACATACATACATACATACATACATACATACATACATACATACATACATACATACATACATACATACATACATACATACATACATACATACATACATACATACATACATACATACATACATACATACATACATACATACATACATACATACATACATACATACATACATACATACATACATACATACATACATACATACATACATACATACATACATACATACATACATACATACATACATACATACATACATACATACATACATACATACATACATACATACATACATACATACATACATACATACATACATACATACATACATACATACATACATACATACATACATACATACATACATACATACATACATACATACATACATACATACATACATACATACATACATACATACATACATACATACATACATACATACATACATACATACATACATACATACATACATACATACATACATACATACATACATACATACATACATACATACATACATACATACATACATACATACATACATACATACATACATACATACATACATACATACATACATACATACATACATACATACATACATACATACATACATACATACATACATACATACATACATACATACATACATACATACATACATACATACATACATACATACATACATACATACATACATACATACATACATACATACATACATACATACATACATACATACATACATACATACATACATACATACATACATACATACATACATACATACATACATACATACATACATACATACATACATACATACATACATACATACATACATACATACATACATACATACATACATACATACATACATACATACATACATACATACATACATACATACATACATACATACATACATACATACATACATACATACATACATACATACATACATACATACATACATACATACATACATACATACATACATACATACATACATACATACATACATACATACATACATACATACATACATACATACATACATACATACATACATACATACATACATACATACATACATACATACATACATACATACATACATACATACATACATACATACATACATACATACATACATACATACATACATACATACATACATACATACATACATACATACATACATACATACATACATACATACATACATACATACATACATACATACATACATACATACATACATACATACATACATACATACATACATACATACATACATACATACATACATACATACATACATACATACATACATACATACATACATACATACATACATACATACATACATACATACATACATACATACATACATACATACATACATACATACATACATACATACATACATACATACATACATACATACATACATACATACATACATACATACATACATACATACATACATACATACATACATACATACATACATACATACATACATACATACATACATACATACATACATACATACATACATACATACATACATACATACATACATACATACATACATACATACATACATACATACATACATACATACATACATACATACATACATACATACATACATACATACATACATACATACATACATACATACATACATACATACATACATACATACATACATACATACATACATACATACATACATACATACATACATACATACATACATACATACATACATACATACATACATACATACATACATACATACATACATACATACATACATACATACATACATACATACATACATACATACATACATACATACATACATACATACATACATACATACATACATACATACATACATACATACATACATACATACATACATACATACATACATACATACATACATACATACATACATACATACATACATACATACATACATACATACATACATACATACATACATACATACATACATACATACATACATACATACATACATACATACATACATACATACATACATACATACATACATACATACATACATACATACATACATACATACATACATACATACATACATACATACATACATACATACATACATACATACATACATACATACATACATACATACATACATACATACATACATACATACATACATACATACATACATACATACATACATACATACATACATACATACATACATACATACATACATACATACATACATACATACATACATACATACATACATACATACATACATACATACATACATACATACATACATACATACATACATACATACATACATACATACATACATACATACATACATACATACATACATACATACATACATACATACATACATACATACATACATACATACATACATACATACATACATACATACATACATACATACATACATACATACATACATACATACATACATACATACATACATACATACATACATACATACATACATACATACATACATACATACATACATACATACATACATACATACATACATACATACATACATACATACATACATACATACATACATACATACATACATACATACATACATACATACATACATACATACATACATACATACATACATACATACATACATACATACATACATACATACATACATACATACATACATACATACATACATACATACATACATACATACATACATACATACATACATACATACATACATACATACATACATACATACATACATACATACATACATACATACATACATACATACATACATACATACATACATACATACATACATACATACATACATACATACATACATACATACATACATACATACATACATACATACATACATACATACATACATACATACATACATACATACATACATACATACATACATACATACATACATACATACATACATACATACATACATACATACATACATACATACATACATACATACATACATACATACATACATACATACATACATACATACATACATACATACATACATACATACATACATACATACATACATACATACATACATACATACATACATACATACATACATACATACATACATACATACATACATACATACATACATACATACATACATACATACATACATACATACATACATACATACATACATACATACATACATACATACATACATACATACATACATACATACATACATACATACATACATACATACATACATACATACATACATACATACATACATACATACATACATACATACATACATACATACATACATACATACATACATACATACATACATACATACATACATACATACATACATACATACAAATACACAAATACACACACACCCACATAATTTTAAAAATGTTATAATCGGATTATAGGGACCTTAAAACGTGCTTATCCACTAAAATCTGGATATGCGAATTTTAGCATGATTCCAATACCTCTCTTGGCGAGAGGTAAAAATAAGCTCAATCATTCCCCACATTCACCGTGCTTAAAGCCGACTAAGCAAGTGCTGGACATTCTTAAAAGAAACATATATATGTACCATTAAAACCAAAGAAAAAATAAATTAAAGAAGTGCTATTCGCTTAGTTTCTTTTTTAAAGCCGAAGGAAACCCAATGAAGTTTGATATATTTTATTTAGTTTTCAAGTGCAGGTTATACAAATTAAAAGCTCTAGTTAAAAATTTATATACCATTTCACATGATCTATTTTTTTTTTAATCTATTTATATAATATCATTAATAAAACTAGACACTAAAAGAGAAAATATTGATTTAAACAAAATAGTAAACAAAATTAATATCCGCAGGATTATTCACTAAGCTTAAAAACTGTACTCATGGATTAAGTCTTCACATGAATTTCAAATATCATATAGATAAACCAGCAGTGCCTGGGTAATCTTGACATGTTAATGCTGTGCAGGAATAAATTAAACTACGTACTTAATTTGAACGAAAAGGTGATGTAAATTTTTTTTAGCAACGTTGATATTGATCAAAAGGCAACTGTTTGCCGTTTGAAACTTTGAAGGACTTATTGTTCTCCAATAGAAAATAAAGTTCCAGAAACAAGATTGATTAGGAGTCTGGAGTCTGAACTGAATCAGAGACCAAGAATTTATTTCTAATAACATCAACATAAATGAAAATGTGGATGAGTGGATGCATATGTTTCACGCAGTGTGCAAGATGTGAACTTCCGTGTTAAACATAAAGGTCGTATATGATGTTATCTACCAAAATCAGTTGTCGTGTTTACACGTTCAAGGACATATTTTGCTATCTATTGAACTAGGTTTGGTAGTCAAACCGATTTTTTTTATTTAGTAACTCAAAGAAAATTGCTAAATAAACATTTTTCTCGTTAATTCTTAACTAGGTTCTTAATTATTTTTTTTTTTATTAAAGTAATTACAATATTGCTTATCATAAAAGTCTCAAATTTATTTACAAAACGTGCGAGAAGTAAGAGATAAAACGAACAAAATGTAAAAATCTGTATAACTCAAAACTATAGTTCATATAATTACGACCTTCTTTCTTAACACGGCTCAAATATTATCATTATTGCACGACGCTTTTAGATTTTATTGACTGTTTTTCTCAATATTGGGCATTTTTACCTTGCAATTTTTCTAAACATACGTAATTCATTTTTATTGTTCTAAAGTGTTGCCATACAAACCAATGGACGTCATTAGTGCGCCATCGGAGTTGTATTCAAGTGAAGAAAACCTAAATACTAAATGTCAAAATGCGACATCGGACAATGTCAGCTACGCACATCTTGAGGACTTTACTCGTATAATATACAAATATGACGCCTGTGGGGCACTCTTCATGCCATCAATGAGTGCCCGTGTCGTGACGCTATATATTCGAGCCCAGGCTCATAATAGTTCGGCCGGCTTACAATTTCAATTAAACGGCTTAACAAATGATACAATCTGCACGAATGGTGAGAAATTTCTAGAATTTTTTTACTCCTTTAAAATATATGCTTCTAACATACAAAAACTGAATACTTTATTAAAGTAACTAACTAAGTACAAGTTATAAAACAAAAACTGTGGTCCAACAGTCGGGTCATAAGAGTTCGGCCGGAATTTAATATTGAGTTACATCGTCTTTATTACTGATAATAGTGTTTATTCTGCTAGGTATTGTGTCCACTAGCTTTGCACATTTTTCTGGTAGAATATTATCCTATATGTGTTGCAATGTATCTTTTAATTGGGGTACTGTACGCGCCGGATTGCTACGTACTGTAACAACCTAAGGGTTTTACAAAAATGCAAGTGTAACGCACCCTAGTTTTTCAGGAATGCGGCCGCCTACTTTTAGACAGTGGAGTCGAGAGTGGGTTAGTACGATTTTCAAATATATACATAAAATTGAAATATTAAAAAAAGGGACGCCACGAGGTTGTTTAGTTTTAAAATGGTATACAACCTCGAAAATACCAATATGTGGAGGATAAGCAAGATTCAATGAACAAATAAAGCTCCTTTTAAACTTAAAATGAAACATGTATTAAAAAGGTTTATTTCATACAATGAAATAAATTGAATGAATATACAGAAAGTGAATAGTATTATAAAGTTAAATTATAAAGTTAAATAATTGATAATAATATATAACTCATGCGAGATATGAGTAATAAAATAATGATAAGTTAGGAGAATAAAGCGCATCAAATAGGGGGTGCGTGGTGCGTGAATGAGCGAGGACCGTAAACGTCGAAAGAACGTATAATACGTATATAAAACATAAAACGCAACAATAGGCGCAATACGGGTGGTTGGTCGACCAATCAGGGTAATGCGTGCGTAACATAAGCCAGAAATTAAATAAACATACTCCTAACCCTTCCAGACCAAAACAAACCCTAAATGAGAATTTCTCACAGTAAAAATTAATAAACTCGCGTGAGCTAGCACATAGCAATATAAGACAATAATCAATTAGAATTCTCAGATTCAAAATTATAACACACGATGTAATCAAAATGCAAATATCAAATATAATACAATTATAATATTCAATGAACTTTAAATTTGAACAAATAATCGAAACAAAAATGGAGCTTATCTGCATATATGTGGAGAATCGCTGGCGACGACGTTGCGGTAGTGACGTAGTAGTGGGTGGGGATGTGGTATGATGTTTCCAAAATGGCGTCAATCATCCAATTCTCCAAAATCCTCCGTTAAAATGTTATCCACAAATATCAGGGCTCGAAGTCCCAATCCAACAATGTGTTTCCAACACAATGGATTACAAAGTACAACCCAACATAAAATGAAGGGGAACCAAAAAATAAAAGCCTAAAAGGAGAACTCATTTAGCATTGCCAATTGACAGGTCGACAAATACAACTTAATTGTTACTTTTACTAATTTAAATATTCACAATAATCAAAATATTAACACCAAATACTATATAAATACTTCTACAACCGGGCTAAACATTATTATCAAATATAAATACCTTGGCTCGTGGTTGGCTTTGAAGTATATCAGTGATCGTAGTGCAATAAAATCCGGAACAAATTTCCGCGGGAACAATATTTCCCTTAACTACTTTCCTCAGTTAAATCCCCAAATAACGGGCACGTTAAAATTCTTCCAACAATGCAAAATCAACGATTGAAAAATAATAACCAACACTGAGATGTAGCGAAAACGACGATCATAGACAGAATGAATATATTCGCTCAAATCTGCGAATGAGCTTAAACTTGCAAAAACGCATAAAGTATATAAATATAAAAATTTAACAAGCCTGACAACAGACGACCAGCAATGCTAAATAGTATCAAATATTGTTTACAATAAGGGTAATACTAGGGATTAGTTTAAACTATCCACAAAATTTAAATTACAAAAATAGACTGTAACAGGATGTTTCCGAAGATGTTTCTTCATATATCGCCAAAGAGACTCAATAGGAGATAAATCTGGACTAGAAGATGTCCATTTTTAAACTGATATTTCATGCTCCTTGAACCATGTTTGAACATTTTTTGCCATATGACATGGTGCGCCGTCCTGCTGGAAGATGAACTCACCTTCGGTCGTTTCGCAATTAGAGATTGAAGGTAAAAAACTTTCTTCCAAAATGTCTCTGTATTTCTGTGAGTTCACTGTTCCATTAATAAAGTGTATTTACCCACGCCCCTTCCAGACATACAATCCCAGACTATAACAGACGCTGAGAACTTGACTTTTTTTACTAAACAGTCGTTTTGGTAAGTCTCCGCAGATGTACGCAACACTAGTTTCCGCGAGTTTTCTACGCAAACGTCTAATTTGGCTTCGTCACTCCAAATTACGCTGTACCATTGTCTTTGAGTCCAGGTTCGGTGTTCTCGAACCCATTTCTGTCTAATACTATTTTGTGATTTTGTTAATAATGGTTTTTCTTTTGCCTGTTGCAAAAATTAAACAAGCTATTAACGAATTGTACAAAAAAAAGGTAATAGAATATTACTTTATGCAACTTGTATCCTATATTTCGAATAGTTCTCTTCGTTGTAGACATCAAAACTTCCTTTGCTATACTCTCCCTCTATAGCACAGTTATTTCTTTAGTATTTGACCATGGATTTTTTTTTTACTATTCTTCGTAAAACTAGCTTGTTTACTTTTGTAATAGTAGATGGTCGGCCGGTTTTGGTTTTTTCATAGACTCCGCCTGTTCTTTTATATAAATTAATGGTATATTGCACTTTCGAAATAGGAACAGAATGCGAAACAGATATTCGACGTGCCAAAATTCCCTTTTTATGGGCATTAATGATGGATAAGCGCAAGTCTTTACTTTCAGAGTAACCACGAGGCATTGTGCTTGAAAACCATTAATTACTAACTGATAACTAATACTGAGAGGTATTTTGTTTATTTGTGCAATGTTTGTTCTGTGCGCATTATTTTTATGACTAGTATGATAAGTGGCTGAACTATTATGACCCATCAGTTGGACCATACTTTTTGTTATATAAATTTAGTTTATTAGGCGATTTTAATAAAGTATTCAGTTTTTGTAAGTTTAAAGTCTATATTTTAAAATAGACGAAAAAGATTTATAGAAATTATTGACCATTTGGGTAGGTGTGTAATAATTTGTTAAGAAGTCTAGTAGAAAATGAGGGCCGGCCGAACTATTATGAGCCTGGGCTCGTATATATATATATATATATATATATATATATATATATATATATATATATATATATATATATATATTGATATATTTTGCATACTGACATATACACCATAACCGATGAAGTATTGATGAGAGGTTATCAGCAGTCAAAGGTGACTTCGAATATGGCAAAAGCCAATCACTTTAAAATTGTTACACAAATAAAAAGAATCCTTGTGAAACACTTACCCACACTTACCCTACACATACCCTAGATTTAATTATCCGTGAGAGTACATTCTATGGTAAAATTTTATAATTATTACTGAAGTTACATAAAGCAAATTGACAATTGTTTAAAATCATTGATGATGTAGCCATATATTTATATGTATCTATAGCTGAATTCACCTAAATATTAGAGCGCTATATAATATCGTTTACAATATCTATATACATATGTGTTTAGAAAAGTAAAATAACGCATTAATTATTATTATTAAATATTGAACGTATAAACGTAACAAGAAGCAAATATTTACCTTCCGGATTGAATGATCGATTGTACGCTCACAGATATATTCTTCGAATTCAAGGTTTCTCAATTGCGAGTTGTCGACAGGAAGGGAATAATGTTTTTGAATGTACTCTTTCTGTGTATTTATAATAATTCATTATGTCATGTCTGGACTGTTCATTTACATTAAATGAAATTAATGGAATCGTCATCTTACGTGAATCCCACTATTGCTATGTTATTTGTAGATGTATGCAATAAAAAATATTATGTGGTCAGCCCATTATCTACCACCAATCCTACTTTATTTTATGTATATGTTACTCTAAACACCGAAATCGCTCAGTGAGAGAGAAAAAAAAAACAGCCACAACGCGTTGTGGAAGGTGCTGAACGACCAAACATCGAAATTCGCGTTGTGGTAGTGTTTTTTAGGAGTTGCCAGTTAGGTTACGGTACAGTTTGTATTAAATAAAAAAAAAGAAAAAAAAACGAACTGCAATGTAACCTAACTGACAACTCATAATTGGTAGACATTGGTTATTAGGTTGATCAGATATCAGTAGTTTTTTTATTCATCACCGTCCACAACACGCTGTGTCCGTATTTTTCCCTCACTAAGCGATTTCGGTCTTTGAGCGTAACATATACACTTTTTTTTTTGTATGGATACACGTATTTAGTTTTATTTACGTAATTTATGACACGGACGGCAACCTGCCAATTAAAATATTTTAATGCCTAATTTTCTTCAAATATCACAGACTCATTTTTCTAACGAAAAACAAACGAACAGTCCAGAACTTCAATTAGAATACTACTTTTGGTTGACTAAGAGTATTTAACTAACTTTTGATTTTTTTGCATTATTCTTTTTAAAAAATAAGAGACCCGTATTTTTTTGTTTGTTCATACAATGGAAAATTTCGCTGCAATACTTTTTGGAAAGTAATAACTTAATAACCAGTGAATGTATACGTCATAATGACGTAAGCGGGCATATTATTACTGGTTACTCCAATATAGGGTAACCGTGTAATAAACGATAAATACATACCTAACATGAACACTTAGGTAGGGTGCCTAGTTCCTAGTCCCCTAGTTCTTTAACATTTGGACAGCAATGATTTTTTGTTTACCTCTCGCCAAGGAACATATTGGAATCATGCTAAACATCGCATATCCAGATTTTAGTAAATAAGCACGGTTTAAGGTCTCTGTCTGTGTGTGTGTGTGTGTGTGTGTGTGTGTGTGTGTGAGTATGTGTGGATGCTGTAATCACAGTTTCTCAAATACTATAATGCCCATATTCATAAACGTCCGTAACGAAGGTAACGCTTCCTTATATTCAAAACGGCTGGAAAAAATCTGTTGTGGCCAGCACAAAACCTTCCGTCATTTCGATGTATTTTGTACATATCCCATACCAAAGGTTCCTTGAAAAAGATTCTGTATATCCTGTAAAATTGTAACACGAACACACTATTTTTTACAAATTCTATACCGAAAGTTCCTTTCCCTATTTTATTAGGGGTCGCTGTTTCTTATTCTTGCTATCTCAAATCTTCTGCTACACAGTCCTTCTATCTTCTCTTTGGCCTTTCTCGTACTTCCGGAATTGAAAATTCCAATCTTGATGCGAGGCTGCAACTGCAAGTCACTTGCTAGGGACATATAACTTTCTGATCCTATACTTTCAACTTTGGTTTTACATTTGACACTGACATCTGTCAATTAAATTTTTTTGAATATATCTGCTGTTTCCATAATTTTAGCAAAGCTCACTGATTTTTGAAAGTTAATCTCTGTTAATGTCTCTATAACTCTACATCTATTGAATAGAAGGAAATGTATAATCAAACCGTATAGAGAAAAAGATATTCTTTCATATTGATAATCACAAAATGTCGAAAAATGATATTTAACTACGTTTTTTCAAGAAAAACTGTTAAAAACTTGAAATAAGGATACTTCCGGTAGATCAATTATAACCAAAATCTAATCAGCTCTTCATATGGATGTAAAGAAGAGGAATACGAAAAAATTATAATTTTTAGAAATGTAGTATTGGAGTTATCGTCGGAGAAAAATTTGTCACACACGGACACACACACACACACATATATATATATATATATATATATATATATATATATATATATATATATATATACAGACATCATCTTAAAAATAGTAAATTCGTATTCTAGGGACTCTAAAACGTGCTTATTCATTAAAAACTCACCAACGAATTTTTTGACCAAAGACAATACCTTCCTTACCTAAAGGTGACGGAAGGTAAAAACAATTTTTTTTTCATAAACATTAGTTATCCAAAACAACCGTAAAATCCATTGTAATATTTAACGATTCGAATTTCGGCTGTAATACGTATTACAGCTCGATAAATTTGAATATATTCATTTGTTGAAATTCGTTGCATATAATTTAGACATTGACAAGTGTACATTTTGATCTACTGTAATTGTCATAAGGTACGTTTAATTAGATATTATTTAAGGACATTATTAATTTACAGAAATGTATGACAATGTTATTCTTATCATCTACACCATCATTATCGACATAATCTATTTCTTTAATATTATTAACATTATCTTCTGATTCGGGCAATAATTATATAAAAAATGTATTTATAATTATGCCAAAACCTCGACTTTTTAGAAATAGAATTAATCTAATGAATTTTGTTTTCTCATTAAACCTAATTTTATTTTTCTTGTTCTAATTGCAGTTATTGTAATCTAATTTCATTTTTAATTTTCTTCTCTTCCAACAAATGTTTTCGTTTTAAACGAAGGTTTTGTTCCATAATTTTATCAAGTTTTTCTCTGGCATATTCTACTTTCAATTTAGTTATTTCATTGCAAACATTGTTTTGTTGAAAAAATGAACGGTATGCGCCAGGCCCACGGTGATTTACGCATGAATATGTAATAACCGAATTTGAATATATTTATCAAAATTTATTGCCTGCACTTTACAATTAAAAAAAAAAATAATGACCGAAGCCGAAAGGTCTAAACAGTTTTGCTAAATAGAAAAAAAAAAAATAGCCGGACTTATCTTTACATAAAAGGGCGCTTCTGTTGGGCTGGGTGAAACCGGTGCAGTGACGTCGCAGAGCAGGCGCTGAGAGGTACTGCACTGGGAGCTTAGCGGGCCGATCCGGTATAGAGGTTTGTAGGCCCTCGGTGTAGTGGCAGTCCTCAATGGTTGCCGCTTTTTCCTGGGCAGGCCAACCTGATGTAGTGGCCTGATTTTGGGTCCGCGTAGAATTTTAAGAAAGTATAGCTACTCTTGTACAGCTGCCAGATGCCCTCTGTAGTAAGTGTTGCTGCTGCTGATTTTGAGGATTGTGCTTTTGGCCAGTATGTGCACCGTAGCACCACCAAACGAAAGCGTCAATCTTTTCAATGAATTGGAAGAATCTCTAACATTTTGGAACTACCTCATAGAATGAAAGAATAGAATTAAAATTTTCTGGGTGCACAAGAAATGGTATATACAATAAATAAAACAATATTTGGGTAAAGTTCTGTAATTTTTTTTATTATAAAACTACATTTCGACAGCGAATTGCAAACAATAGATATTGTGCTGGCCACAACTGATTTAATATAACATAAATTGCGATACAGCAATTATAACCAAAAATTATTATATTGGTTTGATTGGAAATAACTTTTGAAAATATAGTAAGAAATAATTTTAGACAGTCCCGATTTTTCTTACCAGACGGCTACTAGTTAATTTTATTCGCGAATAATCAAAATTGTAAAATTTTGTTTGTAAAATAACCTATTGTATGTTGTTATATTTATTTAATATTTTTTTTAATCCGATAATAATGCCACTAATAACATAACATAACTACAGTCGGAATATGAGCAATAACGTTGGTCACAAATGCAAATTAAAATCAAACAAAACAACTTTTTCACATAACGCTTTGCATTTCATAAGTTGTTCGAAACGATGCACTAGTACTTCGCATCAATTATTTCCATTCCTCCTACACAAAATTCTATTACAAAATGATTTAAGATTGCAGGTACCTCGACATGATGGGAATGAGAATCTGTAAGAATTCTTATTTATCTAAGAATAAAGTTGTTTTCTTCGCAAAAAAACTCAATTTACTTGTTGACAAGTAGAAAAATAATAAAACGAATGAACAAAAATAGGAGAAAAAGAGGCAAACTGAATGACATATGGCGGTGCGAACAAATTCAATATGTCCGTGGCAGTTGCAGCGGGCGCGTAAACTGTAAAATGAATGAAGCCCGTCTGTTTACTGAATGCACATTTGATTACGTATTCAGCCAGCAGCCGCGGCCAGCGAAATTATGTTTGCTTCGCGCCACCTCATAAATTCATGAGTTTTTGTAAAAATTTCACGTGCAATTTACCACTTACGAAACAAATGTTACAATTTCAAATATGCCTGCACAGAAACAACACTGAATTAATTTTTTCTCTCTGCGTTATTCATATTCCTGTACTTGTCAAATTTGCTCTTGTAGTATTTTTTTTAGAATGTGACTAATGAATGAAATACAAACTAAGCCTTGCATCATTTTTCTTTTTGCAGATTGTTTATTTGTAAAAATAACTCAGAAACACTATATTGTTATTTCAGAATTAGTACTAAGTTAAGCTATACAGGGTGTTATGTATGTAAGTATACAACGCTTAACCCATGGTAGAACTGAGCCTATAGATAGTAAATCTGGCAATAATTTTTGTTTAATATGCTTTCTACAAGAATTGGATGCCTTTAAAACTGACCAATTACGTCATAGTTCAAGATTTTGTAAAAAAGTAAAAATCAATGGCTCGTACAACGATCACAGTTTTAACTAAAACACTGTGTTAAGAAATGTCAAATTCAAATTTCATAATGTAATTTCACCCCAGAGCTGGGCAGTAACTAGTTACTTTAGGAACTTAGTTACTAACTAGTTACTTTTACGTAACTTAGTTACATTTTAAAATATGGTAACTGTAACTGTAACTTAACTTGCTGCGGAAAAGTAGTTGGTAACTTTACGGTTTCTAGTTACTAGTTACTTGAGTAACTTAAGTTACTTAAAGTAACTCAGAAATTAGAATGTAACTTAAGTTAGTCAAAGTAACTTAGAAAGTAACGGGGGGGATTAAAATTTCTAAGAAATATTTTGTTGAGGCTGATGCCTTTTTTAGAAACACTAACTAAAACTGTTTTGTTTTAAATAAATGTCTGTCCAGAGTGGGAGTGCTGAGCGCAGCATCGCGCATTCCCTCTGTAATGTGTAACTTTTATTTTAATACATAATTAAATTCAATATTATTGTTGATTGATTTCAAGCCATAATAGATAATAAAATAAGTAATTATATTCATTAATAATAGATTTTTTGTAAACAGAAAAACTAAAAATAACACATTATTTTAACTTTTAATTCTAGAATTAAAAAGTCACTAAATGTTAAATTTGATTTATAAAATATATTATTTTCAAATGTTTTCCTTGCTTACAAATGTTACGTTTTAATAAATTATAATTAAACTGCCACTAAATCATCAAAATTATTCCAATTTTCAGGTTATACAAAAAATAGTGTATTTTGTTCGTTGTTCCAAGGGTTGCAAGACTTCAATTCGTCTCATTTTTGCAAATTCCCTTCTCACAAGATAAAATTTTTATATTATATTATAATATAGGTCCGCAGGGCCTTTTTATCAGATTTTTGGGCCCTAGGCCAAATTTTTTTTTCGGGCCTCCCCTCCCTCTTTATAGTAAAAAACAAGTACGTACAAATATTTGTATAATTATAAGTTTATTTATTAAAGAAAAAAATAAAATTGCCGGCTGAGAGAAATGCTGATCAATTATACAGTACCGCATGCTCGATTCTAGTTTGAGGTGAAATTTTAGCGTAATATTTTGTTACTCCTCTCTAGGGACGGTTGGCGATTTTGCCGGGTCTCGTATTAGCGTAGAGGGGCCCCAAATATTTATAAAAAACTTTTTCATCAAATTTTCTTAGATATTTGAATGTGCGGGGCCCATGTGAGCGCGTGGCCTCAGATTGAAAATCGACGTCTGATCCGAGGTGTCCAATAAATTAGTCATTATCCACTAATAAGTCTAGGAAATAATGTCTGCATGTTTTATACATTATAACAGTCATGTCATGTTAGAAAGAAAGTAGATTCTTTATATTTTGGTATAAGAAATCAAAATTGAAAAATAAATTAATAAATTTTAAAAAAATCATAGCAACCGGGCCCTGAGGGCCCCTTGTCAAAGCGAGCCCTAGGCCGTGGCCTCGTGGGCCTAGGCGGTAATAAAGCCCTGTAGGCTGTAGGTCCGTTAACATTAACAATAATAATCTGATTGGGTGTTGCCAAGCAATAACGTTAAAATTTAGGTTAACGTAGTTAGTGCAAAAACTCCCGGATATGTATACTAAACAATAACTAAGTCAACAGTCTAAGTCTACACTTCACGCCATTAAAAGTAGTTAGAAAGTAACTCAAGGTAACTAAGTTACTTTTAATGAGTAACTAGTAAATAACTTAGTTCTTTCACCAAAGTAACTGGAACTTAAGTAAATTAGTTACTTTTTTTTGGAGGTAACTGTAACTGTAACTAGTTACATTTTAAAAGTAACTTGCCCAGCTCTGTTTCACCCTTATGTTAGAAGATCGATTTATTTAAAAATATTTGTTGGAATACAAATGTTCTGCTTTAAAATCATATTTTGATAAATTTGATAGTATTTATAATCTATCATTAAATAATGAAATTTGACATTTCTTAAAACATTGTTTTAGTTAAAACCGTGATCGTGGTACGAGCCAATGTGTTCTCTGCAAAAACTTTTGATTGCCAAAACTGACGTTAAACGTTTTTTTTTTCTTCTAAAACTGAAATGCGTCATGCATGTATGTATGTTTGCTAGATATTTCAATAATAAAAATTATTTTAAATTATTACATACTCATTTATTTTATTTATTTGTTAGTCTACTTATATTCAGTGCTCATAAACATATAGGGTGATAGTACGAACAAGTGATTAAGGATGATTAGCTAGGAGAAGACTAGCAGTGTTTTAGCGCTGTCAATCGTTTATGGATTATTTTAGAGTAAAATACTTTAAATAAAAGTTGTGTACAATTAATTTTTCTATAACTACTATTTGAAGTATTTTTCTCTAAAATAATCCATAAACGATTGACAGCGCTAAAACATTGCTAGTCATCTCCTAGCTAATCACCCTTAATCACTTGTTCATACTACCACACATAGTTTTTCGTTATGAAAATCTGAAATATGCCGCGACGCCAATAATCTTATGTGTCATTTGTGACAGGTGTGACAATTTTCCAGAGAACACATTGATTCTTTACTTTTTTACAAAATTTTAAAATGTGACGTAACTGGTCAGTTTTAAAGGCCTCCAGTTCTTCTGAAAAGCATTAAACAAAAATTATTCTTAGATTTACTATCTATGGGGTCAATTCTACCATAGGTTACCCGTTGTACACTTACTTACATAACACCCTGTATACAGTGTGTCCCATTTAAAACTATAAACGTCATTGGATATCCGAAACTA
The DNA here is from genome assembly GCA_943142095.1 of Ophonus ardosiacus. Classification (NCBI taxonomy): domain Eukaryota; kingdom Metazoa; phylum Arthropoda; class Insecta; order Coleoptera; family Carabidae; genus Ophonus; species Ophonus ardosiacus. The sequence continues at coordinate 40,078,060 of OW964823.1, forward strand.
TGAGTTTCGTATTTAATACAATTAAACAATTATTAAAAATCTCATCTCTGATAAAGTCACATGTGACTTATTTTGAAGTTTATAAGCACTTGAGAATATCAGGCATTTGCTGTAGATAGCCAGTCCGGCTCAGAGCCGACGGCTCTGATTCTCATTTGAATTTGAAATAGGATATCGATATCAAATTATCCAATTTTGCTTATTTGGCTCTTTTGAGAGTATTGGTTCGTCGTTTTCATTATTGTAATCTAATTTTCTAATTATTAAGAGCTGTTTTTGTTGTAATTGATAATCTGCTCTTTGTTCTTTGAAAGAAATTAATGGTTAAACGAATAATCAGAGAAATATATAGGCTGTTATGTAAGTAAGAGTACACCGCTTAACCATGTGGTAGAACTGACCCCATAGGTAGTAAATCTGGCAATAATTTTTGTTTAACATGCTTCCTATAAGAACTGGAGGTCATTGAAACTGACTAATTACGTCATAGTTCAAAATTTAATAAAAAAGTAAAAATCAATATGTTCTCTGGAAAAACTATTGATTGTCAAAACTGACGTTAAACGTTTTTTTGCATAGTCATACGATTTATATTGTTTTTTTGATATTCTTAAAATGACATTTATCTTCACCAATCAAGAGTATACAGACATGTATAAATGGTTTACGGCGAGACATTACAAAATAGTCGTGCTGCTGTAAGACGGTACAGAGAGTTATTTCCATATAGACGCCGATGCCTTATATGTCACTTGTGACATATTGATTTTTACTTAAAAAAAAATTAACTATGACGTGATTGGTCAGTTTTAAAGGCAGAAAGCATGTTAAACAAAAATTGTTGCCAAATTTACTATTTATGGGGTCAGTTCTACCAGGGGTTAAACGTTGTACAATTACTTACATAACACCCTGTAGATGTGTGTATCTACAGCCTTGATATACCTATATGCCCAGATTTTAGTACAAACGTACAGTAAACATGTATTATTATAATCAATTTTTGTTTGACTAATCATTTTAATTATTGTAATCAAATTTTCTTTATTCCAATTAGGCATGTATTTGTTGCAGTCAAAAATATGTTTAATTAACAATAACATAAAACAATATTTGGGTTTACGTTGCAAGAATCTTCGTGCTTTCTTGAAGGACAAATCAATGGATGAGAAGTGTAATTAGAGAAACAATCGCAATCAAGAAATCTTCAAATAATTTGATTTTAAATCCTAGATTTGAGCTTAATAAGTCGTAGTTACTCGTTGTCCAGTCATAATTTTCTGGAAATATCATTGTGTTATGAAGTTAAAAGCGATAATAATATGTTTGGGCAGGAATGGGTGATTGTTGCGTGACTAACTATTACTGTGGTCCGAATACAATATTTCGCTACCGAAAATCCCTTTAATATGTTAGTGTGATGTTTATATAGCTATGATTTTGTGTTTCTTCGAAAACGTTAGATCATATGTTATCATATATTTCTTGTAAACATGTATTCATAACTATTAGGTATTTATTTATACTGTTATGTATTCTCGAAGGACCACACGTGATATGTGATTTTAAATGATTAAAACGTGTATTTGTTTAATTGATTGTTTATTTACACTATATCAGAGCAAGAGATCATTGATGTAAAACTGGCTGACCAACTGTTCAGCTTGAAGGTTGATACAGTACTATCTTAAGGGTCTTAACTTTACTCTACATGAAAACTATATTTTGAAAAAATTGGTGGGGGCGTACCACCCTCTGCCGGTCATCCGACAAATAGATAAAAAATTCTAGATTATTCTAAACAAACATAAATACATACACAAGGCATAAACAATAAGACTGAACATATACTATTGCTTGCTATTTACTTGATGAAAGCAGCACTTCGCTGTCGAAACGTCGTACTATAATAAAATTTACAGAACTTAAACCCAAATATTGTTTTATTTATTAAATATGAGTCAAAGCTTTCAATGATACATTTAATGCACAAAGACTGGAATTAATTAATGAAATTTGACTTGTGTTAGGTCCAGAATGTTAGTGTAGAGCAGAGCTCATTTGATAGCGCTGTATCTAAAGGTGCCAAACGTGACATACTTATCACCGAACACCGGACCAATAAAAAATTATAGTTGTCACACATATAATACTATTAGTACTTATTGTAATGAACAGTGAAAATAATTTGTACTATACCTTTTTAAGACAATGCAATGTTCAATTATTTTGCATATATTATCATTATTGTTATTATTATTATTATTATTATTATGATTATGATTATTATTATTTTTATTATTATTATTATGATTATTATTATTATGATTATTATTATGATTATTATTATTATTATTATGATTATGATTATGATTATTATTAAAATGATTATTATTATTAAGATTATGATTATTATTATTATTATTAAGATTATTATGATTATTATGATTATTATGATTATTATGATTATTATGATTATTATTATTATTATGATTATTATTATTATTATTATTATTATTATTATTATGATTATTATTATTATTAAGATTATGATTATGATCATGATTATTATTATTATTATTATTATTATTATTATTATTATTATTATTATTATGATTATTATGATTATTCTGATTATTATGATTATTATGATTATTATGATTATTATGATTATAATTATTATTATTATTATTATTATTATTATGATTATTATGATTATTATTATTATTATGATTATTATGATTATTATGATTATTATGATTATTATTATGATTATTATGATTATTATGATTATTATGATTATTATTATTATGATTATTATTAATATGATTATTATTATGATTATTATTATTATGATCATTATTAATATTATGATTATGATTATTATTATTATTATTATTATTATTATTATTATTATTATTATGATTATGATTATTATTATTACTAATTATTATTATAATTATTATTGTTATTATTATGTGGTCCGGGATAAAAAGATGGCTTTCAATCGCTGCAAACGGATTCCAACTCAGGAGAACCTTATTCTTTTTAAAAAAAGCCAGAGCATTGGCACGTCGTTATATATTGGAATGTAAGCGAAAATCTTGGGACGAATATATTTCTGAAATACTAACGATATGCTAAAAAACTTAACCCTTGAATTCAAACTACACTTACTTTCCATATACAATATGCTCTGGCACGAAGGTTCGTATCCTAAGAAGTGGAAAGAAGCCATTGTCGTCCCTGTTCCTAAAGTCGGAAAAGATCTAGCAATAGCGTCAAATCACAGGCCGATCAGTTTAACGTCTTGCATCGGAAAGATTTTCGAGAGAATGATTAATAATCGTCTCATGTGGTTTCTGGAAACCAATCATCTTTTGTCAGACCACCAGGCTGGGTTTCGCAAATTCGGATATACCGTTGATCATTTGGCATATCTGGAAGATGCAATTCTCACCGCTTTCATTATAAAAGAACACTTGGTTGCAGTGTTCTTTGATCTGGAAAAGGCCTATGATATGACATGGCGATATCACATTCTTAAGAAGCTGCATGTCTGGGGTTTGCGTGGCAATTTGCCGCAACTTATTTCTTCTTTTTTGGCAGAACGCAAATTTAGGGTTCGGGGCGGTACATCTCTATCATCCACAAGAATATTAGAGAATGGAGTACCCCAAGGCTCTGTTTTAAGCGTCACTCTTTTTGCCATTGCGGTAAATGAGCTTGTGTCCTTTGTCAGCTCTGTAGGTATGTGTCTCTACGTTGATGATCTCACTATTTTCTGTTCTGTCAAGAAGATGGGAGACATCAACAGAGCATTACAATCAGCAATTAACAACATCACACGGAGGGCTGACAAAATTGAATTTAAGTTTTCCCGCGAAAAAAAACAGTGCATGCTCTTCTGCCGTCTAAACCGACCACACTATGGACCACTCTTTTTTTTAGGGATAACACAATTAAAATCGTCAGCAGCGTCAGATTCCTAGAACTAATCTTTGATCCAAGACTAACTTGGAAATTACATGTTGAAGAGCTAAGGACGGTTTGTCTTAGAACTCTCAACATTGTAAAAATGTTGGCGGGTACTAAATGGGGAGCGGAGACAAAAACACTTACGCAGGTGTATCAATGTCTCGTTTTATCCAAGATTGACTACGGGTGTGTCGTCTGTGTCTCGGCAAAAAGAACAACCCTAAGTAGACTGGAGCCAATCCACAACCAGGCTCTACGTTACGCCCTTGGTGCGTTTCCCAGTACCCCCAAATTAAATTTATATTCAGAGTCAGGACTGACGCCGCTTGACGTAAGACGAAAAAAGTTTCTGCTGCTTTACATTTCCAAAATTAAGTCTTTACCGCAACATAAGAACTTCAGTATATTTTTTCGGAGTGAAAATTGGCGCAGTCAACGACAAATTCAAACCCAACCAGCAGGTATCCGTGCGAAAGAGCTTCTAGAACAAATAAGCTTTGACCTGCCATTATCGATTCCTGTAGGGGAATCAGAAGTACCACCGTGGTTAGCTCCATTAGCTAGCACTAACTACGAACTATCTAGGTACGATAAATCCAACAGTTCCCCGATAATGCTTCAGTCAAAGTTTCTAGAGGTTCTGCACGGATACAAAAACACGATGGTGATTTACACTGATGGTTCTAAAACCCACCATGGTACAGGTTGCGCAATTGCTGTCGACAACACACAGCACTCATGGTCAATGCCTCTTATAACTTCTATCTACACAGCAGAGTCCTATGCTATCTGGCAAGCTCTACGCTACTGCGAGTTCGTCCGAACTTCTAGGAAGTTCCTCGTAGTTTCAATCGCGATTCAGTGAACGTCTTCCAAGTCATCTCAAACCCTTTTACCGTTGACCCAATTATCCAGAATATCGGTTGCACCATTTTTCATGACAAGTGATCTTACCAGAAGGGATCAAGTCAAGATCCATCGCCTGAAACTGGGTCATACAAATCTGACACATGGGTACCGTCTAAGTCGGGATGATGCCCTTATGTGCAACACATGTGATACTGCTGTGACAGTTCAACACATTCTTGTTGCGTGTACACAGTATGATCCACTCAGACGGCTATATCAACTGGATCAAGACCTTTCTCTGCTTCTATCAGACTCTGGTAAAATTCGCAATGTTCTGAAGTTTTTGCGTGCGATGAATATTTATGATAAATTATAGACCTTCAAATTTTTTTTAAAAAAATTGCAATTGATTTCTTTAAATGTTTCCCGTTTATAAATGAATTTTGTTGTTTTTGATACTTTTATTCCTTATAGTTATATACGTAAATATTAATATATTTTATACAAGATACTTCACGTTATATTTCGTATTTGCATACAAAAAAATTTATTTACAAGAATAATGTTATTTTTACATTGAATAATTGAATAAGAAACAAGCGGGCTAATAACCTTAGCAGTTGATGCCCTATTCGAGTTAAAAAAAATATTATTATTGTTATAATTATTATTATTATTATTATTATTTATGTCTATCTGATGGGTATATTAATAGTATATTACATTCGAGGTGGGAGATGTTTCATTACAGTCGAGAGCTTATGTATATTATTATTAATAAAGGGCGAGCTGTGATGAAAGTCTCATCAGTGTTATGTACACTATTTTATTCACAATCATCCTCATTTTAAATCAATAATTTTGAAAATAAATCAATGCGTTATAACAATTTTATTAATATTTTTGATAGCTGTCTTAAAATTTGTTTAGTCTACTTAATTATAGGGATCTATGGCAATGTTGCTAGGCAACCCCTACATAAACATTTCCAACCCAAGAGATGGACGTGAAATCTGTTATTTATAACCCAATAGATTGTCATTAAAGTTAGGAATGATGTATATCTCAACCTCCAAAAGGTTAGGAATCGGTATATTGCTATAATGACTGTGAATAAACATTATTACGTATGTACAACATGTTTCAGCCATCATTAATTGCACAATAGTTCGAAGTATTGGTCCATTTGCAAATATTCTTGGGTAATACTCGTATTAAAATAAGCTTTCAGGTTGGAAGAAGGGTTATCGGAAATTAGTAATTTTTTATAAATTACTGTGGGTAGCGATAAGTTAAATTAAATTACTGCACAATTTTATTCAGTTTATTGAACTACATAGGAATAAAATAATTGAATAATAATATTGAACGTCTAGAGGCCGCTCAATATATTACATTTAAATCTATTTATTGTGTAAAGGAAAATGAAATTATTATTTATCAAGATGTTATTTAATTACGTCATGAGGTAAAATTTTAATATATCTCCTCGTTTATTATGAGTTAATCTTTGTCCTCTTTAAATTTCATTATATTCCCTTGTTGCAAATGATGCCAAAGCAAATTGATGTGAAAGAGAAATGTAAATACAGTAATGTACAAGTCAGCTTTTATACGAAATAATGATGACGAGAAGACCACGGCGGCGTATTAGATATAACAGAAGATTTGCATATTGTTTGACTTCATCGTACGTATGTTTACAAACGAAACGAATGCTTTTAATATCGTGGTTCGTGGAATAAAATTAAGACAAACAAGAGAGGTAGTCTAACAACAGAGAAAGAATACTTTTATTATAATATATATATATAATAAGATATTCTGAATCGACTTAGTGGCCGAGCGGATTAGCGCACAACTCGTAGTGACGTCATCCGAACGTCATCGGAACCATGTTCCATACGTTCGATTCCCGCCGACCAACAATGTTGATTTGCCGTAAAAATTAATATAGCTACATGTATTTATCACACTCGGATGGCTATAAGCTGGTCACTTATCCTTCTTAAATAAATAATGTAATGGCTGAAATCCAATCGACAGTATATAGTAGTGGTGAAATTCTGCGGGTCAGTGATTCCGGTTGGTTGGAAAGGGTACACAGCGACAACTTTATTGTGAACAAACTGCAGCACCACAGGAAAATATTTATATTGATTTCACATTAAAATGTAACAAATTTAACAATTAAAAAACGCAATAATTAAAATATTAAATAATCACAATAAAGTATCTACATAAAGAATTACTATAAATTGGGATAATAAATATCAAATATTATGCAATGTAATCTCTTTATTAATGCCTAAAAATTATATTTCACATCACAAATTGAAATATAATAAATAATATTTTAAAAGTATATACGGCAGCAGATACCCGGAATAGTTATTTATATAATCAGTTATGAAAAGAGTGATATTGTTTGCCGAACATAATATTTGCCAAAACTGGCGAAGCGAGTTTTGCAAATTACGTGAGTCAATCAATATCACGTTTTTATAACATATTATGTACAAAATTTTATCTAATTCCGCTAGAATGATTTTAAAATCTTCGAGCATATAGGTATACTGACTAGAGGCCGCCATACGGTGTTTGTTGTGATCGGAACATATGCGGAAGCCATGGTGTAATGCGGGCTGCGCATTGAAGCCGTGGTGTATTACGGACTGCGTATTATCTTAATATTTGTACTACCTTTTTTTTTTACAAAATAATGACCATTTGCTGCTTGTGAAATATGTAAATCACCTTTATTTCCAATAAATTTCGTTACCCTTACGTCTTTATTAGCAGGAAACCTAAAAGTTACCCTTTGTTTAATATATTATTTGTAAAAAAAATCCCAGTTACTTACATATGAAACGTAATATCCGTACTTTCTTTGTATTTTTCATTACAATTTAATATACTCCGAGATATACTCACAAACTACACGCAAAAAATAACGTTAAGTTACAGTAAAATTACAAGTAATGACATATAACCCAAGAAAACACTGCCCACAATACACCATGACTTCCAGCCCCCCCGCCAACATATATTCCGATCACAACATCCTATGCATTGGTATAGGGAATTACTTCTCTAGTCCGTATATGCTTGAAGTTTAAAATACTCATAATTCTAGGTTTTTCTATGACAGCTCCAATATAAATATTTCAAAATTAATTTACCAAAGCGTTGCCGTCAAAATAAATGAATTTAATTTTTTAATTTAATGCTTATGTCAGTGCACGCGTATCATCATTGAAAATGAGTTCTTAATGTGTTCTGAAACCGAAATAGATCTTCCTTTTGATGTAGAGGAATTGGGTGTAAGTCAATAATACATAAATTGATATTAAGCATATCTTTATTGATACATTCTTTTTTTATCAGTTGTCAGTTGCGTAACACAGTTACGTAGAGATGTTTACAAAACTCATTTCGTACCAATTATGTTCATTTCATATAAATAAAATTAATAATTAAAAATAAAAAATTAGAATAATTAGTGATTCTGTCGAGAAGAGATATTTCTCGATTCTCGTCTCGTCTCGTACTCGAGATTTCTCGTCTCTACGAGACGAGACAGAAATGTAAAAAATATTTTACGAGACGAGATATATTTGGCGAGATCTCGATTCTCGAAAAGTGTTTCGAAATTTCTCGGTTGTTATTTTTTTCATGAGTTATATTTGCAAACATGTGAAATTTAACAAATTTTTAATATCTGTCTCTATTTAGCTATGGCTTTTTGAACAAAAAGATAATAAAGTATTTGACATTTTATCTGTCAGAATTTGTTAAGCGTGCATTACACGATGAAGTTTTTCTTTTCAAGTGGACTTGAAAATTTTTAAAGAAAAACTGGGACATGCGCTATGCGCTACTTTTCCTTAAAAGTCCCTACAAATTTTAAATGTCAAGTAATTGTCAAATGTTATTTGTGTTTATATTTTTGATGTATACAAGTAGTGTTATAAGTGATCGAGATTAAACTGAAAAATGGTAAAAGAGAAGTAATTGAAATCTTAATGTAACTTAAATTTTGACACTTGAATATTTTCTTTGATCGAGTAAATATACTTGTAAGGTCACTTATAAATAAAAACTTCATCGTGTAATCCAGGCTTTAGCTAAGATTTTTAGCGTAATTTTCTTTTTAATGTTCTATAACAGATTAGAAAATGCTAGATATATATTAAATTAATAAAATTATAACAATAAAATTTGCACAAGTTTTAGGTTATATCAAATTTTGACGGATAAAACGACAAATATTTATCTTTTTGTTCAAATTACTATTAATACAAAATTGTATAAATTTAATAATTAGTTTATTGGACCAAAATATACATATTAAATTTCCGTCGAGAAATCTCGGCGAGAATCTCGGCCGAGACGAGACTCTATTAAACGAGTCGAGAAAAATTTCGAGACGAGATATAATTTTATGAATTTGAAACGAGAAGAGACGAGACAATGAATTTCTCGTCTCGGCCGAATCACTAAGAATAATATATATATATATATATATATATATATATATATATATATATATATATATATATATATATATATATATACAGTATGTCCCATTTAGAGGTGCCACCATTGGGATCTCGAGAACTATAAGAGATACGATGTCGGTTAAATGGAACTTTTTATGCGCCTTTGGGAGGCCATCTCAGATGAGTGCTTTTGTTTTTACAAAAATTCTCATAGGGCAATAGATAATGACGAAAAATTGAATATTGTTGATTTTTCTTTTTCAAATAACTTCTAAACTATTAGTAATTTAGAAAAACGTTTCAAATATAAAAGATAGATATTTTTATTAACTAACCAGTGGCGTACGAAATAAATTTTTATATCCGTAAATTTTTGAGATATAACACAAACTTATATTTTTTTAAATAGAACACATATCTGATTTTAGTCTCAAAAAAATCATTATTCTTTTCTCTTTTCAATGATATAAGGGTTTTTATGTTTTATATTTGTTTTGGTCCTAAAATTTAATTTTTCTCTTCATTTTCCTGAATTTTCATATTATATCCCAAAAAAAAACATTAATCTTTTAATTAATTATAGTGTATTTGATCAATATAATTTATTTTATGCCTTTATTATTTAATATTTTCATTCTATACTCATAATTACAAATTACACTATAATGTGCCAAGAGCGGCCCGAAATAAGGAAAAAATAATAATTTTGAAGGCAAAACAAAAATAAAACATAATAACCCTTACATCATTGAAAAGAGAAAAAAATAATATTTTTTTTAAGATTAAAATCAGATATGGGTTACATTTAAATAAATATAAGTTTGTGTTATATTTCAAAAATTTCGTACGCCACTGGTTAGCAAATAAAAATATCTATCTTTTATATTTGAAACGTTTTTCTGAATTACTAATAGTTCAGAAGTTATTTGAAAAAGAAAAAATCAACAATATTCAGTTTTTCGTCATTATCTAGTGCCCTATGAGAATTTTTGGAAAAACAAAAGCACATCTGAGATGGTCTCCCAAAGGCGCACAAAAAGTTCCATTTAACCGACATCGTATCTCTTCCAATTCTCGAGATCCCAATGGTGGCACCTCTAAATGGCACACACTCTATATACACAGTGTGAACACTGAAATCTGTAACATAGGCGTTTAACATGGGAAAACAGTTTTTTTCAAATATTATCTGTCCCGCAAGAGTATAGTGTATAGTTTTTGATATGATTAGAAAGATTATTTAATTTGGCATTGAAGAGTATCTAAATACTCCTAATTTAATGCTTTATTATTGAAATATTTACGGAAGTATAATACTACTTGACAGTTATTAATTATAACTTACTAAAAACAGTAATCATGGAAACGTATTCGGTAGCTGACTTGGTTAAATCAAGGCTCCATGATAATTTTCCACTAGTTCAAATCCCTCCCGGTTCCAGTTAATATTTTTATTATTTTTATATTTATTTTGTACAATGTATTATTAAATAAATTACAAAATTAAAACAAATAATTTTTTTGGTACATCAAGTATTTTATTGACTAAATGTACAAGAAGTGAAATAAATATGTAAATTTAAGCCAAATAAATAATTAAGTTTAGTTTTATGTTCGTCATTAACGCAACCGGTTTTTTCAAATTTTAAAATGATTCGTCTAGTTCGTTCATGGGATGCAATTTGTCTATCAGGATATACCCTAGCAAAAAAGTCTCGAATTTCTCGTAATCTCATCCTTTGATTGTAAAATTTAATTATACTAATTATTTCTTCTAATGAAAAATCCATTGGATTTACACGGAAAGAATGTATCGAAAAATGACAATAAAAGTCTAACACGTCTGACAAACCTGTGTGAAGGTTTATTTATTAGTGATTACTTTTTGTTTTTTTGTTTAATACTATTAGCAGTGATATAACAAAGAAATAGTATAGTAAATTCAAGAAAATACTTGAAGTACCAAACTATTTACGTTTTAATTTTGTAATGTTTTTAATAATACATTGTACAAAATAAATATAAAAATAATAAAAATATTAACTTGAACCGGGAGGGATTTGAACCAGTGAAAAATTATCATGGAGCCTTGATTTAACCAAGTCACTAACGAATACGTTTCCATGATTACTGTTTTTAGTAAATTATAAGGAATAACTGTCAAGTACGCTTACACTTTCGTAAATATTTCAATATTAAGGCATTAAATTAGGAGTATTTAGATACTCTTCGATGCCAAATTAAATCATTTTTCTAACTATATCAAAAACTCCCACTATAGTCTTACGGGAAAGATAATATTTGAAAAAAACTGTTTTCCCATGTTAAACGCCTATGTCACGGTTTTCAGTGTTCACACTGTATATATTACGATGGTGCAGAGTGGTATAGAAATATGATGAATATCCAGTGCCGGATTATCGACTTTGCTCCTCAGGTCTAATAGCATATATAAAAGTTGTTTATCATTTTATTTCCCATTATAAGGCAGCATTCAGTTGTTTTTATTGCAGAAAACAAATGAGTAACAGTAACGAAAAACAATTGAATTTTTTTAAATAGCAATGTACCCTTTTATTAGGCTCATTTGATAGAGATTTTTTTCTTTCTTTTCGATGACATAACGTGTTATTACCCTTATAATAAAATTTTTCAAAAAAATTTAAAAACTCTTTATTAAGTTAATTACATCAATAACATTAATCTAGATATGCGTGATCTCTTTCATTTGTCGTAACAATTGATTGTAAGCCAGTAAATATGACAGAAAATTAAAAAACGTTTAATTTTTATGGTGTTTGGGTATGATTTTGGATCATCCAATGGGGATTTGTAGCAGCCCAATATCGACAATTATGCCTATTTACATTACCATTCAAAGTAAATGTAGCCTCGTCAGAAAAATAATATTATTGAGAAAATTTGGATTGTTTTTGCTTCGCTCCATCATAACATCACAAAATTCAACACGTCGATCATAGTCATCTTCGGATAATTCTTGCAATAAATTGATTTCTACGAATGTAATTTTTCTGGATGTAATATTTTGTGTAATGAAACTTTACTTACGGCATGGTTTGAACATAACTGAGGAGTTGTAATGTGTGGATTTTCTTCGATTTCTTTGAAAACATCGAGCTTTTTATTTTCATTTGTCGCAGATTTTTTCGGACAGTCTTCGGCAGATCTTTAGCATGTCCAGTGTCCCTAAACCGTTTCAAAATCTTGCTAACTACTGACTGAGTGATTGGTTCTCGATTTGGATGACGCTAATTAAAAATTTCACATTCTTCTACTTGTGTTCGTTTGCGACCATAATTAAAATTTCTATGCGTTTAGATTCTGTTAAATGAACCATTTTTAATTTTCGATGTACAAACTTATTGACATACACAAGATTCTGTCACATTTACTGGCCTACAATCAATTGTTAGGACAAATGAAAGAGATCACGGATATCTAAATTAATGTTATTGATGTAATTACTTAATGAAGTTTTCAAATTGTTTTGAAAAATTTTCTTGTATAAGGGTACTAACATGTTACGTCATCAAAAAGAGATAAATAATCTCTGTCAAATGAGACTAATGAAAGGGTACATTGCTATTTAAAAAAATTCAATTGTTGTTCGTTACTCATTTGTTTTCTAAAATAAAAACAACAGAATGCTGCCTTATTATGGGAAATAAAATGTTAAACAACTTTTATGTAAAAAATATTTTATACAGTCGTTATTTACCGAGACTTATACTATATTCCATACATAGTGGGCATCCTGTGTATATATATATATAGTATTAATTAAAAACCTGGCCATAGGCGTTTAACATGGGAAAACAGTTTTTTTTTTGCGCAAAAGTCCCCAATTAATTTTAGACAAAATGTTGCAAATAAATGTTGTAGATAATTATATTCTACGCCTAAATCAGTAAACAGTTTTAATTTTGCAAGTTTGGTAAATTTTAAAATTTAAGTTGAAATTGTATAAAAATATTGCTCATGTCCAGCGATACCCATGATATTAAAACAAAGTTAGAAAGAAATGCGTATCGTTTTAACAGTCAGAAATTCAATTTTCAATTAAAATTTGCAGATAATTCAATTCTGCACCTAAATTACTACACAGGTATTATTTTTAATATCTAACACTTAAATTACTTTTAATATTATTAGTTTTCCACATTCTGTAATATATAAAATTAAATTTCTGACAGTTCAAGCGATATGAATTTCTTTGTAATTTTGTTTCAATTTCATGGATATCGCTACAAATGAGCAATATTTGTACAATTTCAAGTTAGATTTTACAAGTTACTAAACGTGCAAAATTAAATCTGTTTAGTGATTTAGGCATAGAATATTAATATCTACAACATTTATTTGAAACATTTTTGTCTAAAATGAATTGGGGACTTTTGCGCAAAGAAAAACTGTTTCCCATGTTAAACGCCTATGGCCAGGTTTTTAATTAACACACTGTATATAATCACACCCCTACCACTCTCAACTTTTAAATCTTAAATGGCAATATACCCCTTGTGATATATCAAATGAAAGCTCTTGAAAAATGCTATACAGGCATGTCAATAAATTGATATTTTAATAAACCGTTTTAAAGTTAGAAGCAATAATGTACTTTTAATTTAATTTAAAACCTTATAACAAATGCTCAAATTGAGCGCCATTTACACCTAAACAATGTTACAACCTATCACTTAATGCTATTTGCACACGCTGAAATGTTTCTTTTGGAATTGCTTGACACTCTCTAATAATTCTATTTTCTAAATCTTGGAGATTAATAGGTGGAGTTTTATAAATAATTGATTTTAAATATCCACAAAGAAAAAAATTGTTGGGTGCCAGGTCAGAGGACCTAGCTTACCAATCAATTGATCCCCTTCGACCAATTCATTGTTTTTTTTTTTGTCATTTCCATACACGGCATGCATTAAAATATTATAAACTATTGCTTCTAACTTTAAAACGGTGTATTCAAATATCAATTTGACATGCCTGTATAGCACTTTTCAAGAGCTTTAATTTGATATGTCACAAGGGGTGTATTGCAGTTTAAGATTTAAAAGTTGAGCGTGGAGGAAATGAGATTACTGAATTAAAAAAAATATATATATACACATACACACGGACACACACACAGACACACATACACACACATCATCTTAAAAAAAGTAGATTACAATAATAAATAAAATAATTTAACTTGAAAACACAAAAGGAACATACTGATTACAACAAAAATAACATTTTTGGTGACAATAAATCATATATATTATTAAAATATAAGTAAAACATTGAATCGATTAAATTGTGATTAAACAGATACCTATTATGGTTTTCAAATTTATATTTTATCTTAGATATAAAAAATATAAGTTAACAATTAAACTAGACCCGCTACATAAGTAACCATATACTAGGTCCACTACATATATACAGTGTTTTCCATTACGGCGTTGGGATACGGATATGTACTCATGCCTCTGCATAAAATAAATGGATATAAGAATAAATATGAATACGAAAAAAAAAAAAACATCTACCACGTGGCTACCTTTTTTGTGGACCATAGGAAATTCAAAGGGTAAAATTTTCGTATTAGTTTCAATTCCGTCCTATTAATATTAAAACAAAAGTGTAAAATAATGTTCTGAATTAAAAACTGCATCAAGTACAAAATTATTGTTTAGGTGCGTTTCGTTCGCGAAAGAAAGGCAAAATAAAATTAATAAATTTTAGCTATTTTCAGAGTGCCATGAGCAATAGCATAAAATGTTAAACGTTATTGCTCATAGGCAGATGACATCTATCATAAAATTGTAATATATATTGAATTCATTAATTTATTTTATCTAATTCCGTTTAAAAAAATTGAACAAAAAACCACGATCGTCTTAATTAAGATAGATAGTGAATAATGTACGATAAATAAGAGCTTTGTGATAGCCAATGAATTTTAACATTTATAACTGTATCTTATTCAGATTGTTATATGAATTTACATTTTCATATTATTCATAATTAAATGAAATTAATGCCTTTTTTATTATTTGCATATTTTAATCCATCATAACTTACACATATGAAATGAATTTTCACTAAAATCGATAATGGAATCATTCAAAACTCATTTGTAATAAAAAAAAATACCTACTGAAAAAGCAAGCATTAAAAATGCATGTATACCGAATTAATATTCAATTTCAACATTACTAAATGAATATTTAAACATAGCTAACATATTCTGTACTCCGTATATGATGAAATATTAAAACATAAATCAATTCACAAAAAATAAGTTCTTTTCATTTCACTGTATAACTGAACGTGATGATAGCAAATTTTTATGAATAAAGTGAAATAGACAGCATAAAGTTGAAAGTATAAGAATTTGGAATTGAGATGTGTGACGCAGATGTTAATGCATTAAAAACCAGAATGGATTTTTTTATTCTACACATTTTGGATATAACATTTTATTGTATGTGATCGCTCACGAAAGTGGACATTCGCTTACCCAGGGAAGAAAAAATAGTTCGTGCTGGGACGAACAGATGGCTAAATATAAGAAACTGTTGTGGCCAGCACAAGACCTCTCGCCATTTCTATATTAGGCTATATAAGTATTGTTTTGCACTTCGCTGTCGAGCCGTAGTTTTATAACAAAAAATTACAAAATTTTACCCAACTATTTTTCATTGTACGAAGAAGTTCCTAAATGTCAGAGATACTTCGAATTCATTAACCAGATTGGCGGTATTTCTGACAGATATATGCGTTTTACCTATAATTTTAAATATTTAATGAATAAAACAATAAGAAAGATTAAATGTACTTCCCAGATAAACCTATCAGAATGTCACTAGAACTGTTGATTTTTGACACTGACATGTCATTTACAAACTATGTTATAATCATTTAAATTTGTCAACTGGTTTCGTTAGTTTAGTTTAGCTTCTGCGATGAATTACACCCGATTATTCCATATATTTTAGTGTCTTTATCTCTAAATCTATACAAGATATAATAAAAATTTTAAGTGTATCAGATGGAGAATTTTTTGTTCTTCAATATTTGTAAGAACAAAAATTTCCAAAAAAATAAATTTAGAAGAATTTTTCTAAGAAACTACTACTTTCGGTTGTCCAATTGTTACCAAAACCTTTTCAGTTCTTCCCAGAAATGTCAGATTGAGGAATTCATAGTTAAACAGCTCTTAAGCCTTATAGTTTTTGAAGAATCATCCCTTCAACATCCAGTCATACACATTCACACTGTGACGCCACCTGGAGTCGGTGGATGACGTCATCATTGCTCCTTAATTCGGGAATGAACGATAACTCAGGCGCCATTGTACAGCGGTCAAAAGGATCTTGCCTCCGATAGCTTAGTGGAGGTGAGGGAGCAGGGTTAATTGATAGCAACAGAAAAAGACTGGCGAAGTTTAAATAAATATATTGTAACATACGAAGACATGTAAACCAAAGACACACAATTTATAAATAAACAAATACATCACCCTTCTTTGTGAACTGTGACCAGAGTACCACGGTAAGTACACGTATTGAAATTTACTACGTTAGAAATACTAACAATTTCTCTAGCGGACAATCAACGGCGAGCCGTACACGGAGGTCTCAGCCTTTACACACGGCGGATTCCTCTTCCCCTAACGGACGGCGGCGAGACGTACGGACGTAGTCAGTCTAAACACTGAGGATATCTCACCCTGTGCAGGAGGACCTAAACGAGAATTCTCAACTGCCGGACTCTTCCGAGCGTCCCTCTCCAGCGGGGCCCGCTCTGAGTTCACAGAGCTCTGCAGCGGCTTATAAACCCAATGTAACGGTACATTTCATTAAAACGGCGGTGAGAGTAATTTTACTTAGTATACAGGGGTCGCTACTGTCTCAAGTGATAAATACATCATACTTTTCAGATTAAACAATAAATAAACAACGTATATTGTAAAATACACGTTCCTAAACATTCTAACTGTGACGGTACAACTACAGGTTTTCAATAGGAGGAAAACCCTTACTGGACGAAAGAGCCTATCGTCACAAGACAGACATCACCGTAAAAATGTTAAAATCGGATTCTAGTGACCTCGAAGCATGCTTATTCATTAAAATCTGGATATGCGAATTAATAAAGTAAAATATGCCAACAACATTAATTTGATTTGTACAATTAATTCTCCTTAAATTGAATTTTGAATAGCGTAATTTGAATGTGGATTCTTTAAATAATGAAGACTCAAATGAGAATAAAGTCTTTATAACTCCATAAGAAGTAAAACAGCCCGCCCAGAAAGTAACCTTAAATTTGTTGTCAAATAATTCAAAGCAGAGGTATGAAATACAGTAAAAATTATTTATGGACTGATGTGAAACAAGAAAAATTAAAAAATATAATTAAAATGTTGTATTGGCATATTAATCAGAAATATGAATACATGACAATTTGAAGTTAAGTTAAATGCCAAAATTTACAGTCTTCGTTTTATTATTTTATTATGTTGTTTTGTTGTGTAGAATAAAAAAAAATATTGTGTATGTGGAAGTATTCAGTTTCTACTGCGCCTTGTCTGTATACATATTCTTCGGACCGGAAAAGAACAATTTTTCTACCTAGCAGCACAACTAATAAAACTTTGATAATCCTTGTAATATTATTTTAGGGTCTAGTTTTAATATAAATAACCCGTTTTCTACTTTGTTAATATAGTGTAGAAACTTGTTACTAAAATAGATGATACTTACTACGAAAATTTTGAATGTATTCCTCTTTATTTATTTTTTATATTAATTATATTGCAGTATTCACTCAAACATATTTTATAATAAAATGAAATTTAATTTAAATATTCACCGATCTGGAATGAAAGATGAAGATTTTCACTCAATGCAAAAGTCAAAGGTTAAACTTATTATATTCCGGAAAGCAAATTCAATTTTCAAAACCTAAACCTGTTAAATAACAACTTCTCTGAATGTTCTTCGTGAGATGTATAAATTTGAAACGAAATTAGAAATTCGAAACAAACATTAACGCAAGCAAATGCCTTTAGGAAAGCTGAGTACGAGTAACCAAATCAGCACAAGTATTATTGTGTACAGATTGCATTAATTAGAGCTGCTGCAAGAGAAACAAACTTAGGGTATATACGAGGACATTAGCTATTGATTGCAAACAAGCGTATATATGAACACTTACCCAACAGTACTAACAGCGTGCAGCAGTAGAGTAGATAGGACATTGTTCTGGTAGCAGGTTTCTTCATTTCTGAAACCAAACATATTTATCAATGGAATAATGATTACAGTTTTACTTTAATGGGCAACGCAATCGAATTAACAGAAATTAATAAAATAAACCGAAAGTAAGTACATGCTTAATAATGAATATCAATAAAGAAATAATATTATATAATTAAAATACTTCGGAAATAAAGAGGCTTTTGTTATAGTAATGTCAGGAATATGATTTTTTCTGATTGGCGATTAAACACTGCCTACCTAGTGTATAACCAATCGAAGTAAACAGTTTTCAATAGGAGTCGAGCTAGTATCAGCCGTGCCATTACAATTCTCACACAGTTTTTTGATTGTAAAGTTCTTGTAATAAACTCTATATTTTAAATACACTTAAATATTCTTATAAAGTGTTATAATATTAATTTATTTCTTATAAATATAATTTTCAAATATATTCATATTCTTCAAAAACATTTAGGTTCAGGATGAAAACAGATTCACATGACACATCTATTTCTTCAAACTTTGGTGGACAATTACTCGCTTATTAATAGGAACAGGATTTTTAAAAATAATAGTCTTATCGAGTCAAGAACGATCAACTGGAATATCGTGGATAAAGCGAAAAAGGCCTTGATGATCCGAAAATTATTTATTTTCATCATTTGGATGTTTCGAACCTGTGGTGGTTCATCTTCAGCACTGTACATTTATAATACATTTTTTTTTAATTGTATAATATATAAGTAACCCCAACCATATAAAACAATTTCTAGGGAATTTCAAATAGTTCTTGTTCCCATGCTTAAATTCATTTTTCGTCACGCATGTCCAACTTTTTAAAATTTGAATTTTAATCTATTTGATCCTGTTCATTACTTAACTTAAGTTCGACTAGAACGTCTATATTTAATTATGGGTATAAGACAAGTTGCAGTGCAATTTAATTTAATTTTATTTATTGACCAAAGTTCTTGACAAGATGTTATTCACATCTATTATATTTATTATATTTATATATTGTAAAGTTTGTAAATTGTTAATGATTACAATTATTTTTAGAATATTTATATGTAACACAATTTAAAAAAAAATGTATTATAAATGTACAGTGCTGAAGATGTACTACTACAGGTTCGAAAAGTCCAAATGATGAAACTAAATAAATTCTGGATCACCAAGGCCTTTTTCGCTTTATCCACAATAATAGTCTTAGTTTTAGTTACACTCTCAGATGAACGTATGAAAATTGCAGAATCGTCCATTTCCTTATCTTTTTGATTACATACGAGTTTTTATTTTACAGGATACCAATCTCTTCTTCAAGGTTGTATGTTGTATGGTAATTACACAGGGAGTTTCCGATAGTCTGTCAAGTAAGAAATGATAAAAAATTATCCCTATAGTACTATTTATGCTTCTGATTTCAATTGTAACCTCGTAAAGAAATTATTAACATATCTATAAGTATTTTCTATGATATACCAAAATATATAATTAACAATTTTTGTAATGTTTACGGTTTTATAAAAGAAGGTTAATAAGTTGAAAATAATAATATGATATAAAAAAAAAAAAACTAGCGAACTAAAAACAGAAACAAAACAGTTAAGTACCAATCCTTATACTTAAGTGAACATTGCAATAACAACAAAAAAGTTTTATAATTACGTATGCCTTTGTACTAGAAAATTCGACCGTTGAAAAAATATTGTACGTATCGCTTAAAGTTTTTACTTCCCTGTACGAAGTAAAGAAAGTATTGTAATCGCGAAAAAATTCCGTTTCTAGATTTCAACGGAAATATCCATTTCGACCATCTCTGAATCCATTTTGACTAATTTCGTCATGAAGTCTGTACGTACGTAAGTATGTTCGTAGAAAGTTAAAATTTTGTATTTAGGACTGTTATAACATCTGGTTGTGCACCACTCTTTTTAGTCATTACATACATTCCGGAAGTGGTACTTTACTTTAATTTGAAGCCTATAAAAGATTTTAATGAAAAACTATATTAAAAAATAAACCAATACTTTTCAAATATGGTATGTAAGACATTTATATTAATGGGAATAACCTAATAGATTTTGAAGTCGAACGATTTCAGGTCTTAATGTTCCATATATTTATTTCAACATGTACAAAATATTTGAACGTTTCGGGCAAAAAAATAGTCCATCTTCAGTTATATAAAAACATATAGTTATAATAATAATATAAAATATCCAATGTTTTTAACTCACCAATAGATAAAAAATAAAATTTCTTTTTGTGAAATCCAATTATCGATACATTTTTACAGGTTATACGAATAAATCAACTCCAGGATTTATTATTAATCATAATAGGAACGAAGAAAAGAAAATTGTAGCAGCTGTCACCATAACCACTATAACGGCAAAGTTAAACAGATCTACAAATAGCGCCAAACTAAAACAGGGGTGTGAGATATTTCCAAATATGTAAAGAAAAAGAATAAAGGGTAATAATTAGTGAAAATTAATAAAAATTTTGATATGTTGAACATTGTTGTAATCTGTTTGTGAATTTAAATCATTATTTTTATTTGACTGTGGCATGTTTCATAAAGGAGTCTTGTATTTTTAAATTTAGATTGCTCTAAAATTTACGAATTTTGAAAATAAATTTGGTGGCCAGTTTGACAGACATGTTTGTATAGGGCACTATGGTCTGGATTATTTTTAATTGAATGATATTCATGTTGATATATCCTCTTTTTAAGGGCTGCGACGACTCACCGATGTACACCCTGTTACATACTTTACAAATTAATTGATAAAGTATAGGTAGATAGATAAAATAGAAACAACAAATAAGATACCTGTAAAAATGTATCGATAATTGGATGGTCTAACCGGAAATGATACTTTACATATATATTGAAGCTGTATCAGTTTTTCTTGAAAAAATGGTGTTTTCATTTTAGAAATAAATGCTTCAAATAAAAGTTTTAGAGAATTGAATTCTGCATGTAACACATCGAGTATGATTAAAATAGCTCTTTCTATAAGCGAGATATCTAAATTTAAAAATTATGTACTTTTTGGTTTTTGTAAATGTTTGCTATGGATAAGGACAAAAAATAAAAAAATTAATGTCAGTCTCAAATTACGCCAAATACGTGCAATTTTATGATTGGGTCTGTTATAATAAATATTTTATTATTAACAAAATATGTATAGTTTAATAGGCGTACAAGGAAGTCATGTGGTGTCCACATCAGATTTTTTTAAACTTTATTCATAGAAAATAAATTTAAAACTGTGAAATAAATACACTTAAACCTGTTTTACACGGATTATTTTTACACAATTTGGGAATAATACGATGCATAAAATCGCCAATTTTGTACTACATTTTATCAAATTTTCATATTTAAAAAATAATATATTATGATTATATATATTTTCACATGATTTTTTACACGGTTTCCTCGTGAACGAATGGACCTGCCGTGTAAAAACAGGTTTAAGTGTAAGAAAAAGAATTTTTTATTTCATAAGTTGATATAAGGACATTCACTTCACATTTTAGTTAAATAAAGTAGGTATTCAAAATGTATATTTAAAAATAATATATTGTGTTATTAGAAGTAAAAGCAATTCTTTGTGTGGCAAGCATGTAGGTTTGCACAACGAAGGGAGCAAGTAGGACAATTGAATGCGAGGCACACAATGACACTTTTGCTGCGAATGACACATATTTTTTCTTCAAACGTATATATTTAAATTAAATAATTACAACTTGACATTACAATAATTATAAATATTTTACATGAAGGACGTTTGCTGATTTCAATTGCCCTGTTGCTATGGATGCTTTCGTATTTATTCACTTTTTGTTATAACATTCAAGTGAAAATTTTCACGTTTAAATAAAAACTATCAGAATTTGAAATATTGCCATGTACGGCCCTTGAAGATGTTCAGTCGGATGGAAAATCAATATTATGGCTGAAGGAATGATTTATCCAGGAATCGGTGAAAAACAATATGAACTTTTCTTATCACTTTAATTCTAAGTATTCTTACTGTCATTACCAATATGTAAGTTTGCTATTTTATAATATGTTATTAATATTTAAATACAAACTATTTATATTTCTATTTTACAAATTACTTCATATTCGCTCATTTTATACAGTTGCTATAGATTTTTATTTATCTATTTATTTCATTTCTACCTTGCTAATCAAGTCAAGATGTCATTTTTATGAAGTTTGAAGAAAAAATATATTTTTCCCTCGAAGTAAATACATAATTCTATTTTGAAAACGAATATATTACTACATTCAGTACATTTTTACTTATCTTAAAATAGAAACCGAGTAAATTAGTTAATTAAATGAAAACTTAGTCAGCTTTATATTTAATTTACGCGTACAAACTTTGTTATGTTTCTCGTGAAAATAGCAACATAAAACAAAATCCTACACTGCAGGTACATAAAACATATTTTAATTCCGGAAATATTAGGTAGGTAAATCTCATTGTGCTCTATTCGAATATTTTAATAAAGATAAATACATAAATTTCTGCTTATTTCGTGTAATTATACTCTACTAGATTTCCGCAGATTTAAATCAGTTAGCTCAGCAATAATCAATAACTTCCCGTAAGGTTTCTTGGCAAGGATCTTTGAAATTTTCTGATGATATTGCATTCTCCTTTATGAAATAAAATTTACGTCGTAGTAAGTTTAAGTTCTTTTATTATTTTAGTTATGAAATACGTCCTCTAAAATGGAATTATTTATATGGGATCTTTATAAGGAAATTAGATATTCTTTGTTCAGTTCCAAGGAATTTTATACGTATAGTCTGTCGTTTGCCTAATTAAATTTTATAATATTTATTACCTATGAACTCTTTTCAAACAAATCCTTTTGTTATTTGTTCAGATCCGCAAGTTGAATGAAATAAAGGGAAATTAAAAAATAAATACTATTATATTCTGGTTATGTAACACACGCCTAAAATTTGAAAAGACTTTATATGATTTCCTAGAAACTTATAACGCGCAGTTTATTAATCCCTAAAAACATTCGTTTCAAAATATGTACTTTGTTCCCAATTAAGAACCAACTATTATACAGAATATAATGTAAAAGTGCACTTGATTATAGCGCCATAATTACAATAGTGCGTTAGTAAAACGGGCCTTTATGTTTACAAAATATTTTTTGTAGATAGGTAATTTTTATAACATGAAATTTTAGCTAATTATTTATCGAGTGGTAAGGCACACATGTAAAACAGTTTTTCAGTGCACATTGCTCCCCAAATTATTTTAGACAAAAATGCTTCAAATAAAAGTTGTAAAAAGTATTAATGCTACATGTCCTGTAACCTCAGAAATAGCGATAGCCATGGAATTGAAACAATATAATTAACAAATGTCTAACGGTTTATCTATCAAGTTATCTTCGTTTATTTTTATTAGATATTTACATATTTATAATTTCTGCTCCTCTGAAATATTATATATTTAAATTAATAATTATTCACTTCAATTGAAATCACAAATATATATAAATAAATATATCATAACGGCATGTTACCCATTTCTGGGTGTGCCAGTATTTACAACAAATGTAGACATCGGTAATGATGACGATATATTTTACCGTGTGGGCGCTTACCAGGCGTCACCTCACGGGCACTCATAGCTGGTGTGAAGAGTGCTCCACAGGGATCACTTTTGTGCCAATTAAAATTGGAAATATTTGGCGTCTGTCGGGATCGGACCCGGTTCCCCCAGGTTCGCGACCAGACACTCAGGCACGCGGACACGGGACCCTATATATATACGTCAGCTCTCCAGGCCTTGCAGACCCCTGGCTTGATAAACTATTCTTCTCCACTGGCTTCTGTCGAATGCTTTTTCTTCCCACTTGGAAACACCCATAAGTTCTAAGTCTTTCTTAACTGCATCCAACCACTTTCATTTCGGACGTCCTCTTCTTCTTGCACCTGTTTTCCCTTTAAGCACTGTTCGAACTACTCTGTTAACCGGTAACCGCATTAAATGACCCAGCTATCTTAGTTTTTGTGCTTTCACGACACCCGTTATTCCTACCTCACCAAACATGTTCATTATCTCGACATTAGTTCTCTGTACCATCTTATCTTCGATCTTATCACCCTCTTTTTTCCCACCAAAAATTTTCCTTAACACACGCCTTTCCCGCACTTCAATTTTATTTTGATTCACTTTATTTATGGTCCATATTTCGCACCCGTATAAAACTGTAGGCCTTATTACCGATTTATAAATTTTTATTTTTGCTTTGCGTGATACCGTCTTCGATTTAAGTAATACCAATAACGACCCTACACATCTGCTTCCCCTCGCCAATCTTGCTCTAACTTCCACATCTTCATCATTATTATTCGTCATTTTCACTCTCAAATATACAAAATTCCTTACTTCCTCAAACTAGTACGTTCTATTGTCTGTAGTAACTCTTAGAAAGGTGTTGAATTCCTCATCAATTTCCATGTATTTGGTTTTGGTCTCATTAATGCGTAAACCTGCTGTTCTGATTGTTTTTTCTAACCTCTTAAAGACGTTCTTCAGCTCTCCCTTCGACCTAGTGATTATGGCAATATCGTCGGCATATGCAAGGATTTGATGTCTCTGTCTACCAATATATCCTTTGGTATATATTTTACTCTCTCTCTCATTGCCCACTCTAAGACCAAATTAAACAGGATGGGAGATATTGGGTCGCCTTGTTTTAGACCTTTCCTCACAATAAAATCTTCTGACGTTATTCCATCTACTACCACTTTAAATTTTGTGTTCCTATGCGTCATGTCGACAAACCTTATTAATTTAATTGGTATTTTAAAATATCTCTCGAGAGTTTTTCCTTTATAATCGAGTCATACGCCTGCTTAAAATCAATAAACAATATTTTTAGTGGAAGTTTATGGTCATAACTATCCGTAGTTATTTATTTGAGATTACGTGCTTGGTCAGTAGTAGCTCTGTTACTGCGGAAACCCCCTTGGTATTCTCCAAAATTCACTCTAATACTTCTTTTAACCTATTCTGTATGCATAAAGCTAATATATTATATGCAATATCTAATAAGGCTATTCCTCTGTAATTATCGCGTTGTAATCGATCTCCTTTTTTGTAAATTGGACAGATTACAGCTTCTCTCCATCTCTGTAGCATTACCTCTTCCTTTCAAATATCCTGAATTATCTTACATATTACTACATGTATTTCTTCTCCTCCATTCTTATATAACTCTGCAACAATCCCATTTTCTCCTGCGCTTTTGTTGTTTTTTAGGTCGTTAATCACTTTCAGAATTTCTTCCGCCGTAGGTGTCTCTACTAATTCTTTGTTTTCTTCATATGTTTCATATATATTTGGCAGCTCTTCCTCCATTTCTGTTTCACTATTGAGCAATTCATCGAAGTATTCTCTCCATCTATTCACTTTCCTTTCTCCTCTCACCAGATTTCCATCTTTATCTTTACAATATACATTTTTTTGTTAGTAACCGGCTTTCTTATTTTTCACTTCTTGATAAAAGTTTTTTATGTACTTGTTTCTGTAATTTTCTTCTACTTTTTCCAATGTTTCCTCCATTTGTCTTCTCTTTTTTACGTCTACATACTCTTTTATAGTTTTTCTTTTCCTTCATGAAAGTATTTTTATTTTCTTCACTATTGTTTTGATTTAAATTATTTTGTGCTACCATTTTTCTTCTTAGTGCATTTCTGCACTCCTCGTCAAACCAACTTTCAGTGCTTTTTTTTTTTTCTTGTCTTCAAAACTTGTCTTGATACTGAACATATTACTTGCTCTACCTATTCCTAATTCTTTTCCGCATTATCTGTGTATATAATTTTCTCTAATTTTTCTTTTATTGCCTGAGTAAATTTCTGTTTTTCCGGTTCATATTGTAGTATATCCGTATTATATTTCTCCATACGGCCTTTTTTAGCATGTACTAAGAAATGGTCACTATCTGCCTTTGCACCTATTCTAGTTTTCACGTCTTTAATTGCATGTGCATGCTTTCTTTCAATCAATACGTGGTCGATTTGGTTACATATGTTACTTCCTGGCATCTTCCACGTACCCTTATAAATTTATTTTCTCATAAAAGGTGTACTCATTATCTTCAGATTAAGCTCTGCGGCAAACTCCACTAATTTATTTCCATTTTCATTTGTTACATGCTTACTGTTTCCTCCTTTAAATATTTCTTCTTTACCAATATGAGCATTCAAATAGCCTATAATAATTTTCATGTCGTATTTTGTTATTTTATTGAAAATTCTAATTAGATCTTCATAGAACTTATTTTTAATCTCATCTTCCTTCTTATTTGTAGGTGCATGTACATTTATTACATTATTTTTCTATACATACCTCGAATTCTTATCCGACATATTTTATCCGATATTGGGTCAAATTCAATTACCGATTCCTTCATCTTCTTATTAATCATAAAACCCACCCCAAAATACCTGGTTTCCCACCCACTGTTAAAAACTATATAGCCCTCCATTTTAAAAATGCTATTTTTCTTTTGCTTAATCTCTTGTAAGGCCACTATGTCCATTTTATATTCACTAAACACCTCTTCTAAATTTTTATACATCCCTGCTGCATTTGTTCCCTGAACATTCCACGTACCCATATTAATATATTTCAGTTTTTTTGACACAAACTTTTGTTAAACAAGCATCTCATCTCTATTGTTCCATATGAAATACTTTTCGTGTACCATTAGTTTGTTATGTAAGATTTTTGTTCTCTTACCCTTTGCTCGTTCTTCATTTGCTTTCTTCCTAATTTCCATTCTCATTTTCCCTTCATCCTTCGTATAATCGTTATCTATATATATATTTTCTTCCCTTTTAGCATAATTTTGTTTTTCATAATCAGTTTTTCTTCATAATCTGTTAATTCTACTAGTAATATTGTTGATGATTCTGTTTTTTTAATAAGTGAAGCTGCCTTAATATTACATTGTACGTGTAATTCAGTTTCTATAAATTCGCTTATTGATTTTTTTTATATTCTTTTCCCTTACTTGTAATCTTATTTCTTCTTTTTCTTTTTGCCATTTATTTTCCTTTTCCTCAAAACCTTTTCTGATACTTTCTATTGTCTCGCTATTTTTCTTTATTTCATTTTTTAGGTCCGTATGGTTTACATCCACCTTCCCTTTAACCTCTTCCATAGTTTTTGATATTGCTGTTAGCATCTTCTTTAGTTCCCATTTCGTTCGCTTCTTTTTCTTCTTCTTTCTTAACAGGAGATCTCGCTGTTCTTTTACTTTTCTGAAATATAGAAAAGAACTATAGTGTTTAACCAGTTTTAAAGTGGCACAGTGAAAAAGTGTGATAAAGTCAAGTGTAGTGAAAATAGCAAAAGCAAGGCTAAATAAATTTAGTTTAGCAGGTGCGGATTCTGCGAGCTTAGCTGTGAACGCGCATGCGCACTTAACAGCAGCTCACAGCTCCCCTCTTCTAATACTTCTTTGTTAAATTCTTCTCTTTTTCATTTTTCTGAAGAGTTACTGAGATCCTTGGTGCCCCTACTCATTTGTGTATGCCCTACGCCGCTGTAGTGTGAGCTGCTGTTAAGTGCGCATGCGCGTTCACAGCTAAGCTCGCAGAATCCGCACCTGCTAAACTAAATTTATTTAGCCTTGCTTTTGCTATTTTCACTACACTTGACTTTATCACACTTTTTCACTGTGCCACTTTAAAACTGGTTAAACACTATAGTTCTTTTATCTTGTATAACCACTTTTATTCACATTTACACAGTAATTCCCTGTATTTTGGGTTAATCGCTGGTGTTAATATGAAAACAATGTTTACTTCGACATAGGCGTCCGCACTTTTTTTTAGATAGATAAATTGTTATCATTTGTCATTTTTTTTGTTTCAATTCTATGGCTATCGCTATTTTTGGCATGATTTTTGACATTTTCATACAGACTTTCCTATGGTTACATGGCATGTACCTAATACAGTGTGATCAAAAAGAAATGATGTAGTTGGCAATAAAATTCTGCAAAGATCTTCAGAATTTCTGGGAATTCTTTATTTCACAGTTTACGCAACACCAGGAGAAAGCGGAAAGCTATGTGACTTTCATTTTGACAAATACAAATAGGTTATGTCAGAGTAGGGACCTGACAGCTAATAGGATTTTGAGTGATTGAAATACTTTAGATTACTGCTTAAACGTAATATAAGAAATAAAAATACGTGGGCCAGGGAAACAACAACCATTTTAATAAAAAATTGTAAATGTGCCCAAATTTAAATTTTCAAATGTCACTGTCAACAACAGGAAATCAAATTTTTGTATCAGTGTTACCAATTTCAAGTAATTTTTTGTTATTGCCAACTGAATCAGTTCTTTTTGATCACTCTGTAGTTATTAACGTCATTAGGTCGAAACGAAGTAAATAACGGACGTGGCAGAGGTTTATAATCAGCCAAGTTCGTTATTTGCATATCGGTTTTGTGGCGTTCAAGATTTTTCGTAATAACATAAAATTTATTATTTAGGAATAATAAAATAATAAATTTCTTCTCTTTCTGTAATACTGAACAACTTTTTTGTTGATTTATAAATTCTTCTTGACAACGGTCTATCAAGTTGCTGTAATATTTCTAGAAACACTTGATCCTCAATTTTAGGCGACTGCCACAAAAAAATAATAATTTTAGTCCTGTTATATCCTAGTAATAGTATGGTATAAAGAAAAAATAATTTTGCTTATTGATTCAGATGGAGAATTTTATGCTCTACAACTTTTATTTGAAACATAGTTGAAGAACAATAAATCATAAATGCGGGATTAATAAAATTGAGGCTTAACTCGACTTGCGACGATTTTTACTTATAATTATAGTCTCTGTTTTACAAACTGTATACTTTGCACAACCAATGAAACCATAAATAATAATTATATTTATCAATACTACCAACTGCATTAATTAAAAGTACACATCTACAAAAATTTAATTATTATAATCAATCTTTGTGAAACGCAACAACCTGGCCTATTTTTGTATATCACATTAAAATTGTCCGATATATTTAAATTTCTTTCCCATACATTCAGTCCATGAACTATTTCGTCTTTACCAACAACTATTAAAGAATGGCTTTTCTCAAATTTTTGTTGTATTCGTACACTATTTATCATACTTCTTTTTGATTTATGCTCATTTTTTTTATTCGCTTACTGTTTATACATTTCAAGTGTGATTATAAAATAAAATTATTAGGACATATTTATTTTTCTGTTGAACGAAACAATGGTTTGTGCTGTTTACATGTTTGACAAGTTCGATCAGGAGCCATTAATTTAGTTCCCTAAATTTCCAATGGTGTCGCTTGCTATTTTGAGGGTCCTACTTATATTAAACCCCGGTTTTATCCGCTCTTGATAAAGTGTTAGTTAACTTATCAGCCAGGTAAAAGAAAAATATCGCATCATTCAAATGACGTGTATGTAATTGTCAATTTACGCTGTAATATCGGTGTGATATTTTTAATATATCTGGTGGATAAGTTAACTGTCACATTATCAAGAGGTAAAACGATTAAATGTTCGATAAACTTTGCACGATATATTGGCGCATTCTGCTTGGCACCTAACCAAGATTTAAAATAATTATATTGGTTGTATCACTCTACTTGAAACAGTCCAAAGTGATTCATTTTTCGTTGCTAGAGGCGTAACGTGATACTGAACCGGCTGTCACTCGTCATTTTGATAAAATCACATGAAAAATGTTTATTATAGGTATATTTATTTTTATTTTACTATCCCGATTTTTTTAATTCTGTTCAAAACTAATATAGTTTGTCTAATTTGAATGTATGTCACATAGGGTGTCGTTGGCACGTAGCACAACTAGCGGAAATATATATATAATCATTGCACCTAACTTAACAATCAATACTTTCACTGAGACTGTACTAGTTTTGTCATGTGTCTATTACTCTTAGCGCATTGCTAAATATTTTATCGAGCGACTATTCTTTGTATCTTCCGCTTGCCCAATTTAACAAACATCTATTATTTTTGTTGAAGATTTAAAAAAAATACTATGCATTGTTCGTTTTTATCAAGCATCTGTTTTTTAACGATCGTTTAATCGTTTTATCCAAGGATTTATAGTTTTGTTATAGAAATTTTAATTTAATTTTTTAAATTTAATCCACATGTATAATAATAGTATATTAAGTATCAAGAACGGTAAGGACAGTTTACCGATCGAAGACAATGTTTGGGGACTGAGCGAAGCGAAGTTCCCAATTTTGTCTGAGATCGGTAATTCCTTAACGTTCGTGATGCTTATAACATTTTTTGCGCGATTGGAGTTTGCTAAAAATTTTATTTTTTATTTCATTTTTAATTTTTTTCATTATAAGTATTATTGAAACTGAATATAGTAGGTAGCTTTGCAGTATGCTATGACTTTATTGTTTTGTTATTGTTTGTTTACGCTGGTTTACGCTTTTGAATGACAAAAAGTCAAGGTGTTATTTAAACTTAATTTAAACTATCCAACACAGAAATATAATTAAAATGAGTGATTCTGAGAGTGACAATTTAAATATAGAAGAATCGTGGAATATCGGATGTTCGGCAGTAATACCAGAAAAATCCAAACTGCGATATGAAAATACTTACAAAATTTTCAAAGAATGGTGCAGTGCAAAGAATGCTGTTATAAACGAAAAAAATTATGTTAGCATATATGGTTCAGAGATCTAAGCAACTAAAAGCACCTGGAAGCTTATGGGCTGAGTATTCAATGTTAAAGAGCACAATTTTTCTTTATGAATCTATTGATATTTCAAAATTTGGTATTCTTATTGCTTATCTTAGAAGAAAAAATGTTGGATATAGACCTAAGAAATCTAGTATTTTTACTAAGGAAGACATGATAAAATTTTTGAATGAAGCACCAGACCAGGAATTTTTAATTCATAAGGTATGTTTAGATTAGGGCTGTCAAAAGTATTCGGTTAACCGGTTAACCGGTTAATCGGTTAACCGGAAACCGGTTTTTCAATAATGAAATATTCGGCTAGCCGGTTAACCGGTTTTAGCCGGCTTTTAATCGGTTTATAGCCGGTTTTTAACCGGTTAATAGCCGGTTTTTAACCGGTTTATAGCCGGTTTTTTAACCGGTCAATAGCCGGTTTTTAACCGATGAATAGCCGGTTTTTAACCGGTTAGTAACCGGTTTATAGCCGGTTTTTAATCGGTTTCTAACCGGTTCATAGCACTCTTTTTTTTAAAAAAAAATTAACTATAACCTAACGTCTAAATAGCTCTTGACAAAATGCCATATATCAAAATAAATAAATTTCAAATGCTTATTGAAACTGTCAATGTTACCAACCTTAATTTGTTATTATTTCTTTTAATAATATTTTTGAAATAAAAGTAAATTACATTGAAATAGGAAATAATTCATTAGTCACGTGATATGTTTTCCGCCAATCAACATTCAGAATTTCCATAGTTACATGTCTATCACAGCGATGATACAAAACAAAGAATATCACCTTATTTCTATTCGTTACTAACTGATATGCCATTTTTACAACATTGACAGTTAATTTTAATAAAAATTCATTATATTCTCTCATTAAATATAAGCTCGTGATATTAATAATGAAGAAAGGGGTGAAAGGACCGAGCATTGAATGGTTTATAGATGAAAACAAGACATAAATGGTCCACGTGTATTGTAAAATTCTTTATTCACAATCATTATAGTAATATACCGATTCCTAACCTTTTGGAGGTTGGGAAATACGTCATTCTTAACTTTAATGACATTCTCTTAGGTTGGAAATAACAGATTTTACCTCTTGGGTTGGAAACGTTTATGTAGAGGTTGCCTAGCAACATTGTCATAGATCCTTATAATAAAGTAAGTTAAAACAAATTTTAATAGAGCTGCCAAAAAATATTAATAAAATTAAAGGTTAAAACTCATTGATTTATTTTGAAAATTATTGATTTAAAATGAGGATGATTGTGAATAAAATAAGATACATAACCTCGGTGGGAGTTTCATTACAGCCTCGCGCTTTATCTCACCTCGAGGCTTCGCCTCTCGGTAATATACATAAGCCCTCGGATGTAATGAAACATTTCCCACCTCGGATGTAATATACTATTATTACGGACGCTTCGGGCTTAGGGAAAGCCCATCTTCAGCAATCGTTGAATATACAGTAATAATTAAAATTTATGGCAAAAAATTTTTAAAGTTGTATTAGACGCGATGATCTATATGAACAACATCGAAAACAATTTTAAATACAGCATTTCCGAATCAATACGGAGTTGGTGAAATATGAATAATAATCGAAGATATTGCTCGCATACCATATATACGTATATCATATACCATTGCTAAACAATAAATTGTCAAGATTTTAGTGCACACAGGGAAACTTTGCAAAGTTTACCAAAATTTATTTCCCAAAGAAGAAGTACGATGTTTCCTAAAAGTTAACGGCGCCCTTAAAACTCGATACGTTTTGCGGAAACTTTTGAACATTTTCCGACCGGTTAAAAACATATTTTCCGACCGGTTAAAACCCGGTTTTTTGACCGGTTAAAAAACCGGTTTTTTGACCGGCTAAAAACCGGTTTTTCTGACCGGTTAAAAATCGGCCGGTTATTGACTTAAAACCGGTTATTCGGTTTTTCGGTTAACCGGTCTGTAAACCGACGGTTAACCGGTTAGCAATTTCAGCAGATTTTGACAGCCCTAGTTTAGATCACTTGTAAAATGTAGGCAATAGTTATATTATTTTTTTGCGTATTTTTAGGTGGGAATGATATTAGGAGTATCCGGTGCATGCAGGAGAGAAGAATTATACAAT
This sequence comes from Ophonus ardosiacus, assembly GCA_943142095.1. NCBI lineage: Eukaryota > Metazoa > Arthropoda > Insecta > Coleoptera > Carabidae > Ophonus > Ophonus ardosiacus. The sequence continues at coordinate 40,111,609 of OW964823.1, forward strand.
ATGACTATCAAAGATATAGAAGAACGTGAAGGACTCATTATTGTAAAAATACCAAATACAAAAACTAACATTCAACGGACATTTACAGTTATTAACATAGAGTTATAAAATATATATACACATAGAGGGCGCCTAAACACTCAAAGCTGATGTCATGCGGGGTAAGCTTGTGTTTGTACGGCGGCCATCTTGGGAAGATCAAGTGTATATAAGCGTTCTCTGGTTATTTGATTATTTTACGTTAATAATCGATTTTAATTTGTGTTATTTGAATGTGAAACATTTGTAATTACATGTCAACGACTTGTGCCTTCGGTTGTAATAACCGAATGTCCGTAAAAACTTTAAAACAAGAAAAAGAAAAGGAAAAAGCGATGACAATTCACAAGTAAGTATTATTTTACTTATACATATTATTAATGTTTAGTTCATATAATTTATTGTATTTTTTTACATATTTCATGTAAAAATATTAACTTATTTTTTGTAATAAATATGTTTGTACTTCGTATTTATTTGTATTGTAAACATCATAAATATATATTTTTATATGAAATTTTTAGCCTCAAATTATTTGCCTATTCGGTAAGTAGTTTTTGTAAGTTTCTATCTCAATCATTACAATTGTCATAAAATTCGAACAGTTTAATTTCTATAAAAAAATATTTTATTAAAGTTTAATCGCAATACATTTCAAATTGAAGATTTTTACAATTTTTTGATTCTTTCAAATTTAAATTTAATTAATTTTAATACATTTCTTACTGAATTAAAGCTTGCTAATTACAAATAGCTTCAATTTCTGTTACGTTATTGTATCTTTGTAACAAAACTGAAGAAAGCGCGCTTAAATACATTATAACGTTGATCGTCCCAAGATGGCGGCCACGAGATTCCCCTTCCGTCTCATGGCGACAAAAACTCTGTCAACATATGTACTTTACGCTCTCTCTAGTCCTATTCTATACTCTAAGGTTATTAACAAACAAGATGAAAAAATACACTACCTAGACATTTTTCGTAAATATATCAAACTTCGACCAAGCAACGTGAAATCGGATAATTTATTTTTGAACTATCGCAGAGGAAAATGTACTGTTCAAGTTGTGGGGAAAGCTACAATCGGGAGTTGGCCGTCAAAAATTGCGAAATATCTCAATTTGCAAAATCCGGATAGTTACACTGGCCACTCGTTTCGATGCACTTCAGCAACACTTTTAGCTAATAAAGGAGTGAATGTTCTTGGCTTAAAAAGACATGGTGGGTGGCGCTCTTCTTGTACATTTAGTATTAACATACATAAATAATATTTGTAAAATAATTGTAATTATCATAAAACCAATTATGTGAAAAATAAAATACTGACACTGTGTGTATTTATTGTAATCAAGTATTTCTTTGTTGTAATCAAGCATTTCTTTGTTGTAATCAAGCATTTCTTTGATGTAATCAAACCCCTTTTGAATTCCGGTCAAACTATTATTTAAATAAATTTATATATTATTAAATTTTATATATTTTACTTACCGTTCAGCGAACGGTAAGTAAATCACTTACCGTCGTGTTAGCCCTAGCAACCAGTAAACATAACTTACTGTCGTGGAAACAGGTATGGTAAGTTGATAAAAAAAGATCAATCGCGCAAAAATAACTATTAAACTAAGACCTGCATTTTTTTGTTCATAGCCTACTCCGAATTAGGTTTTTTAACACACTATATCGAGTGTTGAAATTAACTTCCCGTGCTATTAATTAGTAATTACCCGTTTTTATTCAACTGACTATGATAGCCATAAATTTTAAACCTCAAATTCTAAGTTCAAAAGATTTTGATACACATCTAGAGCATTTTCCCCATTTTATTATCTGTTTTGTGTGTTTAAGTGCATGACAAAAAAAAAATCTGTATGCAACTCAAGCATGGAAATTCCTTAGTCTGCTTTTTAATAATAAGACAATGCTTTGTACAATTTAATCAACGGGCGGTAAAAAGAACTGCTCTATACTCACTATAATTTCAGTAGTGTTTTGTATTTTGTTAAAATAAAAAAGATAGTTTATTTAAAATAGAAGTAAATTATAAAAGGATAACAACAAAAATATAGTACCTAATAGAAAATATGAAAAACATGCCATCCTTGTGGCAAATTATGGTAAAAGAACTAAAGAAGTTGGATATCTTTATGCAAGATAAATATTCATTAAGATTAAGTAAAAAATAAAAAAAATATGGAAAAGTAGCTAAGCAAATATGTACTTTGAAGTTGCGTTATACGAATCTTTATGCAGAACTTATATCTTATCTCTTAATGAACGGTCCTGCTACTCCTGCGCACACAATTGCTAACATTACTTCCATATAATAGCATTTTAATTATTCCTGTTTTAAAATAATGTTCTTAATATAAACTTTCTTTCCAACATTCATCACAAGAATAAAAATTCTCATTTCGAGTTTTCATTCTTAGACAAACAAATATATAAATCAAAATAATAATCCCTTGCTGTCTCTCTTGTTCCCCCGGGAGCTTTCTTGCTCGCGTATTTATAGTTTACCTGTTCGTCGCTCTGCGCTGGCGTCGACTGACTAGCGAGCAACCTCTACACCCCACGACCGCAGACGTTAGCACCCACTTAATGCCCCAAATAATTATTTCAGCGATTCTGTAGGAGACTTACGCTGCGGTTGCGAACATTACCGAGATGAATATGTTGCTAAGTCGCAGTTAATGTACCTACCTTCTCGCACCTTTGTGTACAATTGAGTTATATATTGCATTTCAGAGTTTGATTGTAACGGTAACTTACTAAAGCGTAATTTAATCATGTTGGTATGTATAGGGGAATTACGTTAATTACGAATTCGCAAATAATATACGAGTGAATTATTTACATAGAGTAATTGAATTTTATAAAGACTATTCGCGAGTAGCGGCACTGTAGTAGCTCGAGGGTCTAGAATAACAAGGTTGTAACTAATAAAACTTTATTGGAGTCCAAGGTTAAAGAGATAATAGCTAAAAAATCCCTAAACCTTAACTGAAAACGCTAAAACTAGATCCGTATTTCGGCAACTAAGTTACCATCATCAGTAAACTTACGTCTAAGAACAGATCAGTTTTGGATTACTCAACATGTCAACCATGCCAGAGGTCCAAAATAAAATCTGAAAAACAGAGCAGATTTAGATTACTCACTATGTTAACCATGTAGACATACATTATTTTTTTTATATATTATTCATGTCATATACATGAAATCATGAATTCTACTATTCATCTTAATAATAATTATATAAGGTAATACACTTTTGACCGTCAAAAATTATTTAAATTTTATTTCATTTTTCAGTATTAGTGATTTTAATGCAGTAAGGTTTTTCACTAAGTGATCACGTGCATCGGCTGCTTGACCAATTTGAGTATATCGTAATTTTCTTCAAACATATGTTTTACAACACTTGATTTGCATCTTTCCGCTTCTGACTCAGAACAGTTTTACATCTCTGGTATAGTTGACATACTGAGTAATCTATATCTTCTCTGTTTTTGAACCTCTGGCATGGTTGATATGTTGAGTAATCCAAAACTGAACTGCTCTTAGACGTAAGTTTACTGATGATGGCAAATTACTTGCCGAAATACGTATCTAATTTTAGCGTTTTTAGTTAAGGTTATTGCCAGATTTACTATCTATGGGGATAGTTCTACCACGGGTTTAGCGTTACTTACATAACACGCAGTATAGAGACGGGAATCAGAAAATATGGAAAACATGTATCATGGAGTCCCGTGGCCGCGTGCCTGAGTGTCTGGTCGCGAACTTGGGGGAACCGGGTTCGATCCCGACAGACGCCAAATATTTCCAATTTTAAATGGCACAAAAGTGACCCCTGTGGTACACTCTCCACACCAGCTATGAGTGCCCGTGGAGTGACGCCTGGTCATCATTACCGACGTCTACATGTGTTGTAGATACTGGCACACCCAGAAATGGTTAATATGCCGTGATGATATATTTATTTATTTTATTTATGTATCATTAAAAATTTATTTGAAAATTTATATAATTTATTACAATTCATGCAATAATAATGTAATTAATATTAATATTAAATAACGTACAGGATATAATGTAGGTACTATTATCATGTTAAATATAATGGTTTAATTTTCTGCCAGACACTTTTTATTTACAAAAAAATGTTAAACACCTATATAAAGGTTTGCTTGGGATATCGGTATAACATTTCCATTGTAAGTAGTTTATTTAGATTTTGTTCTATAGCTAGAATACTTGCGAAACTAAAGTTAAAATTGTGTTTTTCAGATTTGTGGTGATGAACCAAGGAATAGTTGGCAGAATTCGTTAATTTTTTGTTGTTCCTTTCATGTACAGATAACCTCGTTTTCAAATATCTTTTTGTTTGGCTAATGTTGATTTTTGTACAAGTACAATCCATGCACGGAATTTTGTAAATTATATTTGATTTTTGTGTTTTATCTCTTGGATGTTTAGTATTACTATACAAATTTCCAACTGTTTTTATTAGTTTATATGTGATGTTTATGGACAAATATTGTGTTATGGATCGTTTTATGTTTATATAAAGACAAACAAAATGTAAACTAAAAATTAACAGTAAGTACCTAAATAAATTGATTTTTAGATAATATGTAAATTTACTAACACTATTAAATAAAAGCATAACAAAGTTATTTATTTTTACTTATCAAAATTATTTTTAAATCAGCATCTAAATTTGTAATGCGACTATAACATAACAGTCCATAATCTAATGATCAAATCTGACCTAATTTAATTTACCAACACAGAACTAAAGTCCGTTGATTTCATTTTGTTTTCTAGGTTACGTTCGGTTAGATATATTATTTAATACGCGGTCTCAGTTAATGTACTTACCCTTACCCTCATATTACATTGATATTACATGTCTACCGGTTTTAAACTTAGGCTGTGTCTGATTAGTACTTCATATTTAAAGCATAAACCATAAATACAATTTCGAAGGGCACAATAACTAAAGACATTTGTTGCTTTGTATAGCAACACTTTAAAACAGCAAAAGTACCTACATTAATAAATTCAATGCAGTTTGATGTTTAAGATTAAACTATTTTTAATAAAATAGAACCAAAAAGCTTTTCTCCGATAACAATTTTTACTTTATAGCACAAAATATTGTAAGGTTTGTTTCTCTAATATGACGTATTTATTGCTCTTATTGGGTCAAAATCAAAAACAAACACTTCTTGTAAAAAAATATGATTTCGAATAATTACTGAAACTGAAAATTTAGTAATAATTTAAATTTATTTTTAGTGTTCTCTACAGATTTTAAATATCGTAAATGAACATTTTTATTTTACTTCTCCTAGTTGAAAAATAGGAAAAATTATGTAAATATATGGCTTAACTTTATTGTTTAATTGTAGCATACACATTCACATCGAAATAAAGGACCTTGTTATTTTTTTGTAAAGTTGTATGGAGAAGAGATAGAGTTCTTGTTTCGCAAACAAAAGGATGAATCTTCTAATCCCATCGTTAAAACTTATAGCTACAATAAATAGACTAACTTTGTTTAGGATACAAGTTTGCCACCTTTGTCACAAGTAAGCGTGTAATTTGTAATATAAAGTGTTTCTCAAAAAACAAATAGGAAGGAACTATGAAAATGAGAACTGCAGTAAAGCCTTGATAATCTGTACACTTTTACGCTGAATGTTTTTATAATCCGAACCCGAACTATTGGTTTTACTACTTTTTTGTTTTATTGGTAGATATGTAAATTACCTTTCGGAACTTATAACTGTTTTACATAGTCCTAATATTAAAAACATTACATATTATAATTTGCAGGCCTAACTACGAACACTCTTGTGCTTTCGGATTATCGAGGCTCTTCTCTACTTCTTGAAATTATTTTAAATACCACCCAAGAAAGAAATTAAATTATATTTATAATGATACTCGTTTGTAGATATTTTTCATAGTATGTATTAAATTGTTGTCAGTGTCTTGGCTACTGGCGCCAGTTCCCATATATGCAGCCGGCGCCAGCTAAATAAAAAAATATGCCTATTATTGCTGTCTTTATGTTCTTTCATGTACTGTAATTATTTTTATTCGCAATACATTGTAAAATAGCTTTGGCTATTTCTCTAATATTACCTAATTATCTAACGCCTAAAACGCCGAATTCCATACCCGTGATTAACTTATATTATGGCGACTGGCATCGGCTGCCATTATTATTTTTAACCCTATAGGATGCATAAACGGGGCCTCGCAGGCCCGATGTAATATTTAATTGTTTATAATTTGCTTAAAATACTCTTAATGTAATTCTTCGGTTTAGTATCCCTAAGACAACGTGTTCAAATAATTTTGAGAATTGATTTATATTTCATAACTATCCTACATTTACACAAACCGGTCTACAAGGCCTATAGGCAAATATATCGTATTAAACACGTCCCAACTTATTATTGCTACCCAGATTCTTCAAATTTGATCGTAAAGAAAGAAGAAAATGTTATGCGCTAAATGTAAAAATAATATTTACAATTATAGTGAACACAGTTTAAGTAAATGGACTAAGGTCCATGTTAATACCATATATGGTATCCTTGAATATAGTTTTATTAGGTACCACAAATTTGCTTCCAATGCAATTTAATATGAGATTTTTAAACTGGGTTTATGAATATGAGACCTGGATTATTTGAAAGTATATATTGTATCGCATGCTTTTAAAGGCAACCGCCACAGGTACCCATAAGGCAATTTTAACTGTTGTTATGATTCTAAAGTAGTTCTTAGTAGAGATTTAATAGTTTTGTACATTATTTGCTAAAAAATATATTAAATATAAATAAAATAAATAAATATATCGTCACGGCTTATTACCCATTATTGGCTGTGCCGCGTTTACCACTTCACGATTTCTCACAGCTATCGTAGGGCAAACACCACAAGGATATACTTTGTGCACTGTTCATATATATATATATATATATATATATATATATATATATATATATATATATATATATATAGCTGTCAAAATGTATCATTTCTCTGTGATATGTAATTATTGTGCGAAATTCCATATAAATATAAATACATTTGTGTTAATCACCAAGTTATTTTCATAAATGAATAAGAAATCTACCGGTAAAAATAAAGTCACCCGTAACAGTGGCACCCAACGTGGGGCCGGTTTAGGTTTTGCTCTGAACATTTGTAAGTAGTAATTTTGTGATTAAAGCCTTTAATTCGCAACAAGTTACAATAAGCTATCGTTTGCAAAGTGTGCTGTATCGTACAACCACTTAGTATTCGCAAAAGCTATTGAACGTATTCGTGTTGATCACCGAATTGAAGAAGTAGTAGAGCTCGTAGTAGAGTATTAAAAGAAGTGAAAATGGCCTCAAACGGAGATCAAGTGCAAGAAGAAGTTATTGCTCAACCCATCGCTCAACTTTTAAGTGGAATTCAAGCACAAATTATGAATCTTCAACGTGAACAACATGCTTCAACTCCTGCATCAAGTACATGTGATGGAAATAATTTGAATAAAGGTAGCTTTACGAAGTGTACTGCTCGTTTTGGGGGACAAAACGGACATTGATGCTTTCATCTATTCAATCGAAACTTATAAAGATTGCATGGGAATCTCAGATGAAAATGCATTTCGAGGTTTAACAATGCTTCTAGTAAATCATACAGCAACTTGGTGGCAAGGTATAAAGGCTGATGTAAACGACTGGAAGGAAGCCATAGAACTAATCAAGAATGCGTATGGACCAAGGAAACCAAATTGTATGATTTACCGAGAACTTTTTGAGAACGAACAAGACGATAAGACTATTACTGAGTTTTTCATAAGTAATGCAAGAGCTCTTATCTCAAAATTGACAGAAGTTCCATCCGAGTCTATCCAAGTAGACATGGTTTACGGTTTATTACATCGCAAGATTAGAAAACGACTTCGTCGAAAAGATGTTTCAACTTTTCAAGAGTTAATTACCAGAGCTAGAATTGTTGAACAAACCATGTTTGAAGCTGACCGAAGCAAGAAGCCTAAAGAAACAAAGAAGATACGACCGAAGTGAAAATATTGCCAACGATTCGGACACATTGAAGAAGAATGAAGGAAGAAAGTGGCACAAGTACAAGAAGCTCAAACGAAAACTGAAGTAACGAACAAACAGATTGACAAAACAAATCCTTTGGCATGTTATGGATGTGGAACAATAGGAATAATTAGATCCAAGTGTAGTAAATGCAATCCATTGAAGAACAGTCCAAAACAAGAGAAAGTTGCATTCTGTACAACCAATGTTGCAGATAAAAATACAATTAGGCCTATTCTACCCATTAAAATAAATGGAATGTTTGGAACCGCTTTAGCCGATTCTGGAGCTCAAGCAAACATAGCTAGTGATTCATTGTATAAAGTGTTGATACAAACAGGTCAAAAATTTATTGAAAACGAAGTGACTATCGCGTATGCAGATTCCATACCGCAACGTAAACTCGTTATAAAAACAACGGTTCCTGTAAAGATAAAGGAGAAAAAAGTGTTAACTACATTTCTAGTTTTACCTGACAACAGTAAAAGTACTACTTTACTAGGTTTAGATTTCCTGGAAAAAGCTGGTGTTGTTATTTGTCTACCCCAGAGAACGTGGTATTTTATTGAAGATCCGTCTATTCAGTATGATTATGAAAAGGATTCGAACCATGAAGGTAAGCTCATTAGTTTAGCAAATAACACTATTTGGAATTTGCGTGCTGATGAAGGGAGTGCCTTACAACCAAATGAAGCGTTGTAACATGTCCTACAAGAACATTATAGTATATGTGGTCCGATTGAAGGTGCTACACACGACCTAAGAGCTGTTGTAGATGCAGAAAATTACGTACCACAAATTACACCATATCTACAAAGATTTGCAAATTCATTGAATGAGGTTAGAGAGCAAGTCGAACGAGTTCAAAATCAGAGAAAGAACTACGCCGATAAACACCGTCGACCTGCCCCACAATATGATGTTGGAGACACTCGTCACTACTCACTTACTGAGCCAAGCAGACACGAATATTACGTCTAAGTTTACAACAAAGAGAGATGGTCCTTATGAGATCCTTGAAAAAATCTCTCCAACTTCATACGAACTAGCAACCCACCCGAATAAGGAACCCATCGATAAGTACCATGTTATAGATCTAATTCCTTATGTTGGAAAGGAAAAGGGAAAGACCACGACGCCAGTTCAACCAATAAGAAAACGTGGACGACCCAGGAAAGAGATACCAGAGACAACAATCCCTACTGCTCCACGACCAAGAGGACGCCCACGAAAATTAACTGAAATTATTCCCGGGGACGGCCAAATAAATTCAAGGGGGAGAATGTAGCGCCAAGACTTCTAAAAAACCCAGAGTGCGTCTATATCAATAGATGGCCACGAAAGTTATTGTTTTTGTTACCTCCGCGCAATTGTCATATATATGTGGGGGGATTGCAACTCAGGATGAATCAGGATGCGTTTTTAATTAAACAAAATAGTGTTATTTAAAATAAAACAATAATAATTATGATTAAAGATATCGATTACATAAATGAAATAATGAAATTAAGCAATTATTACAATGAATATTATTGTACGCGTCTTTACTGCACGGCGGTCGAATTCACACTCTTCTGTGGGAGAAGACGCACACGTCACAGGTTTGATAAGGACGTGACAGGGCCGTCTCGTACAATTCCCACACTCGGCCATCCTGTTATTCATCCGCCTCGGATGAATCGGAGTCGTACATTGGTGATGGTTGCCAGGGCTTCATTTGGTCTGCACTCGAGGATGTTCGTTTGGGCCTCTCGGTGTCATCACACTTTTCCACCTCATAACGGTCTCGCGGACGGAGAGCAATCACTTTGTAAGGACCTAGAAATTTATTTAAAAGTTTAGACTGATTAGTAAACTGAGTCCTTTTGATGGCAACAAGGTCACCAATGGAATATCTCGTAGCCTCTTTTCTCTTTTTATTGAAATATCTCTTATTTTCTTTTTGGACCTTCCTTATCTGTTCTTTTGCTTTTTGTCTTAGTTCGTTTCTTTCTTCATCAAAAATCATTGCAGCTTCTTCCCCTAAAATCTCTTTCGTTTTTATATCTGCTTCGTCCCTCATTTGTATTCCAAGTAAGAGCTGGAATGGTGTTGTATTTATACTTCTGTGGTGAGTATTGTTGAGCACTCTTTGTACTCTTGGAACATGTTTAAACCATGAATCGGGATTTCCTCTGGATAACTTAGTCAAAACGAGAATTAACGTCCTGTTGACTCGCTCTACTTGACCATTTCCTCTCGGAACTCCTGTTGTTATTGTGGTATGCTTGATATTTTTCTCTTTGCAATATTCTTTAAAAGCCATGGAAGTAAAACATGTACCTTTATCTGATATTATTGTTCGAGGGTGTCCAAATACTTCAGCTTGAGTCTCTAGTTTCTTCAATACTTCATCAGTTGTGGTAGTTTTTGTAGGGTAAATCCATGTAAATTTCGAAAACGCGTCAGTCACCACAAATATGTACATGTAAGCTTTCCCTGTAGCTTGTAATGGACCTAAGTGATATATATGATATATTTGGAGCGGTGTATAACCTTTGTCGATGGGGTTGAGGAGACATTCCTCTTTTCCATTTTTTCTATTTACCAAAATGCATGGTATACAGCTTGCAATTACGTTTTCTATCTTTCTTTTGATGTTTGAAATCCAAAATTCTCTTTCAATAATCTCTTGAGTTTTCCTTACTGCAAAATGACCATTGTTCTCGTGGCATTTTCTTATGATTTCTTCCTGCATTGACTTCGGTGCAACAATTAAATCTTTAGCTTCGTTCGATTTATATAAAATTCCATTTTTTACAAAGTAATCTTCATATTCTCCCTTTTCGAGTAATTCAAATATTGGTTTTAATCGTAAATCTGATTTCTGTGCATTATTTATTTTTTTGGTACTTCCTCTTGTAATAACGTAGACAAAAGATCTGCTGAGAGCATCTACATGCTTCATCTTTTCTCCTGGTCGATGTTCGATAGAGTATTCAAAATCTTCTAACGTCAATGCCCATCTAGCAATCCTTGGTACTAATTCCTTTTTCGACATGGTGCTTTTGAAGGCTGAGCAATCAGTAATTATTTTAAATTTGTTACCTAATAGGTACACTCTGAATTTCTTCAGCGCTGCTGCCTTCGCTAGAGCTTCAAGTTCGTAACTACTATAGTTTCTTTCTGCGATATTTGTTTTCCTGCTGTAGTAGTACACGCGATGCATTTTTTCATCTTCATAATTTTTCTGCATCAGTATGGCGGCGATTCCTTCTTTACTAGCGTCCGTGTGGACTTCTGTGATTGCACGTGGTTGGAATAGATTTAATACTGGCCTTTCTACTAGCATTGTTTTGAGACGTTCAAATGAATTTCTCTCTTCTTCTCCAAATTGAAATGAAATGTCCTTTTTTAGTAATCTTGTTAGTGGCTTCGCAATTACACTGTAATTGTGTATAAACTTCCGAAAGTATCCGGTTAATCCTAAAAAGCTTTAGATATTCTTGATTGTTTTCGGTTCCGGAAATCTTCTAACTGCTTCTATTTTATTTTCAGTTGGTCGTACTTGTTCTTCGCATATCTCATGACCTAAATATTCTATCGTATTTTGTAAAAATTGACATTTTGTCCAATTTATTTCCAATCCGTATTCTTCGGCTACTTTTAAAACTGTTTCAAGTTTTTCTACAGCTTTTACGTCATTGGCTGATGGTATTATGATATCGTCCATGTATACAATAACAATTTCTTCCTTTATCAGTTGGCGAAAAACATCATTAATGAAACGTTGGAAAATTGCTGGAGAATTGCAAAATCCGAATGGTGTTTTTAGAAATTCAAACTGCCCACTTGGTGTAACGAACGATGTGTATTTTGTACTGCTTTCATCTACTGGAACGTGGAAAAATCCATTCTTCAAGTCTATTGTTGTAAAAACTTTAGCATTCCTTAATTTATCTATCTGGTCTTCAATAAGTGGCAATGGGTATCTATCTCGAACTACCTGCTTGTTCAACTTCCGGTAATCAATACAAATACGCGTTGCGCCATTCTTTTTCTTCACTAATACTATTGGGCTGCTAAAATCAGACGTACTTGGCTTAATGATTCCATTCCTCAACCATTCTTGTAACTGTTGTTCTACTTCGAGTTTTTCACTTTCTGAAAGTCTTCTTGGCGTCTGATAAATTGGTGTTTCGTCTCTTAATATTATCTTTGTTCGTACGGACGTTGTTTTTACTGAATTTTACTTCGTCTGCTGTTATGGTAAGTTTGGCATTCTTTAAAAGGTCATTCCCCAGAATACATTTCATTGGCATTGCTGTGTCTGGAACTATGTGCATTTTTGTATGAAATTTGAGTTCATCGACTTCGATCTTTGTTGTAAAGCAACCTAGAGTTTCAACTTCGACACAACCTAACCCTTTTAATTTTTTCTTCTCTGGAATTATTGATGGTATTCCAATTTTGAAATATTCATCGCTTCTTATCAAGCAGATGTCACTTCCTGTATCAACAAGTGCTTGTATTTCAAACCCGTTTAAAATTATTGTTTTGTACATATCTATTTTTTTCTTCGTTTTCAAAACTTGCATACTACTTTTTTCTTGATTATCTTTTGCAACTTTTACCTCGGGTTTAACTTGTTTCTTAGGACATTTTGATGCGATATGTCCAAACTGGTTACAGCTAAAACATTTACTGCCTAGTGCTTTTGATTTGCACTTAACATCTTTCTTCTTGTTGTCAAATTTGTGATGTTGGTCTTTTCTGTATGTGGAATTGATTGATTTGTTGTCGACTTTCTTCCTGACGTCATTGTAGATCTTAAGTTTCTTTTTAAATTCTTCTATATTTGTAGCTCCGTATAGTACTGTTTTGTTTGCTGGTTCGTCGTAGATTCCGTCTATTACGTAATGTATAAGAGCTTCTGTTTCCATTTCACCTTGGTTGACAAGTTCTTTCATTACGAGGAAATATTCTTGTATAGTTTCCTCTTTTTTCTGTCGTCTCCAAGATAACGCTTGGTGCAGTTGTGCGCTATTCAATTTTGACATGAATTCTTTTTTCAACGCTTCTTTTAGCTTTACCCATGAATTTAGCCCTGTTTCTCCTTGAATGAAGAGTTTGGCTAGGCCAGTAATGGATTTTCTAACGAATAAAAACATTTGTAACTCGTTTAAATTGGCGAGTTGGGCCAATTCCTCGAAATCTGCTATCCATTTTTCGACGGAGTAAGCATTTGTTCCGCTAAAACTTCTAATAGAATCTTCAATATCTCTGTAGCTAACGGACATTTTTGGTGGAGGTGTTCTTATTGATAATCTGGAAGCGGCGACGGACATCTTGTCTTCGTCGTCTTCTTTTACGTCTTCCTCGGCTTCTTCAAGGACTTCTTCTTCGTCATCTTCTTCTTCCTCTTCTTCTTTTAATGAATCGAGATCCATTAACGCGATGCATGCTTTCTTTGCTATTTCTTCTTGGGTGGGACCCTCTTGTATTCCCAAAATTTTTACAATTGCTTGCACATCTACAAAAGTCAGATTCCAGTTAATGTATTCAAGTTTAGTTTTATACTCATCTGATTGACAGTCAAATGGGAATCCGCTGAATTGACGAACTACTCGTCTGCACGCTTTGTTGCCCTCTGTTTCGAACAGAAACTTGTACAGGTTGTTATCACAGTGCGTAGGTGTATCTCTAGTTATGTTTCCACTTAAGTCACGTTCGTCCGTTTCTCCTTTGCAGTGCTTGTGGTATTCTCTATTTTTTATAATTTCGCGCAAATATTGTCTCCCTGCCTGTGGATTCAATAAACTCTGAATTAATGTCTCCACTTCAGTTTGTGCGACATCGGTCGTAGAAATTCGTTTCCATCAGTTCCTACTTCTTGGTGTGGCTGTGGCAGTCGTCGTCGTCGTCGCTCTCGCCGTGTTGGTGATTGAAACCCGTCTTCTTTGGCTTCCTGTTCACCGTCGTCTTCGTGTTGGCCGTCGTCGACAAAAACACTACACACAACACTTCACAGCACTTAGGAAATCACTTCACGATGCACAAAAATTATTGTAAGTTGTTAGTACGCGATAAAAATTATTTTTAATTTGTTTTTTTTAGCTCTCTTTACTTCGCGCAGCTAGCACTCTCGCACTGGTAATCACCAAACACTTGTATTTATGTATTATTTGTAATTGAATAAACGATAAAACTTTGTTTAACACTTTTAATTAATTAATTTTGATCTGATCTTTTCATCAATTGCAATCCCTCTTCGCTAATGACAATCCTGGTGTGAGCCCCCAATTTGTGGGGGGATTGCGGCTCAGGATGAATCAGGATGCGTTTTTAATTAAACAAAATAGTGTTATCTAAAATAAAACAATAATAATTATGATTAAAGATATCGATTACATAAATGAAATAATGAAATTAAGCAATTATTACAATGAATATTATTGTACGCGTCTTTACTGCACGGCGGTCGAATTCACACTCTTCTGCGGGAGGAGACGCACACGTCACAGATTTGATAAGGACGTGACAGGGCCGTCTCGTACAATTCCCACATATATATAGCTGTCAAAATATATTATTTCTGTGATATGTAATTATTGTGCGAAATTCCATATAAATATAAATACATTTGTGTTAATCACCAAGTTATTTTTATAAATAAATAAGAAACCTACCGATAAAAATAAAGTAACCCGTAACAGTATATATATTACAACCGAGATGGGAGATGTTTCATTACAGTCGAGGGTTTGTATAGAAGCCTTGAGGTTAGATACAGTACGAGGCTGTAGTGAAATTCCCAACGTGGTATGTATATTAGGTATTTTACGCACAACTGTATTGTAATTGTTTGTTTACATTTCAGTTACCATTGCGGAAAATAAAAGATTACACCCTGCGGGCGAAAACTGTAAAGCAAAAGCCCGCCGGGCGGTAATAGTTATTTACGTATAGAGGGTCGAAAGAAAGGGTTTACGCCTGCGGACGAATAAAAGCCCTCCGCTTTTTCGGCCTGAGGTACGTATAACGTTTTACGCACAACTGAAACCAAATGAAACGTAATTTTAAATTTAAAGATTTAGCGGATTTATGTGCAGGTAAGTCAAAGGACCGATATCAAAACGAATATGATGTGTTGCAAGCCTGGTTGACAGAAAAAAATTTGACAATTTTGAACGAAACTGTGTTGCTCGCATATTTCAATGAAAAGGTATGGTGATATATCAATATTACTCGTATATATTTTTTACTGCCCGGCGGGCTTTCGCTTTACACTTTACCGCCCGCAGGGTGTAATCTTTCATTTTCTGCCATGGTAACTAAAATGTAAACATACAATTACAATACAGTTGTGCGTAAAAACTATGACAAAAAAATAAATAACGGTAAATATTTTATGTGTGGATATTTATAATACAGTTGGCTATATTATCCAACGAAATTCCTTCCAAATGAATTGTCTCTGAAGATTCAACTGATTTCTGTCATTTTGAGTTGCAGAAATGTCAGATGACAGACCAGGTTTATCATGGTCTTTAGTACTAATAATCAGTCGAGCTGTTTTATTTTTTACGCACAACTGTATTGTAATTGTTTGTTTACGAGTAATATTGATATATCACCATACCATTTTTCTGTCATTTTCAGTTGCAGAAATGTCAGATGACAGACCAGGTTTATCATGGTCTTTAATACTAATAATCAGTCGAGCTTTTTTATTTTTTACGCACAACTGTATTGTAATTGTTTGTTTACGAGTAATATTGATATATCACCATACCTTTTCATTGAAATATGCGAGCAACACAGTTTCGTTCTTGGACGAATAAAAGCAAATTTCGTCCGCAGGCATAATCCTTTCTTTCGGCCCTACATAAATATTTTCCACCCATAAGGTGGAAGCATGATCGGTCAATTCAAACCCAAGAGATTGTCACTGCAGTTAGAAATGATGTATTTCTCAACCTGTAAAAGGTTAGGAATCGACATATTACTGTAATGATTGTGGATAAATCTATTTATTGTATTTCTTAAAATTAGTATTCGAAATGTACCCCTTAAGCACCAATGCAAGCTCATATCAACTTACTATGAATTGTATAAAGAATAAATTGTATTCCGCAGCACTAAACCCATCCATTTCACAATAAATTTAAAATACTGAGGTAAAAAATATGTCTATTTCAAATTAATTTTGTATCACTGTTTCATTGTTTATTCTTTTAATTTAAAAGTAGGTACTAGATTAAAAATAAAAAATCTGATGTGGTCCACACAATACGTCCCGCTATTTAATTTTTATTAATTTAAATACATACCCTACATATTTACTAATCCTGCAAACTATATTAAGTTCCTTTGCATATGTCTATTGCTTTACGTGATTCATTTCGTTAATGTGTAGTTGTAAACTAATATTTGACACTTTGATAACACGTGATGTAACTCCATAATGGAACGGATTTGTTTGGCGTACATACGTCCTCTTTGTAATCGGTAGATACTTCGTATCTCAGGCGCCATTTGACAGCGGCGGCGTTTCCTGTAAACTGAGCGGTGAGGGCGGCCCTAGGTAATTCTGTGGATATGGGTAGGGTTTTTGTACAGAGACGAAAGAGTTATATTAAATAAAGGATTATTCTATGTAAAATATTGAAATAAGTAACAATAAAGAAAATACCCTTGTTTTTCCTGAAACCTTGTGGCGGTTTACCGTACAAAAACTAACGGTAAGTAATATTGTGAAATGATTACCCCCAAAAGATAATAAACTATATAATGTGATAAATGACGGCAATCCTTAAACAAGATTTGAATAAATTAATTTCAATGCGGCAGCTTTAACTTACTGGCGGCAATTTTTCGCGGACAAACGGTAATAACGGTTTCTATTATACACGCGGAACGGCGGAACTCTAACTGCACTTAGGTGGTTATTTCCTATTCGAAAGCGATATTTTATATAGAGGTTCACAACATCGGTATCTGTTTGACGACAAACTAACCAAACGCGACTTAGCGGAGATACGACGGTCTAAAAGACAACCCGACAGGCGAGTTGATCTTTTTCGTTCGGTTCGCAACTCTGGTGGCCAACGGTCAGGCCTGCCTAAGAAGAGACATCAGGACTCCTACGAAGCTCGACTCTGGGTCTGCATCAACTGCACTACCTTTTTATACAAGAAATTTGCAAAATCTGGTAAAATCCGGTAACTTTAGTGGTGGAAAACGAGTTGGCTTTACTTGGCGTTGGCGGCGCCCTGAACGCATACAAAACGAAGAAATGAATTTAATAAAAATTATGCTATTCGCGGTTTGTTATATCTAAAAACTAACAATAAATGATAATTTACATTATAAAATAATATTTCCAATAAACATGTTTTATTTCTGGTGTGAAGATGGCTCGCACTCACTTCTCATCGGCCATCTGTCAAAGAGTCAAACACTACAATGTCATTCTTGTTGATATGTGAACATCTCTGTATAACAAAGTTTAAACAAAGAAATGAAGTGTATACCAGTAAATACACTATGTTGAATATTCCGTGGGATGTCTTTTCCATAATCATTACGGTCAGATATTGTCTTTTGCCTAAATAGGTGAGTAAATCATGAACATGTGATTGTTGACTGCGGAGTACAGGATAGATTATTTCAGGTTTCGGCTTCTTCTGTGATTATGTGGCTCCAAAACTTGCTTCAAATATGATTTGTGGAGCATTCTTGGGCAGGTAAGTCATACTTAAGTAATCTGCATTGTTGCAAACAACGTATATCGTAGGATACCCGTTTCTGAGAGTTCTAACTGCGGCGGTACAACTGAAGGTTTGCAAAAGGAGAGAAAACCCTTACTGGACAAAAAGGCACTTCGTCACATTTCTTATTGAGAGCTGTTTGATTTATAGTGCTACAAACATAGAAAAACTTAAATTGGATCATCCTGTACATAATGCAATATTTATGTATGATGGAAAATATATTATTTTTAAAAACCTTAATTTCATTTGAATCAATACAATCTCCTTAAGACAGTTTCATTATTAATTTTAATTAATTGCTTTCCGATAGTGACATTTGTTTAAATATATCATAATTGGTATTAAAATAAAATATTATGTTTTTGTTTGACACATAGGCAAGATGATGTACAAATAAATTATTTTATAATTTTATATTTAAAGTTATTTACTAAATACTATTATCGTGAAATTGAGGATTCTTTTCCAAGAAAAAACTGTTAAAAGCTTGTATAAGTGATACTTCCAGTTAACCGATATACACTAAAAACCAATGAGCTCTTCCCACATTAATATAGAATGGGTATACAAAATTTCAAAATGTTCTGATGGATAGTATTTCAGTAATCATTTCCACACGATCCACATACGCACACACACACACATACATACATACATACATACATACATACCCACATACCCACAGACCTCATTGTAAAAATGTTAAAATCGGATTCTGGGGATATCAAAACGTGCTTATTCACTAAAATCGAAAAAGCGATTTTTAGCACGATCCCTATACCTCCCTTATTTAAGGTAGCGGGAGGTAAAAATGCCGCTATATATAAAATTTTGATTCCTTGTAAATCCATGACTAAAAGGAATAGGACCTTTGTTCATATGATATTTTTTACTCAAAATGATCTCAGGAATACACTTTTAATTTTTTTACACTAGTCCTGGTACAGCCTGTATATTTAAACACTGTTGATATGAGTTAAAATTTATTTATTGCACATAAAAGAAAATACGAAATTATTGTGCATTGAAAATTTCTATTAGATTTTTTAATAACATCGGTGACGGAGATATACTCGTAATTATTATATTTCTTCGCCTTTTCTAAATCGAAGCCAGATTATTTATATCGGTGTACACAAACGAAAAACAATATCGTAGTGGAGGACCCCATTGTTTTCGTGTTGTAGAATATTTGAAATAAATCTGTCATAACGTTTCAGGAAAAAGGCGCAATTCAGATATCATGAAAGAAATATTAAATATTCTCTGGGCGTACTAGGATTGAAACTGTCATTTGTCATGCGGATCCCACTAAAGCCGAAACAATGCGCCATCAATATTTAATTTCAAAGACATTGCTCTACCCGCAGTATTGAATAATTTTGAAGAGAAATGTCAGATACAAGTAAATGAAACGTGGGTAGAACATAGGATGAGAGGATCGTAGCAACTATTGGTCATGCGTTTTTAAGAATAATATTGCAATAAAAAATATAAAATAAAGAATAAACGAAGCTAAGGTGATTTAGGATGTTATTTCCCTACAGCGAAAAATAAATGCCGAATGACTGTAATTTTTTCTTCCAAGATGATTTAATCCTTGAAAGCTTATAACATTTTCATGACTCACGAAACTAATTATGGGATTCTAGACATTTTCTTAAATTTCTATAAACTAATAAATCTATAGCTTATAGAAAGTCTATAAATGAACGTATTATATAAACTCCTGGACAAAATTAACGCATCACTTATATTTTCGCGATTTATTTTAAAACAGAATAATATATGAATTGTTCATAGGGTGCAGTTGAAAATTTAGGGTTCTAGACATATGAAAGTAATAACAATTAAGAATCAATTCTTATTTATATGAGTATTTTATTGTTTCCTGTGTTGACAAGGAAAAAGTATGGAAAAGTTTAAAAGTGTTTTACGTTTAATTTAAATTTGATTTCATGTTTTTGTGTTTTACTACGAAATTAACATTAAATTGAATTGGGAAAATTAATAGAGGTTGATATTTATCCGAATTTGAGGTTTTTCGGGCGTTAGCTCTATTGGATGGGGCCAACGTTATAAGATTGGGGAACTTGGTAGGTACTATAGGACGAGCTTTAAGGAGGTTTAAAAAGACTAGATTCAACTTTAGGAGACACAGAAAGGTCGTCCGACTAATTTAAAAAACCATAAAACATGCCAAAAATAAGCTAACTTTGTGAAATAAACGAAATATTAAAAGTGATGCGTTAATTTTGTCCAGGAGTGTATTTCCATAAAACGGTATTATATGCAACTGTTTATAACTTACTTGATATGTAAAATCCTCTTATGAAATCTACGTCAATGTTACCAATCGTTACAAAATACAATTTATTAAATTTTAATGTGATTGATAAACATTGTATTTATTCATAAGACATTTTACTTCTTTAAAATATTGTAATTATAACATACGCAATTTTTTATAAGGTTGTCATTAATTTCTGTCAAAATTTACTTTTGACATCAACGAATTTTGAAAAGGTCCGTATGAATTTGAACTGCAGGAAATAAAATAATTTTGTTATGGACAATATCAGAGTTATTTTTAATATTAAATAATTTTGATTTTCCAGAAAAATATTTCACGCAGTCTAGTTTTTCGTTCTTATTCTGTCTTTATTTTTATAATTCGTGCTGATGCGAAATTTTATTCATATAAAATAAAGGTTAACAAATTTGACATGATGTCAGTTTCCAATAAGCAATAAAAGTGAATAAAATCTTAATTTTTGTGCTTCTCTTGCACTAAACCAATTACAAAGTATAACACTTGTGTATTATTCTTCGTTTCAATACTGAGAAAAGAAACACAAATTTTTCGATTTCTCTTGGTATTTACGATCAACTGTATGGCAACGCTAAAGTTATAGGCTGTGTCCGATATTGCACTTTTATCGTCAAATCTATCTAAATCCTAAATTCATATGCCCTTAATTTTGTCATTATTAAGGATTTTAGGAATTAGATTTTAGGGTTGTAGGAGCACACTATGCCTTGAAGTTGACGCGTACTAATTAAACAAATCTTGTTTGTTGCTATAATTTGTACAAAAGGTGAAATTTACTGCCAAAGAATAGCTTCTTAGTTTCTGTTTTATGAAATATATTAACATTTAATCTGAAGCTATTAAATGGAATGTCCCATTCGGCGTCGTATTTATGCGAAGAAGACTTAAATCCTAAATACTAAATGCCAAAATGCAATATGGGACACAGCCATAGACGTCCATAAGGTATTTAAAGAAATCACTAAAGAAACACTTAGGGCCGTTTTTTCAATCTCTGGTTAAAATTTTAACTTCTAGTTAAATAAACAATATTGCATCGTTTTGTTGACAGCAATGTTTAATCTGTCATTTGACAGATCATTTCGTTTCAATTTTGTTTATTTAACTCTTAGTTAAAATTTTAACCCAATATTGAAAAACCGGCCCTTATAGACATAGAAATATCTCAGCATAAGTAGCTTAGCTTGAAATAAAAGGCATGGCTCGGTATGAAAATTACAATTTTTAAAAAGTTTAAACTTGGCATGGTTTCTATTCTTTATCAACCATTCTCGAGGATTTTTAAGTCTTCCAAGATTGATAAATGTCCATGAACAAATTTACATGCACACGCGCATATTGTATTTTTTATCTTATTTTATTTATTTTTCCGAAATTTGGGTACCTAATTTAAATATATGGGTCCTGAAATCTTAAATTACCAGTAGTCTTCACTAATCTCAATAATTTTAATTTACAAAATTGTTATTTTTTATTTAACCGATATAAACGTCTTAGTTATGGCTGTTTTCACTGTATGAAATTACAAGCATGCATAAAAATATTAATAACAAAATCAATAGAAACTAGAATTAAGGAAATACTTAAAAAAATCTAATATCCTCTGTCCACAATTACGTCCTATTTACCCGCCGACAATTTCGGCATGAGTCCGAAATCTATGTAAATGAGCAAGCACTTTGTTGTACATTAGATATCCAGAAACAGAAATTTTTTCCTTTCTATTATTCATAAATACTTGACTTTGACAAGATTATTGTTGTCGCTTTGACAAGAACAATATTTTAATTTATTTTGATTTTAAACTTCTATAAGTTATAATTTTACAATTTTCAAGCGCTAAAACAAATAATAAGTTTTTATCAATTCAAAATCAAAATAACTCAAAACATTATTCTTGTCAAAGTGACACGCGAACACAAATCAACCAATTCCAAGCACTTCAAGGTCGCTCGAGTCACGTGTCTGCTCGCGGACTAAGTATTGTATTTATCATATCTGGTACACTAACATTTATCTATCAACCGCAAACATTATAAATTTTCAACTGGATTCTACGGAGTTGTTTGGGCTGTGAGATTTATAAGAACAAATTATTTTATATATTTATATTTCTTTATCTCTTAGTCTATAGAAGATATAATAAAAAATTTAAATGTATCTCATATAGAGAATTTTATATTCTTTAATATTTGCAATAACATAAAATTTAAAAAAAGTATATCTAGAAGATTTTTTTAAGAAACTACTACTTCCGGTTGTCCGTTTGTTACCAAAACCTAATTAGATCTTCCCATTAATGTCAGATTTAGGAATCCGTAGTTAAACAGATCTTTAGAGTTATAAAATTTGAGAAATAGTCTCTTCAACATAGACACACACACACACACACACACACACACACACACACACACACAAACACACGCACACACACAGGCATCATCGTAAAAATGTTAAAATTGGATTGTAGGAACCTTAAAAATCTGGATATGTGATTTTTAACATGAATCTCTCATAGCGAGAGGTAAAAACTGCAAATAATGTTATAGAATGCAACTATGATATCTTTTTCTGAACGAAAATCGGAAGATAATAATTAATTTTCATTGAAGTGCACAAAAATCGTTATTAAAAGTTAAGAAATCGTCACTAAGGTAATTCCATTATACGATGATTACCTGTAAATGCAACGTTTCCGACCTTTTGATAAATATTGTTCATATAAGATATTTTGGATAGGTGTAATATGTAAAATACATAGTAAATTTGTTCATAAAATGAGAAAAAAATAGGTGCAAGGAGAACGAATAAAATAATTCCGATGAAGAAGTTTGGGATACCACACATAATTCTGAATGTTTTTAATTGTTGTTTTTGCTGAAGAAAGCATCAATGTATACTGCCGAAACGTTGGGTTTAAATAAATAAAAAATGCGAGGGTTGTACAATAGTCTTCATAACAACAGCAATTGTTTATAGATTATCTGTCAAACGAATTGCCAAATTTGATTATTCTAGTCTTAATAATTTACAGGGCTTCATAAGATATCAGCAAGATGGATACCCCGAATGTTGACGTCCGAACATAAGCGAGAGATAGTCACCTCCTCAGAAGCCAGTTTGGCGTTGTTTAATCAAAATCCAAACATCTTTTTGGCTCCATATGTTACAGTTGATGAAACGTTGGTTTACAACTTCGATCACAAGTCAAAATTTCAATGTATGGAATTGCAACATCGAGAATCTTCTCCACCTCGCAAATTTAGAGTTCAGTTAGATTATGGCTACTGTACTTTGAGATGCTGAGGGAATTTTAATGAATGATTATCCAGAATGTGGCCACGGCCACAAAATCACTGCTCAGTATTACAGAACATTAATTCGTAAAATTCGTGGTAGCATTACAGAAAAGAGAAAAGGAATTTTTTTGCTTGGAATTCTGTCTCATCAGACCACACTTATAAGTTCATAAAAGTCTTATTTCCATGAACGCAATTCACGATCTAGGTTTCAGACTGATGTTATATCTGCCCTATTCATCTGAACTAACGCCTAGTGATTTTCATTTATTTCTCAAGCCAAAGGAAAGTATGCGAGGAAGTAATTTTAAAACCGACGAAGCTGTTATGGCAGCAATTCAACTACGATAAAGACTCCGAGTTTTTTAAAAAAGGTGTTACTATGTTAGAACATAGGTGAAATAAGTGTCTTCAAGTACACGGTGATTATATTAAAAAATAAATTTGTTTTATATATTAGGGAGAATATAATTCATTAGTCACGTGACATCTTTTCCGCCAATCAACATTTAGATTTTCCCTAGTTACATGTCTATCACAGTGATGATATAAAACAAAGAAATTATCACTTTATTTACATTCGTTACTAAGGGATTTGTTTTCTTTATTTACAACATTGACAGTCAATTTTAACAAAAATTCATAATATTTTCTTATTAAATATAAGGTAGTGATATGATTAATAATTGAAGATATTGCTCGTGAAACCGAAGCAGCACATTTCACTCGTCCTTCGAACTCGTGAAATCTGCAACTCGGTTTCACTCGAAAATATCATCGATGACAATCATATCACTTGTTATATTACGTATGACAATAAATACTGTATAACCTTTGCATATGCAGAACATAATGTCTTATAATGAAACTATTGAAAATGCTGTGAATGTAAATCCAAAAATGCTTTTTAATTATATTAATTCAAAGAAACTGACAAGTAATAAACCGTCCTCAATGTTATATAATGGTAGAGAACTAGTAAATATTGAAGAAATTATACAAACTTTTGCTGATTATTTTGAAAGTGTGTATACTCAACCAAAGGTTGTAGTTGAATTACCGAATGATTTTATTGAAAATTATTGTAATAATCCTAATATGTCTATTACAGAAGATGATGTTAAACTTGCTATACATAAATTAAAATCGACTACTTCATTTGGAAATGACAGCATTCCTGTGTATATTTTGAAAGGAATTAATTAATATTTGCTTGATAACTAACACTTTTCCTCAATCTTGGAAAATTTCCAAGATACATCCTGTTTATAAGGCAAATAGTGGCAGCAAACAACAGTTTACCAACTATAGGCCTCTTTCTTTAATTAGTAATGTGTCTAAAATTTTTGAAATAATCCTACATAAATTTATTTATAATCATACTAAAAATTATATAACTACTTTTCAGCATGGTTTTGTACCAAAAAAATCTACATTAACGAATTTGTGTTACTTTAAACATTTTGTTGCTTCAGCCCTAGATAAACGGGAACAGGTTGATGTTATTTATCTTGATTTTTCCAAGGCATTTGACCGAGTACGTCATGATTTACTTCTTCAAAAATGCATGAGCAGTTTAATTTGCCATATAATATAATATTATTGTTAAAATCTTATTTGGAACTAAGACCCCAATATGTCGATTGTTGTGGTTATCAGTCAAAATTTTATTGTTCGTCTAGTGGGGTCCCTCAGGGGTCCATTCTCGGTCCTCTCTTGTTTGTACTATTTATAAATGATATTATACTTGAAGTTAAAACATGTGAAAAGTTATTATATGCTGATGACTTTAAAATTTTCAAAAAGATTATAAATCTACAAGACTCTAGCGTTACAAGCTGTTTTAAATAATTTACATAACTGGTCTATTAACAATGATTTGCATTTTAATATTAAGAAATGTGCTATAATGACTTTTTCAAAATTAAGGACAACTCAGTATTTTATTTACAAGATAAATAACATCAATCTAAATCGGGTAAAAACTATGAAAGACTTAGGAATAATTTTTCAGATAATTTGAGTTGTAAATTCCATTTAGATTATATAATTTCCAATTGTAATAAACTTTTAGGCTTTATCTTTAGAAATTCAACATATTTTAAGAATAACTGTATACTTTTCAAACTATTTGATGCCTTTATTAGAGCCAAAGTTGAGTATTGTATTATAATTTGGTTTTCTAATTTAAATTATTGTACAAATAGCATAAATAGAGTCCACTACAAATTTCTTAGATACTGCTATTATAAAAATACTGGAGAATTTACTAATGTCAATTACTTTAAATTGTTAGATCTTTATAATACTCATTCATTTGTAACTAGAAACAATAACGCCCAACTTATGTTTTTGTACAAGTTGATAAATAATGAAATAGATGACCAATATTTGATATCAGCAATAAATTTTCACGTTCCTATAAAGAATACTCGATCTAATGTAACATTTACTTACATAAGTCCAAACACTAATATACTTTTTGAATCTCCTATTGTTTCTATGTGTATAACTTACAACAATTTTGTTTCTGCTAATACAGTTTGTGATATTTTTGGAATGAATTTTTGTTCTTTCAAAAATATCATTTTACATATGTAACAATCAAATACTTAAGTGTTTACATTTCTCTGTATTTTTTATTTTTTTTACTCTGTAATTGAAATCTTTTGATTTTGTTGAGTAAATAAAGCATTATTATTATTATTATAAACTAAAAAGTTATACGTAAAACAATTTAAGATCGCTGCGCCATCTGCGTACATTCTGTGAAATATTCAATCCCGTATTATTGGTTAAGATTATGGGAAGTATGTAAGGGCCTTTATATTAATATAAATTTTTCACTGTCATATTTACACAAATAATTTATTTTTAAGTAATAGAAATGACAAAGTACTACGGATAACTAGGTGAAATATTGAATCGTTACATTGTTACATTCAAATTTCTAGATTAAAGAAGCAGTTCGTTTTCCATTGATGTATTTTGTATATTACATTTATGGAAATGAAAGATCGCAATATATTTATGAAGGAGAGGAGGTTTGTAATGCTGACTCCATTATATTATGTTGTTTCACCGAAAAACAAAAGCACAGTTTAATAAAATTATTGTGTCTGTAAACAAGCTCCATACAATCATAATCACACAAAATTGGTGATTTTTACCTCTCGCTAAGAGAGGTATTGGATTCATGCTAAAATTAGCATATCCAGATTTTATTGAATAAGCATGATTTAAGGTCCCTACAATCCGATTATAACATTTTTAAAATGATATCTATATGTGTGTATATATGTGTGTGTGTGTGTTTGTGTGTGTGTTTGTGTGTGTGTATGTATGGATGTTGGAGGGACGATTCCTCAAAAACTATAAGACTTAAAAAATATTTAACTGCAGTTTCCTCAATCTGACATTCCTGGGAAGAGCTGAAAAGATTTTGGTAACAATTGAACAACCGGAAGTAGTAGTTTCTTAGAAAAATTCTTCTAAATATAATTTTTTGGGAGTTTTTTTTATTAAATATTGAAGAACATAAAATTCTCCATCTAATACACTTAAAAATTTTATTATATCTTGTATAGATTTAGAGATAAAGACACTATAATTTATAGAGTACACCAATCGCAGAGGCTAAGGCACTAAGGAAACCAGTTGACAAATTCCAATGTTTATAACATAGTTTGTAAATGACACATGTCAGTGTCAAAAATCAACAGTTTTAGTGACATTCTGATAGCTATTTCTGGGAAGTATATTAAATATTTCTTATTGTTTTATTAATTAAATATTTGAAATTATAGGTAAAATTGTGGTAAAATGCATATATCCATCAGAAATACCGCCAATCTGGTTAATGAATTGGAAGAATCTCTGACATTTAAAAACTTCCTCATACAATGAAAAATAGATATAATTAGAATTATATGTGTGCAGAAGGCATGTTAAATACAATAAAAAATAATATTTGGGTAAAGTTCTGTAATATTTTTTTATAAAACGACGGTTCGAAAGCGAAGTGCAATACAATACTTATATAGCCTAATATGGAAATGGCGAGAGGTCTTGTGCTGGCCACAACAAATTTTTTAATTGAAAATACAAAAGCACAAGTTAAAAACATGCTTTTTACGTATCAAGCGGGTAATAGTGGTCGCTGAAAACATATCAGCCACATTAATTCTTTGTACCAGAAGTAAAATGTGTAATAAAAGCGTGATCAAGCTATTTCGATTAATGTTAATTAATTTAGTCATTATGATATGGTTCTAATTTAATTACTTTGGTGCTTCTGCTTTTGTTTTACGTTTTAGAAATGCGTTGGATAAATTGATCTTCATATTCTAAACAGAATGTACATGATCATCCTAAAAAAGGCAACTAAAGATACCATATTTTTCGGAAACCAACGCAACGACCGCTATTAACCACTATAATTTTTTTCGCTTTTGTGTTTTTAATTCAAAATATTTTCCGTGGTGGTGATTGTAACGCACTTATCTAAAGGACAGATGAAACAATTTTTAATATTTGCTCTTGTTTTTGAGTTAAACTCACAAAAATGCGACCAGCATTATAAATGTCTTCTCCTTGATAAACACATCAATGTAATTTATAAAATGTATCAATGAAAATCGAATAGTTTCCTTTACCTAGAAATTTTAAAGTAACAATATAATGATATTTACTCTTTATTCAATATTTCATAATTATTACTAGTACTATGCCATTTCTCGTACTAAATAACAATTTGCATTAATAAGACAGTAAAATATGTATATTGAAGATAAAATTCATATGTACACTTACCGTAACCTGAACAAATAATCCGGGATTGAATAGTTTGCAAAATGTCCACCAGGTGATGTAGCGCTCTAGGTTCGTAACAGTGAATGTAGATAAGTTCGTTTTTTTTGTTTGACAAATTTTCGATTTCAAATAAAATTTAATATGCACTTCGGCACTGAAGTTCTTTTTTTAAAATGTAGAACATCAGTACCTTCATATATACAGTATGTCCCCGGATTGAGTTTACAAAAGGAAAAAAATCCTTATTTTTGATTTTACGAAAAATTGCCAAGGGAAGAAAAAATTTTGCTTGAATGGGGTATTCCACTCAATTTTTTTTATTATTTTAAATAAAACTTCATACGGTTTTGAAGCAATTCATAGTATTAAAAAATCTTAATTGTTCCTAGTTCAACAGTATTTTATTTTCGAGAAATCAGTAAAACGTCACATTTCCTCTATACTTGTCTTTCTCACACACACTGCTCTGAGTACGCTGCAAGAGAAAGATAACAATTGTATGACGTCAATTTTCCCTTTTAGCAAATGTGAAATATCTCGTAAAGTAATTATTTAAAAAATGTTTTCATTGTTTTAACTATTATTTTGAATTGAATTTTTCTTTATTTTTTTGTTATGGTGGAATACCGCATTAAAACGCATATTTCAGTTATTAAAACTTTTAATTAATGTAAGGTTCTTTTGTTATACCGTTTTCTCGTATTTTGTCCTCCTAATTACAGTTATTAGATTGCATCTAACATGATTTTAGTTAGCTTTGAACATCGACCTTTAAACTAATAGACGCAGTACACGAGCAAAATGCTTGTCCCGCCATAAAGTGCAGACACAGTATCCCTATTCTTCAAAAGTACGGAAGTTAAGAAAACGCGGCAAAACAAAAAAAATGATTTGTCCCTAACTTGTTATACTTGATGCATAATCGCTAACAGCCCGATTCACAAAAAAGGTTAAGCTAATCTTCATTTTTGAATTAGCGAATTCTACTCTAATTTTGACAGTTTATATCTTAAAATATAGTCTAATCTACTCCTAGTATCTACCTTTATTGATAATATTATGAAAATTAAATTTTAAATACCGGAATAAAATAGAATTTACTAATCCAAAAATGAGGATTAGCTTAAACTTTTTTGTGAATTGGGCTGTAAGAGTGCATAATTAGTTTTATTATATATTTTTAATACAATATATAATATACATATTATATTATAGGGAACAAGTAATAATTAATAAGAACTTACAAATGAAATGACACAGCTTAACCGCGGTCGTACTGCTGACATAAATGTATATATTGACAAAAGTAATTGTAAATGTTCTCCAAAAAAGTAAATAATACACAGTCACGAAACGTCAAATGTAGATTTTGATAACTATTTAGTAAGAGAGCGATGTATAGAGGTTTACATATGGCTGAAAAAGATGTACAATGAGTACGAACGTATGCGCAGTATACTTTAACTGAGAGCTTCCGTACTGTTGAAGGACAGAATATATATTTCTATCCTTTTATGTTGGAGCATTATTCCAACAATAAAAGAATAGGAGACACTTGGTCCATTAGTTTAAAGGTCGATAGCTTTGAATTATTGACAAATGATTATTAATTCTAATTTCAGAAAAAAAAAAACAGCGAAAATCAAAATACTTGTAGTTTATTCAATTAACTCTTTTTACCTTCCGTCAAAAGGAAGGTATTGTTTTTGGTCAAAAAATTCGGTGGTGAGTTTTTAATGAATAAGTACGTTTTAGGGTCCCTACAATACGAATGTACTATTTTTAAGATGATGTCTGTATGTGTGTGTGTGTGTCCGTGTGTGTGTCTGTGTGTGTGTCTGTGTGTGTGTCTGTGTGTGTGTCTGTGTGTGTGTGTGTGTGTGACGAATTTTTCTCCGACGATAACTCCAAAACTACAATTCTAAAAATTATGATTCTTTCATATTCCTCTTCTTTACAACCATATGAAGAGCTGATTAGATTTTGGTTATAACTGGTCAACCGGAAGTACCCTTATTTCAACTTCTTAACAGTTTTTCTTGAAAAATCGCAGTTAAATATCATTTTCGACATTTTATGTGATTATCAATGGAAAGAATATCTTATTCTCTATACGGTTCGATTATACATTTTCCTTCATATTCAATAGATATAGAGTCACAGAGAGATTAAGAGAGATTAACTTTCGAAAATCAGTCAGCATTGCAAAAATTATGAAAACAACAGATACATATTTTCAAAAAAATCTAATTGACACATGTCAGTGGCAAGTGCAAAACCAAAGTGGAAAATATATGATCTGAAAGTGATATAAGTGACAGAGTGTCCCTCGCCAGTGGGAAGAAAAGATGGAAGGACTGTATAGCAGAAGATTTGAGAGAGGAAGAACTGTGTCACGAATGTGCTTTGGACAGGAATGAGTAGAAGAGAAGAGTAAGAAACAGCGACTTCTAATAAAATAGGGCAAAGTTGAAGCAGGAGGAAGTGTTAAGTGCAATCATAATGTATGTCGTATTCGTATTAAAATTTTATTAGATTTTAGAATATTTTCAAAGGAACTTTCAGTATGGATATGTAAAAAATTGTGTGTTCTTGTTACAATTATACAGGATATATAGAATCTTTTTCAAGGAAATTTTGGTATAGGATATGTACAAAATACATCGAATTGACGGAAGGTTTTGTGCTGGCCACAACAGATTTTTTTATCTGAAATTAGAATTAATAATCATTTGTCAATATTTCAAAGCTAACTAATGTAATGTTAGATTCAATGCAATAATTATATTATTAGGAGGACAAAATACGAAAAACGTTATAATAAAAGAACCTTGCATTAATTAAAAGTTTTAATAACTGAAACATGCGTTTTAATTCAAGCAAAATTTTTTCTTTCCTTGGCATTTTTTCGTAAAATTAAATATAAAAAAATTTTTCCTCTTGTAAACTCAATCCGGGGACATACTATATATATATATATATATATATATATATATATATATATATATATATATATATATATATATATATATATATGAAGGTACTGATGTTCTACATTTTAAAAAAGAACTTCATTGCCTAGGTGAATATTAAATTTTATTTGAAATCGAAAATATATATAAATTATTATTACTTAAAAATGGTTGATTATTATTTGAAGCTTGGTGCTCGGTATTTAAAATCTAACCAAGGCAATTAAAAATTTAAATGATTATTGTTTTTACGTAAAATATAATCAGATAAACTTAAAAAAATATCGTTTTGAAATTACTTAAACTTGCACTGGCAAAAAATAAAACACAGGTTTATTAAAAAAAAAATCAAGGTAAATTTGAAAAACTGAATAAATGCAACTCAATTTTTTGACTACAAGTAATTTAATATCAAAAGAACATGGAAAGTGATTCGAATATGTTCTTACATTTGAGTTTATTTTGGAAGTAAAATTTAATCATATATTTTTTTCTGAAATCCGGCTTTAGTTTACATATTTCACAAATTTATTAATATTGTAGTAATTTGGGCATTATGATATTATTAGAAGGGATTCCTTCTGATAAATGCCGAAATTGCATATTCAATAGTTTTGTAATGCATGGAACAAAAATTGTGTGTTGTATATGGAATTTTATTGAAATTAAAATAATTACCATACCCAACTATACAGAAACAGAAGATTTTATGCGTTAAATGAAAATGAAAATATTTCTCATTTCTAAATATTTATGGAGTAGGAAAGATAAAATTTTGTGTAATTAATTATATGAATTAATTTTATCAAAAATATGTTATCTTTATTCAATTTATGTGTAATTTTTATTTTAATATATTGCGCGGAACAATTAAAGGTGTTTATATAAACGATGTATTCTATGTACTTGACAGAAGAGTAACTAAGCAACCATTCATACAAGACTAAACAACCAGTTGCTTACTTTGCCACTTGAAATTATCCACTTCGTTTCAGTGGTGTTTATTCGCGTGACTGAAATTAAGCAACCGAGGTTACCCATAATTTGCGCATGAGTTACGTCAGAACTACGTGTTTTATGAGTTAGCTATTTTGATAAAATGCTAAGATAAATTGATAAGTCTTTAACTGAAAGTTTCTCGTCTATTTAACCAGACCTCAAACTTCTCAAGTAATTACTGCCATTCTTTTGTATTCTTACGAAATTCGGCTGAACCAACATTTTTTCTGTTTTTTCTGGACAAGTTTACGTTGGACAGATTTTATAAATATATGGAATAAGATAAAGTATAGAAATAATAAAACAGAGGCGTATATTGCTTCCCTTAAAATATTAACTACTAACTCCAAATACCTAATGCACGTAATATGCAGTTAAATATTAGATAGATAAATAATTCTTTCTTTCTTCATCTTACTGAGTACGTACTTTCTTGCAGTTATAGTTCTTGTCAATGTATTCTGTCAAATTTACATATTTTGTGTTGCAAAAAGTATCTGTGTAAATACAATGGATGTAAACAAATTGCCTCCGCAGCCTTGATATTGTGTAGTTATATTCATTGTTACATAACCACTCTATTTGACAGTGACAGCTAGCAAACTAATATATAAACGGAAAACGCTGGTAGTCGCCAGTCATTACCTTGTAAAGTTTCAGTGTTTCTATAAAAACATCTATAATAGTCCACTAGAGATTTAGCAAAATCAACCCAGTCCTTGTGCATTGGTTGTTTTTGAAGGAAACGTGTACGCCAATGGGCTACTTGCGTGGTACTGAAAATCCGATTTCTATCACTTTATATGTAATGTTATGTTGAAAACATATATAAAAATATAAATTTTATTTTAAAAAAATTATTTGTTTTTTAGTAAATTAAGAAAGAAAATTTTCTGTGACGTCATTATATTTAACTGGAGAACCATGTTTAAAAATGTAAAGTATAGATGGCATGCAAGAAAGTTTTAATTTGAATTTGACATTAGTTCATTTTTCTCTATCAAATATATTAATTACTTCACAAATAAACACATAGGTAGGTTACATGTAATTTAAAATATCGATAACAAAAAGATAAATTAAAATACTAACCTCCAAACTATTGTTGAAACGTCAAACAGGAGATCTACATTACCTGTACAAACCTTGTACAAACAAACGCAATGGCTTTACGGCCATTCATTGGTGCGGCGTAATTCTACGTCATACATGGCGGGAATTCAAATAATCAAATTTCATTATTTTTTTTCTGGTTAGTTAACAAAAATTTTGTCAAAAGAAAAAATATGGGTAGCAAGTTTTTATCTGCTCTTCAAAAATATTAAATAAAAAAAAGGTACGCAAGTAGCCCATTGAACATATGTTATTTTCAAGAAAAAAACGTGTTCATTGATTTTCCTGCTTGAAAATTATGTTTCTAAGAAAAAACAACTAATCATGAACTTCGATTAATTTGGATTACAAAAATCTTCAACGCCAAGGAAGGTAGAGTTTTTTTTTTTATTATTATATCATATATAAAATAATGGACTAAGGCCAGAAGATCTTCAATTACATCCTTCAACAAAGTTCATAAAAATCCGTGCTATTGTTTCTTATTGAAAATTATTATCGAAGACTTGAAAATTACAATATATTATTGTTAAATGGGGTTGCATAGTTCGATCCCGATTTAATATCAAACTTTAACACATTTGAAAGTCTGTAACCTAACAAGCTGATGATGATGGCGTTGAACCACCGAAACGTCCAAAATAAATAAAGTTTTTCAATCAACGAGATCTACACTGCCAAGTCGTATTATTTTTTTTTTTTCTACTTTCATTTCGTGTTGTGATTCTTACAAACTGAAAAAGTAATAACTTTAATTAATGTATGCCAGCAAAATTAGATTTTAACAATATAATTAAAACAGTGTATTTCTTCTGGACAGGCTGTCCCAGAGATGATTCAGAAGGTTTGTTAAATTTAACGAAATATTAAAAATTGTAAATTTTCTGTTATGTATTTTCTTACCTCAATTTTTATTTCTTAAGTGTAGGTAAAATCTTGAGCAAAATTTGTTTTCATCATATTATTGGTTGTCAAACTTGATTAACGCTCAATTTGACAACTTTTTCATTTAATATTTCGGTTTCCTAAACCTATTGAGCAGATAACAATTTTCGGAATGTTAAAAACAGTTAAAAAAACGTCACGAAAAATTTTATTATTCGCGTTTATAAAAATATGTTAATTAGTATTGAAACTGGTTATCTGCAGAGCTTGGATATTTGATTCAACCTGTTTATAGGTGTTCAAATTATTAATATAAGTAAAGAATATGGCATTGATTATCTGTTTGCCCATGTCATCAAAAAATAAAATTGTTTTAAAGTACCTTAATTTTATTGGTCAATACCAAGGAGGTGGAAATAAATTGAGGGAAAACGTTTCAAGTATAATGAAGCCACTACGCATTATTCTCTTGAGACATTTTCTATAATATTAAACACATACGTATTATTCTCGTATAGTAGCAATTAGCAAATGCACCAAAAAAAATACGTCCAGTACTTCTATTTCTCATTAAACTGTTTGTTAACTTAACTGGGAGCTAAAACGATAAATGTCGCACCGAAAAATGGACGCATGTTTTATTTTTGCAACTTACATTTTTCGTTCTGACAGTTAATAGACAGTTTAATCAGAGATGAAAATACGGAGTCTATCTATGTAAGTTTATTTAGCATGTAATATTCATGTTTTTCCTAGTCACATTATTCAAAAATGAATACCAATTATGTTTAACCAACCAAAACCATTAAATAATAATAATAACAACAATAATAACAAGAAATAATGAAGTTAAATCTAAGGATATTGTTTAATAAAACCAAATTTGATAAAATCAGAAACGAGACATGCAGGAAATATTTCAATTCAAAATTTGGAAAAGGTGTGATTGAGGAAAAAAAAGTAACATGGCGACGTCATGCTCAACGGAAAAGATGAGAAGCAGAGGGCTCGTAAAAACATAAGACAAGGAAGTGCGAATGCGGAAAACTATGAGAGCTGGAAGAAGAAAACATTATTACACTTATAAAATACAGTCAAGCTTGGAAGAAATTATGGATAACTACTTCCATAGAACTACACTGACTGGCCGTATATATTTTATTATATATTTTGTATAATTAAGAATTAATTTTAAATTGGCTCTTTTATCTAAAAGTAACGCGACCATGGAAGCTACAGTTTCTGTTTCTGCGCCTAGTGGAATTTCGAAAGCATTAATATGACACATAAATAATAAAACATGGGATTGAAAGAAACGGAACTAATACAGGAGATAAGTAGGTGTACATATACATGTTATCAATTTCATTAATACGTTACGAGTTACGACAGATAATAATAGTAATATTAGAGTTAATGTTATGTGAATTATAGAAACCGCTTAGTTCATATAAAGCAATAATAATATTTCGTTACACATAATGATTGGTATTAATAAAAATAAGTATCTGCTTAGAATGACAGTTTTATAAGTAAGTACTTTCATTTGTATTAATAAAATGTCAGTAGTAGCTGATGCTAAGAAACTACGTATTTGGTAAAAATACCTACTCAATACTTAATAAGTCTCACATAGTAAAAATAAAGTGGAACTTAAGGTACGGCGCAAAGGTTTTTATGGCCGTTTGCACCGATGTAATCTTAAGTTCTCCTCTGCTATGTTTTACTTAAAGTTAAGGTTCACCATAAATTTTATTCTGTTGCACAAGTAAATTTTAAGTTTTACCTAGCTAAGAATAGGATTTGATTAAAAAGTCAACGTTTTTGATTTAGGTATTACAGGAAAGCTGTTAGTTTGACAATTTCATTGCAATTTTTTTAACAGTGTAGTATTTAAAACTTGCAGAGTTTATTATTATTAATATTAATGCTTGTTTTATTAATGAATAATTTGAAAAAGAATAAAAATTACAAATAAATGTGAGCAGACGGTGCACTTTCTAGAAGTATGTAATAAAATTTGTGCACTTTAGTAGGTATACGCTAGCGCAAAATACTTAATAGATAATTGAAGAATCTGGTATTAAAAGTGACAGATCGTTTAATATTTGGATTTTCCTTTAAAGATATCATACTGATCTTGCTTGCGATAAACTAGAGTTAGTAAAACTTCAATTAAAATTAAAATTCATCATCATAGAAATCAATCATCAATTGTCAAAGTTGATCTTAAAGGTTAAGTGCACCTTAAGCCACAAAAATCTTAGGCTTAAACTAAGTGCACCTTAAGTACAATTTACCAAACGGTGCAATACATTTTTAAAATTTAAGTTCTACTTAATTTTAAGTTACATATAAGTAGATGCGGTGCAAACGGTCATTAGTAATTCTACTAAGTGCAAGTTAAGTAGTAACGGTGCAACAGGCACCGAAATGTGAAAAATATGACAAGAATTAAGGGCATAATAAATACATTATTATGTTTTCAGATTATTTTACAATGCTAATAATAGCGTAGTAGCACGAGACAAAAGTGTCTTTAGTTCATTTTTATACACTATTCTATATTTTAGAAAATTTATAACCTCAATACTAGTGATTGACTAAAAAATTTAAAGTGTTGATAAAGCATATGCGCGTATGTTCAAAGCTGGATCTATACTATAAATAAAAAAATTATATCTCTATTCAACAGTGCAGTAGAGAATATCGAACACAGAACGTGTATTTTGATAAATTTATCTCCATTTGGTAAACAACGCGGTAAACAATCATTCATTCAGTGAACAAGTTTTAAACTACAATAGGTAGTCTTATTTTGTATTATCCTATTAAAAACTTTATACTCCAAACTCTAGAAATACAATTTTTTAATTATCAAAACCGTAGACTAATTAAATATAAACTAGTTTGCAACTTTGATAATTTTATTTAAATTGTGTAAATTATAATGTTGCCGCGGGGTGAACCACTGTGGGAATCCGTGTACATTTTTAAGAAATACATTTGAAAAACTCCAGCATGGCAATATTAGGGAATGAAAAAATACTAAGCGACTGGTAGAATTGAAAAAGGAAATATGCAGGAATGCAGAATATATAGATGGTATTTTTATTTTTTGACGAACATTGACGTTTCGTAGCCTACTACTACTTCTTCAGGATGGCTGCAAGAGATTATATATAATACATTTTAAAATTTTTAGTAAATTTAACCTTACAACATTGACTGTACTCTTGTATATTCCCTTTCTCATCAATATTAGAGAATACTTAGAAGTACTTGGAAATACATTGTGAATACATGGGCAGTACCGTGGCAATACATGGAAATACGTATAACAGTACCAAGGAATACATCATAATGTTGCTGGTGAATACATTCTATGTTTTGAAATGTGTTCCACTTTTTTACCTCCCGCTACCCTAGGTAAGGGAGGTATAGGGATCGTGCTAAAAATCGGATATAGAGATTTTAGTGAATAAGCACGTTTTGATGTCCCCAGAATCCGATTTTAACATTTTTACAATGATGTCTGTAAGTATGTATGTGTGTGTGTGTCTGTGTGTGTGTATGTCTGTGTGTGTGGATCTTATGGACACGATTACTCAAATACTATCAATCAGAGAAATTTTGTATATCCATTCTATACTAATGTGGAAAGAGCTCATTAGTTTTTAGTGTATATCGGATAACCGAAAGTATGATTTATACAAGTTTTTAACAGTTTTTCTTGTAAAAAATTCATTGAATATAATTTTTTAGCAACTTTTACCAAAACAAATTGAATATAATGGCACAATCTTCAATTCTACGATAATAGCAATTAGTAAATAACTTGAAATAACTTTATATTATATTATAAAATAATTTATTTTTGTACATCACTTTGCCTCTGCGTCAAACAAAAACAATACTTTAATAACAAATTTGACATATTTAAACAAATGTCACTGTCATGAAGCAATTTTCATTAAAATTAATAATGAAACCGTGTTAAGAATTTAGTAGTTTAAATATGATTCTAATGAAATTAAGGTTTGTGAAAATAATATATTTTCAATCATACATAAATATTAGATATACAGGATAATTCGATTTAAATTTGATGTTTGCAGCATTATATATCAAACAGCTCTCAATAAGAACGTGATTTTAAAGTGTCAAATAATAGTTTGCAACTACACATTTACGAAATGGATAATGTATGGTGAAGAATTAACACAGATTGCGTTTTAGAGAATAAGGAAGTTGGTGATGATTTAGACAATAATGTGGGTGTGACGATTTTTGATTAAAATATATTAATGATCCAAAACTTCACAAAGTTGGTATTTAATACTCTTATATAATTTGAAACAACATATTAGATTTTAACTATATATGATAAACCGGATGTAGTACTTAATTTGAAGGAAAAACAATAAAATATAATCCAAAATTTCGTATTACAAACTTAGTTTTATAGGTATATTCGTAACCTGCTGGGCCACCATGCTAATTAAAAATAATCTGTACTATTGATTTGTCCAATTTTTTAGAAGAGATGAAGGTATGTCTTTGATACATGTACCTATAAGAAAAAATTGAAATTTATTTAAAATAAGTCAAAAGCTACAAAACTATTTATTTTTTAAAGGCAACAGAAAATTTTCGAGGGTCTATCGAAATGTTAGGAATAAACCTATTTGAAATGAAACGGAATGAATGTCTAATAATAATGAAATTTAAAAAATTCATTTACAGAATTATGTTAATATTTTTATAAGTAGGCATATTTTTTCAATAAATATTAATTTTGCATTATTTTTAATTTTAACATAATATTTATACCCTGTATTTTTTTATATTTTTGAATTATACGTTCAATTCTGAATATAATGATGTGTCACAAGTCAAATATTGCAGCAAAAAATAATACAAAAAACTTACTTACTTAATCCAGAGCCTCATCTACCTTAAGGTGTAGAGGTGTTGGCACAGAATTTTCTCCATGCCTTCCTGTTTTGCGCCTTTCTTTCTGCTTCCTTCCAGTTTATATTTCTTTTTTGTAATACTTTTGCCAATTCATTGTTCCAGGTTTTCTTTGGTCTCCCCCTTTTGTGCTTTTTATCAACACCTAATTTCCATAACTTTTTCACCATTCTTTGCTCATCCATCCGTACCATGTGACCAAACCACTTTAACTGTCTCTTTTCTATTTTGTCTAGCACCGGTTTAACATTACACCTTTCGCGCACAGTTTCGTTACGTATTATTAAATAAAAAATAACATTTTTAAAATTATGTTATTCTTCTTGGCATTGACTAAATTAAGTACAAATACATACAATAGAACTTTTCAATTTAAAGAGATAGAAAACATGCGCAATGGGATATGTGCATAGTAAGCCAACAAATGGTGGGAGTCATGGTTACGTACTTGTCATATGAGATCCATGTCGTTAGTTTTTTCATTATTTAGACGTGAAATGTGAGGAGAGCGTATGAAGACTTTTAAAAATTCTCAAAGGAAGTTACAAAAGCTTTTATTGGAGCTAAAATGTCAAAAAATGCAAATTTTCACTGAGAATACGAGTAATATTTTCGAGGTTTCATGTGACAGCCCAGCTGGCAGCTGATAAATAATTGAATTTATTTATAAATATTATTTGTTTTCAGCCTGTATATTTATAACAATCTTTATATAGGTATAATCTTCGTAAATTGAAAAGCCATATTTACACCAGATAAAATTTCAGGAATTTTTTTTAAAAAAAGTCAATTACAGAGTTTTAAATTCAGCATTATATTATCATAGAATTAGATTTCATAAAAACTTTCGCTATGATGAAACTATACTAAAGAAAAAGTTAAAAATGTATTATTTGTTTAAAATGATTGTCCTACAAAATGGTAAAATTATTTCTGCAATTGGCTGCACTGCTGAGCATTGCAAGCAGAAATTTTTGAATTTATTTTTTCTAGTTTTAAAATGGATTATTACTATCATAAAATATCTGATGTGGACACCACATGACTTCCTTGTACGCCTGTTACACTATACATATTTTGTTAATAATTAAAATATGTATTACAACAGACCCAATCATAAAATTGTACGTATTTGACATAACTTGACATTGACATTAAATTCTTTAATTTTTTGTTATTTTTTCCTAATTCATAGCAAACTTAATTACAGAAACAA
Organism: Ophonus ardosiacus; assembly: GCA_943142095.1. Lineage (NCBI taxonomy): Eukaryota > Metazoa > Arthropoda > Insecta > Coleoptera > Carabidae > Ophonus > Ophonus ardosiacus. The sequence continues at coordinate 40,152,128 of OW964823.1, forward strand.
AAAAGTAAATAATTTTTAAATTTACATATCTCGCTTATACAATGAGCTAAGTTGATTGTACTTGATGTTTTCGACGCAGAATTCAATTATCTAAAACATTTATTATTAAAATCAAAATAACACCATTTTTTTCAAGAAAAACTGATAACAGCTTCAAGTAAAGTATCACTTCCGGTTAGACTATTTTAACGAAAATATATTATGTTATTCCCATTGATATAAAAGTATTATATACAAAAATTGAAAAGTTTTGGATTATATTTTAATATAGATTTTCATTAAAATCTATTATAGGCTTCAAGTAAAGTACCACTTCCGAAACTTATATAATGACCAAAAAGGGAGGTGCACAACTAGATGTTATAACAGTCCTAAATTCAAAATTTTAACTTTCTACGACTTGCCGTTTTTCAGTTATGCGAGATACGTACATACGTACGTACGTACAGACGTCACGACGAAATTAGTCAAAATGGATTCAGGGATGGTCAAAATGGATATTTCTGTTGAAATCTGGAAACCGAAATTTTTCGCGATTACAATACTTCCTTTACTTCGTACAAGGAAGTAAAAATAGTATATTATACACCAAGGTTGTGAAGAGTATGATTATTGACCTCGGGATTATAATTCGCGAGGGCAATAATGCTCTTCATAACCGTGGTATATATACTATTTTTTTATATGATTATTATCAACATCCGGAACACTAAAAATGGATCTTCCAGAAAATTCGTAGTAATGGAGACATTCTGGATTGAAATTTTTAAAAAATATCTTAAAATTAGACAAAATTCAGACCAAAATTATTTATATCTATACGTTGTGGAAAAGCTACTAAACAAAATATTGGTCACAATACCATAGGACAAATGTCAAAAAAAAATGCCATGTATTTGAAACTTCAGAATCCGGAATTGTACACTGGCCATATAGTCCGGGAGGTAGCGTTGCAAATACAAAAGTCATAGTAAACCGGCTGATTTTGATATTGATAGTTGATCTCGTATGACTAATAAGTGAACCGACCGTCAGCTGTTCAAGTAGCGGTGGGTGTAGGTGTGGGAGGTTTGCGAAAGTGGTAAAAAAAATAAAAATAAAGTAATAGCACGCCGGCTGAAACTTTTTTTTATAAATAGTTGACTTAATAGTGAATTGAAAAAAAATCGTCAGCTGCATCGTGGATGGTGGACTATGCGTCAGCTGCTCTCATGAACTTGTAAAATACAAAACACGTAAAATAAAGTAATAGTATACTGCATGAAATTTAACTAGGTAATTGTTTAAATAATTAAAAGTACGAAAACAACAATCAGCTGCGTGAGTTGCGGTGGAAAGACCGTCAGCTGACGCAGTAAAGATAAAGATTATTCGAGAAATGCACAGTATCTTTCTGGGTCCAGCAATTTACATATTGTCAAATTTCAACCGGCATAGTGACAACTGAATCATAATCTAGGGAAGTATAACATGTGTAAAACAATATCGTACGAAAACATTTTGTGTTTCTTTCTTGTTTTATATACATGACCAATTTTCTAATATAAAATGTCACAATTTTGCTCATTTAACCAACCTCGTATCTCTTCAAATAAAAAAGTTACCAATAGTATGTATATATATATAAAACAAGAAAGAAACACAAAATGTTTTCGTACGATATTGTTTTACACATGTTATACTTCCCCAAATTATCATTCAGTTGTCACTATGCCGGTTGAAATTTGACAATATGTAAATTTAATAGTTACATTTGCGAAAATGTTCAGTCAGCTGGGTGCGGGCAAGGGGGAGTTCTATCAGCTGGACCCAGAAAGATAATGTGCATTTCTCGAATAATCTTTATCTTTACTGCGTCAACTGACGGTCTTTTTACCGCTACACACGCAGCCGATTGTTCTTTTTGTACTTTTAATTATTTAAACAATCATCTAGTTAAATTTTATTCAGCGTACTATTACTTTATTTTACGTTTTTTTTTTACAATTCATATACGAGCAGCTGACGCCCCCTCAACTCACTATGAAGTTAACTATTTATAAAAAAAGTTTCAGCCGGCGTACTATTAAGCTTCATTTCCACCGAATGTTTTATTGCTTAATGCACCAAATCCAGCTATTTTGTTTAGTGACTAATTCAACAGAAATGTCACAATTTTTTCCCTTATTACTTGTTGTTTAGCACACTGCAATAGGGGTTTCCAAGGCTACAGCTTTTTAAGAAAAACTTATTGGATATCAGTGTCCATCATGTATAAGTAATATTAAGATGAATATAAGCGTTAATTTGCTAATTTTTATTACTCTAAAATCAAAATTAAAATTTAATGCATTTAAATTGAGTGCATAAAATTCAGTATCGGCCATCTTTGTGACGTCAACGGCACTCTAAAAATTCTGATTGGCTAATGGCTTTTCGAGCGCGCAGAACATGTTCGCGCTGTGACCTGACGTGACATTCAAGCCAGAACATTTGTTATTTTGATGAAATTTAAGGTTACAAGAAATTTTTACTGAATTTCCTGTTAGTTTCTTTGAAGAATCTTTTGAAAAAACAAGTAAGTGAAGTAAATAACCAATAATGCTGTTTATATTAAAACTGTTCACTTTCTTTAGAATATGGATCCTGAATTTGTGAAAGCAGACAGTCGAAATTTTTCCGTATTTAGATACAGTCATGTGCATTTGTTTTACAAAGTCAATCCTAGTTTTGTTAGTGCAGAAATAAGAAATGTGAAAGCCCAGAGGTATGTAATGTTTTGTACGCAGATTTATGGAATATTTATTTAATACAACAACATTTACAGAGCAACTAAAGAAGAGTATGGAGACGAAGCTGTTATTGTAGAAGTTGAATTCCACAAAGACTTGTGTCAGCAGTTGATGGAGGAGGCAACAACATTTTGGAAAATTGCAGTATTCCCCAAATTTATGAAGTCAAATAAATAGTTTCATAGTTGTTTGTTATTTCTTTGTCTTAAATAAAACATCATTTTACCAATAGTTTAATTTATTATTAATTAGAAAGTGAAACATGTGCTAATTTTATAATTTTAATGATAACAGGATAGGACAAGAATAAGGAACAGCGTTTTTACTTTCTGGCTGTAAATCGAATACACAAATAATTAAATTAGTAAATTAATTAACATGTTTAGATTTAATACCATTATAATACGGAATATTTATTTTTAGTCATTATAACTTGCACGTTTTTCTTCATTTTTTGGAACCGTTACATATATTTTCTTTGGATTATTTGCTGAGTAATTATAGCAGCCCGGTACGAAACAGTGTTTCACCACCACAAAAATGCTCATTATTAGAGCTATAGTAACCAGAATAGCAAATAAACAAATCGTCCATCTCTTAAAATAGGAAAATAATATTTAATTATCTCCAAAATTACTATAAGTACTCAAGTTTTACCTGATTTGCATGTACAATCACAATTTCTTTAAAAATATCTTCTATAAGTATTACAAAATAAGCTGAGGAACAGAATTCAAGTAGTTAATTCTTGTGTTATGTATCATTTGTTTACATGTTCATGTGCGAAATGACATACCCACCGTGTTTGTTATATATCCGTCTCACTCAGCTTTAGAAACGTATGTTCTCGCGGTGTCGATGATATCACATGCACCGATGATTTTTTCGATCCTTATTTATAGAAACTTTAATAATTTTTTTCTGGCTTATTAGACGTTTTTCGGCGAAAATAAAAAACACGGGTCTAATATTTTTATATAGAGATTAACATATTAAAAAATGAAAAAAACTTGGAAACCCCTATTGCAGCAACAATTCTTTTTTTTTAAATATATGATATACATAATTTTCTGTATCTATATCCTTACCGAAAAATTAAAAATTTAATAATTATAAAATAGATTGACAGTGGACAGTTCAGGTTAGATGTTGGCAATCTTTTGTTCTTACGCATTGATCTTAATTCTTAAGCATTAATTATAGCTCTTACGCATAAGGACAATCGGTGGAAATGAAGTTTTACTTTATTTTTATTTATTTTTTTACCACTTTCACAACCTCCTAATCCTACACCCACCGCGGGTGCGTCAGCTGATAATACATTCCCTGATGTTTCTGTTGTGACATCAGCAGAAAACAATATTGAAATCTTATCTACAAGAATGAATATTGAGGAAACATATATACTATAAATAATACCATAATTAATATACCTTCAACTTCAACTAATTTTCCTACTGGCTCCCTAAATACTACAGGATCTGCAATAAATATGATTTGTCATAATTGTACAAATAATTATAATTTTTACAAATAACTTAGCAAGTACTTGTTTATAATAGTAATTTATTTATTCACTTAATTTGTGGTTCTAACCATAATTATTGTCTATGTTGTATTGAATTCTGTCTGTTAGCAGTGTTAGCTAACAACAACCTAAAATAAAAGTCATTACATTGATTAAATAATATATATAGATTGGCAATGCTATAGTCAAACCGCGTAACACATTTTTATTCTGTGAGAAAGAGAGCCATCTGTGTGGCGGTTGTCTACTATGCATATGTATACTTCGCTACAAGATAGCAGCATGATAGTTCTTGTCATCGGGCGGAGCCTCAGGCGTGGCCAATTAATTTTATAATTAGAATTTGTTAAATTTATTTCATCATTTCTTTAGAGAAATTTAATTTAATTATACATTTATTTTTAATACATACAATACACATTACATATTCCATAACGTTTTTAATATTTCTAATAAAAATTTATTTATCATTGAATCTAGAAACAATTTAATATGAATTTACAGGGGTTGTACCCATATATGCATTTGAGGGTTTGGATCACACTGCTTCAACAAATTAAAATGTCACTTCACTTTTAACATAAATATGTGATAAATGTCCTAAGGGGTAGTGACGCGCAAAACATGACACAGATTCACTAGTGTCACGAGCCTCTCCTACCCAACCCTGACTCTCACCTCCACGTGGTGGACCCTGGTAACCTGAGCAACCCTGTAGGAGACTGGGTAACCAACCCCAGTGGAAAACAGGGTCAGGGCAAACGAGAGCAGAAGAGATGGTCCTCCGACGAACAGGGGGTTGGGCAGAAGGCTAACTACCTCCTCCTAGAAAAAAAAACTAGTTGCGAATGTTCAAGGAAGAAAAGCCGGACTGATCAAAAAGAAGAAGATATTAAAACATTGAAGATCCAAAACTGGAGATATAAAGCGAGGATTAGATCAGAATGGAGAAAAATCCTAGAACAGGCCAGGACCCTAAAAGGGTTGTCGAGCCAATGATGATGATGATGATGTGATAAATAGCTATTCTTTTTTAAATAAAGTGCTTACCAAGCGTCTTTGAAACAGGTTGAATTAGAATGGAACACAGGTGGTTAAAATCGCACCCGATCACTTGACACACATAAAGTTATTAATGTTTAGATTTCAGTAAGTTTATTTTAATAATAATAATAATAATAATAATAATAATAATAATAAATGATTATAAATCTAAGCAATCTTTTCAATATCTTCTTTGACCACCAATATATAATTAAAGAAAAAGTAACAATTAGAAAAAGATTATATTTATTTAAAAACTATTGACCTAAAGATTTATTACACTTCAATAATTCAATAATTATTATTTGTTCTACAAATATTTATTTTTCTTTTACAAGATTTTCTTGTAATATCTGCAATTTCCATTTTAAAGTTTTTAAAATTTTTATTTTCCTGGTTATATTGTTTGCATGTAAATGTTGCTTTGTAAATTCCCTAAAAAATTAATTCTGACACAATCTTTACCATCTCTTCAGTCGGTCTGCAAAGATATTGTATATCATTCACTTTGTCGTAATCTTTTAGAACTAAATAAATTTCCTTTTCACCAAGAAGGTCATTTTTCTTTAAAATTTTATTACAATTCTCGCAATTATATTATTCAAAACAACGAAAAACCAAATATCCAGTGAAATACACCACACACATTCCTCATATAAATTATTTGGCTATTGAATTTGAGATATTTTCATTATTTTCACTGTCTTCAACAGTTTCTGGTCGTATAATTTCACCATTATCGGTTATTTCACATAAATTTTCTTGATATTTCTGTATCAATAATTTCATCTTCATCTATTTTACAGTTGCCCCTTCCAACTGGTTTTAAAATTTTTATATTCTTAGTTCTTTGTCTAAATTATTTTGCAGTTGGATTTGGATTGTATCCGCCTCTATTTCTAATGATTAAAAAATGGTTTTCCAGACAATCTTGTTGCAATTTATTTTTTAATAAAAATAAATAGTTCTCTTCTTTATAAACAATGCATATACAAAGTACATAGTATTTGATGGAATTGGATCCATGTCACTACCAATTTTATATATTTTTTCCTATTTCGGTGTTCTTTAAGCCTATAAAAGCACTGTTAATACGTCATTAAGAAGATCTATAAGAGCATTGTTTGATACAATGTATGTATTAACGTAAACAATCAGACAAAATTCACAACACAAAATACACAAACTGTCAAAATGTGAAATTTCAATTGTTAGCAGGAAGCGCTGCCAATATAACCAACAAAAATGTACTAAGTCATATTTTTGTTGTCGCATTTTTTTAAAAACACATTGTATAAAATTACCTCAATAGAAAAAAAAAATTATAAAATATATATTTCATATGGCCTGGTCACGTACGAGTCCAAGTTTAGAAAAAACGAACCACGAGGCGAGTTTAACAAAGGACGAGATTGCCTTATCATTCTTTTTTTTTGATTTTATTTCTTTTTTACTTGAAAACATAAAATTGTAAGAATTACAAAGTTTTACTTTATATGTATATGAACGTATCCGTAAATCCATAAAGAAACATATTATACATAGTACAGTTGGAATTTGAAAATTTTCCAAAAAAGTATTTTGTCCAAAAATAAAATTAACGTATGCCATGAGATATTTTGATATGTATTTATTTGATAAAATACCTTAATTTATTTCATGCATATATAGTACATCATAAAAGGGTAAAAAATTGAGAATACCCATACATATTTCGATAAGTTAATTCTTAGTCAAAAATATTTTTTGCATAATTTACAAAATTCTTGAAGTTCATTTTTAGTGTCCGTAAAAATAATAATGAATTAATTTATTTGTTATTCAAAAACAGTTACGTGATTATTAAATATCTAATTATTTTTTATTAATAATTTCGTGTCTCCGACTCCAAGCGACTTCACACGAGTACATCCGAACATAATTACCGCCAGTCTTATCGAATGTTAGTACGGCCAAATAATAAAATTATTAAAGGTGGCAGCATAATACGTCGCTGTTCAGTGTGCTACGTAAATGCCCATAAGGTTGCCAATCTATATACATTATTTAATCAATGGTCATTATTAATAGAAAAGATTAAATTTTTGTTTACTTACTGTAGTGTTCGGGACAGGTTTAGATTAAAAAGCATCACATGATTTAACAAACTTTATTCGACTCTGGGTTCGTCACTCTTCGAATGCTATGCTTACACATATGTGCTCATTGACAGGTTGTATCATCTGATTGTGATTGCACAGTTTTTGGTTGCACGGTTCAAGCATTTGTATTATTTATTGTTAAATCACAAATATTATTTAAAAGTATTATTTTTAAATACAGTTTTTCTTACATTGAATAAGCGAAATTGACATGAAAGAAAGTATTTAATATGTTTTCGGCGCGAAAAACAAATATTAAAATTAATCCGAATTTTTAATATTGAATTATGCTGTTTAAACAACTATTTAAATGCATAAAATATTAATAAATAAAGTCTCTTGGTTATACTTAAACTTGCTATAAACATTTCCGATTTAAAACTGTCATAGAATTATCAAAAAATGTAAATTTATTCATTATTAAGTTATTATCGGTTAATAATGAAAAATTATATACCGGTAACCATGGACGGGTTGAGAAATTCAATTTCACGGCACTCTATTCGGTCAATAAAGTACCTCTGTGTAGATAGTAGTGAAAAAAATACATTATATGTGCACTATATAATTATTATTTACAAAATGTGAAATGGATAACTAATCTAATAATTAATTATTAGTAATTTATTAACATTGCAAGGTAAAGTACCTAACCAAAGTTAATGCATCATTTAATATAAGTATAATATATATTATATTAAATTCCATTCAACAAATGCGCAAATATTGATAATTCGCTCCAAAGAAATGATGTCATTTACGTTATGTAAATATTAATATTGATCGTGAATCTGAGGACCCGGGTTCGATCCCGACGGATGACACATTTATATTGAATTTTAAATAAGACAAAAGTAACCACTGTGGTATACCCTCCATGCCAGCAATGAGTACTCGTGAGGTGACGCTTGGTAAACGCTCACACGGTACGAGTATGCCATTATTAGTTACTAGTTAGTTATGTGATCAGGGGAATTGATGTCAGTCATATCTGTGTAAAAAGCAAAGTGGTATTGACGAATGGGCTACTTGCGTGGTACTGAAAATCCGATTTCTGTCACTATATACGTAATGTTATATTGGAAACATATATAAAAATATAAATTTTATTTTAAAATAATTATTTGTTTTTTGCTAAATTACGAAAGAAATTTTTCTGTGACGTCTTTATATTGAACTGGGGGAGGGGAAGAATGTTATCAATAGATGGCACGACGTGCGAGAAAGTTTTAATTTGAATTTGACATTAGTTCATTTTTCTCTCTCTCTGGTCTCTCAAATACATTAATTACTTTATAAATAAACACATAGATAATTATATGTAATTTAAAATATCGATACCAAAAAGATAAACTAAAATACTAACCTCCAAACTATTGTTGAAACGTCAAACAGGTGATCTACATTACCCGCACAAACATACCATTACTATGGAACGGCACCACGCTGTGGCTTTACGACTATTCATTGGTGCGGCGTAATTCTACGTCATACATGGCGGGAATTCAAATAATCTAATTTCATTATTTTTTTTCTGGCTAATTAATAAAAATTTTGTCAAAAGAAAAAATATGGGTAGCAAGTTTTTACCTACTCTTCAAAAATATTAAATAAAAAAAGGTAGGCAAGTAGCCCATCGTTATATATTATAATCAACAATGCCCGTAATAAAATAAATAGATAATATAATAATTACTTATAAATTGAATATGTACGTATGCCGTATTTATTTATTTATTTATTTATTTATTCGTATCGACACTACATGATTATAATGAATTAAGCAGGCACTGGGTTTGATGACATGTCAGTGACATGGCCTTGACAAAAGTTCTTTCTTCATCCCTGAGACATGTAGCCGTATAATTAAATTTACTGCTGTATAATATAATAATTTTACAAATGTTGTATTAGCAACAGCAATGTCCGAAGATATGCAGAGCCAGCATTGCAATACTCAGGCCATGTCAGTATTGCATACCAAAGTTGACGCTACCCATACAGTAGTGGTATGAGAATGTAAGCATATATTATTACTTTTCCTTTCCAATCTTCGGCCAGTTTCAAGGTAGGTTAGGTTCAGTCAGATTAGGCTAGATTAATAAATCTAGCTGAATCGTGTTATTTTTGCTCAGTAAATAAAATTATATTACTTTGATAGCTAAGTGAATAGATAGTGACATGTTTAGCCGAGTACTCGCGAATACTACATCTATGTATTTAGTGTAGTATTTACATTTTTTGCAAACTGTATTTATATTTTTTTGCAAAAGAATTTTTATTTTATAATAATCATTTTTTATTGTACGTTTTTATGCTTTCCTTAACAAGCAGCTATTTGTGCAACTTTGTTCATTTTTACAGTTACCATACGCTTTTATTGTTATCATTTTTCTTTCGTAATTGGCGTAAATTGTTGGGTGAATAAACATCACTTTTATTTGTTTTACAATTGTTCTCAGTCCAACTGCTGCTGCAGATGAAGATTAAAGCCGGGTTTATGCAGCTATAACATAGTCATATCATAATCATAGTCTTAAGTTATAGTCATAAGAATTGTCTTATGGAACTTTCATGCAGTCATTTTTGTTGTGACTATTAATATGTCACCTCCAAACCTCAATTACTTTTACTTATAATTCATGTTATATCTGCCGAATAAATAAATATAGGTATGTTAATAAATAGTACAGAAAAATAGTTATTGCTAGTTTGATCATAATAAACAACATCACAATTAAAATAAAGGTTATGTTTTCTGATTCTGACAGTCTCCAGACATGCGCAGATTGCAAGTCGTCATAGTCATAATCTTAAAATTATAATTAATCTAATTCTGTGATTATGCTTATGTTCATGATAATGACTATGATGATGTTGCATAAACAGTTCTATTATAAAAACGTATTTTAATTCTTAAGACTAAAACTACAACTATGTCAATGACAATGACATTGCTGCATAAACCCGACTTAAATAATGGAGATGAAAATATACTTTCATGGTCTAGCGCGATTCAAATCCGAAAATTATGTTTGTTCATTTAGCAATCTCGCAATTCACTTGTATTAACTGTTCGGCAATATTATTTAATACAGACTGTACAGTAACAAACTAAAATCATTCTATAGATAATGCATTCGTTAAAAATAATTATATAAATAACATATTATGACAATAAACAAATTTACCCGACAGAACACGCACTAAATTTGGACACACAAGCACATCAGTACACTCATCGATCTGAGGAACCACACGACTAAAAAATCTGATGTGGCCAGCCCATAACCTCCCGCTCGGTATTTAACCATGCAGTATAAGTAAAGCACTCATTGGGTGGAATTCAGTGGGTTGTATTAAAGTCTATATTAAAGCTTGTATTAAGTGTATGGCAACATTGCAATATTTCCCAAATGTATCAATGAGATTCAATTGTGATATAGAAATTTTACCGCAGGGAAAAGTAATACAGATATCCTTTATTCAAATGAAGAAGTATAATTGTAAATGGAAGGTGTAAAAAAAAACTTGCAAAAAAATAGCAACATTAGGTTAGAAATATGTCAAATTTTATGTGTCAAATTTTCATACCTGAATGTTAATGAATTTTAAAATATCTCAATCCCCGTTTTGATCAGTTTTGATATTTGTCCTTTTTTATCGTAATTGTATGGCTTTCTTACTTCTATTAATAATATTTTTTTCTTTATTTGATCCTTTGGTCTTTCACTTTTTTCTGACAGGTATTACAAAGTTGCCAAAATATTTTTGACAAAGAACTGTTTTAGCTTAAAACACGCTAATACAACCCACTGAATCTCACCCATTATGTTCAAATATTTTTACATTCACTCATAACAATTTTTATCTTACATTTAACAAATATATCATACACAAAATAAATTTCACAAATATTGACAAAACTAACAGAAACCCTTAACAAAAATCAAAATACTACTCGCAACTTGACACAAAGTCTTTTCAAACCCGTATTCTGGAAGACAATGATGCAAATCAATAGTACTTCAAATATTTATGTATGATTGAAAATATATTATTTTTACAAACCTTAATTTTATTAGATTCAAATACATATATTATTACTACATTCTCCTTAACACAGTTTAATTATTAATTTTAACGTCCTACTGGTATGTTATATACCAAATAACACCCTAGGGTTGTTATAAAATTGTTGCTATGAAATCGGTATTGTAAACAAATAAAAATATCGCGTTTTCTAGTTACAGCGTTTAAGTAAGTAGATTAATATCTCTAACACAAATCACAATGACAAGACATAAATCGATAAAAATCGTTATTAAAATAATATATCGGTCGGACGTTAAACGTTGAACACACCACGGGTGTTAAACGGACAATAACCCCTTCGGTCAACGTACCCACCTCGGGGCCAGAGGCCCTCGGAGAGTACACTGTTGACCTCAGGCGTTATTGTCCTTATAACACCCTTGATACTTTAATTACCATAATGTAACTAATGTAATTAATTCCTGACGGTGACATTTGTCAAAATTGTTATTGAAATATTGTTTTTGTTTGAGGCATAGGCAAAATGATATGTGAAAATAAAGTATATTATAAATTTATATTTAAAATTATTTAGAGTTATTTACTAAATGCTATTATCGTAGAATTGAAGATTGAACCATTATATTTAATTATTATTAGTAAAAGTTGCTCAAAAATTATATTCAATGTATTTTTTTTTTTCAAGAAAAACTGTTAAAAACATGTATAAGTGATACTTCCGGTTATCCGATATACACTAAAAACTAATGAGCTTTTCCCACATTAGTGTAGATTGGGTATACAATATTTCAAAATTTTCTGATTGATAGCATTTGAGTAATCGTGTCCACTGGATCCACACACACACACACGCACACGCACGCACACGCACACGCGCTCGCGCACACATCCACAAACACACACACACACACACATCGGATTCTGGGGACATCAAAACGTGCTTATTCACTAAAATCTCTATATGTGATTTTTTAGCACGATCCCTACACCTCGCTTACCTAGGGTACCGGGAGGTAAAAACTAGGTATATGGCCTATCGACAAAATAAGCCCCAGTAATTGTTAAGGGCTTATAAATTATCTGTTGATTATGTTTTGGTTTTTATAAATTATTAAATACATACATAAGGGTTAGGGATTGGTTTTATAAAGGTCCATGCAGTTAACTTTACTTTCAAAGTAAATGACTTTTATAAAATCGGACCGTTATGCCCATGTGCACCGTTGACCCTTAATTTTTAAACCAGGCTTAAACAAAAAAAAAAAATACAAATCGAAATTTTGACAGCAATATTTAAATAGTCATTTGACGTTTCGTTTCGTATGATATTGTTAATTGAAAGAACATATAAAATTTAAGTGTCAGCAATGCAACCAGAAATAAATCTAGGAAATTAGAAATGTTAAAATGTAGCCTTTACAGTGTAATTTAAATTACAAAACCATAATTTTTCTATTCATATATTAATCTTTCAATTGAAAAATTAATCATTTGAAACAAAATTACATTTGACAAAATGAGGTTATTATAAAAAAAAATGTTGTTAAAAATAAAACTACCAAATGCAAAATAAACCAAAAAATATTGAGAATGATAAGTAGAAAAATTTAATATTATTGTAAAAAAAAAAAAAATTAAACTGAAACAAGTTTAAAATATATTTTTTAAATCAACAAAAACATATTTTCAATAATAATGGGGTAATAGTTTAATACAATTACTATGGTACCTTTTATAAGAATAGAGTTTTTATACTGATGCACGCAAAAGTAAAACTTGCCGAAGCTTTAGTGGCGTCATACTGCAAGCTGGTAAGTTCCAGTGCGCACCCGGACAACCTGTGCTGCACTACAGAAGTTACGTTGTTCATATATTACTAATTGACATGTGCCAATTTCAAGTGCAATTTACACAGTCCCATGTTCGTGATGTAATTTTAATGGAAATATAATCTTTTCAAGGAACTTTGTATGAAGAGTTTATATAAAAAGTTATTGATTAATAGTGGATTTTGGAAATCATTATGATCAAGAGACTTGTCATCTGTATTAATGTTTTATTTTTTTTATTTTATTATACACGCTTTTCATACATTTTATCGTATATAAGCAGTGATTGTATGAAGAGAGAGTTTTTCCTTGTAATATTTGTCTCTTTTTAACATGGTGCTAATGAGGATGAAATTGTGAAAGACACACAATATCCATGCCTTACAAGAGATTCAAACCCAGAACCCTTGGGTTGTGAAGCGATAACGTTACTATCATAAGCTACCTGTCTCGGCATCTGTATACAATCACGATTAAAATTGAAGTTACGAGTATGAAGAATGATGTTATTAATTAAATCAATTGAATACATATAATTTTTCCTACAAACTTTACGCACTCTTTAATATCTAACGTGTCACTTTGCAAACACTAGTGCATGAAAAGTACTTTTGTAGCACTAGCGCAGGAAAAGTACTTTTCCAGCACTAGAGCAGGGAAAGTAAATACGTTGCTTACGATGTTATCACAATAACATCATTCATGCACATTCGGTTAATTTACTTGTCAAGTAACACTAACAATATTTGAAGATGCCTGTCCCTCATACTCAGTATTATGAGAAATAGCACCAACATTTCGGTTGGAGGAAAAATATTGCATGAAACTCGTGTGTAAATAGTATTTTTTTTTATCTCGTCCAAATTTCCGCATTGCACTGGACCAAAAAGTACTCTTTACACACTTATTACGTAAAAAAATATTTCCACATCCTACTGCACTATTTAAAAAAATCCTTATTTTACTCTCTTTTTATATCATATATATATGATATAAAATAAGGATATATATATATATATATATATATATATATATATATATATATCATTAACATTAAAGTAATGGTGCTTTGGTATTGAATATGTCACCTTAATCATTCTAGTGGGTTGATTCTATTCACATCTGTTCTTACATGTTACAGAATCTGTAAATCTGTAAATAGTGAACAGAATCGCAAGGAAAGCTGTCACTCTTATGTATAATTTTATATTAATCAACAAGAACAGATTTGTTTAATCACTTATTTACAGATTTACAGATCTGTAATGCCCAGTTACTTAATACAAAGCCTAGTTGCACAAAAAATAATTTTTAAGCGACCCTTAACAAAAAAAAAAAAAAAAATGCTAGTCAAAATTGTGAAAATAATGCATTATAATTCATTTAACATTTCATTTCGATGCAATATTGTTAATTTAAAAACCGCTTAAAATTTGTTACGTAGATGCAACCGGCCATCACAGTATTGAACAGAATCGAACATATAAGGTTGTTCTTTTAATAACGATACGATAACAAAATTAAAAATTCGCTAAAATTGTCTGTGTCAATCTCGGTGTCAACTTAAGATTAATAAAAATAATCGTATTCACTTAGCATTAAAATTAAACGAGACAAAACATTTATAGCTTTACGTAACATAATTATTAGGTACCCTTTTTAACTACGCATATACTATTAAGTCTCAAATTCTAGATCACTTCTTAATATAACACTTAATACAATAGTTGTAAATATAGAATTGAAACATGCTTTATAAAATTTTACATTCCTAGGTCCGGTATCAAAAACATTCAGGTAAATTTATTAATTTGGTCAGATGCATTGCGATTTTGACAACAATAATTTTAATGGCACCAAAACATGCAGACTGATACAAATTTGTGCATGTAATTAAATTTTCGAAGTAAATTTAAATGGACGTTTATGAAACCGGCTCCTAATATTTTGCACACTTACGATATAAAATACTTTTACAATATTCTGTAATACATAATTTCAATTGATAATTAGTAACACACCGTTCATAGCTCAAAAGTTGAAATACTGGTATAATTAAATATAATATAGTCGTAATACTTTTCTCTCCAAAAATTGCAAAAAATTTAAAGCGATATTTTAACAAATAACATAAATGCATTTAAAAAAAGAATTTGTTCAATTTTTAAACAAATATTATTTTTCCAACACATTACTTTACCAGCCTTTGTTGGATGAATAAATAAATAAATTAAAACCATTAATTCAAGTCTTACATAAATTTATTGTTAACGAATTGTTCACTTACCATAATCCGTTTGCTTATTAGCTCGTCCTGTCGTCGTGGTCACCTGTCACCCGCGCTTTTTCAAACGCACGTACGCGCGTGAGTGCAGTGCATGGTGCAACACTGACACAGAGTCGCTGCTGCCCGCACCGCAGCCGCCGTTTGACTGCGGAGGCGCGAGCGTCGAGCCGGAGCCAGGCGCCAGGACTACGGGCGCCGGAGCGTGACTGACGGACTGTGACAGATTTGTTATTGAGAGTAGGGGATCATACCCAAGGTGGAACGATGCAACACACAAAAAATATATATTGATGTATACAGGTATTAATATGCAAATGTTATTTAAATAAAAATGTGTTATTTTGGAAAATTGGTTTTTCCTTGGCAAATATTGCCAACCTACGCAAATAACCTCATTTTGTATTAAAAGAAGGTTTTACGACCTCCAGGCGAAGTTCCGAATTGAATTGACATGCGGTTTTCCGCTTCTTGCACATCCGGTTATCTCTAACTGATGGTCATATTTCCGCAAAATGTAAACACAGAATGGAATCATTAAAAAAAATCTGATGTGGCTAGCACATGACCTCCCGCCAATTCCATGTTTAAAATAGCAGTGAGCTTTACGTAAAGTATCACTTCTAGTTGATCGGTTGTAAATAAAATTTAACTTGTCCAATAAATAGAAAAGTCTGTAATACGAAATTTAGGATTATCTTTTATTGTTTTTCCTCAAAAATCTGTTAGAGCTCCAAAGTAAGTAACACATCCTATTTATCATATATGGTTAAAATCTGATATGTTGTTTCAATTTATATATGAGTTTTAAATACCTACCTAATTTGAGAAGTTTTGAATCATATTTTAATACACTTTAAGGTGCTCTAAAACGCAATCTTTGTAAATTCTTCGCCGTACATGATCCATTTCGTTAATTTAAGTATAGTGCTGCAAAATAGAAAAAAATTAAATCAGATCATCATGTACATCTAACATTTATATATGATGGAAAATATATTATTTTTACAAATCTTAATTAAATATTTTACTGTTATATTCTCCTTAACACTGTTTCATTATTAATTTTAATGTAATTGCAGTAATTGCTTCCTGTCAGTGACATTTGTTTAAATATGTCAAAATTATTAATAAAATTATATTTTTGTTTGACGCACAGGCTAGTTGATACATAAAAATAAATTATATTATAAATTCATATTTAAAGTTATTTAGAGTTATTTATTAAATGTTATTATCGTAGAATTGAAGATTGTACCATTATATTTAATTTGAATTAGTAAAAGTTGCTAAAAAAATATATTCAATGATTTTTTTACAAGAAAAACTGTTGAAAGCTTTTATAAATAAATACTTCCGGTTATCCGATATACACTAAAAACTAATGAGCGCTTCTTACATTAGTATAGAATGGGTATACAAAATTTCAAATTTTTCTGATTGATAGTATTTGAGTAATCGTGTCCACAAGATCCACACATACAGACACATACACACACATACGCACACATACATACCTACAGACATCATTATAAATATATTAAAATCGGATTCTGGGGACATCAAAACGTTCTTATTCACTAAAATCTCTATATGTGGTTTTTAGCCCGATCCCTATACCTCCCTTAGCTAGGGTAGCCGGAGGTAAAAAAAGTTGTCGATTTTTTTATGAAATTGTAAAATCCATCTCATCTAATAAACCTTTGTCACTAATATAAAATAATTTGAAACCATACGACTTTTCATTCATAAATTTGCTTATAAACTTTCGCGGCTGTACACACGGACTAAATTTGTAACGTCACAGCTTCATACTCAAATACTTTTTTGTCACACACACACACACACGCACGCACACATACACACGCACACGCGCGCGCGCGCGCGCACACACACACACACACACACACATAATAAAATTTGTTTGAAATTATATTTCATTACCATGACCAACACTATAAAGAAGTAAGTTTTATAAAATTTTAAATTCAATTTTCTGAGATACCGAACATGCGAAAAAAAAATATGACTATTGGATTCAAAGCAGAATTTAATTCTCCACAACAATTATTTGAAACATTTTTGTAAAAAACTAATAGGCCACTTTTGGTCAAGGAAAAACTGCTTTCCCATGTTAAACGCCTATGGCCCAGTTGTCGTGTTCCCGGTATAGTTACCTTTAATTTGTTTTGTTTATTTTTCACAATGTATTTGCCTTTGATATATTTTGATTATTTTTTTCAAAATCTGTCATGTGAACCAGAATTTTTTATTGAAAAAAGTGAAATATATGGAAGAAGCTTCTAGTAGCGATTTTGAACCAAACGAAATTATAGATAATTTGAATTGGTGAAGCTGTCGGTTTTTGGTGAAACATTTTGTTAAAATAATGAAGTAATTAAAACACACTTGCTTAAGTTTTACAATTATATTTATTTGTATGCTTAACCGCCGAAATCGATCAAGCAAGTGTGAAATTATAGATGCAATATTAAATTTGCTGCCCTCAAAATCAAAACAGTTATATGAAGCAGCCTACAACCGATTAATCCATTCATTCGGTAGATTTACCCTGGAAAAGGTCGGGTATTTTTGATTTATGAATATATTATATATTTAGGGATCCTAATAAAAAATGCAAGTTTTTCCCCTCGGAAGCCTTCGGGAAGCACCACCAATTTGGAAAAAAAAAGGCGCAAAAAAGCAGTTTTTTCTAAATATCTCTTCACCTATTCGTATTAGGGCAAAAATAGTTAGTTTTGAATTTGTTGAGAATAAAATTCACTACAACTTTCATCTAATTCATTTTTTTTCTGTAATCAATAGATAGAAAGCTACGGCGCTTCAAACAGAGCAAATTAAAAAAATATAATAAAATGTGATCTAAATGAAGCATTATGGAAATTTTTACAAATAAACTCTGTTGAACATGTATTACGTGAAAATTATAGGGAATTCCTAACAAATTCAAAAATAACTATTTTTGCCCTAATGTAAATAGGTGAAGAGATATTTAGAAAAATACCGCTATTTTGCGCATTTTTTCCCGAAGACTCTCGAAGGGGAAAACTTGCATTTTTTATTAGGACCCCTAAATATATAATATATCTAAAAATCAAAAATACCCGACCTTTTGTGGAATAAACCTTTATTTTTCTACCTAATGACTGGACTAGATTCAGAAAATGGGGCAAGGACAAAAAAGTAAAAATTTACTCAGAGAATATTCTGCAATTCTTCCACACTTTCCGCTCAATATTCAATGGCAAAAACAGCCATGACTTTTTAATTTTTACATTATTATTTTCATGTAGGTTGTACTGATTTTTGGTCTTGCTGGAGCATGCCGTGGGAAAGAATTAACGAATTTGACGGTCGATAATATTAAAGATTTAGGAAATGCCATAAATGTAACAATACCGGGCACAAAGAGAAAAATCCAGCGAACATTTGTAGTTACCAAAAATGATGGAATGATTGATACATACCGCAAATATATTGTTCTTTGTCCACCAGTTACTAATCACCATCCATTTTTTGTGCCAGTGCCAGCTCAAATAAAAAAAAAAAACAGATTGTGAAAAAATAAATCTTAATAATATGAGTAATAATATATCATTAAGTGTACAATTTCATCATTGTAATAATTTAAATATTAATATTGTTAATAAATAAAAATGTATTCTTTGCGGATGTTTTGTATTTTTTCCAGAGGGAATTTTATGCATTTTCTATCCCGGCGGTAGAGAAAATACACCAATTTCCCGCTGAAACAAAATGTACTGTTTCTGTAATGATTTTGGAGTTATACAAACCAACTTTCTCTCCCGGTCGTGGAAAAAACAGTGTTAAAATAAATACCAAACCAAACATAGTTCCAAACTAGACCGGTAGAGTTCGACTGGCCTTATCCGTAAAGCAATCACGCTAACGTTGAAATATTTGAAATTATAGGCTACTATTAAAATTTTTATCTCTGATTCTAAAGATTTGTAAGGTGTACAACATACCTACATATTTAATTTCACCTATTCTTTCAAGAGAAAATAAATCACAAAATATGAAATTACCCCATTACGTTTCGGTTTTATAATAAACTGTCGGTTATACATTTAAGTTCTATAACTATACTTCTTTTTTGCGTTTGTCCCCACATTACCACAGGATCTGCATATTTGCATTGCCCGCTCAGTTTGTCTCGGTCGAAGGCGTCAAGTAGTCCGGATGCGTCGACCTGTATTAACTAGGATGGCAAGGATTCAAGGACACATCTTCTTCGAGGATTACCCTTTCTCGTCAACTCAAATTACTTGCATTATGTTTCGCATATTTATATGCTCGTATCCACTTAACTTGAATATTTATTTTTTTATATTATTTTTTAATGTATATTTGTATACATCGTTTATAAATACTGTTTTATTGGTTAAGTATCTAGGAACAAAAATTGTTCAAACTGTTAAATTTATGTTACCAGTGTCATTTCAAATGAATTATACAGGATATACATTATATTTAACCAGTGATAGAACTAATCGTGAGCAACAATATTTCTTCGTAACTTTTTTTGTAAACCTTCTAAATATTGTGTTAAAATTCTTCAAAGTAAAAAAATCTGTCTAAAAATACTAAAAAATAGAGAATTAAAAAAAAAATGTTACTAAGAAATATTGTCTCGAAATTTAGCATTTTCAACATGACAAGAAATTGACAACAGTGCAGAAATCTTCAGTGCATATTTAATTTACGTCAAGTATAAGTAATATTGTTGCTCTTGCAGAGTTGTACTTATTTCTGTTACAATCCGTATACAGGGTTATTCAAGTGTGTACCAAAGAAAACCATATATTAGAGGAACACTTTTAATTAATAAAACAAATTATTTGAAGATATATTCGGAAACTTATTGTAACAGAGTTACAACCATTTGAAAGTTTGACAGTGCGCCTCATCAGACTCATTGGCCTGTAGTACGAGCACACTTTTATAATGAAAGCGCTTTTACGAAGCACACTCCTCAGAAGAATATAATGTAAAAGCGCGCTGTATAAAAGCGGTTTTAATATACAATATAATAATAACAATAATAATAATAATAATAATAATAATAATAATAATAATAATAATAATAATAGTAATAATAATAATAAAATATAATCCATAAGGGATTGACAGAGTTAAAACAGTGCTAGTCAACTCTTTGCTAATCACCATTAGTCACTTGTTCATGATACCAGCCTTAATGGATAAGGAAAAAAACAAATTCTAACGTAACCTCCTTATCTTTACCATATAGAAAATATACGGTAGCGGCACTTTTATCGGAACCATTATTGTTTCGTTCCAAGCTTCTCGCTGTGCAGGAGGAAATAACGAGGAACGCAAAATTTGAATTTAAAGGTTTGATAATGTATAAATGAATAAATTTAAAGTATAAATATGTAAAAAAAGTATATTTCAAGAAAATATAATAAATAATTCAATAATAACCAAGTAATAAATATGAACTGTATACATCACATAGGTTTGAAATTTTTTGATATGTCAGTGTAATTCTAATGTTATGTATTTTGAATTTATGATAAAGTGAATGTACTTCTATTTCCAAGATCTGATAAAAAAAAATATATATTTTTTTATGTACCTAATTATAACATATTATTTGAATGTGATTCAAATTTCGCGCTCCTCATTATTTCTCCCTTCAGCTTGAGCAGGTTTGACTTCGGAACGAATATCAGCGAGGTGACGCTACTATATATATATATATATATATATATATATATATATATATATATATATATATATATATATATATATATATATATTATCTCTACTGTGTCCTTACGATACAAAAAAATAAAAATGTAAACAAACTAACCTTGTTACAGTATTTCAGAATTAGAATATATCTCTTTTTAAAATGCCTGAAGTACATAGTTTACTGCTATTCCGTTGTATGTTTCGGACAATAAATTTCCAGATCTCTCCAAAAAAATCACAAATTTTCCTGTTTTCTAAAAAGCACGAAATGCTTTTGTTTCTGCGTTAGGTAATTCGTTGATTTACTATGAGAAGTCAGGCAGTTCGACCTGTCAACCAGCGCAAACGAAACGAAACAGAAAAAAGAGCAAAACTTGGAAACAAGTGTCGAGAAACAAATTATATGTTGTGCTATCTCCTGCGATGAACAGAGTAAGATTGATTCAATGGAAATCAAGAAAGCAACTGATCTTTATTCTCTACAGCTTCTCATCCATCACAGATTTGCTCTCCGAGTTTTTTTTTTTTTTTTTAGAAAAAACAGAAACTACAATTTTATGGCTAATTTTGGCAAGTGAATGTGAAAGAAAATGAAATATTGGTTATACTCTGCAAATGTTTAATTAATTTAAAATTCATCTGCAGTTTAATTTGCAGAATGTGATATAAATTACTTTTTGCAAGATTAGTTTTTTTACCTTTACCGATATAGTTTACAAGGCAGTAAGCTTTATTTATAAATTACTAAACGGTTAGTGATGTGAGTCATACAACCAAATAATTTTCAATCGTTATAAGCATTGCGGTCAGTAAGTGCTGTTCTACCGGTATTGGATGTATTTGCTCAATCGGTAGGAAGCACTTACTGCCTTTAATACTTAAATAACTATAATTTCAAACATGTTATATGGGATAGAATAAAACATATAGTTTTTTGAATATATATTCTTTGGTATGAATTTTAACCACGGTTTGAGTTGAGAAATGTTAGTAATTACAGAGTAACCATTTTTTTTCATATTTACTCAAAACTTATAAAAGGCTTTGCATGATGTACAGGGTGGGGCAGAAAAACCTATCCGATTTCAAATCCCTTTTTCTCAAAAGAGGGAGCAGGTAGAGTAGTGGGGTAAAAACCGTTAGAAAGCCGGTTTTATGCCATTTGTCAGTAGTCAACATGCCTTGGTCTGGTGAACATCGTGCTTTTTATATTGAGCGGTTTATCGAATGCGGCGGTTCGATAATTGCTACACAACGTGCTTTTCGAATTCATTTCAATATTGGAGTGACGAAAATCCTCGAGAAATCCATCAGGAACCCCTCCATAGCCCAAAAGTGACTGTGTGGTGTGCTCTTTCCCGCCTAGGCGTCTGGGGGCCTTACTTTTTTGAAGAAAATGGGCAAACCGTAACGGTCAACAGCGAGCGCTATTGTTTCATGCTGGAAAATTTTCTTAGACCCAAAATGGAAGAAAATGGCGTGGAAAATGTGTGGTTTCAACAGGATGGGGCAACCGCCCACACATCGCGACGATCAATGGACATTCTCAGGGAACTGTTTCCCGGTCGCCTCATTTCCCTGAGAGGTGATCTTGGCTGGCCGCCGCGCTCACCGGATCTCACTCCATGTGACTTCTTCCTTTGGGGTTACCTCAAATCGAAGGTTTACCAGCATCGACCAAGGACCCTTCTTGCTTTACGAAGGGAAATTGCTCGGGCAATTGAAGAAATTCCTGTGGAAATGACGGTGAAAGTCATGGAAAGCTACCGCGAGCGCCTAAATCAGTGTATCCGCTCCCAAGGACGACATTTGAGTGATGTGCTTTTCAAAACTTAAATTTAAAAATGGCATAAAATTTGCGATATGTTAATAAAAATTTTTTTTGACAAGTTGAGTGGTTTTAATTTTATAACGTTTTGAAATCGGATAGGTTTTTCTGCCCCACCCTGTACCTTCAATAGTCATTTGCGAACGCAACATATCTAAATGTGTCATTATTGTATACCTCCATACATACGTAATGGTTATTTTATTACCATTCCAAACTTATGAAATCGATATTTATCATCGTTTTACAGTTACAGTATAAAATACTTTTTCCAACGCCTGCTTTTAAAATACTCTTTTATCTATTGACATGTCATTGGAAAAGCAACATTTTAATGGAAAGGATGGAGAGAAAATTATTTCACTACGCAATTATATATACAGGGTGTTTCACAACTTCTGGATAAAAAGAAAATGGCAGATACTATGCGACGTGCTGATCACGAATTAAAAAGATTTTTAATATGACCAGTTATATTGCATAATGTTTAACAGAGGCACCGACTATAATGAAACAATTTGATTAAAAGGAAGGAATTATTTAAAGCAAAAGTGAAACATAATATTAGTAAGAAACAAGACTTTATTTTCAAAAATTGTACCTAGTCCACCAACTCACTATCACTGTACTCGTAGGGCATTTTTTAATTAATCTCACGATTATCACCAAACGAAAGAAGCAATAGAACTGCGGCATTGGGCATCACAGACATTTAATTAATTTGATTAAATACAATATTAGGTAAGTTATTTTTTTTTCTACCCCCCTGGCCTTCGGTACGGTGCCGATGGGCCAATGACAATTTATTTTTCGAAGTTTTATAATTTAGGACATATACGAACATCCAAGCCCCTGGTGGAAATCGAATCCACGACCCCAGAGGCGAGCGGTGAAGGTCGCTTGAGCGCTACCTATAACCGCTCGACTACCGAGGCGGCTAGAGGTAAGTTATTGTTTGTATTATTTTTAAATTTATTTCATTACTGTCATATTACAAAATAGTAAATAAACCAGTGGCACTAAAAATTCACCCTCCATGATAAGAGCAACTAAATTTTTGAATTTTCAAAAATCTTCCATTTTATTTTTATCCACAAGTTGTGAAACAGCCTTTATATATATATATATATATATATATATATATATATATATATTAAAAATTAATAAATATAGAACAGTTGTGTGTTGAAAGTCAAAAACTTTGATAATAGGGCTGTTACAAGATTTTTTTTATTTACTATTAAGAGGTTTCCACAACAAAAGTTATTATCCTCATCGGAGCAATTTGATAGGTTGACAAGTAGGATATATTACAATTACATTATAATTCTTTACAAATATTTATGTTTTTTAGAAAATTTATCAGGTTCTCCAGTGTTGTCGGGTTGTCGTCTAAGGCATCTTTGTTGTGTCTGGGGATTTTGAATTCTTCTCTTTGGTCTTGGAATTGTTGGCAGTCAGTAATAATGTATTGCACATTTAGTTGTTTATTGCAGGTTGTACATATTTTAGCCTTTTCGAATATATGGCAGCCGAGTGTGTCCAATTCTAAGTCTTGTTATTTATCTGTTAATTTTTATAATGTTTCCATTTGTTTGTATTATCTTTGATGTTTCTCATCTTGCTTGTATTGTATAACCATTTTCCTACTCTTTTGGTGTAGATTTTATTTTTGAGGTATGACGTCATTTTTGGGGATCAGTAAATTTGTTATTTGAAAGTTGTGGTGTCTTTAACCTCTTTGTTTGCATCTTCGTTTCCTTTTATATCAGCGTGACCGGTGGCGGGGATCCATATGAAAATAACATTCGCGTTTTTGTCTTCTTTAAGTTTATATTTTGTTTCTTAGATGTTGTTTATCAGTGGATTGTTAGTATAGCCAGCAGATTCAGAGCTCCTTTAGAATCTGAACATAAAGCGTAGTTTTTGTTTTATTCTTGCAAACATTTCTGCAGAGTATATACTGTACGTAGTTGGTAGTCTGTATTTATATGTGTTCCATTCGGTGATTATTACAGCTCCTTCATGTTCTTCTGATTTAGTAGCGTCAGTGTATATGAAGTTGTATTTGTTTCGAATTTCTTTGAATAAGATTTTATAGATTGCTGGGTTTATTTCTTCTTTTTTTTGTGTATTGTGAGTTCTAGATTTATTATGGGGTTTATATATATATATATATATTCAAGCTGGGGTGTTTTGGATATAATTTCCATAGATTTTGGAAAATTGAAAGTTAAGGTCATTTGTAGTTTTTTTTTTTTTTAGGTATTTATTAGGAACGGGTTAGTCTGTTTAACGCTTGTTTGGTTATTTATTGTTTGGAAATCGTAATAGGGATGTTCGGGGTTTCTGATTATGTTAACGAAGTGCGATAGTGTTAGGTATGTTTTTTGAGTTGTTAGTGAGAGTTCCCCGGTTTTTAAGATATTTAGTAATCAGCTTGTGTTTACTTTTAGCTTTAGTATTAAGCCTAGAAATTTGAAAGTGATAGTAAATGGAATGTTTTGATATTTA
The DNA here is from genome assembly GCA_943142095.1 of Ophonus ardosiacus. Classification (NCBI taxonomy): domain Eukaryota; kingdom Metazoa; phylum Arthropoda; class Insecta; order Coleoptera; family Carabidae; genus Ophonus; species Ophonus ardosiacus. The sequence goes on from OW964823.1 coordinate 40,177,886, forward strand.
ACTTTTACTATAGGTTTCTATTTTGGGTCTTTCAATTTCTGAAATAGCATGGCGACTCTTTTAGTGCTGAATATTTTAAAACCGGTTTATAAGGTTCATGTTTGGGAATTGTATCACAGAGCGACTAGATAAATCAAGTCGGCTGCTGACAGAGGAATATCGCCTTATAAAAAAGAAAAAATAGCGTAAATTATACAAAAAATATATAGAAGCCTGCATAAAACAGTTTAATCACAACAATACGAAGAGCTTGGCAATAAAACAAAAAAATCATATAAATAAACAAGAGTACAATTTTATCTTAACTTTGAGTACGCATCCTATATATTCTAAATAAATTAAGAAAGAGTGAAAAGATAATGTCAGCCACCGGGATTTGAACCCAGACCCACTGTCTTGCCGGGACAACGCTTTACCAATTGAGCTATGGCGGACTCCTCCCGTTGGCTATATTATCTTCCACGAATGTTAGACTGTAAAATTCTCATGAGAATCTTTCAGTCTAATATTCGTGGATGATAATGTGAGCCAATGGGAGGAGTCCGCCATAGCTCAATTGGTAGAGCGTTGTCCCGGCAAGATAGTGGGTCTGGGTTCAAATCCCGGTGGCTGACATTATCTTTTCACTCTTTCCTAATTTATTTACAATTTTATCCTTTGACGCATCAACATGTATTGTGAGTTGCGCTCTATGTAGTTTCAATATTAATTCAAATTCTTCGTGGGTTGTAATTAAAATGTTTTTTCTTAACATGTACTCGTTTTCTAATTAAATTCTTATGTTTTTTGACAATTCAGTATGAATCAATAGTATTTGGACTCTAATTATTGCAGTGAATCTTACTTGTTGTGCATCGAGAATTCAATTCAAGTGCTATATTCCTAATAGTTATCGGCCGTTCAATTGGATCCATTTCGAAATTGATATTCTTTTATTAAGCGACGGAGTTTAATAAATTTGGATCAATTCAATTGTGGGATTGGTTGCCTCAAGTAAGCGGTTCCTGTGTTCCTGTTCCTTCAATCCCTTTGGCGGTACAACGCAGCCCAGTTCCTGTTAGCTGTTCTTGTGCAGTCTACGCTGGTTCCTGCGCAAATTTGTTCCCCGTTGTTGCTGTATTGTCTCCCTCCTTCGAGTTCAACGCTGGTTCCGGTCACACAAGGTCAGTAGTCTGTGCTTGATTTACTGGTTCCTTTGTGATATTATTCCCACACCTATATTCATGTTGAATATTCATAATTGAATTCTAATTGGAAATCTGGTCCTTCGAGCATTTATTGTAAAAAGTAACATTTGATCCTTCGAGCATTCATTTAATTTGAACCTTTCATTTGAAGGTATTACTGTAAATACCAAACTGTTTCAATTTATACCCGAAACAGTCCATTTTTCTATATTCTATACGGTATTATGTAGGTTTTCTTTTATTATATTTATGTGTTTGCCCTTACAGAAAATGCAGAGGTCTTCAGCATACAGTAGTGTCTTGACTGGTGCAGGAATTTCAAATGTTACCTTCTTGATGATTACTAAAGAAAGAGTTACACTTATTATTGAGCCTTGTTGTTTTTTTTATCTGGTAGGTGTCCATTAAATTAAAAATGCCTTCTCCATGTCAATACTTGCAATGGTTTTTTGTTTATTTTTAAAAGCGTTCTAGATGTTGTTGGTTAGTGTTATAAGTTGATCCGTAATGAAGCACCCTATTCTGAAGACGCCTTGGTTACTACTTAACATTGCATTAGATTCTAGATGCCGTATCAATCAGTTGTTTATAATTTTTTCAAGGATCTTGCACAAGATACATATTAGGACTATATTACGTTAGCTTTGAGGGTCCGTATTGATTTTGTATGGTTTGAGGATTGGTATTATATCGCATGTTTCCATTTCTCGGGAAGGGTGTGGTTAGTCCATGTATAATAGTTGATTTATGGTTTTGTCGGGGAATAAGTTCTTTGCTTTATTCGTTATTGACGGGTGATATGTGTTGTCAAATTTAATTTTGAGTTTTGATTTTTTTTGGTTTTGTTTATAGTTTACGAAAGATTTATAGTAGTGGATAAAGAAGTAAGCAAGATTGCAGTCAAATATAAAACTTTATTTAGGCAAGCCAGTTGAAGCTTAATATTAGTCTTTCGCCCTGGAAGCGAAACATTTGCTTTACTAAAGAAAGTTTTATATTTGACTGCATTCCTGCTTACTTCTTCATCCCTCATATTCTCTATTCGCTTATCTCCATACCGTAGTTCATATTGGATGAATTGTATTCTATTTTATTGGCTATTGTGTCTGCTATTTGATAGAGATCAGTTATTTTGATGTTTTTTTTTTAACTTGTGTTGTTGGTGGGGCGTAGTTTTCATTTTTTATTTTTCGGATTTTATTCCACATTTCGATCATGAGTGTCTTTATTCAGTATCGTTACATAATTTCTTTAAGGTGTTTTTTACTTATTTTAATGATTCTTCTGCAAATAGCTCTAGCTTTTTTAAAAGAGATTAGGTTTTCGAGGGTTTGTTAGCTTTTTGTACTTATACAGTAATTTCTTGCTTTCATGGATTGCTGTTTTGCAGTTTTCGCTGCACTAGGTGACACATTTATTAATGTTAGTAAAGTTTTCGGTAGTTTTGTATATATATCTTCGTGTGAAGGTCAATTTATTTGGATGGAATTGAGTTTTTAACTATTATTGCTACACCGCCACTGGCATGAGTGTTATTTCTGTCCTCACGGTATGAATCAAAGTATTTTACTTTAAATTTTTGGTTTTTTTTTAGGTTGGTTTCTTGAATACAAAATAGTTCGGGTAGGTACTATTCTTTTAGGAGTTCTATTAGTTCGCGGTGGCTTTGAAGTCCGTTACAGTTCTGAATTATCATACTCGGTTTCCCTTTCGTGGCTCTGTATTTCAATGTTCTGCTTTTGACTTGCTGGTGTAGTGTTAAGAGTGATTCGATTAGTTTTTTAATGTCGTATGTATATTCCTTTACTACAGTATTTGGGTATGTTGCGTGGTGTAAATTTTCGATTAAATCTTTGAAAAAGGGATATGGTAGGACAAAATAGTTTGGGTTTTTATTTATTATTTTTTGAATTTGGGATAATAGTACATCTATAATTCGATTTTTTCTTTGCTTTTGATTTACTTAGGAGCAGTACTATTGAAGTTTTCTTCTGGTTTTCTTGTAATTTATTTAAGTTCAGAGTTGTTAGGGGTTTTCTTTAAATTGGCTTAATTGAGTTAAAGTGCTTGGAATATCAGTAATTGACGGGCTTGGTGGTAAATTTTCACTATGATTGCTGGTACTTTCCGCTGGATGTTTCCTTTCTTGAATTTTGTTCGTATGTGTAGCTTTTTGTGTGTATGTATATGATGGATGTTTGGTGTAAGAGTTGTTGGTAATGTCTTGGGTCGTTGTCGCTATGTTACTTTCACGACTAGATTGTTCTGCATTTTTTTAAGATTGTGTAATTATTTAGTGATACCTGGCTATTAGGTGGAAAGTTATTTGGTGTAGGTAGTGCTTTATTGGTTAATTTGGGTTCTGGTTTGTTTCTTTGGGGTGTTCCTTGGTATTCCGCCGGTGATTTGCAATTAATTGCTATGTACCCCTGTTGTTTATATTTGGCGCAGGTTAGTGCGTTCGTTGACAGAATAGTTCTATAGAAAGTATTATCATTATTGATAACTAGTGACGTGTTCTCTTGGTCGTTTTGTTTGATATAAGTTTGTCTTCGGAAGCAGAGGATATGACCGTATACACTGAGTATTTGGTAATAGTTACGGAGCTTATAATATACGTCTGTTTGCTGTCGTACCTAATAAAAGATTGGCATGAATTTTTATATGTGCGCTAAGCATTTTTTAAATTATTCTTAAAAATACACAAATTTTAAAATATTAAGAAGTATCCATATTAAATTCATTATTGAAATTTGTATAGTAATTTGAAAACCTCGCTTAATATGGAACAGGATGTGACTTCAAAGCTCATACAACTCAATATAGTTTAACATGTGACAAACTATCACTTACTTTTATTTATATAAAAATGTAAATAACGCAGGTGATAGACAAACTCTTTTCCTATTGCCCATGAATGACGTATGTATTTACTTTCACGTCACAAGAGTGGGGAAATAGTTTTTCATGACTATTTTTCGCACCAATACTTTCATTTATTTATTTACAAAAATAACAAAATATTATTATTTTTACTATTATTATTATTATTATAAAAATATTGCATAAACACATTTAAAATGTAAAACTGGCTCATTATAAAAAAGTAATATAGGTAATAATATACAAAAAAAAAAAAACAACAAAATTCTGAGAAATGATATATATATGACACATATTAATAGCATTTTTTATGGGTACAAATAGAACTCTGCAGTATTAAAAATGAATCAAGAAAAGTACATTTATGTAAAAAATAATAATGTTCCAATTTACTTCTTTCGCAGATTTCGGTATTGACGACATATGTATCTGTACTGCACAGCGCGCTTACCAGGCGTCACTTTACGAGTTTTCAAAGTTTCAGCTTTTCAGTGTTATTTGAAAATTGGAAATAATCTTCAAGTTTTTAGTTAAACGTCCGCCGAAATTGAACCAGGGCCAGTTACTTAACGCAAAACGCACACAGTCACGCAACACTAACGTCCCGATAGAATAATTTTAATATTTACAAATAAATCAAGTGTAAATAAAAATTATAACAACGTTGCTCATGTCGCTATTTTTATAATAATTAAATAAGTTTCGTTGTAAAAATGCTGCAGAAGGAGAGCAACATTGTTTCATTGTAATAATAAACTAGTTTTCAGTTCGACCTCTATAACTACATCTGCTGGCTCGAATAGTGTTTGTGCTTGTTTGATGCATGTATAAACTATTACAATTTGCCTGCAGTTTCGGACAATATAGAACCAAGAGTAGAATATAAATGTATTTGGGACACATTAGCCCCTGAAATAGATAAAAGGCGGTTAAACACATTCAGTAGTAACAGGGCCGTAACTAGGGTGGGGCGAGCGGGGCACTTGCCCCGGGCGCAGATGTTGCTAGGGCGCAGAAATGAATTCTTCATTTGTTAATTCTCCAGAAAAAAATAAAAATAATATACAAATATAAATCAAGCACACTCTTAGATTTCTTAATGTACACTTTGCGAATTAATATTGTATTTCTCGGCACTGTATTGCATTGACTTTCAAAATTCGCGCGTAAGGCGCCCCACCGCTTGACAATACGATTCTTCGACCATATAACTATAGACACGTAATACGGGCATTTGTTGTGAAGCGAGGAAAGGGACTTTGGACTTATAAGTTATATAGGTTGCAAACTTACGGTAAAATTGTAAGATACGACGAGTACTCAACCATTTTGTTTATGTCATTTGAGAATAGTTCTGTGTATTTAATTGTAACTTTGTGTTTTGGACTATTTTAATGTTTGTTTATAGTTATTTAATAGTTTTCATAATTTTCAATATTATTTATTTGTGCTTTTTAGACTATTTTATAGTTTTTTAATTATTATAAAATCAATTATAATAATGAAAATAAAAATCATTGGTCGCTCGTGGGCTCGTGTGTAGCTTCTCCAGAAAGAGTTAAAAAGGAATCATCTATTACTTTTCATTTGTGAATCATAAAATGTAAAATAAAAGGATATTTTTACCATACATATATACTTTTTCGAAATTTCTATTACAGAACTATACTTTTACATAATCCATTTTAAACTACTAATAATTTTCTCATATTTCGCTAAAAAATTTTTTATCTATTTAATGATAAATTATAAATGTTGTCATTACATTAGATCTGATCAGAATTAATTTAAAAGAATATTAGTATTAAAAACTATGGCCGTTAGTATGAACATGTGATTCAGGGTGATTAGCAAGAATATGATTAGCATTGTTTTATCTCTCTCAATCGTTTATGGATTATTTTTATTTTAGGGAAAAATACTTCGAATAAAATTAGAGAAAAATTAATTGCACGCGTTTTTCATTTGAAACATTTTTCTGTAAAATAATCCATAAATGACTGAAAAAGATAAAACAATGCTAATCAAATGCTCGCTAATCACACTTTATCATCGTTCATACTAACGGTCTTTATTTTTTGTTATTATTTATGAAATAGTTTAACAAAAATACAATAAAACTAGTAACAACATATATTTCATTTTTAAATGAATTGTAATTGAATAATATTTACATGTTACAAATAAATATTTTGTATTAAGCAACCAACATTACTACCTACAGGGGCACAGTACCGTTTAGATACATGTATAAATAAATGTAATATTTAATATGTGGTTAATAAAAAACATTTTATTTAATTAAGTTTTTAAAAATAATTTCCAAAAAATGGGGGGGGGGGGGGGGCGCAATTTTATATTCCGCCCCAGGCGCAAGAATAGCTAGTTACGGCCCTGAGTAGTAATAAAAAAATGAAATATAAATTTTGTATGCCACAGGAAAGTAAAACATTCTATCCACTCGCAATCGCAACCAGTTTACACTTTCTGTGTTGGTATATTCTACTTGTGGATAAAATAATGTCTATGCCTTTGAATATAATATACATCTGGAAGTAGCTACCAACAAAAATCGTGTACCAAAGAAGATTGACAAGGATGGAGATACAATTGAGACCAAACCATTTTTCCCTTAGAAAAATAACCTTCGCACACTTTTACAGGCGCGCTCGTGTGGTGCTCGTGGTTTTCCGTTCCGCCTCGTTGAAAACGGGAGTATCAATTAGCAGGAGATCTTTGTCCAACTAATACTTATACATATTTCTATCCTTCTCAATCTACTTTGAGCCAACAAAGTCTTAAGGAACATTTCGTGTACGCTACTTCCATCTACGTTAGTAGATATGTATATTCAAAGGTATATGCTCATCAATTTTTTTCTCTCACGCTACAGTCCATCATAGAATTATGACAGGTATCTTTACTGCTCATGGTCATTGTCCTCTAAAGTACCATCTATCTATGTAAGATTTGTATAGATGAAAACAGTATCTGTCGACACTGCGAAGAGAACGACGAAACTTCGGAACAGTTGTGTGGTCGTCATCAGACTTAACCATCTAGTACAGGTAAAAGTTATCTTTCGCCAATGAGATTAGGAAAACGACTTCTGGAGCAGTAACTGGCTTAATGATAATTCTGAGACTGCTCTAGAAAACTAAGATAGGGCCATGTTACAATAGAAACTTACATCTCGCAGTACCAAAAGTGACTAGCGCATATAACTTTGAACTAATTAATAATAAAATAATAATTGTTCATCATATCTACGGCCCATTCGCGATAGCGGGGGTATTTTTAACTAACTCACAGCAGACAAGAGGTTCTATTGGTTCGGCTCGAAAATTATCCTCGCTCGAGCAATAAAATGACTTGTCTTTGTTCGCATTATACTAATGTTGAAATGAGAAAAATTAACTCAGGATTTTATTCATAAATTCAATAAATGGAGGATTCCATCATTTTTTAAAAAATTCATCTAAAAGTATATAAGTAAAACTAATATTATTGGTGAAAATATTCTTATTAATAAGCGAATGATAGATGTGATGTCATGAATAAACTTAAAGTTTTCATGTTTTATTCGTAGTTCTAAATGTTCTTGTGTTCCTATATGCTATTTCTGAATTATATATATATATATATATATATATATATATATATATATATATATATATATATATATATATGTATGTAGACATAACAGTGTTATAATATTCATTTTCTCTCTCTCTCTCTCTCTCTCTCTCTATATATATATATATATATATATATATATATATATATATATATATATATATATATATAGAGAGAGAGAGAGAAAATGAATATTATAACACTGTTATGTCTACATACTTTATAATTGCAAGCGTATTTAAATTATCAAGTTTAATGCAAGATATGTTCAAATAAAAACTGTTCGTGAATTGCAGTGATAGACTGATGGCCACGTCACTGCTATTTGAATTTCTTTACATCTATTGCCATTATTAACCATATACTTTCACTATTTTTTACTAAGGGCCATTCTTACCATTACTGGTTAAAATTTTAATTACTAATTAAATAAACAAAACCGAAACGAAATGAACTCTCAAATCAATATGCCTTAAAAATAATTTATCTACGGTAGAGCATTAAACTGAGGTTTAGTTGTTAGTTTTAAGTTTGCAAAACGATTATTCAGTAAGTCACGGGTTACCGAGCAACGAGAGATTAAAATTTTTAAATTTACAAAAACCAGGGTGAATATTTTGTTATCATGGTAAACTTTTCATTTAATGCTGTTATCTTAATTCATAAATATGTTCTTATTATATTTATTGAGTTTTTAGATTCTACAGTAGATATAATATACGATATAAAACATCTTTAGTCACTCAGGGGACTTAAAACACGAGCGTGACTAAAGTCTAGCTTTACGTATTTGTATCGTAAATAACTATTTCAATATATTCTTATAATTCCAGCGTTAGTGGGCTTTGCATGAAATACACGAAAACTTTTTCATTGCCTTCTTCAAATCACGACTTTCTGGACCCCGCATATCTATATGTAGCTCATGAAGTTGGTGTGTACCGAAATACTAAAATTTTGACTTATGGTGCGTTTGACAAAGATGGCTGAATCCGGCGACTGTGTCGATTTTTTATTTGAATTTTAAACTTTCAAATAACACTTGCAGCAAAACATAACTTTTATCATATAAGCACTAAAGATTTTAATAAATAGTAAACATTTATGAAATATAAGTGTAATATATAGCAAATTTATAAGTAATACATGGAATTGTATGAAACATTTAAAATATAATTTGCTTATAGTTCATGTCCTTAAAACATGTGCTGTCAATGTCAAATGTTATTTCTATTTAAAAATCAGTCTTTTTCAAGACTAAACCTTTTATTTTATGCGTTAAAAATACGCATTTTTTCTTTATTTTTAATGGTAAAAGTACGTTCTGGAATTATCTAGAATCATTTTATAAAGCAGATCAGAAGATGCAATGCCGCTTAACACCACAGCTATTTGATGAACATATACATCCTTCAAACTTTCAAAGAATGAAAGTAAAGTATGCGATGCATGTTTTAAGTGCTTCTGTTACTGGAAGTTTAAATACGAACATAAGTTTGGGAGCATTACCTCCTGAAGCAATAGCGACAGTTGAATTTATATATAAATTTAATCAACATTTTAATATTATGAATTATTCAAATTCAAAAACAAAATTTATAATGCATTTAGAGGAATAGAATATCAATTTAAATTTCTTGACAGCTGACTTTTTAAATAAAGTTACAGTTATGTCACAACAAGAGTTAGATAGAACTAAAGATTTTAAATTCATAACATGGTGGAAAATATCATTTAATGGAATCATAAATATAGAGAGAATTAAAAGAGAAAAATTAAAATATTTAATGATCAGAAGAATAAATCAAGATACGCATAAAAACTTATTTGGAAGAGTTCGTCAACAAAATGAAAATGCTTACAAACCTACTCCATTTCAGTTTTACAATACATTATAAAACTAAAATGGAGTCTTAAGGTAAAGTTATAACTAAAGAAAAAACCCCTTAACCTTAACAATAAATTTAAAAACTATATACGTATTTCGAGAATTAAGTTCTCATCATCAGTAGAAACTACAAAGTAAAAACAGAGAAGTTAAGATTACTCAGCATGTAAACCATGCCAGAGGTCAAAACAGCTCTGAGGAATAAGGGAGAGAACACGGGTTATATAGGGACAGGAGTCATAGGTGAATGGATACCTAATTGGGTAACTAAGATTAAACAGAGTAACTGTCTTATATTAACTCATATAATTTAGAATTTGGGATAGGACCTAGGTCCGCGTTCATCAATTTATCTTTAAATTTATGTATTATCAAACTCTCATGTGCGTCTAAATATCTATTATTATCAACTTGTTTCAATAATTTTATATTAGAATTGTCAATTTTATTATTATTAATAAACCTATGTTGTGCTACGCTAGATTTATCAGGATTACCGATTTTTAAATGATAGAAATGTTCTTGTTTTTGGGTTGTACCTGTTTGAGTAATAAATATTATTATTATTATTATTATTATTATTACCATTATTATTATTATTGTTATTTAAACCGAGTATCAATTTGTCTTTTCGTTTGCCCGATATAAACTTTATTACAATCTTTACAGTCAATTTTATAAACACCGGATCTTTTATTATTATCTATTTTATCTTTAGGGTTACCTAATAATGATTTAATGGTGTTATTTGATTTATAAGTTACCGTTAAATTTTGATTTTTAAAAATTTTGTTTAAACCTTTGGTGGCATTATCAAATGGTAATGTTATATATTTATTATTTTTATTATTAGTTGGCGTTAAAGTTGTGAAATCTAATACGGATTGACGATTTTTTAATTTATGGACCAGTTTATCTATAATTTTAACCGGGAATCCATTATATTTAGCTATTTCTTTAATATATTTCAATTCATTTTCAAAACGTGTTTTTTTTTAACAGAAATTTGGTCAGTCTATTAATTAAAAAGTTAAACGCTGCTAATTTATGTTGCCAAAAATGATTCGAGTCAGCTGTTATAAATCGATTAGTATTCTTTTTATAGTTCTCGGAATACGTATATAGTTTTTAAATTTATTGTTAAGATTAAGGGGTTTTTTCTTTATTTACAATACATATAAAAAAATAATTTTTATTAATTATTTTCATTTCAATAGTGAAAATTGCGCAAAAGATTTTGACAAGTTATTAACTAAGATTACTGATTTTGAGTATAAACCAATACAACAAGAATTAATTAAGGATACATTAATAATTGAGACTGACTATAGAAATAATGAATGCCACTAGCTAATTCACTTTACTATATTTATGTATACTTAATTAAAAAATGTTTGAATGTTCATGTTTGCCATATATATAAAAAATTTGCTAACGACCATGAAGAAATAGATACATCGTTATATTTACACTATAGAAATTTTGATCATGGCACAAATTTTGGAATATTAAAAATGCCGAATGATTTATTTATTGGTTATATATTTCAATTGGAGTCTTATTGTTCTAAAAATTTTCAATTGAAAATAACATTATTTCAAATTTAATTACTAAATATTTGGCGTCTTTATTAATAAAGATTAATAGAAAGAAAATAATTCTACTCCATCAATAATTTTTAAAGCTATAATTTTATAATATTACGGCTTATTAATTAAATGATATGTACGTTATTTATTTTGCATTATTTATTATCAATCGTCTAATATTGTATATAATTTTTGGTACCACCAACCATCATTTTTCTACAACTACAAAATAATATTTTTTTTGAGTTTTTGAAAAGTGTCATTTTTCTTATTGTAATTTATTAAATGAATTATACTATTTTATTATAATAAACATCCTGTGTTTTATTTTTGAATGATTTATTAATGGTTTCATATTTAAAAAAGAATATTAAGAATATTCTAAATTCAGAAAAATATAAACTATATGTAAATTTACCGCTTATGCATCACTAACAATATGGCGGCCCTTGGAACATACATCAAAGGTGTCGACATGGGGTGTCGCTGCTGGGCATAAGTCAAGATATGAGAACTTCGGTACACGCCAACTTCATGAAATAGATGTGAGGAGTCGAGAAATGCATAAGCCGTGATTTGAAGAAAGCTATGTAAAAGTTTTCGTGAGTTGAGACAACGATTTAAAATATAAGAAATGAATGAATTTTAACCTGTGTCAGAATGAGAAAATCATATTAGAGAATTTGTATTCGTTTTGATCAGGATATAAATACCAGAGTATTATAAAATGGAAATAAATACCTCCATACATGTATGTTATAAACAATTTTGATGAGATTTAACAAATATCCTTTTCAAATTGACGAGTGACAGTCGACCCGGCCAGGTCGTTGTCACGTTGTACCTCTATCGAATAAGTAAGTAAACACACACTTTTTGGACACACGTGATTGAGACCTTAGCCGTATAAGTAAAGATTGATAAAAAACAAATGGTATTTTTGCTTCTTATTTCGTATAAGAGTTGTAGGAGTCCATGATGTCAACCTAGTGAGATGTCATAAATTCAAATTCCTCATCTGGTAAAATGCAATGCCACATGCTTTGTGAAGAAGTTAGTTTATTCAAGAACAAGAATTTCCCATTACTTTAATCGAATGAATGACAGAAAATATTAAGAATTCATAGATATTTTCACTCATTCGTTAAATAGATCTATTCCTTATTAAGCTAAAAGCTGCTTTTAAAAATCAGTCTAGTCTCGATTTATTCGTAAATGATTTTATTCGTTTGCCATTTTCATATTTATACATTAAAAATAGAATTGGAAACTATGTTAATTGCAATGTTCTATCATTCTCGATCAAAATGAATGCTAGAAATCAAAATTTAAAAATTAAATTTATGTTCGTTTTAATTAATTACGTACATATTTCTGATCTGCGGTTTAGTTTGTGCATCCGATATTGATATCAAGTGATATAAATTATTTAATATGAAACAAGGAACATGGCAACATGGGTATATAAAGGAATGACCTATTTGTAGAATTCGTGGAATGAATTCTGATATTATCTGGGTTGCAAAATGTTGTTTATTACAAAGAATAAATATTCATAAAGGAATGTGGTCTTGCATGATTTTTGAATTTTTTAAAGAAAAATCTGATGTACCTCCCGCCATTTATAATCAAAACTTTTTAAATTAATCTAAATATACAGTTACTCCACTTTTTTAAGATTAAAAATCTGTTGTTGCCAGCACAAAACCTCTCGCCATTTCCATATTAGGCTATATATAAATATTGAATGGCACTTCAAAATATCGAAACGTTGTTTTATAACAAAAAAAAATCTGATGCGGCCAGCCCATAACCTCCCGCTGGGTATTTAACCAGCAAACAGCAAGCAATCATTAGGTACAAATATTTTTATATTCACACATAACAATATTTATTTTACGTTTAAAAAATATATCATACACAATATAAAAATCACATATATTGACAAAACTAATAGAAAAACTTTAAAAAAATTAAAATAATACTCGCATCTTTACACAAAGTCTTTTCAGAGCCGAAGAGAATGAAGCAAATCAATAGTACTTCTAATATTTCTGTATGATTGAAAATATATTATTTTTACAAACCTTAATTTTATTATATTCAAATACATATATTATTACTAAATTCTCTTTAACACGGTTCAATTATGAATTTTAATGTCATTGCTTCCTGACAGTAACATTTGTTTAAATATGTCAAAATTGTTATTAAAATATTTTGTTTATGTTTGACACATAGGCAAGGTGATGTATGAAAATAAATTATATTACAAATTTATATTTATGTTATTATTATTTAGAGTTATTTACTAAATGCTATTATCATAGAATTAAATATTGTACCATTATATTCAATTTTCATTAGTAAATGTTGCAGAAAATGATATTCAATTAATATTTTTCAAGAAAAACTGTTAAAAGCTACTTCCGGTTATCCGATATACACTAAAAACTAATGGGCTCTTCCCACATTAGTATAGAATGGGTATACAAAATTTCAAAATTTTCTGATTGAGTATTTGAGTAATCGTGACCACAGGATACACACATCAACACACACACACACACACACACACATTAACACACACATTAACACACACACACACACACATACATATCCTCAGACATCATTGTAAAAATATTAAAATTGGGTTCTGGGGACATCAAAACGTGCTTATTCACTAAAATCTCTATAAGCTATTTTTAGCACGATCCCTATACCCCCATTACCTAGGGTAGCGGGAGGTAAAAAATTACAGAACTTTACCCAAATATTGTTTTTATTGTATTTAACTTGTCTTCTGTACACATATAGTTCTAATTATATCTATTTTTCATTGTATGAGGAAGTTCCTAAATGTCAGAGATTCTTCCAATTCATTAACAAGATTGGCGGTATATCTGATGGATATATGCATTTTACCTACAATTTTAAATATTTAATTGATAAACAATAAGAATGATTAAATGTACTTCCTAGAAAAGGCTTTCAGAATGTCACTAAAGCTGTTGATATTTGACACTGACATCTGTCATTTACAAACTATGTTATAAACATTTGAATTTGTCAACTGGTTTCCTTAGTGCCTTGGCCTCTGTGATTAGATTATTCTATATATTACAGTGCCTTTATCTCTAAATCTATAGAAGATATAATACATTTTTTAAATGTATCAGATGTAGATATTTATGTTCTTCAATAATAGTAGTTACAGAAATTTAAAAAAAATTATATTTAGAAGATTTTTTTAAAGAAACTATTACTTCTGGTTGTCCAATTGTTACCAAAATCTAATTGGATTGTCAGATTGAGGAAACTGCAGTTAAATATTTTTTAAGTCTTATAGTATTTGAGAAACCGTGGTTCCAACATCCACACATACACACCCACATACACACACACACCCACACACACGGACATCATCGTAAAAATGTTATAATCGGATTATAGGAACCTTAAATCGTGCATGTCCACTAAAATCTGGATATGCAAATTTTAGCATGACTCCAATACAATACCTCTCTTAGCGAGAGGTAAATAAAAAGTATTATTCAACTTTTTTCAATATTTCGTTATGCAGTCGTGCAATTATTTTGAATTTCAAGTGACGTAGTATACGAAAACCAAATCCTTCTGTTCAAAGTGATTAATTATATAAATCAATGCGTTAGTACTCGATTGTATTTACCGTTTGATAGTTACAATAATATAATAACATCGATAGCGAACAATATTTTATTATTCTAATTACAAGAGAATTAAACTTCAGTTCAACATGTGATTTCATATCCTGACCAATAATTGGGGTAAATCATAAGTGTTAATGTTAATTGCAATATGTACAGGTACACGGAATATCTGTTTATTATACCTACCACATTTTAACTACAGTAATGGAGGCAAGCAATATTTTATGAAATCCCATAGATATCATTGATTTATGTAGAAAGCAAATTATGTAAATTAATTCATAACATCAAATTACACAAACGTATAAACTAGTTGATTGAATATTCCGCACTCACTGCGCCGAACATGCATAGTTAGGTGATACAGCTAGCAGAGCTACCCGTACAGAAATTGTTGTTTACCAATTAGAACGCATTCAAAGCATCTCCGATCGCTGGTAGCAATCACAAACACCGCGCACTTGGATCTTCCCCAGTGTAATCTGTTATCAGAGATTGACGGTTCTATTGCAAATCTGACTAATTTGTATTATTAATTTGCTGCCAATTAGATCCATTATTCCTTAATGATTTAATTAATTATTAACAACAAATTTGGTGTCCTGTCATTAATAGCATGTAATTAGCACCTTTTGATGCAAGCTATAGGCGAGCTATTTACAACATATAAAAAGAAACTCGGCGTAACACTAGATTATGAACAAAGAAACTTATGTATTAATTAAAAAGCATTTAATTAAATGTTAATTTGACACGAAATTTTGTCAAATTTCATTCCTATTGGATTTTATTTTAGAAATGTAAATAAATTAGAAAACGGCGAATGACAATACTCTTTTGCAGCCTTATACAAAGAATTTCAGAAAAATTACATATCAAGAAAAATGACAACTTGCTTTTTGAAATGAATAATGCTCAGATATACGTTTCTCTATTCATAGCCTACTCCAAGTTAGTTTTTTTTTTTTTAACACAGTGTATTACAAACATATTTCTCATTTTAGTTTAAGCTTGATTTTTTGGTAACTAAATATTTAAAAATAATTTTTCGTATTTGTTATATTCATTGAAATAATGAGCAACAAAGCCTAAAATAATTAGTAAATTTGAAAATGGCATACCCCAAGGATAAACAATATCTGTTACCCTGTTTTTAGTTGCAATGAATGCACTTTTAGAAAATATTCCTAGCAGTGTAAGTCACTTTTGCTATGTGGATGATTTATTAATATTTATGCGACATTCAGATATTAAAATAATTAAACGCCATCTACAGATGCAATAAAAATAGTATCTAAGAATGCTACCAAATGAGGGTTCAGTTTCTCTGCTGAAAAATGTGAAACAATTGACTTTTGTCGTCTAAGAAGGACACATACATGTCCAACTATCAAATTGAACGGCTCTAATATAAGTATTGTTACACATATTAAATTTCTAGGGATACTTTTTGATAACAAGCTCACTTGGAAAACTCATATTGACGCACTTTCTGGGAAATGCTTCAGCTCGCAAAAGTAATCTAAAGAAATTAAATGCGATCCACCACAAGGGCATGCGATTGGTGACGGGCGCATACCGAACAAGTCCCATTATGTCACTCTATACAGAGTCTAACCTACCATCAATTGAGAACCGTAGAGGTGAATTGTTACTTAAATACGTCTTGAAAATAAGACATGATCACCCCAATTATAATAGGATTTTTGACAACACACAGAATTTAAATACATTTAACCGTAAACCAGCAACTTATATTTGCCCAGTTTTCATTGAAGGTTATAAACTATTTACAAAATTCACCAATGTACAAAATTATAAAATTCTGTATACGAAACCAGTTGATATACCTCCTTGGATGACTAAAAAATTGGTTAAAATAGATACTCGACTACTTGAAAAATTTAATAAGAAATACGATTTGCCCAATGTAATCTGTAATGAATTTCACTATATTACATCGCAACTGTCAGATTACTCCCACCTAATAGTATATACTGACGGATCCAAGATTTCTGATGTAGGAGTTAGTTTCTCCTACTACATTCCTAAATGGAACAAAATTACAAGTAAAATTATACCATCATTCAACAGTATTTTTACTGCAGAATATTATGCTATTATAACAGCTCTTGAATAAATAAATTAATATACTGGTATCACCTAATAACCAACAACAGACTATAAAGAAGATTATCATATTTACAGACTCTCTAAGCTCTACGATTTATTGAGAACACAGAAGAAAACTACTACTCAAATAATTATCAGTACCTTCTAAAAAGTTTAAGTAAGCTAAATGAAACTTTAGATATAAAAGTAACCTTTTTTTGGATACCAAGTCATTCCTGGTAATGAGGTAGCCGACCGAACCGCTAGCAGCTTACTGAGAAATCAAAATATTGAGTAATCATATGATCCCCACTTTGAACCTATTACAACACCACGGCACCAAATTGTCAATCAAGCATATTTTTAATGACTGCCCTTTAATTAATATTCATCGCAATCGTCATAACATATCGCTTGACAGTCTACGCGATACATGCATGGGCGTAGCTAGGGGGGGGGCAAGGGTGGGCAACGCCCACCCTAGAAAGCTCTTTGCCCACCCTAGAAATATTTACAGAGTCATTTGTGATCTCTCATTAAATGACTGTGCTTAGTTCAGGTGGACGGCTGCCCCCCCTAGAAAAAATTCCTAGCTACGCCAATGGATACATGTGGATGCGTAGTTCACCCTGGAACTACTAATATAAGCAATTGTTGTGCAAATAATAATATACAAAATAATTTTCAGAGAATATTCTCATTTCTTAAAGACATGAATATATACAATAAAATATAAAGAACGTGCTAATAAACTATTAATAAAAGTAAATAAATACATGTGACTGAACAAAATAAAAGAACTCTTTCAATGGGCGTAATGACCATAGAAAAAAAAAAATTGTAAATTGTTATGTGACGTATAAGGTGATAAAAAATTACAACTGCATTGATATTTGTGTTAAAAAATTATTGTATAAAGAGCAGTGAAGTGATGAAATTGCTAGACTAGGAAATTGCGCAGAAAGCGACAATATATAAATATTGTGCTTAGTATTCGGAAAATCCCTTTAATAAACATTGGTAAGGAAGTTGTTATTTCATACAGCTCAACCAAAAACAATTGTGGACCAACAACTCCTGGATTTTGCACTACGACACAAACTGGCTCACAGGCCAAAACTCATTTGCAATATTTGCCGCAACTACCATATTCA
Source organism: Ophonus ardosiacus (assembly GCA_943142095.1). Taxonomy (NCBI): domain Eukaryota; kingdom Metazoa; phylum Arthropoda; class Insecta; order Coleoptera; family Carabidae; genus Ophonus; species Ophonus ardosiacus. The sequence goes on from OW964823.1 coordinate 40,196,027, forward strand.
CCAGACATGACCCCTGAAATCTCTGAAGGACTTTATGGAGGGAGCCTAAAGCTATACCAAAAAGTGCACGAATGTTTTGCAGATAGGAAGCAATGTATGTACATTATATCTAATAGCGAAAACTTCAAAAGGTACAATATTAATATTGCTGAACGATTTACCACTATTTGAAACAAATGAGAATACTCGTTATTATTTTATAAAACCTCATGGACATTATTTTGATACATGTACGAAAATAAGTACTGCACATTTTATTTATTGATATTGATATATGCAGGACGTTTGATAAAACGCAGGCCATAGGCATTTTTCAATTTTCTTGTGCGCTTTCCCAAATTATTTCAAATAAAAGTTGTAGAGCATATAAATAAATGAACAAATTCAAAAATATAACTTGTTTTGTAAGATAAAAAATCTGATGTGGCCAACACAAAACCTCCCGCTATTATTTTTTATTAATTTAAATACATACCTATGTATTTACGAACGCTGCAAACTGTTCCATTGCAGAAAACTATTGCTTTATTTACTATTTTCTTTTTAAAATGTCACTATTATTAATTTGAAGTGATTAGTTTTTTGACAGTGACATTTACTGTCAGTTACATTCATTTGAAATATGAACTGTGTAACAAAGGAATTGTGCTTATCTTAGGCTTCGCGACTAATAAAAGAAATTATTTTTAAAGTTATCTGTAACATATATAGAAAAAGTATTAATGTATTCCTGTAGAAAATTTAATAATCTTTAATTTTCATAAGACATAAAATGCAAAAAAATGGCATTTAATGGTATGAAGAAAAACCATTATGAGCTTCAGGTAAAGTGCCATTTCCGGTTATCCGATTTACACCAAAATCTAATGGCTTATTTTCATATTAGAATAGGATAAAAAAAACAAGGTTTCAGAATTTTCTGAATGATAGTATTTGAGTTAGAGCGAAGACAAAATCCATACACATACACACACACACAGACATCATCGTGAAAATGTTAAAATTGGATTCTAGGGACCTTAAAACGTGGTCATTTACTAAAATCTTGATATGTGATTTTTAGCACGATCCCTATACCTCCCTTACCAAGGGTAGCGGGAGGTAAAAATTGTCAAAAATTATAATTTAATAGTTCTGGCCTTGTAATCATCGCGTACCTAACTAAATGTTAACTCTATTTCTTTTTAAATAGTAACATGAAGTTAAGTACAAGTTAGAAATATGATATCTGTGGTTTATCCTTTTCCATATCAAAATCTGACACGTGGTCTTTTCACGAGTATTTTAACTTACAGTGGAATATGGGTATTAAATGGAGTTGCAGAGCAAATAATAATGTTAAATGGTATGTAAATAAGAAACTGACAATTACAGGTAAAGGGATATTGTGTTCAACTCGGAACTATGACGTCGAGTATGAGTGTATTAATTATTCAGAAAACTTCATGTCCACTTTAAATGGAAAACTCTATTATTAGCAAACGTCGATTATGTGTTTATTAACTGTATTCACGTCTCCGTCTCCGTTTTATATGAAACAGTACATTACGTGCAAAAAAAGTAATACAAAAAAAAAACCTGTTGTGGCCAGCGCAATACCTCTCGCCATTTTAATATTAGGCTGTATAAGTATTGTATTTAACATTTCTGGTACACAAAAAATTCTAATTACATCTATTCTTTATTTTTCAATTCATTCTATGAACAAGTTTCTTTCTCCTAGTGATTCTTCCAATTCATTGACGAGATTTGCGGTATTTCTGGAGGGCATATGTTGATATATATATATATATATATATATATATATATATATATATATATATATATATATAGCAGGTGTTTAGTTGGCCCTGGTACTGTACATACTTTGACTTCCCTTCCTTTTTATACCAATTTTAGATATTGACGGATTCTTTTCCTCGTTCGCTATAACATTAGCATGCTACATTACTATTACATTTCCACTTGTCCATGTACGAATTTTAGGTTTTCCGCATTCAAAGACAGTGTCAACTTAACGTGCGGCAGCTACATCTATAATTTAAAATATTTAATTAATGATAAAATAAGAAATATTAAATGTACTTCCCAGAAAGTCTTCAGTAGTGTGTCTGGATTTTTGACACTGACGTTTATGTCAATTATAAATATTTTAATTTTTCAACTAGTTTCCATGGGGTGTTTGATTCATTATACAATGGATTATTTTATATATTTATAATTCTCTATCTCTAAATCTGTAGATGATATAATAAAAATGTTCAATGTATTAGATAGAGAATTTGATATTCTTTAATACTTGTGATAACACAAATTTCCAAAAAATTATATTTATAAGTTTAAAAAAAAAAATTATTACTTCCGGTTGTCCAATTGTTACTAAACCCTTTTCAGCTCTTCCCATTAATGTCAGATTAAGGAATATGTCGTTAAATCGGTCTTTAGTCTTATAGAATTTGAGAACCCGGGTCTACAATATCTACACATGCACACATTCACACACACACATACACACACACATACACACACACACACACACAAACAAACAGACATCATTGTGAAAATGTTAAAATCGAATTATATTGACCTTAAAACGTGCTTATTCGCTAAAATCTGGATATGCGATTTATAGCATGATTCTGATACCTCTCTTAGCGACAGGTAAAAATATGGCAATGTTTATATTACTTTGGTGCCTAGGTACCTTATGGTGATGTAAGTTCAGAGAAAATGTTAATTTCCGCCTTCTTCAAGTGAGGCAAGTAAAAAAAAAACTGTCTAAAATGACGGTATATTCGTATAACGTTATTTTAGACAGTCTTTTTATTTACCTCATCTCGAGAAGGCGGAAATTATCATTTTCTCTAATTAAGAAATTTATTGTTTTATTTTACATTTCTCATTGTCATATTATCCATCAAGTTAATTCTCAAGAATCAAAGTGATTTTGTTTACACCCAATTTCGAGAACAGTATTGCGTCTGCGAAATGATTATAGTTCGGGGACGGTTGAACAAACAAATGTTAGCAATTAAACTTAAGAATTTCCAGTTTGTTCAGTCGAATCATTCATAAAGACACATAGTTAAAGAGTAACAAATTAAAAATTCTGGGTTAAATATTATGTTGCATAATGAGAATATGATTAATTTAATTCCGCTGCTGCCAGGTGGTATTGTGTGGATTCCAATTATTAATGACAATTTTCTCAAACAAAATAATATAAAAATAAACTTACTTAATTGTCTGTTTAATCCATAATAGTCAACTCAATATGGATCCGTACCTGGCATGTTACGTGTCCTAATAGTGTAAAACAAATAAATAATAATAAAAGTATAATAAAGTACAATATAATTGCAACGCTTGGTGAAACTTTTCTAATATATTTAAAAAATAACACTTAACATGTTTCACAAGATTTCAGTCTCTGAATCTACCACAACTGATTATTATTTATTGCTGGCTAAGCTCACTGCGATAAATGGCTCTACTTTTAGTTACTTACTTTTGCAGTCATCATATCTTTTTGGGATGTTTATCATCCGCATGCTTAATCGACTCAATGCCTCCTAGAGGCGTCAGTACACCACATTGAAATGCTTCGATAAGAGCGAAACAGTTAATTCAGAGACTGAAATCTTGTAAAACATATCAAGTGTTTTTTTTTTATCATATTGAAACAAATAACATTTCATCAGTAAACTCTTTTTCATTAAGTGTTGAGTATTCAAACAGGACAAAATTTCATGTCTCGATCCATTTATTATAAGAAACAGAATAAAACTATTTCTAGTCTATACTTTACCTTAACCCGCAAGCGAAGGAAAAGTTAAATTATGAAATAGTTATTTTCCAAATACTGTAGCGCGAACAGACTATACGAATACTCGGCTAGAACACAAGGCAGACTTTTCTACACCTTTTCCACTTTTATTCTAGATATGTCAAGTTTATTTCAGAAAGCGTCACTTGAAATTCAGAATAGTAAATTTTATTTTAGAAAGCCTCAAATAATTCATCATCACCATTAACAAATTTTGTCTTTGGACAAGTCTCAGCCACACCAGTCTAAACTGCACTCTTTGTAATTCTCTCCGTCCCTTTTCAAATTAAAAATTTAAATTAGTATTTCATATACGTCACATTACTTACTAAAAACGTGAAAATATTGAACTATGTGTACTTTTGGAAAATTTCTAAATATTATAAAATCCCATGATAAATAAAATTAACGCTTGCATTAAACCCTATAATTGTATTCTGATATGAAGTACAAACGGTACTCGAATATATATTTATATATGATTCCCAAGCCAGCTCTATCGATGAAATTAATTATTGGAAGTAATATTGGTATGACTGTCATTTTATATGTCAACACCTATATTAATTCCGCTGGAAATATCGTTTTAATTACATTAGTTGTAACGTATCATGTAACCAAACGATTAATTTTATAATGAGTACATATTTGCTATATTAAATACATTACAATCAAAATCATAAATTTAAAATAACCCTCTGTGGTGGTCCATATTGATGAAAATAAAAAAATAACATCGCTATTGTCTTAAAAGATAATGTTTATTTTAAATTTCAACAGTTCAAATCCATAGGGAAAAAAAAGATAAAAGGAAAAAAATGTGGTGTATTAGTAAAAGATATCTCAACTGATTTTTTTTGCGTCATTGGTATATGACCGATTCTCATAAAAAAATAAATTAAGTAATATAAAAATCTTTTTTACAAATTCGGTATTACTGAAATATTTTGAGAAGCTTCTCGATTTGTTGATAGAAATACGATACCTTAATGTTCCACGTTTCATTTATTCCGAAACAAATTATAGTTAATTACAATGTAAAACCAAGAATATGTAACAATATTTAGTAATTTTAATAACTAATGTTGATGATGATGCCTGTAAAATTCATTGTAATATTGTTTCAAAATATATACAACCTCGAATTTTAAGGTCTCTTTTGTAAATATGACATGTTTCGATTTGTTAGCACTCTCATATAAGATTCATAGTAAACTTGTGTTTTTCGCACATAATGTATTGCAGAACATTTTATTATTATTTTTATTTTTTTATTTAATTCGTGCCGGCTACAGATATGAAAACCGGAGCCGCAATCAAAGCACTACCAATATTTTATCTATCCATAACATTAAAGTACTACTTTAGAGAGGAGATTCCAATAAATAGTGTGTCACTAATGAGAAGTTAAAAAATAGTATTTTAACAACTCTAAAACTTATTTACTTTCTAAAAAATCACTAACGATTTTTATTAAAAGTATACAATATTTACGTTAACAAATAAAAATATATTGTTAGCTTGCTTTCCGATAAAACATAATAGATTCTTTTTATTATTTGCTTTAACTCTACAGATAATCCTGCAGATAACATATAGACAAAAGAAAGAAAATTGTCAGTCAACAAACTTTATTTGTGTTTGAAATTCGCATAAATTGAGCTGAGATAACGAGTGAATTAATAAGCTATTTCTTTGTTCCTCAAATTTATTGAAAATTGTATCAAAACCATGCGTTCTAAGAATACAGAAGATATTCTGAAATTCCTTTGTATTGTTGATTGTGAATCTGATTGGTTCTTCGTTAAGACACAATACTCTTTCCTTTGATTGAAATTAGCTTACAAAGGGATATAGAATCAGTGGGAAGTGGAACAGTTTATATTTGTAGAGAAAATATTATTTCCATAATTTTAGTGGTACATGAATAAATGTGTAAAATAATAGGTATTTTAGGGCCGGTCTTATAAAACTATTTAATCAACAGTTAAAATTTAGTTAGCTACTAAACTAATTTAACTGAAGATTTGGGTATTATAAAAGTTTAGTAACAAGTAAATCGACCTATTAAACTAACTGCGGAATTTCATGCTATTACATTTAAATCAGTTGTTAAAGAAACACCAAACTGTAATTTTTTGGTTATGTTTATTTTAAAACAACTTGAAATAGGAAACTATTTACTTCTTAAATATTTTTTTAAGAAATGTCTGTGTCGAGTGTTTCATCTATAGAGTCTGTATCACCAATGTCCTGGGATTCATCAACAGTTAATAATGATAAATTTATATTTGCCCGAGGTAGGCTAACAATATTGTTCCGAAACAGGACAAATCCATATGAAATATATGATGACAATGACCGGTAGTATTTACGTAAAATTTTAGTCACCCTAACTAACTAATCACGATAACTATCATTTAGAAATGCATTGGGGTGATTAAAAAACAACTGAATTTGTTACTTTAGTCAACGGTTAATCACCCCTGTTTAAGAGTAAATACTACCGGTCAATGAGTTTAAAAAAAGAATTTGATTGTCAAAACAATGTGTGTTACACATATTGAGAAAGATTGAAAAAAATATAAGACCACTACCATTAAGAAATATGTCAATTTCCGCAATGAATCAGCTACTAATAACCTTGCGATTTTACGCAACCGGGTCGTTCCAATTTGTTATAGGGGACCAATTTAATGTTACAAAAGCCACAGTGGGTGGAATAATTCATCGTATTATACATCATATTGTGTTATTCAGAAATAGTTATATAGAAATGCCTGATACTCCCCCAAAAAAGAGTAAAATTTGTAACGATTTTTTCCCATGTAAGTGGTTTTCCAATTGTAATTGGTGCCATAGATTGCACGCACGTTAAAATCCAGTCACCAGGAAGGGAAAACGGTAACCACGATAACTACACTTACTGTCAAATTAGTCAGCTGATTTACGTTTGTAACGAATGTGAATATAGAAACTTTTCACAAAACCACAAACACACTACTAAAATTTAATTAAATCTCCCTTTAGTTATTTGATAGTGAGATTAGTTTTATAATATCCATTTCTTTTTTAATGGTCCATTTCATTTACTTGTGTAGTAACTAACGGAGGATTAATTTATTGTTTATAAGACCGGACCTAAGAAGTGTAAACTAATAATATATATATATATATATATATATATATATATATATATATATATATATATTGTGTATGTTAATTACTAATTATTAAAAAAATATTTATGTTTGGAGTATTTTCATTTTTGTGAATAATTTTTTACTAAACATACAGATTACACGAATAGCTTTGTTTAGTTGCAAAGCGAGGTTGTTTTACTCACTAAAAGGGATGTACGACCACACTTAATCTATTATAGTTTACTTACATTTGAAAACAATGAGTAAACAATGCAAAGAATAGTGTTAAATGTCGACAATCCGTAAAGAATGAAAACTTTGTAATAATTGCACAAGCGCATTGGACGTTGAAAGACATCAAGGATAATTTCATACCTATTTTTACGGTTAGTGTAATTGAAAATAATAAAAGAAGACAAAAATATAAATTTTTGGTAATAATTTTTCGACCGTGAATGTTGACATAGAAGAAGATTCTTTTTTGGGGTTGTCGATCCAAAGATTTAAAAAAAAATAAACATCTCTATGAAAGACTTTCCTTTTTTAACGTTTAGGGTCGAAAAATTATTTCCAAAGGTTAAAAATATGCAATGAGACATATTAACATGCAACAAGTGCAAAAACATGGTGCAACAATGAACGAAACCTGGCAGCGGAACTCAACCGAAAATTAATATTACTATGATGCAGGAAGAACCAAATATTTGCAAGGCATATAAAAGAAAATTTTAATTAATCATGAATAAGGTTTAAATGAAACCGAAACGTGGATAAAAAAATGTATACCTATGTTAAATCCATGGACCAACATCCCAAAAAAAAAACGTTCTTTTATGTCTACATTTACGGTCGATAAATTATTTCCAAAAATTTATATTTTTGTCTTCTTTTAAGCAAAAATTAAAAATAAATATAGTCTCCACATTATTGTCTGACTCATTAAATATTATTATATAACCAACGTGACAAAGCTAGCAAAATCAAACAAGAATTAGGTGATAGCTCAACAACTATTGCACACACGCACCTTACACTTTACAGTACACTCGTGTTTAAAATTCAGGAAAATATACAAAAGAAATAAATTGAAAATGTTCTTTACTTCAAGATTATAAATTGAAAAGTAGTTTTCATTTCGAAATAAAATCATACAACCGTGCCTTACAAGTTAATTTTATTTATTTGCTGGAAAAGTAATAAAAGAAGTGAAGTCTTGAGAAAAGTGAAAAGAGGGTCACCGAAACCTTATTGAGGATATAAGTTTAAAAGATTTCTACTTGAACATGGCGTAGAAATTGCTTTGACATTTTTCTGTTTTTATTTTAGTAGAGCTGTAAGAGAATTAGCTATGTAGACGTAACAAATTCACGTGAAATTTTATTTTGAAATATAGTTTCATATCTCTTTACTTTAAAGCAACATATGCGGCACTTTCACACTCTATGTAGTCATAGTTTCCGATTTTATGTAAGATACAGAGTGGTAATATCTACCTTTATAGCGCTACAATGTGAAACGATATGAGAGTCTACTTATATTGTAAAAATATTGTATTGCAGATTACATTTTAAAAACTACATGTTGTCAAAGAAAATTGCTCCTTTTATGATATTTCAAACAAAAGAAGATAGGTAAATCACGTTGAGAACAACAAAAAATGTATTTATTGTTATGAATACCACGCTAAAATTATTGAGAATATGAAAATCAGGTAGGCCGTACAAAGCAAAATTTGCATTATCATTTTAAACAATTATTTATCTCTCATTTTAAAATGAGTTGCGAAATAAGTTAATCATTTTTTTTAAATATCGTTGTGAATGAAAATATGAAATTAACCTGAGAGCATTTTCGAATCAAAATTTATTATTTATAATGAGCTTATGAATGCAAAGAAAAGGCTATACCACTAGTATAAAGAATTTGAATGAAAAATAAATTCTTTTCAGCTGTTACCGAAAAGAACATTGCTCCTGTTAACAAAATAAGCGAAGAAAACAATAGTAATTGTACAACTTATGCCTTAATAGAGCAAAAAGTGAATATTGGATATTCAAATATTAATCAGATAAGTAAATCAACAAATCAACAACAAGCATCTGCATTTGGAAAAAGTTGTTAGTTGTATTTTTTTGTGCTACATCATATTTCTGATCGCCACAAAAAGCGAAACTTGTAAGAATTTTCCAAGAAACTTTTCCTACTATTAAATAGAGTTTTATTCAAAAACTGTGACAGATTGATAATTATAGATACATATTTCTTTTTTCGGTGAACTTATACACCAAGGGATCAAGTTGGGGAAACATCAACAATAATCAAGAAGCGGCAAGCCATGAAAAAGGAAATGTACTCGCATGCTGTGCTGTATTCTTTAAAAGTATCGGATTAGTAAATATAAATAAGTTGGATTGACAGAAAACTGTTACAGCTAAAAGTTTTGAAAAATGTCAAATTTATTTATTTAATAATAATAAAATAAATAATATCACACACATTTTTTATAAAAATATTATTTTCAAGCAGAACATAGTTTGTTTCAATAAATATTAAAAAAAAAATATATCCCATTCAGATATTCTACCCTTTTCATATGTATAGTAGATCAGCGCACAATGTGAATATCGTAGCAGTAGCAGGATAACAGAAAATAAACTGTTAGATCGTTATGTTGTCTGCAGTACGCTCTGTTTATAAATGTTGAGAAATGAGATACAATATAATTCGACAAATTGAAATTATGATTTTATTTCAGATATATACTGAATGAAACTCATTATGATTCAGATTTTCATTATGCTTCAGAGTATCATTATGATACAGATTTTCCTGTCATTATGACATAGATTTTCTTTTCATTATGAGACAGTTTATCATTATGATACATCTTAATTTTATAACCGATTTATTGATTTATAGTATATATATTTTTTATTATTATAAATAGCTGTAGAAAAAGGTGCATGCCACTCTCATATAATGACTATTAATATAAACTCGTTGCATAATATGCTATTATTTATGTTACTTTGGCATTGAAATTGCAATTGATTTTTGAGATATACTGCGCCTGTGTTGGAAATACGTTGACTCTGATGAATTTAATTTTAATTATATAATCAAGTATTTTTGTTATTCTTAAGTTATTCATTCAATTTTTAATTTAGATTTGACAGTTTAAAATGTATGTAATTTCGTTATAATAAAATATAATAAAGTGAATTGAATTAATAGTTTGTCTACTGCATCGTTACAACAGGTTATGGGACCCAGGACCTAAAATTTTAGAATAATAAAGATAATTTTTAAGGATATATGAGCAATGGCTGATGCACCAAGAATTTCTATTGAGAAATTAAATAATGAAAATTATCAGACATGGAAATTCAAGGTAGAATTAATGCTCATCAAGGAAGACTTGTGGGATGCAGTAATTAACGAAATTCCAAATCCAGTGACTCCAGAATGGACAAAATTAGACAATAAGGCTCGTGCTATAATATGTTTATTAGTTGAAGATAATCAACTTCTACACGTAAAGAAAGCTACTTCAGCTAAGCAGGCGTGGAATTCCTTGAAAGATTATCATGAAAAATCTAATTTATCAAACAAAGTATCCTTGTTACGAAATATTGTTAATTCAAGATTTCATGATAATGATGACATGGAACAACATTTAGGCAGCATATTTAAGAAAATAGAAAAACTAACGAATTTGGGAGAGAAGATTGCAGAAAATTTACAAATTGCAATAATTCTCGCAAGTTTACCCGAATCGTATTATGAATGCATGGTTATGGTACTAGAAAGCAGAGCAGAAGAAGATTTGTCAGTCGAATTAGTCAAAAGAAAATTGATTGATGAGTACAAAAGAAGAAAATTAAACTCAACAGGAGAAACAGAAGAAATCGCTATGAAGACTGTTGCACGTAATACTCCAGTAAATTGTTTTTTTCTGCAAGAGAACGGGTCACTTAAAGAAAAACTGTTATAAATACAAGAATTGGAAGTTAAAGCAAGAAGAAGCAAATAAGGCATATGAAGAAAATAATTACCATAAAGAAGACTCAAATTCAATAAATTTTGCGTTGAGTGCGTCTTCTGTCAATCTAAATAACGGATGGTGCATCGACTCTGGGGCAACAAGCCACATGACAAGTGATAAAGGATTTTTCATTAATTTACAGAAAATAACAAGTAAAGTAAAAACTGCCGACGGAAGAACAGAAAATGTTGAAGGAATAGGTACAGGAATGTTAGAATGTATAACTGGTGATAGAAGAAAGGTAACTTTAACACTTACAGATGTATTGTATGTACCTGCATTTCAAAATAATTTATTATCTGTAAGAAAATTAAGTAAAACGGGATATACTGTTTCATTTAATGATAGTCATTGTACAATTTCAAAAGGAAATGAAACAATAGGTCTAGCATATCCCTTCAATGATTTGTATATTTTAAGAACATTAAATTCAGCAAAATTAATTCGTTCAGCACATACAGAATCATGTCAACATAAATGCCACAGACGTTTTGGTCACAGGAATATAAAATCCATAAAGAAGCTCATTGAAGATGAACTTACTAGTGGAATAAAATTTATAAACTGTGGTATAAGAGAAACATGTGAAAGTTGCATCAAAGGAAAAAAGTCACTGACAAGTACAACTGAACCATTAGAAATAATACACACAGATATTTGTGGACCAATGCATGTCGAAACACCTAGTAAAAAGAAATATGTGTTAACTGTTATTGATGATTTTAGTCGCTACACACATATATACTTACTAAAACAGTAATCTGAAGCAGTTCAAGTATTAGAAAATTATATTGCTATGGTACATACGAAATTTGGAAGATTCCCTAAGATAATAAGTAGCGAACGAGGAGGAGAGTATATTTCGGAAGAAATTAGAAAAACATTAAAAGAAAAAGGAATTCAAATGCAACTAACAGCCCCTTATTCACCGCAGCAAAACGGAGTTGCGGAGCGAAAGAATCGTTCACTGGTCGAAATGGTTCGAAGTATGCTTCATGATTCTGGCTTACATCAGAGATTTTGCGGAGAAGCAATTACAACTGCTAACTATCTTCAAAATCATCTTCCAACAATGGGCTCGTCATCAATTCCATATATGAATTGGGAATTGAAGAAACCAAATGTTAAACATTTAAAAACGTTTGGCTGTGTTGGTTACGTACATATTCCAAAAAAAAAAACGGAGAAAACTTGATATGAAAGCAGAAAAATTAATATTTGTTGGCTATGCGGAAGGTTCGAAAGCATATAGAATGTTGGATATCAAGACAAATAGGATCATTATTAGCAGAGATGTCAAATTTGTTGAAATATCCAAAGAACAGGTAAATATAAATGAAGATGTCGAAATTTGTATTGAAGAAGAAAATAAAGAAAATGTAGCAGAAGAGAAAAATGAAGATGAAAATCTTGAAAACAGACAACTTCGAAGATCAGAACGATGCACGAAAGGAAAAATGCCAAAATACTTTGAAGATTATATATCGTATACCGCTTTTGAAATGACTGACCCGAAAACAGTTGAAGAAGCTCATACTAGTCCAAACAAAATAGATTGGAAACGGACGAAAGGAAAGACTAAAGAATCTTAGATACCTGTGGATTACAAGAAATAAAACGAAAGTCGACGAGGAGGAGTGTTGGAAATACATCGACTCTGATGAATTTAATTTTAATTATATAATCAAGTATTTTTGTTATTCTTATGTTATTCATTCAATTTTTAATTTAGATTTGACAGTTTAAAATGTATGTGATTTCGTTATAATAAAATATAATAAAGTGAATTGAATTAATAGTTTCTCTACTGCATTATTAACAACAGCCTGATCATCTTTCAAACATAGGTGCGCCGATGCGCCGGACAATGGGTTAAATAAAAGGATGAAATTTAAAATCGATATTTGAAATTTTTCAAAACAGCATTTTAAAAGAAGGCTTGTAATACCGGCCTATATTTGTTTATTTTCAAAATAAATGCATAGAAACAAATGAGTACTTGAGTAAATTCGTGGACTTTTATGAAATACCTTCTTCTTTCCCTGCGTTAATCCCGCGACGATGCAGGTCCGCTTGCTTGCAAGTTAGGCTTTGCTTGATTGATGCTACGTAAAATTTGAATGTCCACATTATATTAAAATTTGAGAGGTGTCACTTATAATTTATAATTTTACAATTTTTAACCAAATTACGTTTCCATTCTTCAAAAAATAGGTCATAATATAATTAAAACTTTTCTATTCATAATATTTCAAACAAATTTCATAAAAAATTCACGTATTTTTGTAAAAATTGACGAGAAATACTCTAATAAACTGTTTTCTCAATAAACAAAATGGTTGGTATTTACGTTCATGAAAACCTACTTATGGTACCTATCTACTAAAAATTACAGATAAATATATTAAATATGTAAAAATATTTAAAGACAAAATAACCCTCACCGCAAAATTGAACTTGGTACATTAGAGCCATGTACCATGTACGAGTACTTTATCGCACTAAAGTAAAATTAAAAAAAAAAAAAAAAAATGTCCGCAGTGGACACGTTAATAATTGAATTTGTAATATTAACCCCCGGTTTTATAAAGGGTAAATAGTAAATTTATTTAAACTAACAAATTTGAATCAATTTTGTTCATTTTGTCATTTATAACATTACTGTCAAAAGTTCGACTGTCATTTGAAGGAATAAATTTTATTTACTTTAGAAGTAAATTTATCTGTCGTTTATAAAACCGACTATTAGTCAATCTATTTTTATCTGTATTATATTTAGCAAATACCGGGTGTTTCAAAGCACCGATCTCAGGCTTGTTTTAGAACTCCGATCGCCTGGAGGTTTAGAAAAAAAAATAGCATAATATAATCTTATCTGAAGAATTTAATGGTAGTAGTCCCGACTTCCGGAACATTGGATCGTACAACAATGACATCTCTTGACTACTCCCGGAAGCTTTATAAACTTAAATGTTTAAGAGTGGTGTGTTTACATTCCTATTTTTTTTTTTTATGTCAAACGCCTGGGAGCATTTTAACCAAATTCTACTAAATATTCATGAAAGAATTTTAATTTTGTTTGTTAGGTTAGATTGCTAAGTTAGCATGTATTTTTACTTATGTTTGTTTGGCTCTAGCAAGTCTGTTACGAAGTTTTATATATAATTTATAAATACTTATAATTATTTTGTCAGGTATGTACAAGGTTATGTTCACGGTATCAGTATCACCATCAACTGTCACTTTGACATTTCACATTCCAACGCTGTAAAACAACGACACTAGCGATATTTGCGGCTTTAGTTAGCAACCGTGAAGTCACAAAAAAGAGGTCGATTTGAAACATGTTATTTTTTAAAATATTTTCCTAATAAATGGCGAATTTTATTACAGTTTATATCATATTATGTCATATATTGTAAACAAATAAGAATTTTATTAAATTTCAACATATAGTAACTACCTCATTATGCGCTCGCGATTTATATACAGAGTGAGTCGCCGAAATGGCCTTTTTTGATATCTCGCTTATCGTTAAAACTACAGCAAAAATTTATTTACCGAATTTACTCGACTACACAAGGGGCACAACGTAAAATTATTTTCACAAATACAGGGTGTTGCATTACAGCTGGGTGAAAATTGTTTGTCTATTCTTAAATGGAACACCCTATATATTTTTATATATTTTGAATTGTATTACATTCCTCTATACGAACATATAAAATTTGTTAGTTTTCCGCGGCGTTGCCAAGTTATTCGGTTTTTTCTCTAAAAAAGATCTAAAACACGCACTGCTTTATAGAGGCATACTGAAGTTATTTTAATAGTAAAAATTAAGATTTTTTTTTCTGTACAACTATAAACTATACGAGTGACGGATCATGCTTGTTCACTGCCCAGGAAACAGTGTACAAGGTGCGCTTAAAGAAGATTTCACTTTAAAAATGTTTCCAACAAAAGTTGTTTGTTTTTAGAATACACATCCAATGATACCACACGTGCCTTGGGTCCCATTTAAAATTCTGAACTTTAGTTACGCCTATTTCCTGTAAAGTCCGAAAATCGAGATTGCTACCATTAAATTTTTCAGATAGGATTATGTTATGCCAATTTTTTTTCTGAACCTCTAGGACGTCGTATTTCTGAAAAAAAATCTTGAGATGGGTACTCAGAAACACTCTATATATATATTCAGCAGATAAGGATTTTTTTGTTTTCTGTGCTTTCACTTTGCTTCTAAACGTGATAACAATTTTTTCTTAATGAATTTAATTTTCAAAAGCGTAAATATTTGGCTATTATCCTTACCATCAACCTTTGCCCTACAATGTTTACATCCTTGAGATTAGAGCAGTGACCTTTCATTGCGTATTATCTTTAAGAGGGTCCTGTAAGCAATGGCTATACACAACAGTCCCGACATCCGTGATGATACAGCAAAATCGATAATCTAATTACCCGCTGGGGAAGAACACACCCCCTCTTCAGCCTACAGTGGGGTCTGATCCTGTAACCCGATGTGATAATCGCATTAGTGTAATGTGATGAAGGACACGAGACGTGCACTCGTGACATGTATGACTGCTGATGAGAGACAGAGTGGCGAAATAAGAGGGTAATGGCTCCTAATGGACTAAACAAAGATGGAGTACTCAATAGGAATATGACACTACATAACTGCATTGTTTGCAAGTAGTAAACAAAAGGGTGAAAATTTCTCTTCCGGAAACTGTTTTACTCTACAAAAAAAATTGTAACTAACACCACCAGTGTATTACTTTTATTACGATATTTAAGGCACTTCAATTCAAATCTAAGTCGCCAAAGTAATAATACTTAATAGTTCATTTTATTTAATTTAATATTTAATTAATTTAATATACTAGTATACTCGTATATATAACCGGATATCTATCCTAGCTTTTTCTGTGAGAAATTTATCGCAAAAAATAATTAAAAGATGATAATTTTGATCTGGTCGCTTAAAGATTGCTACTCAGTCAATAACTTCGCTGGCAGATTGTTTTATAATGATTACCAAAAATTTAATAATTTATTGCCTGTATAATAATTTATTTTGGTAATTATTATGTGGTTAATGATTGCTTTAAAAAATGGTCTCTCTAAAGCAATAGTTACTTACATAATCAATTATTAAAAAAGGGATACTGTTTGATGAACATATTATTTGCCAAAACGAGCGAAGCATGTTTTGCAAATTATGTAATTATTTATTATGTACCTACATAATTTTACCTATTTCTGCTAAAATAATTTTAAAATATATAAAATTGTAGGATTTTCTATGACAGCGCAATATACATATTTCAAAATCAATTTACCGAAACGTTTCCGTGAAAATAAATGAATTTAATTTTTGTTAATGAAATATAATGTTAGCGTATTCGTATCATTATTGAAAATAAGTTCTGAATGTGTTTTGAAATCGATGTAGATCTTCCTTCTGAAGTATTGGAATTAATTGGAGTCAATAATTCATAAACTGATATTAAAGAAATCAATATTGATATATACTTGTTTCTTTTTGTATCAACGTCATTTGTGTAATATTCAGTAATATATATTATATATAGTATATTATGTAATAGATATTAACGATACTAGTTTGATTATGGCATGTTTAACGAAACTAGTTTGACTGCCAGTACGAGGCGGTGAGCCGAATTTTTGAGCAATCATTTGTATTTTATAGCACAAATGTAGTTGACCACGTTCAAAAGTTTTGAACAAAGCTTTTGTTCAGAGTATATATACTTTATTTGTATTTGTCATCAAATTTTCAATTTAATATTAATTTAAGTTACCTATTGTCTAACGAAATGGTGAAGTACACCCGCTTTCAGAATTCGTAATAAACCTTTCTCGACAAAGAAAGGTTTTCTCGTGAGCCTGCCGCCCTGCTAATGATCGATAAAAGCACAGCATATGGTGTTATTATCAAATATAAGTTGCCGAAAACGAACAGATAAAATAATTAAACAAAAATCTATAGCAATTCCAAGAAAACTACTGTTTAAATTTCGAAAGAAATTCAAATAGGAGACCATCAATTTTAGCCGAAGTACTGTATCACGGCAAGTAGGACGTATTTAACGTATCGCTGAAAGAAATATTTATTTAAGGTAGTAGAAGAAATTGAAAAGCGAGAGCAAATATCGCAAAACATATCAACATTGGAAAGACGCCGATTAGTGAAAAGTGCTTTTTCCAATAAATCTAAATGTGTATTTTTTTAATGATGCTACGTAATATTTTCAGCGGCATGCAAGTACAAGATACAATTCTAAATACAAAATCTCTAGAGTTAGGCATGGTAGAGGATATGCGATTTTATGTTGTGCGTGTTCTCATAACTGTGTAGGTCCATTAGTCGAGACTATGAATTCTCTAATTTATATACGTATTTTGCTCTCCCTCATGCCAAGAAAAATATACTGCGGGGATAGGTTATGAAAATATTTTATGCACAAATGCATATGTATATAATATAACTGTTTAATTTTTGTATCACCTTTATGATTTGGTTTTAAACCAAAACTGTTTGACTCAAAATTTTTGTACGCCATTGTACACACCGTACTAGTACTTAGCATTCTTTGTTTGAAATGTATCATTGCTTGCTATTAAAATTTATTGAAATCTAACACTTAAAATTTTTGAGAACTATATTAGAAAATTAGCAATTAAAATAATCAAATTACCTATTGTTTTAATTGTATTTTTCAATTGTTTCATTGCCACACTTGTTCTTAACCGATATATAATAATTGTTGTATTTTCGCTATTTGTAACAAATAATAGACAAGGTATACATCGTTGGAAAGCTTAAAAAAAATGTGTTTTTAATGGTGTTATTTTTTATATGACGCCCATATAAAACTTAAAAATTTGACATCATAACTCGAAATCTATCAGTGATAAAACAACAAGTATAAAATTATTCTTTAAACATAAACATTCAATATTGTATTTGTATTGTGGGGTGTAAATCTATTGAGATGTAAGATGTATTGTGAATATTATTTTTTGTTTTGATTTTTTTCCCTGTAGAATAAAATATAGTTTGTAGTTTTTATTTGCGAGACTGCGGGTGAATTATGAGAGAGTCAGATTTTACAAGACGTTTAGGCTTTTGTGCAGCAATTATGTTTCCTAAAAAGATTTATTTGTAGGTGAAGACCAAAAATTAGTGTAGGAAAGTAATAACTGCCTTTTGTTTTGTATACAATAAGCCAGTAAAGTAAGGGTTTGAGATTCACTATTGTTTCTATCCTAACACGGACTTGTTACTAGTTTGTTATTCTTGTTGTCTTGTCTGTTGCTTGTTGCCTTGACTTACTTACTGTTAGTTGTTGATGTCTCTGTTTTAGTGTCTTAGACTTAGCTTGATATTTCTGTCAATTATGCAGCTGAGAGTTGTTGTGGTTTTGCTCTCTCGTTCTGGTGTGTCTGTGTTTAAGTAATATTTAGTAATAGCAACCAATATTTATTGTAAATGTAAAAAAAACTTTTATGTACATATAGGAGAATAAGGTTTTAGAGTTTATATAGGGTCCTTTCAATCTACAGTTGTTTTATTCACAATCACAGCTTCATAAACAAACTTTAAGGGCATATAATTAGGGATTCACCAAGCCAAGCTACTTGGCTTGAAATAAAAAAGCTTGGCTTGGCTTGAAAATTCTAGCTTTTTTTAATGTTAGGCTTGACTTGGCTTGGGCTTGATGGAACCAAAGCTTGGCTTGGCTTGAAAACTTCAAGCTTTAAAAATTTTAGGCTTGGTTTGATTTTCAAGCTTTATCAAGCTTTTTCAAGCTTTTTCAAGCCTTTTCAAGCTTTTTCAAGCTTTCAAACTTTTTAATGCTCATGCGCAAACTCATTTTCGCATGCACATATAATGCTTTTTATTTCATTTATTTTATTTTCACCGTACACAGATATGTAAAATAGGTCTTGAAACGAAAAATATAAAAATATAGATATTTATGTTTTGTTCAATTATTTCATTTTTGAAAATAAAAAATCAAAAATTTAGTATCTTTTATTAAAAAATACCCTGCTATTTTTATATTACCTTTATAAATTTTTCATTCTATATAGGTTTATTAGTTAGACTTGACTTTGGTGTACCTATTTTAATAACTAAAATGAATAGGATCTATTTTCATAATGCCATTTTCACTCGAAATAACCTCCCCAACAAACTGTAAGTTTGGTATAATACATAGTTCATATTTACCCTTTGTTAATAAATAAAACAAAACAATACCCCAAACACTCAAGAACCGCGTTCAAAGAAATACTTAATTTTGGAATACTACCTATACAATGGGATAAAACTGACCTGCTAAGTAGGTATCCCTTTTATACTTCAAATACATCTGGAAATAATAAAATCCTATAGACTGGGATTTCCTCGATATTTTGTTTGTTCGTGAGACAATAACTTGTACTTTCTAATTATTAAAATATCTTTCAGAACTCATATTATTAATTGGAAAAATGGTACCGAAACGTTGGGTTAAAAATAAAAAATACAGATCATAAACTAAAAAAAAAGTAGTATTGTACTTTCTATTTTGAACATTATAAAATTTGTGCTGATTTTTTATTACAGAATCATGCAATTACCCTAATTATTTCCAATTTTCAAATAGCACAAAGGTATCCTCAACAATTTAGATATGTTTTCATTACCAAAATTTGCAAATAAAAGCACATTGGCACTCCTAGAACTAGGTAATAAGCCGTTATTATATATTTATTTAATTCATATACCTACATATAAACAAGGGAAACTTGAATCAAGGAAATATTTAGAAGAGAATAATCTCTTTGTCGGTTTACATTTTTATTATATTGTTATACTGCCTCAGACAAGGCCGTTTTATTAGGAGCAATATTAGGGGCTGTACTAAAAATAGCATTGAAATCTTTGTATACATACATTTCCACAAACACAAACTTTCTCGTTTCTATGATTCGGAAATACCAGAACAACAAAACATTGTAAATCCATAGCTGACAAAAAAATTCAACATTTGCGAAACAATTAACAAAATGAAACTATGATATTTTTCATCATACGTAGTCTCTCAATTACCTTGTGTTGAGTATATTATTATTTCTTATAATATTTATTCAGCTTCAAAATTATAATTCATAACACTCGTGGTTTGTTCAATATTTTATCGGTTTGAGAAAATGAAGACATTATTTCTAAGTAATATTTTCTGAAATGCCAAGATAAACGGAACAATTATTTTGACATAATATGGCAAATATTCAAATTATGTGCTTTAGTGCTTTAATCATCAAGGTTATTATTTTAGAATAAAATAAATCGTGTTACGAACGATACACTAATGTGAGCATTATACTTTCATTTTATTTTACTTTGTAGACTATTGTTGAATGTCAGTATCGTCTAATACATATCAGCTCTATTTTGTAAGAAAGTTGGTATGTCTTAGCAACATGACAGATAAAATAAAATAATTGCGAAGACTGAAAAAATATGAAAACGACAGGCTGTACATTTGTTTCTATTGGTTAAACGTTACTTAACAATTTCCTTACAAAGTGGGGCTGAATATTTTGTATATGGCATAATATCCTGTAACAGGTAAAATAATAAATATTATTTATAGAAGCTTGATGCTTGGTATTTATGATCAAGTTATATATAGTTAAAAAATTAATGAATATTATTTAATTGTGAAATATAATCAGATACATTTAAAAATAATGAATCAATTTCTTAAATCTTTGTTTCTATAATTTATTCCAGTTACTTAAAGATTTATGTATCTAATTAATAAGTTTTTATATAAATTACTTTTATCTTAACAAAAATTTCGGTTTTGCCGACCTCGTCAACAATTCTTGTGAAAAGCTTGAAAAAGCTTGTTTTTCACCAAGCTACTTGACAGTCGGAGGCTTGGTTTGGCTTGAAAATTCAAGCTTTTTTTAATGTTAGGCTTGGTTTGGCTTGGGCTTGATGAAACAGAAGCTTGGCTTGGCTTGAAAAATCAAGCTTTTTTGAAAGGCAAGCTTGGTTTGATTTTTCAAGCTTTTTCAAGCCAAGCCAAGCCAAGCTTTCAAGCTTCAAGCCAAGCCCGTGAATCTCTACATATAATACTGATTAAAATGAGTAAAAAAAGCTTAATTAACAATATTCCGATCTTCAACGGTTTCCGAGAAAGAGGTCATTTTGTATTAGAAGCGAAGAAAAACTGACAAAGATAGTGATACAACAAAATTTTGTTTATGTCAATAAATTAACTATAAAATTAAAATAAAATTTAATATAAAACACATTCCTCAATTTCTAATAATTAAGAAGCTATTTCAAAAATAATGATTGGTCATGGTGACCATAACATTTTACTGAAAACAAAAACACATCTAAGATGACCTCTCAAAGGTAAAAATATCATTTGATCAAACTCTTAGAACTTTCGAGATAGCAGAGGTAAATCCCGTAAACACTAATTTTTTACTGTTATATTTCGGAAACTATTACAGAGCTATGTTATTAAGCTTTTTTACTAATTTAGTATTATACGTCCTTAAATTTTGGGCATGAAGTTCTGAATCATCCTGTATAACTAGTTCTAATCGTTAACAGATAATGACGTATTGCTAGCTATTAGAAGGTTACCAAATAAAACAACTGCCGGTGTAGATCAAATACCTAGTTTTGTAATTAAGGATTGCTCTTCTGCACTTGTAACATCCCTGGTACATTTATTTAATATTATTTTGGAACATGTGTATTTCTAGTTATTTGGAAAATTACACGTATATATCCTATACATAAATCTGCAGATGTCTCAAATATTAAAAACTATAGATCTGTGTCCATATTATGTAACATGTTAAAGGTATTCGAAACCATTATATATAAGAAATTAAGTTTGAAATTAAGGCCATTTATATCGTCATTTCAGCATGGATTTGTTGAAAAAAATTTGCCGCGACAAACTTAGCAGTAATATCACATTATATTACGTCAGTGGTGGATAAAGGGGGACAAGTAGACGTAATATGTACTGACTTTCATAAAGCTTTCGACCAAATCAATTATGATATATTGTTGCAAAAATTACGTTCTTTTGGTATCAACTTAAATTTAATATATCTGTTGGAGTAACGATATCTACTGGAAATTGAAGTAGGAAAAAAGAAAATATTCGTAACTGCAGTCTAGAAGATTTTATTGATTTCAAACCAACGTTTTGATCATAACCATGATCCTCTTCAGGCAGTGCCGGATTAACCATGAGGCGCAAGAGGCGCGCGCCTCAGGGCCCAGGCCTGCTAGGGGCCCGGCTACGGCACCATTTTGTCGAGTTTTTATTTTTTTAGAGTTGCATTTTATTTACTTTATGAGTTTATTCCTGTTGTAATTATTTTTCTGTTTAATTTATGAAATAAATTATATTTTTTTGGGGGTCTTATGTTACATTCTAGGGGCCCGATAATTGTTAGCGCCTCAGGCCCGAAAATACCTTAATCCGGCCCTGTCTTCAGGGTTAAATCAGGTTAGAAAAATAATGAAATATTTGTAACAAACGTTAACTAACATCAATGATCACGTATATAATAATAATAATAATAATAATAATAATAATAATAATAATAATTTTTATTCCCAACAGTATCCAATTACAGGGAATTAATTAACAACATAAAGTAATAAGTAAAAATTAAATACAAAATTATAATAATTATGATAAAAATACATCTTCAGAAGGTTTCTCTGCATTTCGGCACATCACATGGACCGGTGACTTATTCAGGATATCGGTATTTGGAGTTGGCAGATAGAATGTCATGTTGTGTCTGGAAACTAACCTAGGAACATTCAGTGCAATGCAAGACAGTAAATAGGCACAATCAATTTTGTTGGTTAAAAGCATTGATAAAAATTTAACTGATTGAAGTTCGCGCCTGGTATTGAGAGAAGGCATGTCATGGCGCTGTAATAAAATATCCATATCAATGCCACGTTCAGGATATATTCTATCAAGTTTATAGGATAAATACTTTAAAAAGCGCCGATGTACACGATTTATAGCATCTGATTGATAATCGAAGGAAGGGTACCATATTAAAGAAGCATAATCAAATTTACTAATAACAAATGAGAAATATAAAATTTTCAACAATGAAATGTCATTAAAGGGTTTTGTAATTCCGATAATGAAGCCAAGAGTTTTGGTAGCGCAAGTGCAAATATATTCGTGTGTTCCGTAAATTTGAGGTTAAATGAAAACGTGACACCTAGATCTTTTATAGAGTCCTTTTTAGTTAATTTACTACCGTTAATATTGTATTGAAAAGATACGGGATTGTGTCGCCGGGTATATGTAATATAATAGCACTTATTATCATTTAGAATTAATTTGTTCTCTTGACACCAAGAAGCAAGAATGTCTATGTTTCTTTGTAAAGTTTGGGAGTCAATGATTGTATTAATGTTGCAAAACATTTTAACATCATCTGCGTAAGCGAGAACATGACATGTAAATAATTCAAGTAATTCATTTATAAATAACAAAAATAATAGAGGGCCTAAATTAGAGCCTTGGGGCACTCCTGACGTAGGTGTAAAATGTTTTGAAGAAAAACCGTTGTAAGAAACATAACAAGTTCTTTCTGTGAGGTAAGATTGTAAAAGCTGTGTTAAATTGGGCGCTGCTCCATATTTACTAATTTTTTTCAGTAATAATAACCCATGGTATATGTGAAATACACAAAGTTATAATAATGATAAAAAAAATTGAAGCGTTTATTTTATGAGTAAACATAGGGAAGCAGTTATTGTAAATACAAAGTTTCCGCCAAAAAATCTAGCTATGCTATTGAACATGATAATAGTATATTACATCTTGTACATTATTTAATATTAATTACTTTAATAATATTGCAAAAAATGCAATAAATTACAAAAATTGTGAAATAAATAATTGTTTCAGTTTTTTATTATGCGATATGAAAAGATTTCCAAATGTCTCCGTAACGCAGTGGTCATAACACTAGCGTCTGAAACTTTTGGTTGGGGTTCGATTCCCCATTGGGGAATTATTTTATTTTTTTTTACATAAAAATTGTTGAACTTTTAAAAATCAGTTTATATTTCCATATTACAATCATTTAAAAATAATAATAACATTGTAATAAATAAAGGGAAAATAATTGATTACAATAATCAAAATATTGATGCAATAACAATGCATTGTATTTCCTTTGATATTAATAAAAATAACTGAAATATAATAAAATTGTGCAAATATTATGTCTTTACTGTATTTATCAAATAAAATACAATGCATTGTTATTATATCAATATTTTGATTATTGTAATCAATTATTCTCAATCATTTTCTCTTTATTTATTACAATGTTATTATTATTTTCAAATGATTGTAATATGGAAATATAAAAAGATTTTTAAAAGTTTAACAATTATTATGTAAAAAAAATAAAATAATTACCCCAATGGGGAATCGAACCCCAACCAAAAGTTTCAGACGCTAGAGAGAGAGAAGTTTTATTGCAAATTAATAATATTTACAACAGCATTTTATGTGCACATGAGCGCCATACCCGGTTTGTAGCCGTTTTCGCCCATCAACCAATGGCAATCATTTATCATGACAATATTTTAGATTCTGGTGTTATGACCACTGCGCCACGGATACATTCGGAAATCTTTTCGTATTGCATAATAAAAAACTGAAACAATTATTTATTTGACAATTTTTGTAATTTATTGCAATTTTTGCAATATTATCAAAGTAATTAATATTAAATAATGTACAAGATGTAATATATTATTATCATGTTCAATAGCATAGCTAGAAAAATTACTGGTACACGTGTAGATAATCGTTATTCTAGCTTTACCCGTGCGAAGCCGAGACGGGTCAGCTAGTACTAATATAATTGTTAATGATATAGATATATTCACTATATAACCGTATTCTATCATAAATGTATTTGCTGATTTGGATTCCTAAGTGACAATAATGAAAAGTGCGCCTTTCGTTTTCCAATATTTTATTAAAATGAAAAGAAGAATATTTGACTGAGCACTGAGCAGCCATTTTCACTTTTACTGATTGACAGTTGATGTACTCATATTTCAATGACACTTGACGTTCACGACTAATGCAATTTGGTATGAATTCCATCAAAAAAATTACGAGTTTAATATTTAATCTACTTTTATATTTATATTCATGTTGACATTTCATATTTATATACACGAATTTTATTTCAAACCGATTCAAAATAAATATTGAACAGTTCATTTTTATTAAAATTCTAAAAAAATATGTGGCATATATGGCTTTAATAAAAATAAAAGATCAATAAAGTCCATATAATGATGAAAAATTTCCAACATTTATTAGATAAACCAACTTTTTTGTAGAGCTTGTCACTTGTCATAGAAATTATTTTTGCTTAATTGTCCAATTCGTCGCTGTTTAAAATGTTTTCCCTGTTATTATTACAACTTGATTAATGTATCGAAACGACAACAGGAAGACTTACATGCAACCAGAACTACGAAGGGAGTAGAATAAAATGGAATCCTAATTTACTTTTCATTTCTTTCAAAAAATCTATCCCCTGAAGCAATTTTGTTTGGGAATAAATAGCAAATGAATGGAACAAGGCCTAGACTGTAAGTAAATTATAAGTAAATTTAGAAGTGTAGTCATGAATTTAGAAGTGCGAGAAATAAAGAAAATAACTTATTTATTGTGTAATAATTATTATAATTAAACTTCGAACTACATATGTTTTTAAAAGCTAATCGCCGGTTGCACCAATGTATATAATTGGTGATTTTAATGTAATTTTTGTTTAATTTCCAATTAAATGTTGGTGCAATAGGCCATAATAATAATAATTTGACGAAAGTCGATGTTAGAGCTCATACAACTAGAGAAAAAAAAAATGCACATGCATTTTATTTTGTACTGAAATACGAGTAAATTGACGTTATCTTTGTTGCTGTAGAATAATGGTACGCTACAAACAATAAAGTTGTATTTTATAAGTAGAGCAATAATAAAGTCAATATTTTAAGCACCTACGTTAACAGCATAAATTATTGTGCGCAAATTTTCTCTTAATTGCGTGACGTGAGCTCTACTATAGATAATGAAGTTTGACCTTGCATGCAAGATTCGAATTTCATGTCACAACTCTATACGTGCATGGTAAAAAAGAGTGCTGAATGATTTAGAGTTACGAGTTACCTGCCTGGTAACACTCGTAACATTCGACGGAGGTGCAAAGAATAATTTATGTCTTGTTAATTACTATTTGGTTTTTCAGTTCATCCGACGTTATTTTTTTTTAATACTTAATTACATACTAAATTTATTTTATACTACTTTTTTAAATTAAGTAACTTGCTCTCCAAAAGTGTAAATTAAAAAAAAATTGGCACCATAAAATTCAAAATTATGCTCTCTCTAAAAGTTTATGTAAAAGCATCTCGTAAACTTTCATGGGACGGGTAATAGTAAAATAAAAAGAATTATTTTCCTACGTTAAATGTCTTTGTCACAGATTCTCGAATACATTATTTATTTTCTACATTACGGTACGTAGGTGTGTATATTTATTCACTTTACCGCAAATATAGTATCATTATACAAGCATTTTTCCACATCAAAGCAAAAACAACTTAACAATAGCCAATCAAAACTACGAAATCATCCCACAAAGAATCCATTACACGATATCTTATACAGACAAAATTGTCCCCTTGGCTAGTGGAAGTGGCGCCGGGGAGTCGCCTCCCCCACCCCTGTGACGTCACGAAACATCCTACAATCTCAGCTTCGAGATAGACGCCAAGAGTCTACTAGCGGGTATACCCGTACATGGAGAAATCGGAATTTGAAGAAATGTAAGCTTATGAAAGACGCTATAAGGGTTATTCTTGCACAAATTTTGCAGATAGTATGCTGTGCTGTCCTACATTCGATTGTTTGATGATAACACTGTTGCCAACTTGAAACTACGTAGTTGTGGTTGAGTATTATTGAAAATCTATTTTGAGACACTTTTTATTGCTATGTATGATTTTTTAATAAATACAGAACCTATCTGGTAGAAAACTGTTCTATATTTGCAATTTTTATATTATATACGTCCAATGCTCCGTACTAGAATTATCGATTGTTCCTCAAATTGGCACATATTTTTTAAGATCGCAGCGCTGCTGTAGTAACTTTTAGTAACTAAAGCGTGAGCAAAGAAATTTTCAAATTGTGATAGAAAATAATTTTTTAACAATTTATTTTTTACACTTGTATGTTTTTCCTATTTTCATATTTAAAAATTGCGAAAACAATAAACGTGCACACTTATATTGGATGGTTGAACAAAAGGAAAAAATAACTATTTTTTTTATTTTAAATTTTACTCTACTTCCGATTTCATCGGAAATACTGCCATAGTTGATTTTATAAATAAAATCATATAGGTATATATAAATTTCTTTTAGGTACTCGAAAGTAATATAAATTATAGTTTTTACAGAAATCTACGGTTATGGCTTTGACGTACTAAGGCTGTGGTGGACCGGACACAGCTGGATATGCAAAGGATTTCAATTTGCAAATCTCTGTATGCATTACATATTTCAAAATTGGTAATTAATGGATTCGCAAAATCAATTAAATTTTTGACCATTGTTACAAATTAGAAAAAATAAGATAAGTTGAAACTTACCATCACCATAGTATTAAAATTAGGGAAAATAAGATTAGCAAAGACGTAACAAACGTATATAATTGAGTTTTCAAAATTTTCAAATCAATAGTAATACTTTAATTTTCGCACTAAGAGCAACAATGTTTTCCATAAGTTGACACAAAATTTGTTAAATTGTACGCACTATTAATACATAAAAAACATTTTTACAAACTAAAATTCAAGTTTTAGACGTCTAATAATGTGCACAGTGTGTGAAATCCACGTTGTTACACATATTTCGTATACTGATATCAATGCCCAAACATCAACTTTTTTTGACAGTTGTAGAAAAAATTTAATTTTAAAAGACCAATGGTCAGTTGCACCTACAAGGCCTAAATTTTAAGCTAGGCTTAAACAAAAAAAAAAAAATCTATTGAGGCCAACATAATACCTCTCGCCATTTTCATATTAGGCTATATAAGTATTGGGTGGTAGTATGAACAGCTGATTAAGGGTGATTAGCTAGGAGATGACTAGCAGTGTTTTAGCGCTGTCAATCGTTTATGGATTATTTTAGAGAAAAATACTTCCAATAGCAGTTATAGAAAAATTAATTGTACGCCACTTTTATTTGAAGTATTTTTGTCTAAAATAATCCAAAAAACGATTGACATAAAACACTGCTAGTCATCTCCTAGCTAATCACCCTTAATCACTTGTTCATACTATCACCCATTGTATTTAACATTACTGGTACATACAAAAAATTCTACTTACATCTATTCTTTATTTTTCAATTCATTCTATGAACAAGTTTCCTCCTACTCTTCTAAATGTTCGAGAATCTTCCAATTCATTGACGAGATTGGTGGTATGTCTGAAGGGTATATTATGAATTATATGTATAGTAAGCGCGTATTTAGTTGAAACTGATACTGTATATACTTTGGCTTATAAATGAATCCCCTTTCTTTTTATACCA
Source organism: Ophonus ardosiacus (assembly GCA_943142095.1). Classification (NCBI taxonomy): domain Eukaryota; kingdom Metazoa; phylum Arthropoda; class Insecta; order Coleoptera; family Carabidae; genus Ophonus; species Ophonus ardosiacus. The sequence continues at coordinate 40,224,778 of OW964823.1, forward strand.
ATTTTAGATGTTGACGGAACGGAACAGCATATTATATTTCTATTACATTTCCACTTGTCCCTGTACGAATTCTATATCTAACTATAATTTTAAATATTTAATTAAGAATAAAATAATTCTTCAGCAATGTCTGGATTTTTGCCATTGATATTTATGTCAATTACAAACATTTTAATTTTTCAACTTGTTTCCATATGCTAATAACTGATTCATTATGGAATCGACTATTTTATATAATTTTAATTCAGTCTATCTCTAAATCTATGGGGTCCCGTGGCAACGTGCCTGAGTGTCTGGTCGCGAACCTGGGGGAACCGAGTTCAATCCCGACCGGCGCCAAATATTTTCAATTTTAAATGGCACAAAAGTGACCCCTGTGGTGCACTCTCCACACCAGCTATGAGTGCCCGTGAGGTGACGCCTGGTAAGCGCCCACAGTGTAAAATATATCGTCATCATTACCGATGTCTACATATGTGTAGATAATGGCACACCCAGAAATGGGTAATATGCCGTGATGATATATTTATTTATCCTAAATCTATAGAATAATAACCCAGTTAGGAATATGTAGTTAAAAAATTTTGAAACTTCAATTTATCAATTTGCTACAATATTTCCTCGGTCATTTGTGCCATATTCGTTTGAGGAACTATTTTCACTTTTACCGGTTTACCTGATATATCATTTTTGTTTTCAACTTCTTTATATTTTCCTAATATCGAAAGGAAAAGTTACAACTCAATATTATTATGAATGAGGAAAATTACATATTTTCTCACTCAAAATAAATGAAATTTAGAATGAAAAACTAGACTATCATTTTTTGTTACAAAAATGTCTTTCTTTATTGTAAATATATAATTAACAGTAACATTTTTACAATGGCTCCAAAAGGTATTAAGTCTTGTATGTATCACTGCGTACTTTTAATCTCGGCTAGGCCTTCACTAAAAATTATACTCCAGATACGGAAAAATGTAACTTTTCCTTGGGTATTTGTTTCACTTATATAGTTCAAATTTTTGGTTATAACACATATTAAATTCTTATTTTTATCGCATTATTTAGTTCCCTAAACTACAGACAGCCAACCCAATGGTTTGCACGAGCAACGCTAGAATAAGTACCTATTATGTTATAACAATAGATGGCACTTCATATACAGTTTGTCTAGCCCACGTCTGGCTCGATAAAGTACATTCACATTCAAAATCAACATAATGTACTCACTGCTTCGTACTACTCTCAGCAGGGACGACGCCAGGATTAAATTAATTGGTGGGCACGTGTTGGGCACTTACATATAAAAGAAGCAAATTAAATGTCTTTTTAATATGAGGGTGGTCTGCTCTAAAAGTATGGTACTCATGCTCAAAATATACCTAGTCGCATATGAACTGAGCCAAAGAAATGTGAGCAAAAAAATATTTTTCAGAATTAAAATTTATTAAATACAAATTATATTTAGATAAATAAATAAGTACATTATACTATAGTTTTAGTAATTTATTAACAATATGTAATACTTATTTCGATTAAAATAATTATGAAAAACAAAATAAAGACATTATGTCTGACGCATATGAATTGGACTATAACTCAACGTAGAGATAAATGTTTTAACTTCATTAAAACAGAGATGCGTAATTTTTTTCATATATGCATATGATCGAATTTGCATTAATACTTAATTTTTTGTTATTTTGCCTATAAAATTAGTCCAATCCATGCGTGGCTGGGCTCGTACTTAGAAGGTTTTGTACAGCTTTACAGCCTAAAACTATCACAAATTGCAAGTCGACGCTTGTCGATTGTCGCTCCCTCACCTAAAAGCGACACAGAAAGAATTACGAGTACTTATTGCAGAAGCGCAGACGTATTTCCTTATTTATCTATAGTATTCTTCACTTAAGAATTTCGGTGCGTAATAAAAAGTGTATGATTCTTGACGACATATGTAAATTAAATAGTCTCCTCTTACTACACAGGTTATAGAATCTGTTCGTGTTCACAAATATAGCAAAAGGAGACTACTTCATTTACGTATGTCATCAAGGATCATACATTTGGAATTAAATGCCACACTATCCTATATTAATTTAATACTAAAAAGAAAACACAAACAACACAAACGAAGTGATATTTTTATTTAATTTTTGTGACAGCATACATCAATATTATATAAATTAATATTTGTATTCGTAAACAATATTTGGAAATTTGAGGATATATTTATTGTGAATCAATATGTATTAGTGTGTGAATAATAAAATGTGATTTAAGAACTAGGTTGGGGTTAAACAATCTAATATTAAGAGGGTTCTAAAATGGAAGCATTTATGGCATATTGAAATGAAATTTAAATATGTTATTTTTTATGAGTTTATACGCAAGTTACCACCTGTGAGCTCAGATATTTAATGATTCGAAAGTTGGATAATAAGTGACTTTCGGTGAAATTTTCGCATTTATTAAATAGTTATATATTTTTCTAATATGCTTATTTTTTTTTTATTTTTGTATAATATTTACACAAATATCTAATTCTCTTAATAACCTTAAACTATTAAAAATTTAGAATATATATTTTTAGAAATTGTTTTACTTAGGGAAAAAATTTTACATGAAGCTGTCATGAGAGAACCACCTTAAGGATCATGCACATTTTTCCTTTAAATTCTAGTTATGCTTTCTGTCATTTTTTTGTGCTAATGTGTATACTATTGCTTAAATCACTCATTTGCTGCTGCAGGTTTATTGTGCGAGTTCTTTATTTACTTGACGAAGCAAATTAAAATAGGACCAAGATGATTTTACTATCTAAAAATATGCATTACCATAAGATTTTATATTTATGGTGCTTATCTTTATATCTAATCTAATGGTCAGTTGTATCAATATAAATTAAATTTTAAGTGTGCCTTAAATTGATAATGTAATTTTTTTATTTATTTAAAGGTTTATACCAAAAACAAATAGAAGGTATATTCATATTTTTGAAGGGTACTGTATCTATTGATACTTCAAGAAAGAAATATGCTATTGTCTAATTAACATGCCCACAAGAATGAAATACCTTCCCGTATTAAATATTTCTTTTTATTTTGCGCGATTAATCTTCATTTAACACAGCAAAATATATTTACTAAATTTACAAAATAAATTTATTGTGTTCTTGTGAGATACATCTACTTGATCTTACCATCATGAAGGTGTCTATCGAGAGAGCAATGAGTTTACCTGCTCTAACTACAATGGGCTTTTGTAAGGACACCATTAACAGCAACAAGGTTCTATGATATTTTCTGTATCCGCAAACATGCCAGTCGCAACTGTATGCAGCTTCGCTCACGTTCGAACTCTGAAATATATTTGTTTGTTAATACATTTAGCAAAAAGGTATTTTTATGATCTATATCAGTGTGGATAGAGCAGATATCGGAGAATTTCTATTTGTTGAAGCTCGATTCTAATTTATTTGAAGACAGCCTCTTGCAGTTGCAGTGACGCCAGAGTGGTGTCCTCCACAAGAGTAACAAGTTAAATCATGGTCATTTATTTTGAAACTAGACCTTAAAATTGTATGATAGGGACTATCAAAGTTTAAAAAAAGTTTCCACTGTCTTTAACATCCACGTCACACATTTACTCTATTCCAAATTCTTACTGCTTTATTTGCAAGCTCTCTGCTTTTGCATTTTTGAAATCAGCAATCCATGTTCAAGTAAATGAATGCAGAAAATAACGAAACAACGAAAGCAAAAATTTTCTATTATCAAAAATAAATTGACTACGATTCAAGTTCCGTTATTTTCCCATGTCTAGTTGAGAATAACTTTCAACAAACTTTTTGATGCATTTTTAGAGTTTTCTGTTTGTACTACCGTCTAACATGGGAATTTTTAAAATGTAATGATGATTTTCTATTACAGTTTTTTATTACCTTTATTGTAACTTCGTTCCCGTACTAACAGTACAAAAATAATTCACTCATCATACACGATAAGTATAAGGCAAGCAAAGAGAATTTTAAATTCGTTGGGGATATACGAAAACAAAAAATATGTTATTATTTTTAACATTTAGTTAAGTTTAAAAATAATTGAAGAGCTCTTAACAAAAGCAACCATAGTCCACTTTTTTGAATTTGAGATAATCAAAGAAACAATTTTCTAGCCTCTTGACATTTATAGATTTCTTTAACTTAATTTAACATAGGATCAGGTTTAAATATGTATTAGGAAAATACTTACTGGATTTAAGAAATAGAAAAATAAATATTCATGAACAATAAGATAACAATTAGACATTTTTATATGACGTTTGTGTACAAACGCTTAAACTTTAAAATGTAATAACTTGTAACTAATGCCTAGTAGCACCACTTACTTAAATTTTAAGCTAGGCTTAAACAGAAAAATGCAAATCAAGATTTTAACAGCAATTTTCAATTACTCATTTGACGTTTCGTTTCGTTACGATATTGTCATTTTAAGGAACACTTAAAATTTAAGCGTGAGCAGTGCAAGGGCATACGATACTTTATGCGAAAAGTAGTTTTACTAAACTGTTTGGCTCATATTTACAATATTTGGACTATAGTTGTCTTTGCTAAGAGCTCTTCAATTGTTGCATGTATTTAGGTATTACTTACCATCGTCATTTGAAATAAAGTTACTAGCATCACAAATCCAACAGCACAAAATCCGGCTATAAGGCCATTTGACACAAAATCGTCTACGTCCCCCGTATATCTAAAAACAAAAAATTCATTTAAATTTATGTTTTTCATTTATCTTTTAAACATTAGACATTCAACATTGGGCCATTTACATGTAATTCGTTAGGATTAAGAAAAATTAAAAAAAAATAAATAACTACATATAATTTAGATTCAGTTTTTGGAAGCAAATAAAAAAATTTTAAACGAAGCGATTTTTGGACGAATGCTTCATTTATTTCAACATAGTCAATGATTTACAGATTCCAATTGCAACGTTTCGGTTATGTTTAGAACCATTTTCAAGCTAACAAAAATTATTTATATTATTATTTACATAAATAAATAAATAAATAAATAAATAAATAAATAAATAGAACATCACATTACTCATTTCTGAGTGTGCCACAATCTGCTTTATTACAGATATCGGTAATGATGATGACATATTTGTACCGTGCGGGCGCTTACCAGGCGTCACCTCACGGGCACTCATTGCTGGCGTGGATAGTGTACCACAGGGGTCGTTTTTGTGCCATTTAAAATTCGAAATATTTGGCGTCGGTCGGGATCGAACCCGGTTCCCCCAGGTTCGCGACCAGACACTCTGGCACGCGGCCACGGGGCCCCATATTACTTAGATGAAAATTATAATATACGATTGTCAAACTTACCAAATATTAAAATTTTAAAAAGTTAAAAAGTTTTACATTTTAATTATAAATGAAGTTACAAGAATTAGAAAACCAATGAGTTGAAAGACTACATGGTTAAAAGTACACTAAATTAAAATTGTACAAATGTTACCTATAATTTAGATAAATTTATGGATTATTATAACCCTTGCTCGTTTCGCTCTCTCGTGTTGCAACTTCATCTTTGATAATAAGAGTATCCATTATCTGGTCGTGAATCTGGAAAGCCGGGTTCGATTCCGACCGACGCCAAATATTTCGAAGTTTAAATGGCACAAGAGTGACCCCTGTGGTGCACTCTCCATCCCAGCAATGAGTGCTCATGAGGTGACGTCTGGTAAGCGCCCACACGGTACAAATATGTCATCATCATTACAGAAATGGGTATTATGCCGTAATGATATATTTATTTATATATTTTTACCTCCCGCTACCCCTGGTAAGGGAGATATAGGGATCGTGTTAAAAATCACATATCGAGATTTTAGTAAATGACCACGTTTTAAGGTCCCTAGAATCCAATTTTAACATTTTCACGCTGATGTCTGTATGTGTGTATGTGTGTGTATGAATTTTTTCTCCGCTCTAACTCACATACTATCATTCAGAAAATTCTGAAACCTTGTATTTCTACCCTATTCTAATATGAAAAGAAGCCATTAGATTTTGGTGTAAATTGGACAAAGGGAAGTGGCACTTTACTTGAAGTTCATAATGGTTTTTCTTCAAAAAATGCCATTAAATGTCATTTTTTCTCATTTTAGGTCATTATGAAAATTAAAGATTATTGAATTTTCTACAGGTATACCTACATTAATACTTTTACTATATATTTTACAGACAAATTTAAAAATATATTTTTTTTTAATCCCGAAGCCTAAAATAAACACAAATCCTTTGTTACACAGTTCATTTTTCAAATGAATGTAAATGACAGGTAAACGTCACTGTCAAAAAACTAATCACTTCAAATTAATAATAGTGATATATTAAATAATAAAGAAAATCGTAAATAAAGCAATAGTTATATGCAATGGAACATAATATAGTTTGCAGCATTACTAAATACGTAGGTATGTATTTAAATTAATAAAAATTAAATAGCGGGAGGTTTTGTGTTGGCCACATTAGATTTTTTATTACAGCATCGTTGTACCTATAATAACTATTGTACATACATACCTTAAAATATCTTGGTGATGTTTGACACAGTTTACAATCTTTTCCATGAATTCTCCTTCCATTTCCAAGTCCACTTTATTAAACTTCATTTTAATATTAGCCAAATTATAAGACAATATGTCTAACTGAGCTCCAATATGTATCAGAATTCCATGTACAAAGGTATCGTAGACTATATTCCCCCAAGCACCCATTATAATACCACCAAAGTTATATGCACAGAAAAATGGAAATATTACTTTGTCGTTACTTGCATTAAATGATATCCACAGATTCATTACAGGTACATTATTTTTTTTGTAAGATTCACCTAATAATGGGTATATTCCCCATAATGTAGAGACAAAGGTACCCATTGCAATGTACATCTTTGTGCATTTTGTAGATTTTATTACAGCATTATTAATGATAACAAAAGAAATATATATCATCACGGCATATTACCCATTTCTGGGTGTGCCAGTATCTACAACACATGTAGACATCGGTAATGATGACGATATATTAATAATATCTCTTTGCTTTATATGTTTTTGAAAATAAATTTGCAAATTTTCTAATAAACTTCTGAATTTGTTTGATGTACATATTAACGAATACTCTTTGACATACTGTTGAAGTATAGCCACCATATAAAATAGAACACCAATCATTTCTTCCATATTTCCCCAAAATTGTATCATATGAACCATAAGGCCTAACACATATGAATTGTACAATATTCCAATCAAAATGAAAGAGTAGAAAAAATAAAGTGATCTTAAAATAATATTTTTTCGTGGAATCCATAATCCCAATAATTTAAAGAAAAATATATTTAACGAAAATGTTTCTCTTACTGCTATTTCTAATGACGTATCCATTTTGCTATCAAAGCTGGGCGCTTTGGAATTCCTTGTTACCCTCTTTATAAAGGATGATGAAGATAATTTCCTTATTATTTTCTTGCTGTACAATTTGTAGTTGAATATCTAAATATAAGAAAATGTTAGATATATTATTACTGATAATTGTTAGATATTATTTGAGTGAGCTTGTTCTGAATTATTTAAAACTTAATTTTCAGTGAGGAGTTCACAGCAAACAAATAGACAGCTTGAAAACGTTGAAAATTAATTAATAATTAAAATCTTATAAAGTATTAGCTCAGTTCTCAAAAAGAACAACAATTTACTTTGTCTGAACTGAGCTGAGACGAAAATTAAAATTAAAAGTCACACTATTGTATAATGTTTATTTCATACTTAAAAAGAAAAGTAAACATAAAGTGATATTCTTATTTAATTTTTGCGTCAAGCATACATCAGTATTTTATAAATTCATATTTGTATTCGTAAACAATAATTGGAAATTTCAGAATTATAATGTTTATTAGCGTGTAAATAATAAAATGTGATTTGGGAACTACGTTGGGGTTATTGCAATATTTATCAATTTTCGAAATATTGAAATGGATGAAAGTGAAATATTTTTTGCTTTGCGATACATTTCAGGGGTTCTGTTGAAAAGTTCTCTAAAATATTTTCGAGAAATGCAGGAAATGATACTCTTGTCTAAGATATGGCAAAGGACAATATAATATATATATCATGGAAGCATTTACGGCAGAATGAAAAGGAATTTAAATTTTATTATATTTATTTATTTGGGAATTTAGTTCCTTAAATTGTCGTGCTTATACATAGTGTGTTCGTACGTTAAAATTATACATTAATTTGGACGTTTCAGCCAATAATGTGGCCATCCTCAGCAGTTTTTATATGGGTTAAATTACGTAGTCAAATTATTTATTTTTTTGTCATGCGACGTACAATATTTGTTGGTTAACAGAAGCCATAAAGCAATATACCATAATCACTTGGCTAGAAAATTTCATTTTTAAAAACACTTAAATTTTTTTTATGTTAAAAATTCACGTTATGATGTCGTTGGATTAAAAAGTCTTTTTGTTATGTGTTACAACAGCACAAGCAGCCATGGCGGCTGTCAACAGGAAACTGTTGGCTGCTTGTGCTGTTGTAGCACATAACAAAAAAACTTTTTAATCCAACGACATCATGTATAACGTGAATTTTTATTATAAAAAAAAAAGTGTTTTTAAAAATGAAATTTTCTAGCTAAGCGATTATTGTTTGTAAGTTTCACCTAATAATAGATATATTCCCCATAATGAAGCGACAAAGATACCCAATGTAATTAACAACTTTGAGCATATTTTGGAATTTATTACAGCTTTCCTAATAATCTTTTAGCTCTAAATTTTTAGCTTGACAATAAATGTGTAAATTTTTCAATAAACTTCTAATTTTTTTCTATTGTAAAGTATAGAATAATAGACCAACAACCATTTCTTCAATATTTCCCCAAAAATTTGATCATATGGGTTCAGTGTTAGAAATTAAAATATATTTGTAAAAATATCATATGAGTTATAAATTGTTGTAATTACGCATACGAATCGGACAAAAAATAATTTTTAATAACTTAAATTCATTATCGCGACGATAAACGCAAAACTGCACAAAACACTGCATAACGAAACGAACAAACCTACTGAACTATAAGATTATTGTACCACTTTTCTGTCGTTCAATTTGAACTATACTAAATTATTTTAGAAAATGTCTTTATATTGCAGTTTGCTTAGTAAATAATTTATGCTTCTAGGAAAAAAGTTTTTTAATGGTATGTGTTCCCAATAAAATTTTCTCTCGAAGAAGTGGCAAAAGTAATACTTATAAAATACGAAAGTGTATTAAATGATTATGTACGTGTGCTTCTAAGAAAAACTACGTTATAATGATTGTAATATGCTTTTGCAGATGCTACTACTTATATGAAATTTTCATAATCAGATATGTTTGTTTCAATTTTTCTCACGAAGAAGTAAGAAAAGTAATACTTATAAACACAAATAAATAAATATATCATCACGGCATATTACCCATTTCTGGGTGTGCCAGTATCTACAACACATGTAGACATCGGTAATGATGACGATATATTTTACCGTGTGGGCGCTTACCAGGCGTCACCTCACGGGCACTCATAGCTGGTGTGGAGAGTGCACCACAGGGGTCACTTTTGTGCCATTTAAAATTGGAAATATTTGGCGCCGGTCGGGATCGAACCCGGTTCTCCCAGGTTCGCGACCAGACACTCAGGCACGCGGCCACGGGACCCCAAACACAAAAGTATTCTAAATAGATATACTGCATTGTCAAAATCAATGTATTCATTTCTATTGTAACTGTACAAAACATTCGGTTATTGATGCTCAATTTTCGCGTACTGAAAACAATAACACTTTTAAAGAATTCAATCTTGGCCATTTTAATTCGGAAATCGGTATTTGTAATTAAATTTTTTTTTAACTTGATCGGTTAGGACAGGATTGAAAACAATTTGAAAATAAGATTGTAATCGGAACATTTGAATAAAAAAAAAACCATGAAAACGAACAACCTGGAGACCGCTTTATCTAAAAGAAAAATCTGATGTGGTCAACACAATACCTCCCGCTATTTCATTTTTATTAATACCTACATATTTATTAATGATGCAAGCTATATTAAGTTTCTTTGCATATAACTATTGCTTTATTTACTATTTTCTTTTAAAATGTCACCATTATTAATTTGAAGTGATTAGTTTTTGACAGTGACATTTATCTGCTAGTTACATACTTTTGAAATATGCAATGTGTAACAAAGGAACTGTGTTTATCTTTAAAACATAGGCTCTGGGATTCATAAAAAATATTATTTTAAACATACCTGTAAAATATATAGACAAAGTATTAATGTATAACTGTAGAAAATTTAATAATCTTTTATTTTTACAATGACATAAAATGCGAAATAATGGCATTTAATTGTACGAGTATTTTTTGAAGAGAAACCAGTACTATCTTTAAGTTAAGTGCCATTTCCGGTTATCCAATTTACACTTAAACCTAATGGTATCTTTTCATATTAGAATAGAGTCGAAATAAAAGGTTTCAGAATTTTTCTAAATGATAGTATTTGAGTAGAGAGTAGCAAAATCCATACACATACACGCTCATACATACACACGTACAGACATCATCGTGAAAATGATAAAATTGGTTTCTAGGAACCTTAAAACGTGGCATTTACTAAAATCTCGATATGCGATTTCTAGCACGAGGCCCATTCCTCCCTTACTAAGGGTATCGGTAGGTAAAAACATTTAAATTGTTATTTATTTATTTTCCACTCAACAGGAATACAAAGAATACCAATTACAGAGGGAGAATAGGATATAAACAATATAAAAACATAATAATTAAAGAATAGAAAAGTGAAAAAATGACTTACAAAGAAAAAACCAAAAAGCACAAAAGTAATATCCTTAACTTAAAATGACAACAAATAACAACGAAAATTGCAAAAAATAGAATGAAGAAAAAGAACCGAGAAATATCATCAACATCAAGTATTAATTGAAAATAAACGTGCTGTTTTCTTATTACATCTGCAAATCGTCATAAAAGAGATCAATTTCTGAATATATTAAACTGAATAACTTATATGAATACCAAGCGACATACTTCGATAATTTCTAATTTCTAGTACATATAGGGACATAAAAAGCAATATTTTGTCTTGTACACAAACATGTAATATTAAAATATAGATCTTCCAATGTACTAGAATCATCAATTATGCCATTAATTAATTTATGTAGATGTGAAACTAATAAAATATTTTTTCTTCTTTCTGAAGTTTCAAACTCAAATTATTTCAATGTGTACTGGTGTAGGACATATCGAAGGAGTAATTTCCAAATTTTCTATAGCAGCAATATCTCAAAAATTTATTGACAATCCATTGTCTCCAAGATACAATTTATTTGGAATTTTGCTATTATTCTTTTTTTTTTTTTTTGGACGAATCATTCTGAATATCTCTCTCTGCATTATGTACGTAGATATGTTTGATTACTTGCGAGAGCGACAGTCGATGGAATATTTTTCACGTTATAAAGAATCAAAACATGTGCAAGAAATACAAAGACACAGGTTGTCATCTGGAATTGACAAAGAAATACTAAAAGAATTACGGTTAAGAGATGGCTTTTTCTCACGACCACATACGAAACATGTTGTTTCCATACGATTAACTAGGTACAAAAATGGACAATATCGTTCATGTATCCGAAAAATCACAACTAGTGTGTTATTATAACGCAAAGGAGTTTTGCCAACTTATCGGAAATTTTACTTTGTCTTTTACGAGAAATTGTTAAATATTACAGTAGGTATAATACGAGTGATAATATGCAAATTTAACCCTTTTATTTTATAACAACTATACTTGGCAAGATAATTTTACATTAATAATAAGGCACTTATAAAGAGAGCTGCTGGTAATACTGCCGCACTCGACCGCAATTCGTCTATGGAATGTGGAATATACACCACCGACGACTATAATAGGATTATTTTTGACCCATTTGTTTTTTAAGTAATAATGAAATATTGATGGTATAGGATAAAAAACACAAATAATAAAACCGCAACAGTGTATAACATTTTAAAAATATATATTCTATATTCTTTTCTATAAGGAAATATTTGCATATAAATTATTCTTGTTTAATACATTCTGAATTCTGACTGCGTATTATATAAAATATGAATAAAAATAACAATTCTGGGTCATTCTCGTGACCCCGATCTTGGTGGTACGAGATTGTACATGTAGATTACAATAAAAATTATAACTGATTATTTTATTAAAATACGAATATAACTACCAAATATATAAACAATACTACAAAAACAGCGAATAATATGGTTTTCAAAATAAAATTGTTCATATATATATATATATATATATATATATATATATATATATATTCTTACATTCATAACAAATAAACAACACAAAATAATATATATATTATATATTTCTTAAAGCAGCTTTATACGTCGTTGGCGTCGTAACACGAAAATAGCCACTCTATTCGAACTATTCCGAACAAAAACGAATGAGTCGTATCTTGCAATGCACATAGTTTGCTGTCTCCATCTACTAAACCTAACGCAACGCCAAGCGCTTTAAGCAGAATTGTCCAGAACTACAAAAACACGAGCTGCCATGTAAATGTAGTTCGCTGTCTGTATATACTGCGTCTATGCCTAAACACAGGATTAACCCTGTAATTGAATCTGGCCATGCGAGGCCTAAATTTAAATTTCATTTATCTTTTGTATGGGTTCGCGTGCCTGAGTGTCTGGTCGTAAATCTGGGAATATTTTGAATTTTAAATGGCACAAAAGTAACCCCTGTGGTGCACTCTCCACGCTAGCAATGAGTACCTGTGAGGTGACGCCTAGTAAGCGCCCACACGGTACGAATATGTCATTATCATTACCGATATCTGTGATAAAGCAGATTGGCACACCCAGAAATGGGTAATATGCCGTGTTGATATATTATTTTTATATTTATCTTTTGTTAGTTAACTTTTATGTTTATGTGAAATTTAGCTACTTTTTTCTAAAATATGTATGGAATATAGTATATATCTCGGTAAATATCGACTGTATAATTTTTTTTATATAAAAGTTGTTTATCATTTTATTTCCCATAATAAGGCAGCATTCAGTTGTTTTTATTTCAGAAAACAAATGAGTAACGAAAAACAATTGAATTTTTTTTAAATAGCAATGTACCCTTTCATTATGCTCATTTGATAGATTTTTTCTCTTTTCGATGAAGTAACATATTAGTACCCTTATACAAGAAAATTTTTCAAAAAAAATTAAAAACTCTTTAAAGTTAATTACAACAATAACATTAGTCTAGATATCCTACATCAAAATAAAACAAATGAACGTGTACGTTTCTTATTAAACCTTGAAGACAAAACGAAATCAGCAACAAAATGGTTTTCATCGCAATAAGTGTTCAAAATGTTCGCCATTAACTGCAAGGCAGTGGCCTAACCTATCACGAAAAGCTTGAAAAGAATTTCTGAGCATTCTGGGAAAATTGCTGCATCTTCTTCTTGTATTCGTTGCTCTAATTCGTCCAGATTCTGAGGTGGGTTTGTTTAAATATCCCCATAAGAAGAAATCACAAGGTGTTAGATCCGGAGATCAGGGAGGCCACTACACAGACCCTCTTCTGCTTATCCAACGGGCCGGAAATACCGCATCTAAATATCGACGTACATCTACATGATAGTAGGGCGGTGCCCCATCTTGTTGAAATCAAAGATCGTCAAGATTTGCTTGGAAAGCTGGGATAATTTGCTGTTGCAACAATTGCAAATAACGCTCACCAGTTAGAGTACCACGAATAAAGAAAGGTCCAATTATGTGATCTTCACAAACTATTAAGTCCTTTAATATCAGTTCTTGCATTGATGGTGTTATAATCATGTCTGATATGTAGCATTGTGTTCTTTCTCCAAATTTCTGAAATTATCCAAATCGAAAGAGTGTTTTAATGTATCGGAATGTTCGCCGTGTTGTTCTACGCGGATCTACCATGTTCGCTCATTCGGATCTTCGCATATCCTTTAGTAGTTCCTACATATGTAGCTTTACGGTTTTCGATGGAACAATGAAATTTATTAACCATGTTAAATCAAATGTTATATTTTATTTGAATTATTACAGTGTTTTTGTTAATTGTTATAGACCCTGAAGAAGGAACAAGTGTGCTCCGAAACGTCGGTATTATAAGAATATATGCTGTTTGACTGAGATTTCGAGTTAACAATTTAACTAAAAGAACTAAGAAATATTTAGTTTTTATTTAAAATGGTGATATTTTAACATAATGGCGTAATTTTAAATTGAATTTTTAGCTAAAGATTAAAGTATTACAATAATACAAATCAATATGTTAATTTCATATTATTTATCAACATTTCAGTAATATCGCCTTTTTTAAATAAATACCGCAATTCCTTTAAGTATTTGATTTACTAAATCTGACAATCTAGTGAAGTAAATTCTTTTGAAATTTATTTCAATTATTCTTCCATTGTTGGTAAAACTATAAATACTATTAAGTTTTACATTTACACAATATAATATTTTACAAAAACAGATCAGTATATCTATAATATTAATAAAATTTGCCGATAATTTAAATTATATATTATTTTTGTCATATACTAGTAAACTAGTACCTATTATATAAATTAATTTAAAGCGAGTGGGACATCTGAGGCAGGACAGAATAATTATTCTTATTATGAATGTATGGAGTTGAATACTGGATTTGTGATAGAAACATAACCTCTTACAAAAATAACAGAAAAATCCATCTTGCCGAAAAATTGATGACACATGAAAACACAATCAAAAAGACAAATCATTTTTCAATTTTTCGTCTGTTATAACTTATATTTCACTTGCGAGGAGCGCGAGCGAATAGAGCGATTTCTATTCATTGTTGGCTGGTCGGAGATGATTTCTCTGGACTCAGCATTATCCTGGCCAGAAAGAAAGAGAAGGATCTGGTCAGGAGGCGCAGGACCAACGGTGATGAATGGCCACGCACACATTGCTAAACTCGCAAAATCGAACGAGGACGACTCGGTCGCATTCAAGTCTACTTTTCATTTCGATCTTCATATTGAACTAATTTGCCGTGAACAAACGAGTATATTTAATATTACGGAACGCATGCGTTATTAATATGTTTTTGTATAGGTAGTCACTTTTTACAAAAATTTGTTAAGTATAGAACACGATACCAAAGGTTCGTATTTACTCATATTTAAAGAAATATGGCTTCGTTAATGATATCAGTAATTCAGTATCAGCAACAGCTATAGTGTTTGGAATGTTTAAATTCATAAATATAGGAATATCTCTTTTTTTTCAACACCTACTTGTAAAATAACAGTTTATCTACAGAAATCTCGTTATTAAAACAACAATTTAATGTTGAAGATGATAGATAACGTTGTATGAAATTTCACTTCTGCGAGAGTAATTATATTTTGATCAATATGTGTACGCAAAGCAGTTTCTTAACGTGTACAAAAGATTTTTTGTAGGTACTGATTTCTTCATAAATGTATTAAATGAATTTAATTTATTATCTGAATATTTAATACTAGAAATGTTTAAGTTGATAATCGGAAGATTTAAAAAGATGTGAAAAAAAAAAAAACGAAATATTGTAAATACATAATATGAATAAGTATAAATAAATGTAAATGAATCAGAATGTAAGGTCAAAAACATTAATTATTTATTAATTTCCCATTGTGAATAAAATAGTATACAATCATTTATGAAAAATATTACTGCGTCTCAGGCTATCTTTCCTCTTGACAGCAATGAAACATTTTCCACCTCGGTTAGTAACTACATAAAAAGTCCAGAAATACTCTGTTACCACCGAGCACTAAAATTGAAATTGAAATTTTAAATAGTTAATTATAACAAAAATACCAGTATGTATTGAAGGATAGGTTTTAGAAAACATTTTGTATGGAACTAGAGAGTAATATTGTATCCACGCACAAAAGCTTTCCGGTTCAGCCAAAGCTCACGTATACCATAAATAACTTATAATGTGTTTATTTTGTCATTTGCACCTGTTTTCTTTTGTGTTTTTCAAATATAATTTGAAAAATAAAATAAAACTAGGTGTTATACAAAATGTTTTATCTGACTAGTTTCGAATAAAGCACAACATATAATTATTGAAAGTTTTGTTAAACAAATTACTGCTAGATAGTTGAGAACTTTGGAGTAGTCGATTTATTTTAATGCTGGTGAGCATATTACATGTAAGTAGGGAAATCGGGAATTTCCCACTGGAAAATTATCATAGAAATTATTGAATTTAAACCAGATTCGAATATAAATTGACCGATCGTATCTGAAGAACCATATTGGCATAATCACTTTACTTCTTCGCTATGATAAGGTGTATAACCGAACAATATTAAAATAATAAACAATAATTTTAATTAGTTTATGACGTCATTACGGCATTAAACAAAAAATATGGGTTGTTGCCTGACGGAGAGGTATACAAAAGGAACTTCCTTTTATTTTAGTTAACAAGTAATAACTACGCGCAACTATTTGTCACGATACAACATTCATAGTTAAGAAAAAAAACATATGTTTTGCATTAAGCATGTCACGATAATCATAAATTTAGATAGAAATGAAAGAAAAACTTAATACATATGTATCATTTTGTTGTAATTGTCTATGAAATTACATGTATGTTCTTTATTAAAAAAATTTCGTAGTCACACATTCAATTCTAATTAACCATCCGTCATTGCGGTGGATAATTTTTGCATAGTTAGTACGCTGGGGTGTACATCATTCCATAATTAAAGAGATTTGTCTAAATCATATCGATTGCTTTAATTTCAAATTTAAACGCAAAACTCATAAACAAAGCAGAAAAACTTTTTTGCGATAACACACATTAGATACGTTCCGTTCTTATATAATAATGAAAATTTTTGAAAAACTCATTTTATTTTTACACATTCAATTTCAGTATCTTCAATATAACACTTATATGACATATGACACAAAATAACTTCATGTTCCAAACATATCTAATGGGCTACTTGCGTGGTACTGAAAATCCGATTTCTATCACTATGTACGTAATGTTATGTTGAAAATATATATAAAAATATAAATTTTATTTTTTAATTTTTTTTTTGTTTTTTAGTAAATTAAGAAAGAAAATTTTCTGTGACTTCATTATATTAAACTGGAGAAGGAAACCATGTTTAAAAATGTAACGTAGGTACAGATCAAGGATGGTAAACTGTATAGGATTGATCATTCCCTATTCGCAAGTGAAGCGGAGGCGGGGCTTAGCACGTGACGTAGCAATATGGCGGAAGTAAGGTAGATGTTTCGTTTCCCGTGCTCAAACTGTCTATTCAATTCTCATACGTTGCAGCCGCTGGGGTGAAAATTAATATTAATTATATAATTAATATTAAATAAAAATCATGTTTCTTAGTATGAATAACATTCTGAATTCCGCTTCATTTAGAAATTATGTTATGGCGGAAATATATTAAATAATGGCCATTTAGTATTATGCAGCTATATACTTCAAAATATGATGTCTTTTAAACCGGTTGCTTAATCCAGAAAATCTAGCACTGAAATTTGTAGATACCACTTTTAATTTGGCATGCTGCATCCCGAAACTGTTTTATCACCAAATCGGGTTCTTTTTGTGTGGAATTGATATCATTTGTTACTCGTTTAGAGTTCTCTCGAATTTTGATTTTATTAGATTCAAGCCTTTGTTTTCTTGGATTTGGGTCTGAATTATTCACAGTTTTTGGAAAGTTAATGGACGGATATGTGTTTTTATTGAAGTATCTCTTTTGTGCAGCCATGTGTACAAGTTCATACCTGGCAAAATACAAGGTGTTAAAAAATAAACACAAATTACAAGGGCATATAATATTGACCAAAATGCGTAAAAAGTTAAATCAACATGGGTTCAATTTTAATTGTTTTTGAGGAAGAGGCCATTTGGTATTAGAATCGAAGAAAATCTGACTAAGATAATGGCCGAACAAAATTTTGTGTATGTCAGTATAGACTATAAAAAAATCAATAACATTTTATATGAAATATTTATTTTCATTTTCTAACAGTTACGAAATTATTTGAAAACTAAATATTGGCCAAGGTCGCCACAAATTTGTCTTAATACAATTATTCGATTTTTTTTTTTTTTTTTTGAAAAACGAAAACACATCTAAGATGACTTCTAAAAGGTAAACAAAATATCTTATTTAATCAAAGTCGTAACTTTTACAGTTTTCGAGAAAGCAGAGGTAAACACCGAAAAATCTAATTTTTCATTCATCTCGGAAACTATTGAAGATCGGACCCATGTTGATTAAGCTTCTTTTACCCATTTTGGTCAGTACTATGTGCCCTCATAATTTGCGACACTTATCTGTTAACTCCCTGTATAATCTTGTAAAAAGTGCAAGGAACGCACTCATATTTTTGCTCGGTTCCTTTCCTATTGTTAACAGATGGATTCACAACTTTCATCCATCATCAGTTTCAAACTGCCCTAATAAATTCGAATTTTTGTTCCTGTTTTCGAGAAATTATGAAAACTAACTTTCATGTTCTCATGAAGTACTCCATAAACTCAATAAAAACGTGATGAACTTTTAGATTTTGTTGATAAAATTGGAAATTTCATCCCACTCACGTGTCGAATAAGTGACAAAACGTTGCGTTTGCATAACAGTTCGCCGCTACTTCGGTTGGGCTTACTACCCTATACTAGTTCATATTTTTGTCCCTAGACGTCATGGTGCTCTATTTCACTAGCGAATACTGCAATGTTAGTGTATCCCTACCACTATTTACCCTTCTGTGACGTCAGCGGCGGATCTTTCTCGATATCTAGAGTGCTGTGTTTGGTTGCAATAACAATAATATTTGCAGGTAAAGCAGATGGAAAAGATATTATTTTTCATAATTTCCCTAAAGATTCCGACTTCGTAGCTAAAACTATACGAAATGAATGGATTCAACGTTGTAAAAGGGTAGATAAATGGAATCCAAACACCAGTCAAATTTGCTCAATACATTTCACTACCAACGATTATGAAAGAGATTTACAAAATGAACTACTAGGTAACAATGAATAAATATAATATTAAAACAATAAAAACATTATTTTATTTAGGTTTGCCAGTAAGAAAGAAATTAAAGAAAACAGCCGTGCCAACAATACATTTACCTCTAAAAAAATCAGACAGCAAACTTGAAGTAACTGATAGACAAGAAAGATTATTGAAACGGCAGAGAAAAATCGAAATAGAAAATATTTTAAAAAGTACTACATCGATAGATAATGAACCACAGTCCTCAACTTCACAGATTAGCAATGAACCACATTTACTTCCTACAAATATAAATGTGTCAGCAGAATTGAAATATAATGAACTCCTAAAAAAATATAATGAACTTGACAAAAATTATAATAATTTTAAAATATGCAGTAAAAGGAGAATAAAATTACTAAATGATAAACTGCATTATTACAGAAAAAAATGTTCAAAAAAATTAGATGAAGAAAGGCCAGATTTAAATATATTAAAGAAAATTTTAATAGATAATCAAATATCAACACTTTTAAATAAAAAGAAAAGAGTTAACTGAACCTCAGAAGAAATTGCGTTAGCATTTACAATACATTACAGTAAAAAATGTTATTTATATTTCAGAAATAAATTACATTATCCATTACCGGGTTTATCTTCATTAAGAAGATGGGCATCCCGAATAAATTTAAGGCAGGGTGTATTATAAAATAAAATCAATTTTAGAATATGATGTAGCTGCTGATCAAATAGTCGGACCATATAATCAGATGCAAGTAGTAATGGCGCGCGGTTTATTTGCAAACTGGAAACAACCACTTTATGTTGCATTTGACCAAAAAATGACAAAAGATATATTATTGCAAATAATAACAGAGCTACATAAAATTTCTTATAATGTGGTTGTCTGTGTTAGTGATTGCGGAGGGGGGAATGTTGGATTATGGTCACAATTTGGAGTTAGTGAAAATAAATCATATTTCGAACATCCTGAAACAAATCAAAATATTTTCATGTTTGCGGATGCTCCGCACTTATTAAAATTGATACGGAATTGGGTCTTAGATTATAGATTTACTTTTCAGGATAATATAAAAATTGATAAAACTCCCCTAGAACATTTAGTCAACATTACAAATAAGGAAATAAATATTTGTTTCAAGATATCTGAAAAACATATATAGTGTCAAAAAATAAAACGTCAAAATGTAAGATTGGCCGCTCAGCTTTTGTCTAATACTGTTGGTACAACACTTGTAACATATACACCAGGAACAAATAAAAAATTGGCAGAAGATACAGGTCATTTTATTTGTAATATTAATAATTGGTTTGATTTATTTAATAGCTAAGTCAAACTGGTAAAGTTCCTTCAAAGAGTGCCTATGGTACTTATTTAGAAGAACAGAATCAACATTTGAACCATATGTTGCAAATTATTACAACAATGCGTGCAGAGGGCAAAAATACTTTGCAGATTTTTCAAAAAGGAATGATTATGTTTATAAAATCCTTGAAAATGTTATTTGAAGACATGAAATCAAAATTTCACATTGTTGTACGGCCATTTTTCATAAATAAATAAAAATAAATAAAAAAAAAAAATAAAAAAAAATAAATATTTGTACTCATAAATTAAATCAGGACTGCCTAGAAAATTTCTTTTTTCAAATAAGAAGTAGAAGTCCAAACGAACATCCTAGTCCTCTACATGCTATTCAGAGGATGGGAATGATAATTCTTGGGAAAAATCCAGGAGTTTTGGATGCTCAAGTCAACACTTTTGATCAGCTTCCTGAAGAATTTGTAGCTGTAACTATTTTTGAAACAGCTAATATTCATTAGCCAGGAAGAACAACACAGTTTATCCAGTGGCAGTTCATTTTCATCTTCTTGTACTGAATCTAGTATTTTAAATAAAAATACTCCTGAAATAACCGCAGATGCATTAGAATACATAGCTGGATAATTAGCTAAAAAAATTATGAATATTTTACCAAATCTTGGTACTTACACATATAAAATTAATGATGAACTCTCCACAAATTTGCCTTCATGGGTTCAACAACTATTATAAAGTGGTCTTATTAAACCAACACCTGAATAGCATAAAAAAAATTATAAGATGGAATGCTTATTTTGAAAGTTTTCATGGTGAGTCATTTAAAAAAGAGCCAGGCGTAGTAAAAAAAATAGCAGCAAAAATTTATAAAAAACAAGATATGCCCGTAGAAATTATTAAAGCATTTTGAAAGTTGCGAACAATTATAAGATCACCTGCACCTAATTCCGATTCTCACAGATGAAAAGTACGAAAATAAAATAAAATTGTTAACTGACAATACCCAATATCTGTAAAGTGATTAATAGATACCTACTTACACACCAAGTGAGCTAAGGTAATGTTTATTTATTAGAAGAAAGTTTCTTCGAGTGAATAAAAATTACCTTAGCTCACGTGGTTTGTACAATATTTTATTCAATTTTAATGAAATAATAATAAAAACCATTATAATATTTAATTTTGACAAAATAAAAAACTGATCAGTTAGTAGGCTGAGCGTCGACAATCGTCGCTGATAGATGTCAAGTTATATATTTAAAATGCTTTATTGTCTGTCATTTGTGCCGTGAAAAATAATGAAAATGGCTGATAATGTCTGATAAATATTATGGTGAGTGTTATTTTCGTACCTGGTGTTATTTGAAATGCATTATTTGTTGTAGAGTGAGTTAAGATTTTGTGAATGTGATTTAAAAAAATTTAATTCACATGTCAAAAAAGTGTTACTTATAGTTGTTGCTATGGAGTTAATAATGACAGTTTAAAACGTCAAAATTTATTTATGATTTGTTGTGTTACCTACTCTTGTGTTTGCGTATTACTTGATCTGAATAACCACCTGTATTAATGTACAAAATTTGCTTAAGAAGGAGTTACTTTCTTTTATTGTTTTCTATAACTTTTATAAAAAAAATTTTCATTACATTTCCAGTTTATTATTAAATAAAACCTTTATATATTGTACTATTTCAATTAAAATGTAGGTATTTATTTGTTATTGCGTTATTAAAATTTATTTTTCGTTTTACAAATTAGGTTACAAATTACGTGTTTTAAAATAAAATTCAAATAAGCAAATATCATTCTTATCTGCCGATGAATTGAAAACTCAGCATTATCTACCTACAATTATTGTAAGCTGAGCGCTTATCGAACGAGAAGGTCCGTCACTGACGTCACGCGTCACGTGGGCCAGCCGGACAAATATGTGTGATTGAGCTATCCTATACAGATATAGTGTTTACTATCCTTGGGTACAGATGGCAAGGCGTGCGAGAAAGTTTTAATTTGAATTTGACATTAGTTCATTTCTCTCTCTCTCTCTCTCTCTATGCTTTACGACCATTTATTGGTGCGGCGTACTTCTACGTCATACATGGTGGTAATTCAAATAATCAAATTTCATTATTTTTGTCTGGCTAATTAATAAAAATTTTGTCAAAAGAAAAAATACGGGTAGCAAGTTTTTACCTGCTCTTCAAAAATATTAAATAAAAAAGGTACGCAAGTAGCCCATTATAGCAAGCATCACAAAAGTACATGGTTTTTGTATCTGGCTTCTTTATCCAACTTGATGCAACAGTATCTTCTCCTTTTTATATGACATGTCTACTTGTCATATGCAAATGAAAAAAGCATAATAAATTAGTAAATATACTTTCAGCAACGGATAAAATTCTCACCTTTCATAACGTGATTAGTGCGCCGCTCTTGTGACAGTCACACTAAGGTAGGGTTAAAAAAGACAATAATAGTATATTACAATACGAGTGAAGAAACTAAGAATTAAGAATTCGTTTCTTCACGAGTGTTGTATAGCGTTTTGTTTAATCCTGCTATTGAAATATTGCAAAAAATATTAAAATGTGTACTAATAGATTTATATGTAAATGGTATATAAATAAATATAGACGGCGGGTTACGTTGCTAACGTTTGTTTGTTTTTTGTGTTTATAAATATTTGCAATAATTTGCCAACAAAACTATTTCTTGAGTGTCACGTGTAGATATTGTGTGAAATTTTCAAAATATGGCAGATAAGGACAATTTTATTCTACCTGACGACATTTTAAATGAAGCAAATGCTGCTACTTTTCATTTATTACCTGAGAAATCGAAAGGAATGTACTTTAAAGAATTAGAAAAATTTCGCCATTGGATGAAATCCAAAAATGTATCTGCTGTCACCGAGGAAGTAGTGGTAGCGTATTTTCATGGCTTAATAAGTAAGTACGCGCCCCCATCCTTGTGGTCTACATACTCAATGTTAACATCAACCTTATTTAGTTAGAAATTGCAAAAAAAAAAAAAATAGTTAACAGTGAAGCTGAAGAAGACGCCACTAGCAGTAAGAGAATTCATGTAGAGGCAACAGAACGCACTGTGGAAGCCACTGAAATAAATCAAATGTCACTTGCTCGCGTGTATAGTTTAAGCAATCTGTTGGAATTCAATATTGCACCTAGTCGGCCTAGACGAACTTCAATTATATAATTATTACTTATGTCAATATTTTTGTGACAGATGTGTTTATAGTTTGCTTCACGTATTTTGTATAATTAATAAACAGTGTTAGATTACCGTGATTCGTGTTATTTGAATTTAGTCATATCCCAATAGGTTATGGGGCCCAGAGTACGCGAATTACGCGGACGTATAATTTGAAAAAGCAACGATCTCGGAAATCGAACGCGAAAAATTTCAATTCTTAAAAAGCGCAAAATAGTCGATTCGTTAGTCAGAAAAATGGCGCAACCGAACGCGACACGACTTGAATTGTTATCCCGTGATAATTATGATACATGGAAAATTCAAGCCGAAGCTTTATTAATTAAAAATGATACATGGGCATACGTTTCGGGCGAAAATCCGCCACCCAAAGTGATCGGCGAAGGCGAAGCACTCGCTGCGGCTGAAGAAACGTACAAAACATGGCTGAGGGCGGATCAAAAGGCCAAGGCGGATTTGATCCTACCCATTAATCCATCCGAATTGAAACAGATTCGGGGATGTGTTACTTCGCGCGATGTTTGGATAAAATTAGAGTCCATTTACGCATCGAAAGGACCTGCCCGTAAGGCGACGTTACTTAAACGTCTGACGCAACATAAAATGCAAGAAGTGGATGACATGTCGGAACATCTCGCAGGATTTTTCGACGCAGTAGATAAGTTACAATCGATGGAAGTCGACATAAACGGTGACTTACTAGCAATCATGCTTCTTTACAGCCTCCCGAACAGCTATGACAACTTCCGTTGTGCAATTGAGTCTCGCGACAATTTACCAGATGCTGAGACATTGAAAATCAAAATTATGGAAGAACATAATGCAAGAAGGCAAAAATGTAATGAAGATGATTGTGCCGCTATGTTTGCAAAATCAGGTCGGAAATTTCCAAACAAACCGACAGATAGCGCTAACGATACCGCGAAAAACAAAAACACACCAAGACAATTTAAACCGAAACCAAAATATAAGTGTGGTTTTTGTGGAAAAAAGGGACACAAAGAATCCGAATGTTTCCTGAAAAAGAAATTAAGAAACGAAAAGTCAAATGAAGCACACTGTTGTTTTTTCTCAGAGGGGGAAACTTCGAAATCGGGTGTCGAGAACAATTTATGGTGCATCGATAGTGGTTGTACTTCACATTTGTGCAATAATCAACGCGCGTTCACAAAAACTGAAAAGATTAATAGCAATGTAAAACTAGCAAATAACAGTGAAACGCTGGTAGAAGCCAAAGGTGTCGTTCAAATCGCGACGGTCGACAATATGAGTGACGTAGTTATATTGAAAAACACTTTGTATGGAGCACAATATTTTATCACCTTTATCGATGATTTTAGCAGATGGTGTTATGTATATTTTCTGCGTAATAAAAGTGAAGCAGTCGACAAGTTTATAGAATTTAAGAATCTCGTAGAAACTCAAACCGGACGAAAAATAAAATCCATCCAGTCTGACAACGGTAAGGAATTTTGTAATGAAAGAATGCACACAATTCTTAAAAATTCAGGAATTCGGCAGCGGTTGACCGTACCGTACACGCCGCAACAGAATGGCGTTGCGGAGCGCAAAAACCGTACCCTCGTTGAAGCCGCTCGCTGCATGCTCATAGAATCTGGATTACCTCCATCTTTTTGGGCTGAGGCCGTGGCTACGGCGAATTATATCCGAAACCGATGCACGACAAAGGGGTTAGTCAACGGGACTCCGTATGAGAAATGGATGGGAAAACGACCAAATATCTCACATCTTCGCACTTTTGGCGGTAAGGTCGCCATATTAAATAAATCACCGAATAAGGGTAAGTTCGAACCACGAGGTATACAAGGAATTTTCGTTGGGTATTCCGAAAATTCCAAGGCTTACAGGGCGTGGATATCCAGCGAAAGAAAAATTCGCATCTCCAGGGATATCAAAGTTTTAGACGAATTTGAATCCGAAAGTCTTTATAAGGACTTCGTTCCGAAAGACGAAATGCCCGATCAACCCAACTACGACGATTTCAAGCAGATAACATGCACATCCAAAGAAGTCGAAATTGACGGAAACGTTATCGATCCGAAAACACCGAATGTCAATAATTCGAAAATATCAGATGTCAATAATCCGAAAACGTCAAACGTCAATCATTCAGAAACGTCAATTGTCAATCATTCGGATACGTCAAATGTCAATCATTCAGGAACGTCAATTGTCAATCATTCGGATACGTCAAATGTCAATCATACGAAATTGTCAGGAGACGATGATCCATCGTTCCTAGTCTTAGAAAATACTAGAGATCCACCAGCTTCAGTGGAAAATCAACTGCAAAACATCACAAGTTCTAGAACTGGTACTGATTTAAAGCGAGGACCCGGAAGACCGAGAAAATTACTAACAGGAAAAAGAGGTCGACCCGCTAAGATTTATAGAATGAAACCGGAATGTATTGATCAATCTGTCGTTATAGATGTTCCTTGCGAAGATGGTAATTTCGGACAGTTCAACAAGTCGAATGGAAATACATGTCAAGATGACGTTCAAGTCAAAGATGTTGACATTAATGACATTAACTTCGCTATGAACGCATCGGAAATTTCTTTCGACGTCGCAGTTCACGGGCCGGATCAAGATGAGTGGTTCGATGCTATTTATTCAGAAATTAAATGTTTAATAGCGAACGACACCTGGGAATTAGTTGACAGACCGACCGAAGGTAAGGTGATCGATTGTAGAACAGTCCTGCGAAATAAATTTAATCCAGATGGCACGCTGAATCGTAGGAAAGCTAGAATAGTTGCACGAGGTTTTACTCAAAGACCGGGCATAGACTTCACAGAAACTTTTGCTCCAGTCGCCAGGATGGAGTCATTCCGTTTACTCATTGCATTATCAGCTAAATTTGGCTTACAGATTTCGCAGCTAGACATTGTAACAGCCTATCTAAATGGCGACATCGACACCGAAATATTCATGGAACAACCAAATCTACTAGAAGAAGCTTTAGAGAACATGATTAAAACTGAAAAGGACCAGAACATCATAAAAAAGGCAAGATTTATGCTCAAAGATTTGAAATCTGGAAATAAGGTATGCAAATTGCGAAAAGCGATTTATGGTCTTCGACAAGCAGGTCGTCAATGGCATCTTAAGTTGAGTGAAACTCTTAAATCAATTGGATTGAAACCCACCAACAACATATTAATTGCATCACAAAATCCGAAAAGAACCGACGAAATAAAGAGAAAACTCAGTACCAGATTCGATGTGAAAGATCTTGGGTCTATAAATTATTGTCTTGGCATTGAGGTAAAACAAACCAAAGACAAAATTACCTTATGTCAAAGTGGATATATTAGGGATGTCTTGGAAAAATTCAAGATGACAAACTGTAAGGCCGTAAAAACTCCTATCTCGGCCGGAACAAAGCTGGAATCCCATCAAGCCGGTGAAAACGAAGGCAAGCGATATCCGTTTAGGGAACTGATCGGAGCCCTTATGTACATAGCTGTTGGCACTCGACCAGACATTGCCTATGCCGTCAATATGTTAAGCCAGTTTAACAACTGTCATAACCACGAACACTGGCAAGCCGCAAAACGAGTCCTACGCTATCTGAAGGGGACTATCAATAAGCAAATAGTTTACGTCAAGAATGATAAAGGAGTCCTTGGCTACGCGGACGCAGATTGGGGAAACTGCCACACAGACAGAAGATCATACTCTGGATATAATTTTATCATGTCCGGAGCAGCCATTTCCTGGTGTTCACGCAAGCAGAGAACTGTGGCTTTATCGTCCACCGAGGCTGAATATATGAGTCTCACTGAAGCCGCAAAAAAGCCATCTTTTTAATAAAATTCACAAATGAATTAGGTTTCAAAGACTTATCTAATATTGTCATTTTTAACGACAATCAATCAGCCGGTAAATTAGCTGAAAATTCAGTCTTCCACTCTAGATCCAAGCATATAGATATCAAGTTCCATTTCATACGTCAAGCACTTTTGGATTATCCATTGAAACTTGAATATCTTCCCACAGAGAACATGATTGCAGACGTCTTGACGAAACCTCTTCCTGGAGTCAAGCACGAGTACTGCATCAACGGCCTGGGTCTACACGACTAAATTTGAGTTACGGTTCAAGATTGAGAGGGGGTGTTGGAATTCAATATTGCACCTAGTCGGCCTAGACGAACTTCAATTATATAATTATTACTTATGTCAATATATTTGTGACAGATGTGTTTATAGTTTGCTTTATGTATTTTGTATAATTAATAAACAGTGTTAGATTACCGTGATTCGTGTTATTTGAATTTAGTCATATCCCAATACAATCCCACATTTACAGTAAATTTTCACGTAAATAAATAAAAGATGAATTCTACTGACACGTATTTATTATATTAGAATTGTGCAACCACGTGTCTTTAAGATGTATTCAAAAAAGTAATTTAAAAGCAGAACGTAAACTTACATCATTCAAACACCATATTTTGATAAAATAATAGATTTATTTTATTTCCATTCAAAATAACAAAATTCGACACATGTTCCCTAGTTCCCTACAACTTTTCTCTTCCATCTACATGTTCTTATTCATCTCTCTATCATTCTAGCACTAAAATTACGCAGGGTTTTCAAAATTTCAAATTAAATATAACTATTTCTTTACAAGAATATTAGAATTATATTTCATATTTACCTATAATAATTAGTACAGGGTACAGGATGCATTAGTGGAAGTGAAAATAATATCAATGATTTTGTACGAGTATTTTTATAAACATGTACAAAACTAACCTCTTTGTAAAACTGAATTTTCATTGAAATTTAATGAATGAATCAATCAATTCTGTAATGATAGGTGAGTGGGCGAAAGTTCACGTTCACTCACTACTTTCGCCCACCCGTTGGCATAGGAATGAGTTGAGTGGACAAAACAGAAAATTTCGAGCTCCGTATCCAAGTAAGAAACAACAAGTTTCAATAGCAGGATTGAACAAAGAGTGTTTAAATGAGTTCCACACTCTTTTTAAATTACACTAAAACCAGAGTACTACATAAATGGTGAAATATACTGAAATACAACAAAATATGACACATTTCATTTAGTAGCAATTTTAATGTTGCCATATTCTTATCGGGATCATCTCTCCCATCTTGTATTACTCCAGTTATTTCCAAATCCTTGACAAATTCTTTCCTTATTCATGGATCATGGAAGAAGAAAAAGCACATAAATGCGGAAAACACGACAAATATTTTCAAACCACATGCGCAATTTCGTGTCGTTTCTCAATGGCTTGGTTTTGCAGGGGTATAAATAATGCATGGGAATGTGCGGAGTTCGATTCGTGCCTCTTCTATTTGCGTGGGAGTAGCAACAGAAGCTGAGACACTCAAGCTGTACTACGCCGCGAAACAGAGAGAGTCACGGGGTCAAGGTTTCCCGCGAGTAATCGATGCAGAGCTGTGGTAATGAAATAAGTACAAAAGGTAGAAATTTATGTAAAAATTGGGTGCGGTAGGTCAGACAGCTGTATACATTAAAGTGCAAATGACTCTGAATGTGTTCTCCCTTCGAATTCATTTGTATTCATAAAAACGGTAATTAGTACTCGTAAGTATTGCTGAGTAATGCATTATATGGTTGCAAAATTATAAACAACAGACAACTGCAAGGTTTTACGAAGCTGTCGTCTTATTAAAGTATGCAATATCAAAAATTTGTTAATTACTATATTCATTGTCGATTTAGATATACAGGTGGTGCTGGATTGCAAGAACATAGGATTTTTAAATGTGAAATCATGCTTTCGTAATATCTGTCTTCCCTAATTATTTTAGGAAAAAAGCTTAAAATAAAAATTGTAGAGAATAATTTTTTTTGTCTGAATCAAAAAGCAAAAATTATTTTCTATGCACTATAATGATAGAAATCTGCAATGAAACTGTGGAAAATCACCAAAGTTATGAAATAGTAATTATCATTTTATCTGTCAAGTTGGATAAATTTATTATTATATTAGGTATAATACGTATTTATAATTTCTGTTCAAATGAGCAATAATCTATTCATTTACTACTAAATAATTCCATGGCTATTGTTATTTTCGGGGTGTTTTGGACATTTTCATACTTAATATCTGTTGTTACAAAGCACACAAAATATATTTTGTTTATTGATTTAGATTCAAAATTTTATGCCCAGTAACGTTTGTTTGAAGTTTTTCTTACTTAAATTAAAAAATGAAAAGTATATTAAGAAAGTATGATATCACATTTAAAAATCTGTTGTCGCCTGCACAATACCTCTCGCCATTTCCATATTAGGCTATATAAGTATTTTATTTAACATTTCTGGTACACATAAAAGATTCTAATTACATCTATATTATATATATATATATATATATATATATATATATATATATACTGGCATTTATCTGTCAATTACAAATATTTTTATTTTTCAACTGGTTTCCATGGAGATGTGAGATTCATTATAACGTATTAATTTATATATTTATGTATATACAAAGTGTGGCCAATAGGGGGATTGATTTTGATTGGTCGGCGCGAAACTGGAAAAATATGGCGGATATTATACCAAGCTCGAATGTTGTTTACATGCATTAAGTTCAGAAAAGTGAAATTTAAGATTTTGTTTGTGAATTATATCTGAATTTAAAGTAATTATACCATATTTATAATTCCCGTATTGTAATTAATTAAATTATATGCGTATATGTAACTTAAAGTGTTTGTTTAGGTCAAATGCGTTAATACAAAGTTGTTATGAACACGATTTGAATTAATGTTTCTCTATACTAAACAACTCACAGTTAATATATACCAGTTTAAAAACATATATATATATATATATATATATATATATATATATATATATATATATATATATATATAAGAAACTGGATAGTGGGTTTGACAGTCGATTTGTAGGCTTAAGTGAAGTGTAGTACACTCTTTTTAATTTGTCAAGCTTTCAGTTATATTTTTAACCATCCTCAGGATAATTAGTTGAAATTTTTTGTAGAATTTACAGCATTTACAAACATGTAATTTTGGACATGCACACACGCATGATATAGTAAAATGATAAGTCGAAATAACTGAATTACATGTTAAAAATTTTGGCCAAAACAGTTATAGTAAAATTGATAAATTGCAAACTAATAAAGTAGACAATTTTGTTAAAACAATGTTAAACTTTTAACAAAATTGTCTACTTTATTAGTTTGTAATTTATCAATTTTACTATAACTATGTTGGCCAAAATTTTTAATATGTAATTCAGTTATTTCGACTTTTCATTTTACTATATCATGCGCGTGTGCATGTTCAAAATTACATGTTTTTAAATGCTGTAAATTCTACAAAAAATCTCAACTAATTGTCCTAAGGATGGTTAAAAATATAACCGAAAGCTTGACAAATTAATAAGAGTGTACTACACTTAAGCCCACAAATTGACTCTCAAACCCACTATCCAGTTACCTTAACTAATTATAGTCGTAATTACCTTAATTATATATATATATATATATATTTCATTTAATTCATACTAATACTATTTATCCTGTAGGTATTGAGGTATTGAGGAAGTTTAAAAAAGTTTAACGTTTCTCATATCTTTTCTTTTTTTACTTGCGTATTAAAAAACGTAGCTTTCTTAATTTTGTTACCCTTATAATGAATAATTTTTATATTCTATTTTAAAAAACTAAAAACTTCTTTAACATGCTATAATATTAATATTCAGACGTAGACCTGATGATGTCTAATATAACCATTTTTTAAAACATCACAGTTCATCTCTTTTCTAAACTATTTTTTGATTATACATAATTAAATTTATTACTTGATATTATTTATTTAACATTAGGAACTCTTGAAATTTAATATATTAAATTTAGCAAAAAAAATCATCCGAGTATTTCACTCTTTTACATTTCAGAAAAATATTGTAAATTCAACCGCATAGAAATATTGACTTCATAATACTTTTACCTAATGGTATTTACTCTAAAAATAGAACCTGTAATCTGCTGTTACCACAACAAAATTGTTCGTTATGCGCTTATGTGTAGGTTTATAACTACGTCAAGCTAGCCAGTGGTGGACGTAAGCTGTTTTTCTCGCATTTTTCATCCAGTAAAACAAATCGCGTGGGTTGAAATAAAACTTGGTCTATTGAAATTTGGGAGAGAAAGGAATGCCAGTTAATTCAAGGCGGAAAAAGTCGGCTGGGAAAGTTGCTGCAAACTGAAATGTAAGAGCATTTAGTGGAAACTGCTGTCAATTTAAAAAGATATTAAAACTGTTCAAGTTAATTTTTAGAATTTATTGCCAAAAAGAACTTGGTAAAAATTATACTCTTAATTATCTATTCAGAAAAGAACGTTCATTTAAAAACATTTTTAATTCAAATTTGTCTAAATTCATTCTTTTACTTTGTTTGTATGAAACATTGGTAAACGTCCTACAGGATTTAACTGGATCAGTGAAATTGGAATAGTTTGTTTCTTTTCATAATTATGTGTAATGATATGAATTTGAATCAAGTATGATGTATATATGAAAAATGCCAAGACAATGCAGGGTCAACATTTTGTAATAAGATTTAATATCAACAAAAAACTTTAGGGATTACAATACCGATAGAACCTATCAATATATGTGTAGTGAAGCACTGAGTACTACGGATTATGAAACCTAATCTTTTGTATGAAGATTTGATTATGTGAGCGGCAAAATTGAGTTTTCCTTCGAATATGACCCTAAGGTTCTTCCTTGTGTTGAGTAACTCTTTCAAGAACATGGTTATCCATTATATAATCAATGGTGTAAACAGACTTGTTAATAAAATAGCTCATTATTTTATATTTACTATAATTGAAAAACAGATTAGAGATTAAAGACCAAGCTAAAATGTTATTGATATCAGCCTGAAAGAGTTTGTAATCTTCAGTGGGGGGTAATAGTTTTGGCAAGATGAGAGGTAATGAGAGGATGGGGAAAATATTAATTGCAGATAAAAAAAACCTAGATTGGCGGTATTTCTGATGAATATATGCATTTTACCTACAATTTTAAATATTTAATTAATAAAACAATAAGAAAGATTAAATGTGCTTTCAGAATGTCACTAAAATTGTTGATTTTTGACACTGACATCTGTCATTTACCATAAACATTTGAATTTGTCACCTGGTTTCCGTAGTGTAGTTTAGCCTCTGCGATGTATTATATCCGATTATTATTATATAATAAAAGCGTATTAGATGGAGAATTTTATGTACTTCAATATTTGTAATAACAAAAATTTCCAAAAATGTAATATTTAGCAGAATTTTTCTAAGAAACTACAACTTCCAATTGTCCAATTGTTACCAAAACCTTTTCAGCTCTTCCCAGGAATGTCAGATTGAGGAATTCATAGTTAAACAAGTCTTAAGTCTTATAGTATTTGAGAAATCGTCCTTCCAACATCCACAAGTACACACACACACAAACTTACATCCACACACACATACGCACACACACACACACACACCATGTTATAATCGGATTCTAGGGAACTTAAATCGTGTTTCGTCACTAAAATCAGGATATACGACTTTAACATGAATACAACACCGTTTTCATTTAAATTTTCTTCTTTTATCTAAATTTTCTGAATCTCTAGGAGGGTGGGGCAGCTGTACCTCCCTGACCTTCCTTGGCGAGGCCCTTGCCCAGGCCGTAAGTGCAACGAAAATAAACCATAAGAGAGATAAAAAGAAACTCCAGTGCCAAGATGCATATTAAATTTTATTTGAAATAGAAAATTTGTGGAAATAAAAGGAATATTTATTTTTATAGGTTATGTTGACAAATCTGACAGTTGCTGTCAATCAAATAAATGAACTTATATTCCGTGTTACGAACTTCTGAATATTGAAGTTAAAGCAAATAATCACTCAAAATCATGTGTGTTATCTTAATTATTTAATTCATTCTTTTAGTACATTTTAGCTACAAATTTAGGTACTATCGTACATCGTACACCTAGCCAAATTATAGTATGTACAATAATTGTTATAAGGTTGATAATATTGCATTTGTATGAAGTTGTAAAATGGATACTTTAGTGCCGCTCTCTGAACTTTTAATGACGATTTTTGAACACTTTAGTGACGATTTCAAATAAAATCTATAATATAATAATTGTAATGACATTTAAACATAAACATAAAATTCTGTATTTGACATATTAGTATATCATCCAACAACCCTTAAATAATTCAGATTTTATTGCACTAAAATATATCTCTACAGTAAATGAATATATTCAACATTCATTTTACATAATGTACATTATTTGTATAAGCAAGCAGCGTACTATGAATGTCTTCCTGTTATTGCGAATATTTTGCTGAGTTTCAGTGTTCAGTGAATACGGAAATTGTTAAGTACTCTCTAACTTGGAGCACAGTAAAGTAATATTTGAAATGTTAGGTCCAGTTACCAAAATTAATTTCACTTCATAATACACATATCGTGTGGTTACAGACCTATTTCCTGCTGTCCATACTTGAAAGCAGCACGAAGTATTAACAGTAAGCTCTAAAAAACAAAAACTGATATAACATTACGTGCATTACACAGAAAAAAAAAACATATGTTGTGGTCAGCACAATACGTCTCGCCTTTTCCATTTTATGTTATATAAGTATTGTATTGCACTTCGCTAGTCGTTTTACAACAAAAAAATTACAGAACTTTACACAAATATTGTTTTTTATTGTATTTAACATGTCTTCTGCACACATACAATTCTAATTATTGAAGGTATTTCTGATGGATACGTATATGCATTTTACCAACAATTTTAAATATTTAATTAATAAAGCAATAAGAAAGATTAAATGTACTTCCCAGAAAAAGCATTCAAAATGTCACTTAAACTGTTGATTTTTGACACTGACATCATTAACAAACTATGTTAAAAACTAAACTATGTTATAAACATTTGAATTTATCAACTGGTTTCCTTAGTGCCTTAGCCTGTGCTATGTATTACATTAGATTATTCTATATATTATAGTGTCTTTATCTCTAAATCAATACAAGATATAATAAAATTTTTAAGTATATAGTATATTAGATAGAGAATTTTATGTTCTTCAATATTTGTAGACACATATTTTCAAAAAATAATATTTAAAAGATTTTTTTAAAGAAACTATTACTTTCGGTTGTCTAAATGTTACCAAAATCTAATCAGCTCTTCCCAGGGACGTCAGATTAAGGAAATTGCAGTTAAATATTTTTTTAAGTCTTATAGTATTAGAAAAACCTTGGTTCCAACATCCATACATTCACACATTCACACATACATACACACATACACACACACATACATACATACATACATACATACATACATACATTCACACATACATACACACACGGACATCATCGGAAAAATGTTATAATCGGATTATAGGGACCTTTAAACGTCTTTATCCACTAAAATCTGGATATACAATTTTTAGCATAATTCCAATACCTCTCTTAGCGAGAGGTACATTTACATATCCTTAGCATTTTAACTAATCCAAAATACATAATAAATATTTTGTAAAAAATCGTTAATTTAAATATTCAAATGGTCACTTTAGTTACTTTCTTTATTTAATTTTACTATATTTTGGTTTCATTATTTTTGTTCTACAATTTTCGGTAACTTATCTAATGAATTAGATAAAGTAAGTAGAAAATTTATATATATATATAAAATCAAAATACTTGTAATTTATTCAATTAACTCTTTTTTATCTGATATTGGAATTAATAATCATTTGTCAATATTTCAAAGCTAACTAAAATCATGTAGATTCAATGTAATAACTGTATTATTAGGACAAAATACGAAAAAGCGTTTCATTAATTAAAAGTTTTAATAACTGAAACACGAGTTTTAATTCAAGCAAAAATTTTTCTTCCCTTGGAATTTTTTCGTAAAATCAAAAATAAAAATTTATTTCCTCTTGTAAACTCAATCCGGCGACATACAATATATATATATATATATATATATATATATATATATATATATATATATATATATACATCCACATACTCACGCCGAAGAACGCGTATGAAACTAAATAAAAATAATACATACATAATAAATATATCTAAAATAATGTTTAATATAAGTTGGCAATGGAAGCAATTTGTGGGGAAAAAATATAAAATAGCAAGAAACCAGTTAAATTGCTGGACGCTATAAAACCGGTGAAATAAAAGAAAATATATATACGGACTCCATAAACACGTTATATGAAAGGACGCTGTATTGATAGTCATGTAAAAACAAAATTATATACGGACTCCATAAACACGTTTTATGAAAGGACACTGCAATGATATTCATATGAAAATATCGGCGTATAAGGACGCCATAATTCACAGCCATGAAAGGAAGCCATAATGATAGCGGGATATATATATATATATATATATATATATATATATATATATATATATATATGGTTAATTTCATTATTTATAGTTAGTTCAATAATAATTACGATATAAATGTAGTCATTTCATTTAATTTTGTATTTAAATTTATTATTATTATTATTATTTCGAATGAAAGACAGTACAATTTATAAATGAATACATAAATAAAATAATAAATAAAACAAAACAAATTAAATATTTTTGATTTTAACTCTCCAATTTAGAGCATCTTCTGTTAAATGATGGAGTCCGGAAAAACCTTGCTGAAATTTAGTTATAGAACATTCTTCTGCAATATGTTGGATTGTTTCTTTTTCTGCTCCACATTCACAATTTGGACTATCACATATTTTCCAATAAAATAGCATACTTTTACATTTCCCATGGCATGTACGAAGACGATTTAGCTTAGACCAAATAGCCCTTGGTTGATTTAAACCTGGAACTTCTTTTGTTGGATCTAAAATTAAATTTTTATTAGGGATATCGGATTTCTGCCAAGCAATTTTCCATTGATCGGTAGTGCAGAAAGCAGCATTAAGAAATAGTTCATTCCAGAAAGGTGTACGGGATTTTAGTCTATTGGCTGGTAAATTTTCTAAAACCTGTGTTATGCAATACATATCCGGTGAATTTTGAAATTTATCCCAAGAACGTTTGGTTAAATAGTTCCTTCTAATATCATAGGGTGCGATATTTGCTAAAACATGTAGCCACTGTATAGGAGTGGATTTTATAGTACCAGTTATTATTCGTAAAGTTGTGTTTAACTGTGAATCTACTTTCTTTATATGAGCACTGTTCTTCCAGACTGGACAACAATATTCTGCAGAAGAATATACCAGAGCTAGTCCTGTAATTCGCAAAGTATGACCAGTAGCTCCCCAACTAGTGCCAGCAAGTTTTAGTAAAATATTATTACGTGTCTTAAGTTTCAATCTCAGTTTTTCGATGTGATGTTTATAAGTGAGAGAGGTATCTAAGGTTACACCGAGGTATTTTGGAGAAAAATTGTGGTTTATTATGGAATTTATTAAAATTTACTTTAAGTTTATTAATTTTTTGATTATTCGCAAGATGGAAGCAACAAATTTCTGTTTTTTGGGGGTTAGGACATAATCGCCATTTTTTAAAATAACTATTAAGAGCTTCTAAATCCTTTGAAAGAATAATTTCCAGTTCGTCTGAATTTTTGTGTTGCGTAGCTAGTGCAATGTTTCAGGTAAATCACTAATATATAAATTAATCAAAATTGGTGACAAGACAGAACCTTGAGGAAGCCCATTATTTAAATTTCGAAATATACTGCTTTTGTTTTGAATGAAAACCCTGAATTTACGGTTAGACAGCATATCTTCCAATAGTGAAACCAATCTAGCACACGGTAAAACATTATATAATTTATACATTAGGCCATCTTTCCACACAGTGTCGTAAGCTGTTGTTAAGTCAACAAACACTACTCCAGTTTTTAAACGTTTTTGGAAGCCAGCTTCGATATATGAAGTTAAAGCCAATACTTGGTCACAACAGTTTTTGTTTGGTCTAAAACCTGCTTGTTCTATTGGAAGTTTATCTTCAATTACCGGTAAAACTCTATTATAAATAAGTTTTTCTAGAAGCATATAACAAACACTCAGAAGGGAAATCGGTCTATAACTTGATGGCTCATCAACCGGTTTTATTATAATTTGTTACTACAAATGTATAAAATGTAATTAAATATACTTAGATAAAATTTAATGAAATATATCAGTAGAATGAAAAATAAGAAATTTATTTCGATAAGTTAACCACAACTGAGATAGTTATTTCTGTGTAGCAGCATAAACGCATAGAGTTAAGGCTCATTCACACTACGAAAATAAAAATAAAATTATACATAAAAATATCGATATAAACAACATTTAAGAAAGTGTTTACAGCTCCCGAAAAGAAAAAAAAATTGAACAAACACATAAACACAAGGGTTTCAAATAAGAAAATATTTACACAAACATAAGCACATACATTACAACTGCCATTTGAGCTGTCAATTTAAGTTCAGGTAAAACCATTTAAGTTTAAATATAATGTAAAAAGCTGTTTTATGAAAAAGGATCGCATATCATGTACAGTGCGTTAATAAGAATTATATTACGTACGACGAACGTAAGTGACAGTTTTTAGATCGACATGTAGTTTGGGAGATTTCCTATACATTCGCAACCTTTAGTAAGCCACTATTTGCAATACCTGTAAAAATAGAACAAAAAGAAAAATAGGTTTCAAAATTGACAGCTGTCAGATTGACGTTAAAAATAAAATTTGTATGATCTATAATAATATTTATTTACCCTCCATCCTGGACGGTAAGTATAAATGTTATATTTTCGACATAACCATGAAAACCAGTAGTGCAATAAAAATTCCACTACCTGAATTAGTGATTACGGGTGATTAGAGAGAAGATAATAAGCAGAGTTTCAACCTAATCAATTTCAGAGAAAAAAATCCAAATAACAATTGTAGAAAAATTAATTTTACGCAACTTTTGTTTGAAGTATCTTTCTATAAAATAATTCATAAACGACTGAGAGCGCTAAAGCACTGCTAGTCATCTCTTCACTAATCAACCTTTTTTTTTTTTTCGCGGGTAGGGTGGAAATCTTTCATAGACACCTGGGCTCAACCGGAGCCACAGGTAGTGCCGGATTCATACCGGCTAAAACCACCCTCCCTTACTGCCCTCGTGAATGCGGCATCGCATTACCTGCATTTCTTCATCATTCACGAGTTGTCTGTTTGTTTGTTAGTGCTGTGGTCGTCTACCTCTCATCCTCTCGTGTTTCTTTCATCCGTTTCTTTTTCTGTCATGATGCTTTGTACGAGATTGGCGATCTCCAGCTCTCTATCATTATGGAGATTAAGGTTGTCGGAGTAAGTCTTTGTATATTTTCTTTAGTAGCTGCTTGCTGACGTAAGCCTTCCCATTTCGCGCACTCGAAAAGCGTGTGTTCCGCCGTGTCGATGCTGTTGCAGTACCTACATACCGCCGACTCTATTTTCCCTATTCTTGCAAGGTAAGCCTCAAAGCAGCCATGTCCGCTTAGGCATTGCGTCATATGGTAATTGGTTTTACCATGCTGGCATTCTAGCCAGGGCGAAAGGTCGGGCAACAGTTTGTGCAGCCACTCGCTGCTGCTGTCGTTCGCCCATCTGTCCTGCCACTTCCTACCCCTTGCCTCTTTTACCTCTTTCCTTACCTCCTTGGTGGCTTTATAGGTGTTCTTTCTTTCTTCTATTATCACCTGTAGGGGAGGTAGTTTAGCTAGCACTTCAGCCGCACTTGTGCCAATCGTGCGGTACCCTCTGCAAATGGCTATCGCGACTTGTCTGTTGCACCTATTGAGTAATATGTTACATTTTTGGTATTTGAGCGTGTCTGCCCAAATGGGTGCCGCGTATGTTACTATATTCTGCATCACTGCCGCCAGCAACCGCCGTTTGCTGTCAGAGGGTCCGTCTATCCTTGGCATTAGTTTTTGAAGTGCTGTTATAGTCCGGGTTGCCTTTTTGGTTGCCTCCGAGACGTGGTGTAGGAAGTGCAGGTTCTGGTGGAGGTGCACCCCCAGGTACTTTATTGTCCTCTTGGGTGTTATTGTTATGTTATTTATGTTATACGTGACCGGCGTGTGTCGTTTCCTTCCGATGAGGAGGATTGCTTCGGATTTTTCCGGAGCAATCGTCATGCCGTGTTCTGTTACCCATTCCTCGATGGATAGGAGTGTGTGGTTCACGTTGACCATTAACATCCTCTCTCTTTTTTCTGTCGACAATATTGCGAGGTCGTCCGCAAAGGCCAGTATAGTGGTGTTTCTTGGTACTGGTAGCCTGAGTACGCTGTCGTATAGTATATTCCAGAGAAGCGGCCCAAGTATCGACCCTTGTGGAACCCCGCAGGTCATCTTGTACGTGCGCCCCTGGTACTGTATCCACCTATCCTGCAAGTAAGTGCCTATCAAGTTGATCATTGGCACTGGGAAATCTTTGTCTTTTAGTGCTTCCATGATTTTGTCCCATGGTGCTGAGTTGAAGGCGTTCTTGATGTCTACAGTGACCAGGGTGCATAGGCCTCGGCTTCTCCGCTTGGTCAATTGCTTGTTGGCTGTCTCCATGACGAGCTGTATTGGGTCTAGGGTGGATCTGCCTCGTCGGAATCCAAACTGGTTTTCGGCTAGCTCATGCCCTGCGTCGAGGTGTTTCGTCATCTTATCGGAGATGACTATCTCCAGTAGCTTGCTGATGCTATTCAGTAAGCAGAGAGGTCTGTATGAGCTGGCCTCTTCCATATTTGTTTTCCCCGGTTTGGGGATCAATACCAGCTCAGCCATTTTCCACATAGCTGGGAATTGACCGCTGTGCCATATCTTGTTGAACAAGGTGACTAGCTTCTCTGGGTGGTTTATGGCTACCAGTTTAACCACTTCTGGAGGGATGTGGTCGGGTCCAGGTGCCTTTTTACTTTTTATTCTTTGTCCAGCTTGTCTGATGTCGTCTGTGGTTATGTCGGGTGGTAGGTCGGTTTGTAGTGGTGTCCATGTGGTCTGTTCTCTAGTCGGAAAATGTTGTTCTATTATTTTGTCCGCCGTTGTCGTGTCTGGTTCTATTGTTCGTGTCAGTCCTGTCCGTTTTACTATTAGTCTGTAGGGTTTTCCCCATACGTCATTGTCCACGCTGTTTATTAGTTCTTGCCATTTCTTTTGTTTAGATCGTTTGATTTCTAGGCTTAGATTCTTTTTGCTGGTTTTATATGCTGTCCTTGCTAGTTCTAGTTCTCCGTTGTCTGTGAGTCGTCTCCTCAGTCGTGTGTACTGTCTCCGGTGTTTAATGCATTGTCTCCTCAAGGAGGCTATATTGTCCGTCCACCAGTAAACGGGTTGCTTGCGCGTATTCCTGCAACATCTCCTCATGCTTTCTTCGCAGACTAGCTGTAAGTCTTTCTCCATGGTCTCTGGTGTGTCCGATGGCGTTAGTTTGTCCGTCGTTGTCAGTGCTTTATTTTTGTCCAGCGTATTGGTGTCCCATACGTACCTTTTTTGTGTTCTTGGTGCGGTTTGTGTAGCGTCTTGTATGTCGAAGTATATGTGTCCGTGTGGTGTGTATCCTTCCTCCTCGTAGTCGACTCTCCAGCTTCTCAACCGCTGACACAGGCTTACGGAGCAAGCAGTTACATCTATAAAAGAGCATCCATTAGCGTTTTGAAATGTCGGCGTGTTCCCCTCGTTGCACACTACCAGGTCATATCTAAGGAGTAGTTCCCAGAGGAGGAAGCCTCTGTCGTCTGTGGTCGGTGAGTTCCACGCTTCGTGTTTCGCATTGAAATCACCGCTGAGTAGTATGTCTACATTGCTGTTCTCAATGCATTGTGTCAATCTCTCTAAGAATTGTTCGTAGTCCTGCACCGTGGTATTCGGGCTTGCGTAGCACGTTATAAATCTGATGTTACTGATTTCTGCCCATGTGATGCTTTTGCTTGTGTGGATTTTGTTTGCTTTTAAGTGTGGGGTGGAGATAAATATTCCAGTGTCACATTCGGAGCTACTGGAATTGCATATCCACCCTGTCTGGCTGGTTGCAATCCTGCCGTTTACTTCGGAGGCAAGCACCAAGTCAATGTTTTTATCCCGCGTCACGAAGTTTACCATGTTGTGGGCGTCTCTGCTCCGATTTAGGTTAATTTGTAAACACCGTATCTTTGGCATTTTCTTTTCTTGGTGTTGCTACCGACGGCCTCCGATTTCTTGTATTGCTAGTTCTTTTGTTACGTACCATTGACCTAAACTTGGGGCATGCCATTGTCCCTGTGCGATGGGCGTTGTTGTGGTCGCACGAGTAGCAGGCTGGTGCATTTGTGCAGTGTTCAACTGTGTGCTTTTCCTGACCACAGTTACTGCACTTCGATCGTCTGTCCTCACCCTTGCAGTCCTGCTCGACGTGGCCTACGTCGTAGCATTTGTTACATCTCGGTATCGAGACTCGCTCCCGTATTGGGCACCTATTTAGTTGGATGTGAATATGTCCCTCATCAAGTAGTCTCAATGCTATTTCAAAAGGGGCCTTGAGCGTTGCCGTTTTCGTTCCCCTGTGTGCTTCCTTCGGCTCCTCGATGTTGACTTTTTTTAGTTCCTCCTCTGTTAAGTAGCTTTTGAGTGCTTCCGCTATTTCCTCCTTTTTAGTTATCCTGTCCATTCCCGAGATTATCAATACTTTGCCGTCTTTTGATGGTCGTGGCAGGGATTTGGTACAGATGCCATTATGTAGTACATCGCATAATTCCGGCAGTCTGTTGTTCCCTTTTTCCAGGATGACAAGGGTGTCTCCCGTTTTTGTTTCTCTTACAGTGGTTATTTTAACCTCCTTCTCGCTTAGAATTTCTTTGGCCTCTCTGAGTTTTTTGAGTATGTCTACGTGTTTGTTTTGTTCTTTTGGTATTATTACCGCGTCTGTTTTAGGTTTGCGTTTCTGTCTGCTGTTCGGTTGTCCCGTTGAGTCAGTGCTTTGTGGTCTCTGTCTTGCATTGTGGTTTGCTCCTTTCATGGCTTCGCCAGCAGTACTCGTAATTCGTACGTTGTACGCAGTAGGTAGGTAGTATTCTATGTTCCATGTTTTGTCCGTTGTGTATCTGACCATTTTTCTTACCCTGACTTCGTGTTCCGTGTTGGTCATTGCCACGCACATCTCGGTTTTACCTTCCTTCTTTATTTCATTGAACGTGTTAGTTAAAGAAGTATAGAAGGTTCTCCAATTGTCCTCCGTCATATTGGGGCAGTTTACTTTTAAGCTGTATATGTGTCTGTTTTCGGCGTCGCTGATTCCGTCACATTGCAGGTTACTGGTGTACGCTAGCTTAGCGATGCT
This sequence comes from Ophonus ardosiacus, assembly GCA_943142095.1. Taxonomy (NCBI): domain Eukaryota; kingdom Metazoa; phylum Arthropoda; class Insecta; order Coleoptera; family Carabidae; genus Ophonus; species Ophonus ardosiacus. The sequence continues at coordinate 40,268,008 of OW964823.1, forward strand.
TATACCTTCGCTTTCCCTATTCGCTAGCTTCCTACCCCCTGGGTAGTTGTCTTTGATATAATTCAGGGTGTTGTTTTTATCTTTGTCCCAGTGTATTACAAGTATTACCTCTTTCTGTCCCCTGCATGGGTTTCCTTTGCAGGGGATGATTGGGGTATACGCTTTCGTTGGCCATTCTTCCTCCGACAGCTGCCAGAACTCTTCGAACGTCTTTGCAGGGTTGCTTAGAAAAGGTTCGAATCTTTTGAGCCATTTCTCTTCTGCCTCGTCTTTGGCAATGTCTGCATAGGTTTTGTTAGCCTGCTTTTCTAATAGTTCTGTTTTTGCTTGCATTTCTTGTATTTCGAACTTGTGTTTTAGCTCTATTTCTTTTATTTCTTTGTCTTTTTCTGTGCGGAGTTCTTCCTTCATTCTATCTATTTCTATCTGCTTGAAATACTCGAAATCTGATCTCAGTGTCGCGATTTCCTGCACCTTGGCTTCGAGTTCGGCGATCCTTCGTTCCCATACCGAAATTCTGGCTTTTCTCTGGATTCTCACTTTGAGGAAAGCTTCACTAGCTTCGGCAATTCTTGCCTTGATTACATTGGCTGTGTTAGGGTATTTGTCGTTAGCTAAGTTGTCTAGGTCCTGCAGTATGACCAGCATTTCCGCGATGACCTCATTGCCTTCCTCTACTGCCTCCTTGTCTGCCTCTATGTGTTCCCTAGTGGTTTGTCCCATGCTAGTTTCGTCGCTCATTTCCGTTATTGGTTTTCACTAATCAACCTTTATCACCTAGACTGGTCATCACCCAATGATTTTAAATTTTGTTATTAAAGGCATCCAAAGTCCCAATGAGCGAAATTAAACCAATGGTTTTCAATGGCTATGTACACAATGCCGTTACGTGTTTCTTACGCTTATGAACTATGAACTTACTTTACTAAACACGTTAAGTTGAAATCAGATCTACGAAATACGAATAATTTAGTAAGACATGTCTTTATTTTTTTGATTTTATTTATAAATAATTTAATATTTTCTATTATTATATACATATAATATTGTTTTTCATTGTATTAAGAAGCTATACCGAAGAATGGTAATATATTTTTAAATCGAAATTATAGCCAACAAAAATCAATCAGTATATTTTAACAACCTATGATAAATATTACTACACTGCTCTAAAAATTAAAGCATCATTTTACTTTATATATGACTAACCATAACAAACTATTTAAGGAAAACAATTTTTTGGGGATGTCGGTCCAGGAAATAAATAAATTTAATTTTTCTTTTTCATCGACGTTTCGGTATTTTATTTATACCTTATTCATGATTATGTTGGACAAAGTTTCACCATCAACATATAATTCTTATACAGATGCGAAAGAAAAAATATAATCTGATTATTTTTTAAATCTATCTAACTTAACAAAATTAAGTATAGAAACTTACCAAAGAAAATACATGAGAAAATACAGATCATTATAACTTATAATGATGAGTCAGCAATTAAAATTGAAAAAGCGACTTCATAGTGTGTAAATACATGAAAACTAGCAACGGAACTAAATTTTAACCCTTAACCAACTGAGTGTTTCTACTCGACGTAAACTGCTAAGTGGGGTAACTCACTGACCCCTTATGTAATAATTACTTAATACATGTATGAAGTTAAAATATATGATTAATAGGTTTATTAAAGCTTCATTAATTACTAAAACATATTTATTGTGTAGTATGCAAAAATATCAACTCGAAAAGGAAAAGTAAAACTCTGCAAACATTAATTTGCATTGGCGCAGCTTTCAGAAAAAGTATTTACTTTTTAATTTGTCAGTGTTTTTTGACACTTTGAGCATCTGAGCGTAATTTTTAGTCATTCTGTCGTACTACAGGTGCAAATGTTTCTTTGTAGTCGATTTCTGCTTGTTGAAGAAAACCTCTAGCATAAAGTGTTTTATAGCGAGTAGTGTTAGCAGGAGACTGTTTCAACTTAAATACCCATTTGCTGGTGATCGTTTTCTTATTTTTTGGTAGCGTGGTGAAGATCCATGTTCAATTTTTCTGGTGTGCATCAAGTTCCTCTAATATTGCAGTTTTCCAGGCATCTGAATCTTCTCTGGAAACTGCTTCCTCATAAGTTGCAGGTTCTTGAAGTTCAACGACGTTTGCGTCGTACATTGCTGGTCTTCGTAGTTGATTTCGGTCTCTTAAATTATGAGCATGGATTTGAGTATTTTCATTTATATTGTGTGTAGCTTCTTGATTATCTTCTTCGATATTTTAATCATTTATTTCAGGGTTGTGATCTTCGTATCCTTTGTTGAAAAAATCTGCTGGATCACGTTCTTCACGTTGAACAGTAACTGGAAGCTGCGCTTCTTCTGGTATAGATTTATCTTTGTTCAGAAATTTTGAGAAAACGATATCTCTTGATACAGTTATACTCTTCGTATCAGAATTGTATAACCGGTAACTTTTGGAATCTCATTCATAACTAACCAGCACCATCTTCTGTGATTTAGCGTCAAGTTTCTACCTTTTTAATTTCGGAATATGGACGAAGGCTGCTTCACCGAAAATTCGTATATGTCCCACATCTGGTTTTCGACCCATCCGAAATTCGTATGGAGTGGCATCCTTTACTTGTGTAGAAGGCGTTTGGTTCAAAATGCAGATAGCAGTATTGTCTGCTTCCGCCCAAAGTTGCAGCGGGAGACAGCTGGCTTGGAGCATCGTGCGTGCACTTTCGATGATTGTACGGTTATCCCTTTCAACTCTTCCGTTCTGTTCCGGCGTGTATGGTGCAGTTGTCTCTATTGAAATATTGTGAGAATGTAGGTACTCAGTCATTTGTTTGTTACAGTATTCGGTTCCATTGTCAAAACGTATTAATTTTATAGAGCGATTGAATTTAGTTGTGCTTTAAATTCCTTAAATCTGTCAAAAACATCGCTCTTATGTTGTTTACCTTTTTGACAAGATTCACAAAAAAAATCTTTATATTGTGAAATTTTGAAATCATTTACTAGTTTTTGTGACTCATTTCTCGTAAATATTTTACTCCAATGTGTCCCAATCTCTCGTGCCATTCTTTTAAATCTGGAGCAACATGAATGTTAGCTTCGACTAGATTAATTTTAAAAAGCATTCGAAAACGATTATTTTGTTGACGTATTCCTTCTGCAATAAATTTTGAATTGGAGCAAATTTCAACTACATCTTTTGAAAATTTTACATTGTAGTTCTTATTCATGGATGCTCCAACTGAGATTAAATTTTTATTTAAGAAAAAAGAACATTTTCTATTTTACCATTTATAAATACCTTTTATGAATTTTTGTATGTAAATTGTACCTTGACCTTCGACGTTGCATTCCGTTCCATCGCCGAGAATGACCTTTTCGTTTCTACAGTGGTATAATTCAGAAAACCAATCTCGTCTATACGTCATATGTTTGATGCGTCACTACCCAACAACCAAATATCTTTTGTATCAAGTCATAGAAAATCCGCTACTTCACTAGATTCCACGATGAGTGCGCTGTCATCAGATTTAAATTTGGATTTGCTTTCTTCGATGTCACGTTTCTACCTGCACTGCTTTGCAATATGGCCCAATTTATTGCAGTAAAAGCAAGTAGGTTTCTTTTTTTGATATTTTTTATTTTCATTCTTTTGACACTTCAAACTCATTGTTGCAAGAGCCCCGTTTATAGTATCACCAACTGAGAGTCGCGATTCTTCTTTGATCAGACGAGAAGTTAGAGTTTCAATCGTTTGTCTATCAATTTCAACGTTGTCCCAAGCAGTGATGAAAGCATCAAACTTTAGATGGCAGACGGCCCAAAATTTTTGCCATTATTGTTACTTCAGAAACGGTTTCATCGACATCTTTCAATCGACTTGCCATATTTAATTTTGGCAATGTGATGCACCACCGAGTCACTAGATGACATCCGGTATTCGTGGAACTTTGTCATTAACATTAATTTATTTGACTCGCTTTTCTGTTAATGGATGGCATATAACTTGTCCCACATTGACTTGGCTGTATTGCATGTGATGAGGTACTCCAATTGTGATGGGGTGACCGAAGAGGATAAAACAAACATTGCCTTTGCATTATTTTTCACCCAAATCTTCTTTGTTGCGTCACCTGCATCTTCTGAAATCTTCCAAATTTAGAAATTCGTCCCATCAAACTTTGACAAGTTACGTATATCAATTTTATCTGTCATTTTTAAATATCGTTTATTTTCCAATTACTTACAGTTCAGTATGAATTATTTGCGTGTACCTCTTAAGAAAATAAGTATACCACAATGTATTTGTTAATGCAAATATATTTAAAAAAACTTTTAGTTTTACAAGACACAGAACGGAGAAAAACAGATTTATATCATCTATCACATCACATACAGCCTACTTATTGATCTATGTAATATAAAAATGAAAAAAAATGAAGCCGTAACCTAATTTGAAGAGGGAGAAAGAGAACAGAAAATGATGTTTTATATAAAATAAGTACTTAATAGAAGCTACTGAATTTAAAATCTTAACAATTTTATTCAAAAATATATACAAGTGGCGACACTCCTAAATTTATAATAATAAAAAGAAAACAAAAAACCGTCAATTATACCATAGGTAGAGGCGATAGTGTTTTAAATAAAAAGAATATAAACCAAGGTTTTTACATTTAAAATTTATTTCCGTTGCTAGTTTTCGTGTATTTACACACTATGAAGTCGCTTTTTCAATTTTAATTGTTGACTCATCATTATAAGTTATAATGATTTATTATTTTTTTTTCGTGTATTTTTTTTTTTGGTAAGTTTCTATACATAATTTTGTTAAGTTAGATAGATTTAAAAAATAATTAAATTATAATTTTTCTTTCGCATCTGCATAAGAATTGTATGTTGTCCAACAGAATCATGAATAAGGTATAAATAAAATACCGGAACGTCGATGAAAAAGAAAAATTAAATTTATTTATTTCCTGGGCCGACATCCCCAAAAAATTGTTTTCCTTAAATCTACATTGACGGCCGAGAAATTATTTCCAAAGTTTATAACAAACTATATTTATTCATAAACAATTAATAATATATTTGAATAGTTTTAAAATGTAATTCTAATAAATAAAGCTCAGAAACTAATGAAATTAAAAAATAAAATGTAGTAAAAATTCTCGAAAAAGTAATTATTGAGAAAACAATTTAATAACGCGCATTTCCACCTCTATTTTGGATTACAACCTGACATCGACTATTCATACTTAAAATAACTAGCCTTATTCCCATTCTCATTCAGACTGTTCCATAATCCTGTAAGTCCACTTCCTCCAAGTTATTAGGTTGGATTGGGTGAAGTTTTAAGCGCCTATAAAGGATATCCTAGACAGGTAAAGTTTAGTTCAGGTCCGGACTGCATGATGGCCATGCTTAAATGACAATCCCTACCTTCATTTTCTTACTATTTGGGCACTATCTTGCAATAATAAAAAAAAAATAGGCCAATGTAAGGCTTAGATCTGACATGCTCTTGAAAATGTCGCGTATAAAGGTTTTAGCATTAAGTTTGCCATTATTTAATACCATTAACTCCATGCCACTCCTCAAAGATATTCTCCCCCAGATCATGATTGACTCTCCACTGAATAAAGTAGTATCCATAATATTGCATTGAGCATATCGCTCATTTGGTCATTGATATACTCGGACCGTCTATCGCAATTGTGCAGACAATATATGAATTCATCTATAAAGAAAACTTGTTCCCAATCGGTATCTAATCAATTCAAGTATTTCTAGCAAAATTTAAGCGGACTCTACGGTGGTCCACGGTCCAGTATGGATCTCGACCAGGGTTACGGAGTACTAAATCAGCTTCCTTGAAACTTTGGTGAACAGTTTCAATACTAATCCGAACACGATCTATTTCCAGAAGCTGAAAATGCATGCTTTTTACTCTTATAAACCGTTCTCATAAGGTAGAAACTCTTAAATAATGATCTTGGACCAGGAATATTGCACCATTTCGACCTTGTTAGGACAAGGTCGAAAGACTAGGGTTTCTGGCATAGCCACCAGTCTGCCTTCATAAATTTCCTTTTCTTTGATGGCCCAAATCTTCTTCCACTTATATTGTTTTGCTTGAGTACATTCATTTTGGAACAAATTTCTTGTGTCTCGTAGCATAATAATGAATAAAACAGGAAACATTAAAAAATCTTATGTAACAACCCACGTACTACATTAAAACTTCAAGTAAAGTTAATTTACTATGCAACAAATTTCTCATCTTTCGGTAAATACAAACAATACAACTGTACAAAATAATACAAGTACGATCCCATATACCTATCGCGCATAAATATCATAATAAATATCCATCCAAAGTAAAATTAAGTGTTAGAAAAATGAATTAAAATAATCGAGATATTTTAATACTACTTCGTAGTAGAGTAGTGCATATATTATGTTCTTATTTTACCGTCATTGTGAGCATTCGTAATTTTCTGCGTATTTTTACCTCCCGCTACCCCTGGTAAGGGAAGTATAGGGATTGTGATAAAAATCACATATCGAAATTTTGGTAAATGACCACGTTTTAAGGTCCCTAGAATCTGATTTGAACATTTTTAAGATGATGCCTGTGGGTGTGTGTGTGTGTGTGTGAAAGCGCACGAGCTTGTGCGTGTGCGTGCGTGTGAACATGTGGGTATGTGGATATTAAGGCTCAAACTCGAGTACTATCATTCATACAATTATGAAACATTGTATTTCAGCCATATTTTAATATGCAAATGACACTCTAAATAGTTTTTCTTTGAAAAATACCTGTAAGTGTCACTTTTTCACAAATTACGTTATTTTAATAATTAAAGATTATTGAATTTTCTGCAGATATACATATATTTTACAAATAATTTTAAAAAATAATCTATTTTATAAATCCCGGAGCCTTTGTTTTAAAATTAAACATAATTCTGTAGTTACAAAATTCATATTTGAAATATAATGCAACTGACAGATAAATGTCATTTCCAAAAAATTAATGTCAAATTTTATTATTGGTGAAGCGTTAAAAAGATTATAGTAAATAAAACAATAGTTATGTTATATGCAAAGGAACTTAATATTATTTACAGCATTAGCAAATATGATCGTAAATATGTAAGTAAGTATTCCGGGTGTCTACTTGAAATCCGTAATATAGGGATCCAATGTTATTATTTTTCATTTTGCTGCAGTTTCTGACCTATTAATTTTAGAGAAAAGTTGTAAATAAAAAAGGTTTTCACAATCAAAAACTACACAAAAAGGGACTAAAATTAATCATAATTTATTTTTATTTTACAAAAAAATACAATTCGTAATTTACAGCATATTTCAGAGTGCCATTGAATTACTGATGTTTTTATTTGACATATAACTTTTGACATATTATTATAATCATTATTATCAATCAAATTATTATCATTATAATTATTATCAATATAATTATCATTATTATTATCATTACTATTATTATCATTATTATTATTATTATTATTATCATTATTATTATTATCATATTATTATTATCATTATTATTATTATCATTATTATTATTATTATTATCATTATTATTATTATCATTATTATTATTATCATTATTGTTACTATTATCATTATTATTATTATTATTATTATTATTATTATTGTTATTATTATTATTATTATTATTATTATTATTATTAGTATTAGTATCATTATTATTATTGTTTGAGAGATAAAGGATTGAAGGATGGGTGTGCTCTTTGTTTTAAATTAGAAATAAAATGTCTATGAAACTTTACTAAAACTTATATTATTGCGAGACTTTACAACAATTCGTTTCGTGTTCGATACGCTACTATACTACTGAAAAAACATATGCGCATAGCAAAAAACTCCTCTAGCATCACTAGAGGTGCGCAGGAGGGTAAACTTTAAAACTACAATAATTTAAAGCCTTAAACATACTACCCACCTTCGAGCAGTGCGAGAAAACTAACACAATTGAAAAATAATGATTTACATGTTACAAATTAATTATGATAAAAATATAACAATATAGATGATTTTGGGAGATAGTTGAACCTGGGGCGGTCATCTTCATGGGTTTCCAGGTATCTCTAGGCCCGATGTTGACTGCCCACCGTGAGCAGTCTTGGAAAATGCCGCTGATTCGGCATCTGCGCTGACTGGCAAGGAACTGGGCGAGTGATTGGACGGCGGAGCTCAGCGTCGGCAGTGCGGACGGTGACTACGCGGACAAGTCCATCCGGTTCTGGATGCTGGGCGACCACGTGCCCAATGGACCATTTTCCAGGGGGGAGAAGTGGATTACTGACGCGCACTAGTTGGCCGACGCCAAAGTTCGTCTTAGGCTCGCGTCAACGAGAGCGTTGCTGCAAGTGGTGTAGGTACTGTTGAGACCACTTGCGCCAGATTTGCTGCTGCAACTGTTACACCAGGCGCCACCTGGACGTGATGCTTTTGATATCTTCAGTGATACCGGCTTCTGGGACCATCAGCTACTGAGTCCCAACCAGGAAATGTGCCGAAGTGAGGGCTGAGAGGTCAGACGGTTTGTATGACAGCGGTGCCAGAGGACGGGTATTGAGCGATGAGTATCGTTCGAGCAGGTTAAATTTAGGGTCTTCAACAAGACTGTGAAGAATATTAAATGGACGTGACTTTTCTTCACCTGGATTCGGCGAAATTTGGAACTTCTGAGTTAGCCAACTCTCCTTCGACGTGGTTAGCCAAATGGGACCTTTCCACCATAACTGAGAAGTGGCGAGTTGTCGAGGGTTGATACCACGGGTTTCGATGTCTGCGGGGTTTTCTGTGCCGTTAATATGACACCAGGTTTGGTCAGAAAGGGCTGTCTGCATGAAGGCTGTTCTGTTTGCTACGAATGTCTTCCACCGACTCGGATGTCCTTGCAGCCAGGCTAGGACAACTGTACTGTCAGACCAGGCGGTGAATTTGAGATCTGCAAGTTGTGGTACGCTTTTGACGTGTAGATATAGACGAGCCAAAAGCTGCGCTGCGCACAACTCTAGCCGCGGGATTGATACCGTTTTGACTGGTGCCGTCTTGGTCTTGCCGATGAGCAAGGTCGTGTGAATCTTTTCGTCTGCGGCGACGTTACGGAGGTAAATAACGGCGACATAAGCTCGAGTGGAAGCATCTGCGAAGCCGTGTAGCTGAGCATGCACCAGATCGGGAACAAACCTTGTCCAGCGAGGAATGTGGATTTCGTGAAGGTAATGAATACTATCCACCGTGGCTCGAGCATGGGTCCAACAGGTTCGTCCCAATCTACTCCTTGGATCCACAGGTCCTGTAGTAGAATGTTTGCGACAATTATTACTGGAGAGATCCATCCTAAAGGATCGAACAGTTGCGCAACTCGAGAGAAAACATTGCGCTTAGTAGCCACGGCGGCCACTGACTCTGGGCTGCGATCTTGAAAAAGGAACTCATCAGATTGCGGGTTCCAGTATATACCTAGCATCTTGGTTGCGTCTAAAAGTTCGTCTAGGTTCGACGAATCCTTCCAAGTACTAGAAGGTAATAATTTAGAGTGGTTAGCTGACCACTTGCTTAGTTTGAATTGACCGTGAGCGAGAAGTGTTATTAACTCGTTACGTCGAGTGATGGCTTCTTCCAGCGAATTAGCTCCAGTTAAGATGTCGTCCACGTACGACTCGTGGATCAGGGCGTCAGCTCCACGGGGTAAGCTGTCTTTTTCTAGCCAGGACAGCTCTTGGAGGACGCGGATTGCGAGGTACGGAGCGCAGGCCGTCCTATACGTAACTGTGGTTAGTTGATAGTCGACAATGGGTTCTGATGAATCGTAACGCCAAACGATTCTCTGCAGATCCATGTCTGCTGAGTCGACTTTAATTTGCCGAAACATTTTGATAATGTCGGAGCAGACGACTATGCGGTAGTTGCGCCAATTCACCAAGACAACAGTGAGATCGTTCTGTAGAGGGGGCCCCGGCAGGAGGCCTTGGTTCAGCGAATGTCCAGAAGAGGTCTTCCTCGAGGCGTTGAATACCACACGGAGTTTGGATTCTTGGACTCCCTCTTGGACAACGGCGTGATGCGGTAGATACCAGCACGGGCTGGATGCGAGAAATACGGCCTTTTTCATGTGACCGAGTGATTTGTATTCAGCCATGAAATCCCAGTACTTTGATTGCAGAGTTAGGTCGTTTGACAGTCGACGTTCGAGAGCAAGCAGTGAGCGAACGACTTGCTTGTGGCGGAGGCAGAGGACGGAGCTGCTCTAATTCACTCGCTCCCGCTAAATACAGCAGCTCTACTTCAGAGAATGTGTCATTTGCATAATATTCAGTACTGCCAATACCAGGTTCATCATGGTTTGCTTGGAATTTGTCCCAGTGAATACGAAGAGCGTCAAGGGAGCTGTTAATCAACTTATTTGTAGCCGGAACTTCATTTGCTGTGATCTTTTCGCTAATTTGCGTGGGAAGCTTGCGAATTCTCTCTTGAATTTCGCTTTGACGTTTAATTATGGCTGCTGACATTGTGATTGAGTAAGCGGTTCTCAAAAATGTCGAATTTAAAGCGATATAGCAAAGTTATACTTACTCTGGAGTCTAAATTCCTGAATTGTTGACTGCAGCGTTGCGAAACTGCAGTTTGTTGCGATTCTGATTTGAATACGGTCGCTGTACGGCGAGCTGATGAGCAGTGTGCGACCTGCGACCGTGAGTCCCACTACCGAGCGCTTGGAGTAGGGATCGCTTGAGTGTGCACAGCGAGTCGGTGCGCTGGTGGGGCTGACTGGTGAGCGCGCAGCTGGTACTGGTAGGGATGACGATGAAGTGGAGCGATGAAGCGAAGCGATGAACGACTTCCGGCCCACGTGTTGCGAGATGGAATGTACCGCACATACACTGCACACTGCGAACTGTGCCACGAACTGCACAGCGAACAAACTGTGCTGCACTGCGAACTGCGACACGAATTGCACTATGAACTGCACTTCGAACTGCGCCACGAACCGCACTGTGAAATGCACTACGAACTGCGCTACAAACTGCTCTATGAACTGTGCCACAAACTGTACTATGAGCTGCACTGCGAACTGCACTGCAAACTGTACTGCGCACTGTACTGCGAAATGCGCCACGAAGAGATGAAAACCTTCTAACTTAAAAAAACTAGAGCACACAAATCCGGCTCGAAGGACCAAAATGTTTGAGAGATAAAGAATTGACGGATGGGTGTACTCTTTGTTTTAAATTAGAAATAAAATGTGTATGAAACTTTACTAAAACTTATATTATTGCGAGATTTTGCAACGATTCGTTTTGAAAAAACATATGCGCATAGCAAAAAACTACTGGCATCACTAGAGGTGCGCAGGACGGTAAACTTTAAAACTACAATAATTTAAAGCCCTAAACAATTATTATTATCATTATTATTATTATTATTATCATTATTATTATTATTATTATTATTATTATCATTATTATCATTATTATAATTATCATTTTATTATTATTATTATCATTATTATTATAATTATTATTATAATTATAATTATTATTATAGTCGTAATTATAACTATAATTACAATTATTATTATTATTATAATTATTATAATTACAATTATTATTATAATTATAATTATTATTATTATAATATTATTATTATTATAATTATAATTTTTATTATTATTATAATTATTATTATTATTGTAATTATTATTATTATTATAATTATAATTATTATAATTATATTTATAATTATTATTATTATTATATTATTATTATTATTATTATTATTATCAATTTTGAATGTTTTTGTAATATACCATTCATGAAGCATTGTGTACTTTCTTTTTATGCTTAATTATGCTTTTAATATAATAGACCACTCATGCCACATGTGAAATATGAAATATTCATTCCACGGTAAATTTTTTATTTTTTTTTTAATAAGTAAGCTGCATTATATTATTGACACTTTTATAAAACACTGCAGGAAAATATTGACTGGCAAATTTAAAATATGCTAGTTAATTAAACCTATTAATAAATAAATCAGTTATGATACTCGTATTAACATTTGTTATCTCACATATTATTACAGTTACAGAATCTTATTCTAATTGTACAAATTTTACTACACATCTTCAAGCCAATCGACAATGAGTAGGTAGTTCCCTTATGCCCGATTGCATGGCTAACACTTAAATTTTAGGTTTTCCTTAAATTTACAATATCGTTTCGAGACGAAACGTCAAATGAGTAATTGAGTATTGTTATCAAAATTTCGATTTGCAGTTTTATGTTTAAGCTTAGCATAAAATTTAAGGGTTAGCGGTGTAATAGGGGCATTGATATCGTAAATCAAAAATCAAATTAAAGTTCTGTTTGATAAATATTGTTCCAATAAATTGAGAATTTGTAAATTTCTTTCTAATTTATTTATATTTTATATATATTATAATTTGCAAGAGTAAAAAATTATAGGACTCCATGGGGTCCCGCGGCCGCGTGACTTAGTATCTGGTCGCGAATCTGGGGAACCGGATCGATCCAGACCAACACCAAATATGTTCGAAAAATTAAGGTTGAAAAAAAAATTCTCGCCATATCTAGTTACTTTTGCATTATCACTAATAAACAACAGACCCCTAAAAATCCTCCCAATGATGTTAGTTTTGTTTCTCCTATTTGTAGTTCTGGAGATCCTTTTGTAGGACAAGTTATCGTGGATTAATGAATGTATAATAATTCTGCAGCTTCTAAATGATTCAAATTTTTGCATATTTACGAACCAAAGTATCCGTATTTTATATTAGTAGTTAAATTTTGTATTTATCTAATATAATAGAAGGATCTGCTGAAAGACTACTTAGCAATCAACTCTATAACCCCATAAAGAAAGAAAGTGACAAACAAGAAGAAAGATTACCAAGTTTGTCTAAAATTGTTAATAAGTTTTAAGATTAATTTATCAAAGTATCAAATTGGTACAGAATATCACCATGGGGTAAGCAAATATTCCACGAACTTAATATATGTATTAACATATTCGCTTGCAAATATCAAAATTGTTGTCATAAAATAATGTGAAATTTATACAAAAAGCCAATTGCAACATTACAACCGAAAACAGCAAGCCTTTTAAAATACAAATAAGAATAAAGTGTCTTAAAGAACGTCATGATTTTATAATATTGTTGAAGATATTATTAATGAAAATATTTATTATAATTTGCGAAAGTATATTTTGTCAGTGAATATATACGTATAGCATCCAATAGCGATTGTAGGTAACCCTAATGGTTCCTAAATTTTATAGAAATACGGAAACCATTCAAAAAGTTAGAATTTTAAACATAATTTTAAACATCATCAATATTTTAGAAATGGAATTTTTGATGTGGTATGTGGCTGTAATGTAAAGATAAAGATCAAACAAAATTTATAGATAAAGAATTGTGTGAATGTAAGTGAACAAATAGAAATACACGTATTAATATATTATGTACCATACAAACAAGATTGATAGGAAAATTTCGAAAAGTTAACGAACATGATGACCGTAAATAAATTGGAATAGAACTATGAGTATGTGTTTTACATAAAAAAAAAAAATTTCGTGTTTTTTTTTAAATGAATTTAGAATTGTATCCAAATTAAATTAAAACTACCTATTTTAGTTTTCGAAAACACTATTACAAAACAAGAAAATTTCAACTAAAATAAGTAACCATTACAACATTAATACAATCTATAGGGACCTTATTTTAGATTTACCTATTATAATTTATATTTTTTATATTTTTACTGACATGTGTCAAATATGACATATTAATCTGATTGGAATTATATTTACTTACAAATCTGTTAGTTTAAATTCTGTTTATTATAATTTTAAACCCAACATTTCGTCAGCATATATTTCTGCTTCCGTCAGGGAAAACAAATAAAAAATAACAACATATGAGCAACAAGTAACTAAATAATATTTTATAACAAATTTTATATCGGAAGCTATGCACGAATAGGTTCGTCACAATGATTGAGATTAATATTCTTAAAACAAGATTAGACGAACATCGCAGAAATTACAATAACGCCAAAGAAATTGGGACCTGTGCGCTCGTAGAGCATACCAGATCACATAAACACACCTTCAATTTTGAAAATACAAAAATAGTAGACACTGAAAGAATTTTGAATAAAAGATTAACCTTAGAAATGTTATATATCCAGGAAGAAGGAATAATATTAATAAAAAAACAGATATTGAAAACCTTAGTAAAATTTACTATAATATAACACGGTATCAGAAGAAGAAGAAACAATAGATGGCAGTGGTTAAAAAGGAGGGAAATAAGGAAAAAAAGGACCATATATAACGAGACAAAACTTATTTAATTTAGAAGGGTGTACTGTAAAAAATAGTTACCACGTTTTTTAAATTTTATATTTTTGACCTTTACATTTTATTTCATGTATTTATTTATTAATTTTTTATCTATTTATTTATTTGTATGTTTTTCGTCGTAATATGTGTTAATTTATTTATTTTAATTAGTGGCTTGAGATCTGTACTTGATGTATTTTATATAAACACAAAATTTAATTTATAAAAAAATTATTTCATGTAAGTTATCTAGTTGTTTTAAAGTTTATAATTTATTGTTAAAAACAGCTCCTGATGATGACCCAAGAGGGGTAGAAACCGGTCGAGGCAGAAAATAAAATATTTTTATGACTGAAATCTAGAAGCTTTTTATCCACAATCTACATCCAGTCAAGAAATTCCTGTAAAGAAAATTAATATTCTTGTTTTAAAAATATCTATGACTTCTTTAATTAATATGTTGTTGGTGTGTAGATCTTACGTACAATTTATTTTTGTATATCTGTTATTTGAGGTATTTTTTTCTAAAAAAAAAATCCATAAACAATTGGCAGAGATAAACCACTGTTAGTCAACTTTTTGTCAATCATCCTTAATCAATGTTTGTGCTACCAGCCTGGATTTCCGAAATAAGAAATAATATTAAATTAGTTTTTATTGTACATCAAAACATGTACATTTGTCATTTTACGCCATTCGCCATCTTATTCTACCATTCTCTACTTCATGTTTAAGAACAAGTAAAAATGCCACCTACGCAGTATTCTATTCGGCGAAATTACGTCTTGAAACCACTGATGTATGCTTGAAAGAATATATTAAATAAAGTGAATATTACTAACCGAAACATACATATGTCGACATAGACAATGTGACGACACTATCGGCTGTCAAATGGACTGATCTCTGTGTGCGCATTATTATCATAAAAAGTCCCACCCCTTGCACAGTCTCATTTCATTCCCTTTTTACTTCCTACATAGCTGCGCCAATAC
Source organism: Ophonus ardosiacus (assembly GCA_943142095.1). NCBI lineage: Eukaryota > Metazoa > Arthropoda > Insecta > Coleoptera > Carabidae > Ophonus > Ophonus ardosiacus. The sequence continues at coordinate 40,283,459 of OW964823.1, forward strand.
TAAAAAAAACTATAAAGCTTACATTTTTAAATGCTATTATGGCATGAGAGTACATTTCATGTATACTTGCGGTTTGCTCCGGCTCCGGACGGAGCAATTTTGAATTTACAACCGAATGTTTATTCGGATCTGCGGGCCTGATTTTTGAAAATTTGCGCATACGTTAGTGGGAGAGATATGCGCATACGAATTCTTAAGTTACTGTATAAAAAGAAAGTGATAGTGAATGCGAAATTATTAAAATTCTAAAGAGACGTGTTTTTTATTTTTTATTTCCCTAAATACATCATCAACATTACCTAACTTAATTTCTCCACCCATTTTAGATTTATTAATGTTCAATTAAAAAATTCACTACAAATGTGTAATGAAAAAAGAAGTGATTTACAAACTGTTTTATAGAGTAAAAACTGGTAATTAAACTGCCTTGTATTTAAGCATTGTAATTATTTTCTTTGTCTTATCAACATTAAGAAAGTTAATAATATGTTCTACATGGTAATTAACTTAAAACAATTATACGTTTTCTTCAAAGCAGAAAGTTTATGCAGAATATAAATACTATAGAATTAAAATCGTGTAATTAGTAGTGCTTTAATTAAATTGTAGAAAATTAACTATTCTAGCATTCTACTCTTTCCTTTACTTCTAATGAAGACATAAATTATTTATAAAACTAATTATTATTTTTAGATATTTGAAAGGGATGAGGTATAATTCAAATAATAAAATTAATATCACTTCATTGTTTCACAAATTTGTTTATTAAGTGACAGGTGTTTCAACTTTGTGGATCTTATTAAACTTCCAACAGATCCAACTTAATCTCTTTTCGGCGATATGGAGTATTTATCAGTTATGTTCGTTTTCTAATATCGTAAGCAGATTTTAAAACCCGTGTTAACTAAAATGTCTAGGCCTTTTATAAAAAATGCGGCCAGATTATCAAACCTTCATTAACTTAGCTATGTTTTACAGTCTGGCTAGTCGTTTAGGCGTTTTAAAAAATGACGAACAGCTTATTTAGCTTGTATAATTCTCTAAATTTCTCAGTAATATCTAATAACCTAACTTGACGCACAAAACTCCGCCTTAGTTTTTCAAGCGTGACTTCTGTGCATTCAATTAGGTATGTTGATTGCAAGCGAGAATATTCAAAAATTCATATTACAATATGGCCATTAGCTATTCATAGTTTTATACAACGTCTAAATACATTGTAAAAGTTGATAAAGGTTTGACAATTTGGTCGCGTATTTTATAAAACGGCTAAGCGTTTTATAAGTTTAAGAGGATACCGTTAATAATGAAATTGAAACGGTTGTTCCCTATAAAGTTCAGTTTTTTCGACTAGCTGTTAACAAAAAATTATAAGCGGGCTACTTTGATGGACTGATTTATTACGACGGTTCATTTTGAAGTATAATCAGAATTCCAAAATCATGATATGCGCATATTATTGCGCATTTCGTTGAAGTAAAAAATAACGAAAATAGAACAAGTACTATGGAACATTAGTTAGAAATGATGACAAAGATAGACATTAAAATGTATACCTACAAATTTTAACATGGTAAACGGGCTTAATTCATTGTTAACAAAATTAGTCTGTTTTTTTTTTATTGTTATTTACTTATGTATTTATATATTAATTCACTATCTTTTTAACACGTCAAATTATAAAATTATACTCATTCATAAATATTTGTTTATCATGAAAAACAAGTATTAGAAAAATGATACATTCGGAAAATAATTTTTCCATTGATGTTTATTTATACGTTTCATTAATACATACAGGTAGGTACATATACAAAATCATTCATCCTCGACTCCTATTAATGGGTGATTTTCTATTACTGAACGATTAGTACAAGTACGTTACTAATCTAAAAAATTGTTATGGACTCAATGGAACAATATTACGATTAGAGTGATCTCAACCAAAATATCTCGATTATTAATCACCCTTATAAACAGATTTGATAGTGCAATAAGTATTATTAGGTACTTTATGTCCGGGTGTAATTAGTTGTTTCATTTTAAATTTAAGAAAAATAAAAATTTAAATACGTGACGGCTTTTACCACTCAAATTATTCTATATTTTTATGCGAAAGATTTTCATAAAATACGTTATTTAGAAATTGTTGTACTTAGTCGTTGAGATTATAAATCTTATTTCGTGTAACCTTATAATTTTACATAAAATATTTTCAAAACGTAAATAGAGCAATGAAGTTGACACATTTGGTTACATTATGTACGAGTATTCAAACTTTTATAAATAGAGAAGCGCATTTCATTCAATGGAAAATACGGCACGCATGTTGCAAGTACATTATTTAGAAGTGATCCATCATGAAATAATCATGGATTTCAGATGGGCATAATTCACAATTGAGTTTAGAAGACGTGGAATGAAAACCGGGATCCGGAAATAAATATTTTCTTTGAAACACGTCCCGCGTCAACATGATCTACCGACAAGACAGGCAGATACGTTTCTAGTTCGGTATTTCGGAAAACTTTAAAAATAAATTACATTTCTTTTTAAGTAAAACGTGAACCCGAGAATTTCATCCCTTGACATCGTAACTCGCCTTGATGCAATAGATGGGACGTGCTCCTGCTATCACTGAGGAACACTACATCCGTAAGGTTTTGTCCGAAGGTTGAAGTACAGCCCTCTGCTAATGGAATCTCCATACGAACAGAAAGTTATCAATAAAAGAAAAATTATAGTTGAAAAAATATATTTTATTAGTTTTTTTTTTTTTAAGAGCCTACTTTCATTTACATGTATTTTGTTCTAATACTTTCCATTTTAACCCCGGCTTAGTGAAAAGTCAAACTGCTTTCACAATATCGAAGAGAAACAAATACGAAATATGAAATATGGCCAGTAAAAAATTATAATTCACAGTAGAAGTACCTACCTAACGTAACCTATCCTTTTTACTGCGGATTTGTTTTTTTTTACTAGTCATTTAGTATTTTTTCGGAACATTCACATACCTGGAAAATGTATTTTACGGTTTAATAAAATATTGATCAGTTAATTGAAGCAAATTGTTTATTTATACATGTAAAACTGAAACCGAATTACTCATAACGCCTTTATAAATGAAACGATATGTAATTCTAACGTACTATTAGTATAACGAGGGCGTTAGAGAAAATATATGTAGATATGTATAGGTATCTATCTATCTATCTATATATATATATATATGTTTTTCTTTTGGGCCTTAGTTACGGATTTCTACCGAACCGATTTTGATGATTTTTTTTTTAAATGTTAAGATTTTCAATTCCAATTAACATTGTTGTAATCAACTTTTATCATTGTTGTATTCACGTTTCATCATTGTTTTAATCAAGTTCTCTCATTGTTGTAATAATCACATTCTTTCATTGTTGTAATCATCTTTAGTAAAGTTTCTTAAAAATACTATTCGTTATTTATTTAATATTTTGTAAGTTCAGAAAGATATTTTAATTTATTTTAGAGGCAATAGATTTGCTTTATTTTTTTGCCTCCCCTAGAGGTGGCAACTGTTCCTTCTTGCTCTTTCTTCGCGGTGCCCATTTAAATTTCCCATGTAAAATCTGTTTTCATTTTTTCATATTTTGTTAACCAAAGATAGAATTTCAAAAGTGTGACATTATACCGTAAAAGGTATAGGCATGCCATGGTTATGCATATTGTTTTAAACCGAATGAAGATATTAATTTGCAAAATAGAAACACGTTAATCCCTCATAGATTACAATAATGTATAAAAATTTTATGTACAATAAAATATTCATTATTACTACAATAATTGAACTTGAAATCATAAATGAAACACATTGATTACGACAATAACAATATTTGTTGGTGAGAATAAATTATATACATTGTAAAATGGAATGAAATGAAGTAAGAATGATTGCATTTGCAATATTGATTCATAATTATAACTTATAATAATAAAATATAACATTGAAAGACGTTGAATATGCATATAATCTCTATTAGATGTTTCACCTTTCTCTTCTTTAAAATTCATAACAGTGAAAAAAAAAATTAAAATGAAATGTCGAATTTACCATTAGCATCAAATATTTAAATCATAAACGAGTTCATTAAATGAACACCTACTGTGGTTCCTATAGAATTATTAAAATAATAATAATTATTATTATTATTTTCTATATCAATTGCATATTTTTAATAGGTATGTTTAGCTGTTAGAAAATTTAATATTACAGGAGTTTGTTGTAAAATTTGTAAAATAATATCCAAAGTTCCTCATCAAATAATTACCGAGCAATAAAATCCATTCTGTGCCTGTGTTACAAGACCTGTATTTTTATCTGTCAAAACAGTTTCAGTTCCCAATTTAGAGTTAACTATAGGTTTATAAACTGGTAGATAGACTGTAACCTTGCATTAACAAACCGACCCTAAATAATTTACTTATTATTACCAGTGTTGTATCAAATAATCTCCCTATTCCTATGTGCCCAACAAAGCACCGGTGGTTAAAAAAGTGTGAAGAGTACCATTGAATATAAGTACAGAATATACAGGGTTATCAGGACTAATGTAAAAAAAATTAATAGCATATTTCTGACATCATTTTGAGTAAAAAATGTCATATGAAGATATGTCCGGAAACTACTCGTTACAGAGTTACAGGCCTTTAAAAATGCACCTCATCAAGCACATTTTTATTAATAACTCTGATACTAGTTGCACTAAAATTTTGAAACTTGATAGTAGGGTACTACTTATTGAGATGCATATTTAAACTTTATTTTGTTTCTGTATCTTAACCAGAGGCGTCTCATATGGGAAAGTCATGAAGGTTTTTATCTTTATTTATTGATCTATGAACGTTTTTTCAACTTTACCTATAAAATATTACATACAATACAAAAATACACAAAAGTACTATTGATAAAATTTGATAAACGCAGTAGTTTTTGAGATATTTTAATTTTTAGAAAAAATCAATTATGCAAAAAATTAGGTAACAATTAAGAAACAATTAAATTCACCAAATTCATTCTTTGATGTCCACGTCGATATTCTCTGGACTACGACAACCATTACTTTTACAATATCTATAAATAAACATCATATCTACATATTCACCAACACTAACATTTTACACTTTTTTTAATTTGCAAAAAAAATTACTAATATTAAAAATAATGTAATTAAACAATAGTTATAAACAGATTTTGTGTCGCTTTTCTATTATGTTCTATTTTCTATGGTAAATTGATTGATTTTTAACTGTTAACTATTTTGAATACGTGACATTTTCTAAAAATTAAAATATCTCAAAAACTATCGCGTTTATCAATTTTTATCAAAAGTACATTTTTGTGTATTTTTAAATTGTTTGTAATACCTTATAATTAAAAATGAAAAAATGTTAATAGGTAAAAATAAGAATAAAAAACCTTCATGACTTCCCCATATGAGACGCCTCTGATTGAGATACAGAAACAAAAGAAAGTTAAAAATGCATCTCAATAAGTAGTATCCTCGTATCAAGTTTCAAAATTATAGTGCAACTAGTATCAGAGTTATTAATAAAAATATGTCAGATGAGGTGCCCTTTTAAAGGCCTGTAACTCTGTAACGAAAAGTTTCCGGACATACCTTCATATGACATTTTTTGCTCAGAATTAGCTCAGGAATATGCTATTAATTTTTTTTACACTAGTCCTGATACAACCTGTATATAATTTAATAAATTTTCCCCATAATTTTGTTGCAAATATTTGCAACGGGTACAACTACTCTATATATATATATATATATATATATATATATATATATATATATATATATATATATACATATATATATATATAGGTGAAAAGTAATTACGACCGTAATTAGTTAAGGACACTGGATAGTGGGTTTGACAGTCAATTTGTAGGCTTAAGTGTAGTACACTCTTTTTAATTTGTCAAGCTTTCGGTTATATTTTTAACCATCCTCAGGACACTGTAATACAATAATGAAATACGTACAATTTGTTTAAGAATTAAATTTGGTTTTTAGTACTCACATTAGTTCAGATTTTTTGTAGAATATACAGCATTTACAAACATGTTATTTTGAACGTGCACACGCGCATGGTTTAGTAAAATAATAAGTCGAAATAACTGAATTACATATTAAAAATTTTGGCCAAAATAGTTACCACAGTAAAATTGATAAATTACAAACTAATAAAGTAAACAATTTTGTTAAAATAATGTTAAACTTTTATAAATGTGCACAAGTTGTCGAAGTAAACATGTGTACAACACCATTTTGTGAAAATTTAACTGTCAACAAATCCACTAAAACAGAAATAGAGGTTCCTAAAAAGTATGCGTTCAGTAGTTTCATGTTATTTAATAGTAAATAAACAAAGGAATGTTTTTAATTTTTTTTGAAAATTTAACCCGGATCTAGGTGTGGTGGATTGTGAATATTGTTCGACAATTTTAACAGGTAAGTGTATATATGGCTCAGTACATCAATGTCCGTCCGTTTGTTTATGGGGTGTTCGGTATTGTTGATATGAATCATTTCTAGAAATGTTCGTTTTAATAAATTTTGTTCTTTATCTAATATTTCAGCTTCATCGTATAACATTTTGTGTTTGTATTTATTGCAGTGTTCTGCCAAAGCACAAGCTGTAGGTTTAAGTTTAGTGTCACTTTTGTGAGATGTTTTTCTACTTTTGAGTGCTCTACAAGTTGGCCTACATATTGTGCCTGGCAATCAGCACAAAAAATACGGGGTATACTATATTAGATTGATTTTGTGTAGGAGTTTTGTCCTTTAATTTTGAAAATATTTTGTTTACTGTTAAGCTACTTTTAAAAGCAATTTTAACCGCGTCATGTTTGAGAACTTTCGTTATTTGAGGTGTAAGATCTGGTATATATGGTATAGATGCATATTTGAATTCTTGTGGTTCATTCTGTTGATTTTGTACCTGATTTTGTTGAGGTTGGTTGTTAGTATTAAAAAGTAAGTTGTTTATTAGATGTTTCGGGTACCCATTGCTCAGTAATACATCACGGAGTCTGTGTAAGTTTTTATTGTGAAAGTTAGGGTGGGAAATACGCAAGATGCGACTTTTAAGACCATGAATAACATTTATTTTTGTACGTTTAGGTTGTTCTGATAAGTGGTGGATGTACCTTTGTGAGGCTATTAGTTTGGTGTTCCAAATCTGTTTTTAGGTTGCCTCTTTCATCTCTAATCACCAAAGTATCAAGAAATGGTATACATAAATTTGCTTCTATTTCAATTGTAAATTGAATTTGGGGGGGTGATAGTTATTAAATGTTTGAAGAATGTGATCTGCTTTGTCTGCAGGTACCGCACATATAATGTCATCCACAAATAATGGCACCCATTGGGCTACCAAGTAATTGTTTGTAAAAATGACTATCATATGCGCAATAGCTGCTAGAAAAAACAAATTTAAGTAAATCTAAAAAATCTTGTAGATCTAAAGTCGTGTAGTCTTGTATTTGTTCCCATTTTATGGTTATACTGTTTACTGCCAACTCCATAGTTATATTAATGAACAATGAAACAACATCAAGACTAATTAAAACATAATTATCAGGTATTGAAGAATTATTAATAAAATCAGCAAATTCGAATGAGTCTTTTGTATAATAGTTGTTTTCTTTGTTATAAGCTATAGTAAGAATGTTAGTGAGGAATGAAGCTATTTTTGAATTAGGCGCGTCTATTGAAGTTATTATAGGTCTAAGCGATGAGGTACTTTTATGAATTTTGGGTTAACCATAAAATTTTGGGGCATTCGCATTATAAATTGTCAACGTTTTAGCTATTTCTTTGGTGATCTTATTAGCATTCTTCAACTTGCTGATAATTTTATTAGCATTTTGCTGTATAGTGTTAGTCGGATCATGATTAAGTTTTTTATAAGAATTAGTGCCCAACAAGATTTCAAGTGCTTTGTTATGATAGTCCTCATTTTTCATCACGCAGGTAACATTGCCTTTATCAGATTGCAAAACAATAAGGTGGGGGTTTTCATTCAAAAACTTTTTGGCATTGTGTAATAAGTACTGAAAGTAATTGTTATTATTTCTATGTTTTAGTGGATTTTTTTGACAGTTAAATTTTCACATGTTTCTTAAAAATACTATTCGTTATTTATTTAATATTTTATAAGTTCAGAAAGATATTTTAATTTACTTTAGAGGCAATAGATTGACTTTATTTTTTGTCTCCCCTATAGAGGTGGCAACTGCTCCTTCTTGCTCTTTCTTAGCGGTGCCCATTTAAGTTTCCCATGTAAAATCTGTTTTCATTAAGTTGAAACTGGTTTTTACAAGTGTGAATTCTGTTTGCAAAATTGGTATTCAGAAGTGATAAATTAGTTTTCGTTACTTTGCATTAACAGACCGACCCTAAATAATTTACTTATTACCAGTGTTGTGTCAAATAATCTTCCTATTCCTATGTGCCCAACAAAACATCGGTGGTTAAAAAAGTGTAGAAGAGTACCAGCCATTGAATATAAGTATAGAAAATGTATAATTTAATAAAGTTATCCCATATTTTTGTTGCAAATATTTGCAACGGGTACAGCTAGTAGTTCAATAAAGGACATGACTAGTGGTCCTAACTCAGTCCATACAAACGATTGACAGAGTTAAACACTGCTAGTCATCTCCTCCCTAGTCATCTTCTAATCCCAATGAATGTTACCACCCTATATCATTAAAACATGCGTTTTATTATTATTTTTATTATTATTATTATTTTTATTAAGTATAATGATCCCTTTATTGAATATCCATTATGATCACATAGCTCATTTAAATTAAAATTAAATTATTTAAATAAAATAAAAATGTCTGGTAGCACAAGCGTTTTTTCAACTAAAACGCTGTTTTAAAAAATGTCAAATTCATATTTCATTATTTAATAGGGGAGTATAATAATTTACGTATTTTCTATTTTTCCTATAAAGTATCATTTACTGCTAAAAAAAAATCTGGTTTGGCCAGCACATTACCTTCCGTCAATTCTATGTATTTTGTACAAATCCCATACCAAAAGTTCCTTGGAAAAGATTCTATACATCCACCAAAATTGTAACACGAACATGTACTGTTATGGTTACATAGTAACTAGATTTATAATAAAAATAATTTGTCATCGTAGTTAGTGTAAAAAAAAAAAATAATAGATGAATGTAATTTAGAAAAATAAATATTGACACACGAATTAATCGACTTTATCTTGGTTTTCATTTTCGTCTTTCGAGCCAGGATATCTTTAATAAATATATACCACATTACAGGTAATAGAGTAACATTGGTCCTTCGAGCCGGATATATTTAATAAATATATACCACATTACAGGTAATAGAGTAACATTGGTCCTTCGAACCTTTAGACCCAGCTCCTTTGGACTACTGTCGGTCCTTCGAAGCCTTTATTGACGCCTTTATTTACTCGTTGGACTAACATTGGTCCTTCGAACCTTTAGACCCAGCTCCTTTGGACTACTGTCGGTCCTTCGAAGCCTTTATTGACGCCTTTATTTACTCGTTGGACTAACACTGGTCCTTCGAACCTTTAGACCCAGCTCCTTTGGACTACTGTCGGTCCTTCGAAGCCTTTATTGACGCCTTTATTAACTCGTTGGGCTAACATTGGTCCTTCGAACCTTTAGACCCAGCTCCTTTGGACTACTGTCGGTCCTTCGAAGCCTTTATTGACGCCTTTATTAACTCGTTGGACTAACATTGATCCTTCGAACCTTCTTCTCGACCCCGCTCCGCTAGACTTAAATCCCTTTAACGAAGACTCGTTAGATTAACATTGGTCCTTTTACTTAGCCTTTATTGGTCTAAAATTTGTCCTTCGAACTACTTTATTGACTCTTGACGTTTAGAAACATCGTCATGTCAGAAAGAATTCGTCGTAGTGAAAGAATTAAATCACAAACAGTTTTGACTCATGAAGAAGACAAAAAAGATACAGTTTTGACTCCTGAAGAAGAAAAGAAAGACACGGTAGTAACAATAGAAGAAGACAAAAAAAGCGCAAGTCATATGTCTCGACATTCTTCAAAAAACAGCATAAATCGACAAAAATTAGCTATTCAATTGGAGTATGCTAAGAAAAAGAAACAACAAGAAGAAGAAATTCTAAATTTAGAAATGGAATTAAAATTGGCTGAATTAGACGAAGAAAACAGTATTACAACTGATATTTCAGTTCCAGTAATAACGGGAAATAAAAAAGTAGCAGAATGGATGGAGAAACATAAAGACAAGAGACAAGAAAATATTCTATCCGAATCGACGCCAAACTTAAGTATAGAAAAATTATTATCTAGACAATCTCTACCAAAAGAACTACCAATATTTACTGGAAATCCATTAGAATGGCCAAATTTTATTTGTCAATTCAAGAATTCAACTAAAGCTTGCGGTTTCACTGATGAGGAAAATCAGTACAGACTACAGAAATGCTTAAAAGGAAAAGCAAGAGAAATTGTCAATTCTTTATTGATATTACCAAATAATGTCAATAAAGTCATACAAATACTAGAAAGAAGATTTGGACAACCCGAATACATCATTTCTATGTTGTTAGGACAACTTAAGAAGATATCACCTGTAAAAGAAGACAAATTAGATTTATTAATTGACTTTGCTGACGCAGTCAATAATCTAGTTTTCACTCTTCAATTATTAAAAGAAAATGATCATCTACGAAATCCAATACTTCTCCAAGAATTAGTGAACAAATTACCAACAAGCTATAAATTACATTGGATTAGACGAAGTCAATTTTTAGAAGAAAACGACTTGAAGATAGAAAAATTTCAAGAATGGTTGACAGAAGAAGCAAATTTGGCATCCAAACTTCAAATTCCTAGTATAACAAATTTCGAAGATAGAAATGTGGCTCTTCCGAAAAATAAATTAAAAAACGTATTCGTCACTGCCAGTAATGACGAAACCTCATGCTGCTGTTGCCTTCTTCAGAGACACAAATTGTCAAAATGTCAAAAATTTCTAAAAATGTCAGTTGATGAACGTTGGACATTTATCACTTCAAAACATATTTGTTTTTCATGTCTGACATCGGGTCATGGTGTCAAGAATTGCAAGCAAAGAAAATTGTGCGACTCAAATGGATGTAAATTTCCACATCACAAATTGCTACACAAAGAAAATAAAACTATGACGTGTCAAGAAAATAAAAACAACGTCCTGGAAACGAAGTGTCAGTCAAACTGTCATGTGTCACAAACGTCAAATAATGTTTTATTAAAAATATTACCCGTTAAATTATCGAACAACAATAGATTAGTAGATACATTTGCCCTGTTGGATGATGCGTCCACTGTCACTTTAATTGACGAAGAAGTGGCAAGACAACTTCATTTGGACGGACCAGATTTACCACTTCATATACAATGGACTAATGAACAAATTAATCAAAATTTAAATTCAAAAGTAGTCAATCTGACAATAAACGGAACAAATAGTAAATCATTCTTCATACGTCATGCCCGAACCATCTCGGACTTGTCATTGCCAACTCAAATTATAGATATGAAAGATTTACTTCACCAATTTCCATATCTCGATATTCCAGAGATATCAAAGACTAAATTTATAGGAAAACCTACAATATTAATTGGACAAGATAATTGGCCTTTATTGATAAACCGAAAAACGATATATGGACCTTGGCATGGACCTGCACTAAGTAAAACTCTTTTAGGATGGGTGGTACACGGCAACACCTGTAATCAAAATCCGCCAGTTCATCAACAATACACCTGTCATATTTATGATCAGGTAAAAGACGATTTAGACATTCTTCATGATATGGTGAAACAACAATGGACTATAGAAAATTTGGGAATCAAATCAACAACAAATTCAACTTTATCTAAACAAGATATACGAGCTCAAAATATATTAAACACTACAATGAAACGTGTTGGAAACAGATACGAAACAGGTCTTCTATGGAAAGAAGATAACGTCAGTTTTCCCGAGAGTAAAGAAAATGCATTTAGAAGACTCAAATGCACCGAACGAAAAATGGACAGAGATAAAGTATATGCTGAAGCCTATTGTAATAAATTTGACGATTTGGTTAGAAAAGGATATTTGAAAAAATTAACGACAGAAGAGTTGAACTTACAAAATTCAAGAATATGGTATTTACCCCATTTTGGAGTTGTGAATCCAAACAAGCCAAACAAACTTAGAATTGTTTTCGACGCTGCATCTAAAGCAAATGGTGTAAGCTTAAATGACAAACTGTTGACAGGACCTGACTTGTATAATTCTTTATTTTCTATTCTGCTCAATTTTCGAATTAAGAAAATAGCATTTGTCGCAGATATCAAAGAAATGTTTCTGCAAGTTATGGTCAGAAAAGAAGATCGATGTGCGCAACGTCTTCTTTGGCGCGGAATGGATCGTCATAAATCCGCAGACGTATACGAGATCCAAGTTGTATTTTTTGGATCAACAAGTGGGCCCTGTCTTGCGCAAGAAGCCAAAAATAGAAACGCCAAGGACTTCATAAAAGAATTTCCCGAAGCATGCAACGCAATAATCAAACAGCATTATATGGATGATTATCTCGGCGGGGCAGACACCGACGATGAAGCCATTAAATTAATAAATGATGTCATTAAAGTACATAAATATGGAGGATTTATCATTTGCAACTGGCTATCTAATTCCATGAATGTTTTAAAACAAATAGAACCATCTCTCACAAATTTCGGCGAAAAAAATATCGACCTAAATGACATAAATCAAGACATTCCTCCTGAAAGAATCCTTGGACTGTGGTGGAATCCAGTAGAAGATAGTTTCAGTTACCAAACGAAATTTCATAAAATAAAATTTGATTTATTGGATGGAAGTCGACGTCCATCGAAGCGTGAAATTTTGGCAATAGTAATGTCAATATTTGATCCACTTGGATTCTTAGCAAATTTTCTCATCCAAGGAAAAATATTATTACAAGAAATTTGGCGCAGTGGATTAGGTTGGGATGACGAAATCACAGATTCTTTAAATATTAAATGGCAACAGTGGCTTGCAGATTTGAAAAATATTCATAAATTTAAAATACCACGACAATATTCGACACTAAAATTGACAGATTACAAAATTGAACTACATATATTCTGCGACGCTTCAGAAAATGCATACGCAGCAGTCGCTTATTTTCGTCTGATAAAAGATAATAATATTTCCACATCTTTTATTTGTGCGAAAACAAGAGTTGCTCCCTTAAAATCAATATCAATTCCAAGACTAGAACTACAGGCAGCACTAATGGGAGCTCGTCTTGGCAATTCATTAAGACAGGAATTAAATGTTAATATAGAAAAAGTGATGTACTGGACAGATTCAAATACAGTTCTTCATTGGATAAAGTCAGATTCTCGAAGATTTCAAACTTACGTTGCTCAACGAGTAGGAGAAATTCAAGAGTTGTCAAATTTAGAAAACTGGAATTACGTCAGTTCGAAAAATAACGTAGCAGACGAAGCAACGAAACGAAAAAAAGAATTTTACTTCACAAATAATAACACTTGGATAACTGGACCTAAATTTTTGTTAGAACAGAAATTACGTGAAGATAAACCTAAAGAAGTTCAACTCGAATCTTTAGAACTTAAAAATGGTAGTGTGCATATAATAAAAACGATATGTCACTTATCTACTCCAGAACCAAGTAATTTTTCAAAATGGTGTAGATTAGTACGAAGTACTGCCTGGATGTTGCGATTCATTCAAAGATGTCAGAAACGAGAAATTATTCACAGAAATTCGTACGAACTGCTACCTGAAGAACTACAAAAGGCAGAAAATTTACTAATAAAACGAAGTCAACTAGAATCTTTTCCAAATGAAATATCGACTTTAAATACTGGACAAAAACTACAAAAATCAAGTCGCCTATTTTCTTTGACATGTTCCCTAGACGAAAATAGAATTATTCGATTGAACGGAAGATTAAATAATGCAAAATTGTTAAATGAATTTACAAGAAAGCCAATAATTTTAGACCCAAAACACAAAATAACAAAATTATTATTATCTCATTATCATGAAAAAGCAAATCACTTGGGCCGTGAAATGATAATAAATGAAATTCGACAAAAATATTGGATTTTAAATTTGAGACAAGCCGTCGAAAGAACTTGGTATGAATGTCAAACGTGTAAAATTCGAAAAATCACTCCAAAAATTCCAATTATGGGACAACTACCAGACTGCCGTCTTGAACCTACAGTTCGTCCATTTATAAAAACAGGAATTGATTATTTTGGACCTATAGAAGTAACTGTTAAAAGAAGTCACGTGAAAAGATATGGAGTTATATTTACATGTATGGTGACACGAGCAGTACATTTAGAAATTGCTCATGATTTATCTACAAATGTGTTTTTACATGTATATCGACAATTTGGCAGTAGACGAGGATTTCCAGAAGAAATATTTAGTGACAATGGAAGAAATTTTAAGGGCGCAGAAAAAGAATTAAGACAAGCCCTTGAAAATTTAAATCAAAATGAAATTATACGACATTTGTCAGTTACAAATACAAAATGGCATTTTAACCCACCATTAACACCTCACATGGGTGGAACTTGGGAGCGATTGATACAAATTGTGAAAAAGAACATAAAAGGTCTATTGAAAGATAAATATCCCCAAGAATATGTTCTTCGTACGGTATTTTGTGAGATAGAAAATCTAATAAATAGTCGCCCATTGACACATGTATCAATAGATCCAGATGATCCTGAAGCATTAACCCCAAATCATTTCTTGATTGGATCATCTTATGCAGCATTGCCATGTACATTAACAAATGATAATGATTTATGTCTTATGTCAAAATGGCGAGCATCTCAACGTCTAATTGACATATTTTGGAAACGCTGGGTGCGAGAGTATTTGCCGACTTTAATAACTCGAAAAAAATGGAAAGAACAACAGAAAAAAATAAGCGTGGGTGATATTGTAGTAATTGCCGATCCAGATGGTCCACGAAATACTTGGCCAATGGGAAAAATTGTATCTGTGTATCCAGGAATTGATGGAAATATACGTGTAGTGGACGTAAAAACTACAACCGGAACTTATCGACGTCCAATAACAAAAATCTGTGTACTACCAGTGAAAGACAATGATTAGTAATTGTTTCATGGGAATCAATTACTGAGGAGGAGGATGTTATGGTTACATAGTAACTAGATTTATAATAAAAATAATTTGTCATCGTAGTTAGTGTAAAAAAAAAAAATAATAGATGAATGTAATTTAGAAAAATAAATATTGACACACGAATTAATCGACTTTATCTTGGTTTTCATTTTCGTCTTTCGAGCCAGGATATATTTAATAAATATATACCACATTACAGGTAATAGAGTAACATGTACTATTTTCTACAAATTCCGTACCGAAAGTTCCTTAGAAAAGATTCTATGTAAATTGTACTTGACACTGACGTCTGTCAATTAAAATTATTTCAGTATATCAACTGTTTCCATGATTATAGCAAAGCTGGCTGATTTTTGAAAGTTAATCTCCTTATAATTCTTTAACTCTATATCTATTGAATATGAATGAAAATGTATAAGCAAACCGTATAGACAATAAGATATTATTTCATATTGATACTCATACAGAATATGAAAAAATGATATTTAACTTCGTTTTTCAAGTAAAACTGTTAAGAACTTCAAATAAGGGAACTTCCGGTAGACTAATTATAACCAAAATCTAATCAGCTCTTCATATGGATGTAAAGAAGAGGAATACACTGACATCTGTCAATTAGTAATATTTGAATATTCTACACGGATCACTACACTGATATTCTGTTTCTATGATGCAACTTTTAGGAGCATAGGTTGCAAGATTTTTCTTTGTAATTCTTTATCTCTAAATATCTTAAATATGAAAAAAAAAATGAAATAAATCTTTTACAGTTCGATTCGCAAAAAAGTTTAAGCTAATCCTCATTTTTTGATTAGCGAATTCTACTCTAATTTTGACAGTTTATATCCTGAAATATAGTCTAATATATTCCTAGTATCTACCTGTTTCGATAATATTATGAAGATTAAATTTTAAATACCGGAATAGAATAGAATTCACTAATTCAAAAATGAGGATTAGCTTAAACTTTTTTGTGAATCGGGCTGATAATGTTTTTTATAGTATAAGTAATATTTTTATTTAATTTACTTGTGTATTTTGTTAAGAAAATATTAAATATATATATAAACAAAATAAATATATAAACAACTATTAAATTCCTTGGCATGTATATAGATAAAAAAAAAATAAGCTAAAATACACCTAAAATCATTAAAATCGGACTGCTATAAAAACTAAATATAATTAAAACACACTCAAATCTCGATTGGGGCTCTGACAGGGAAAGTTTATTAAGAATATATAAATCATTAATAGGATCAAAAATAAATTACGGAAACCAAATCTACATAACACCAAAAAATTATCATTTAAGACACGTTGGTGATATACATAACACCGCATTGAGATTAATCATAGGAGCATTACGAACTAGCCCCATTCCCAGTAAATGCAGGAGAACAGCCAATGAAATACAGGCTTGAGATATTATTAATGACATATATCACAAGACTAGTATTTCAAATAAAAATACAACACATGAACACTCCATTAAAATACAAAATAATAACATATACTTAAAAAGTATACTCCTTTGCCAAATAATAACATTATACATAAATATACAAATACAATATCCCTTCCTAAACCTAAATTTAACCGAGAACTATCCCAGTATCCAAAATCCACTACAACACCAATTATTTATAAAAACCTTTTCAACAAAATCAAATACCAAAACTCATACTTTAACTTCATATACATAGACGCTTCCAAAATTGGTAATGAAGTAGGAGCAACAACAATAAATAATGAAGAAACTAAGAAAATCCATCTACCTAAAACCATCAGCACATACACTGCGGAAGCATATACCATAAAAGAAGCAATAAGAAATATAATAAATACAGAAAGAAAAGAAAATCATATATAATATGCGCAGACACTATTAATTATTAATTAGGCAATATTAAATATTAAAAAACTCTACATTAAAGATAAAATAATAAAAGAAACACAAGAATTAATACATAAAGACATCCGAGAGAAAGAACATTACATAACATTAACCTGGATACCGTTCCATAATAGATGGCAAGGAAAAAGCGGATTTAGCTGCAAAAGATGCAAAAAACACGGGTATAAGATCTACAATAAAAATCCCACCTTATGATATCAACGCCAAAATCAAAAATAAAATAAAGAAAAATAGAGTAATAAGTGGAGCCAAATACCAGTCACCAACAAACTAAGACGATTAAAATCAGCAATAAATATACAGACATTCCCAGGCACTAGACGAGAGAAAATTACCATTACAAGACTATAGATCACACCTTACTCACACACACACACACACACAGACACACACACACACACACACATATATATATATATATATATATATATATATATATATATACAGGGTGTCTCTTAAATAGAGGGACATGGCTTAACCACAGATTCCAGAGGCAAAACTAAGACGATTTAACTCAACTCGTTTCTACCGGAAAGTATACCATTTAGCCAGAATTCTGCTTCAAATTTCTTTGAAAAAGAAAATAATTTTGCTTATAATAACAGAACGCTTTATATGATTTGGATGAAATTTGGTATAACAGTTCATATGGTTGTAAGTCATCTTTTAAGGTGATACTTGTTATTAGTGGCCACGCCGATAACGTAAAATTATTTCTTTTCGGAAAGATATATTCAATAGTAAACTTTTCTCTCTCTGTTTAATTTGTTATATCTGTTACGCTTCAAACAGAAAAAAATAAAACCTGAGTGACTGCATCGTGAATTTTTTTAAAATAAATTTAATCTAGCAGTCTATCTAAATGTCAAACAAGTAATTTCTAATGACAATAACAAATGTTTATGGATTGTCAAAAAATTCCTTCGCAATATTCAGAAAACTAGTAACATCCGTTTGTTCGGCCTAATAGTATTTTACTACCATTATTATAAATAAGACGAATAAATATGTTAGCTTACTCTTAAACAAGTTGAGAAGATTGACAACTCCTTACTGTCATTAAAAATTTGATGTTTGGCATTTGGACAGACTGCTAGATTAAATTTATTTTAACTAATAATAACAAGTATCAACTTAAAAAATGACTTATAACCATATGAACTGTTATACCAAATTTCATCCAAATCGTATAATCATAAGCAAAATTAATTTTTTTAAAGAACTTGGAAGCAGAATTCTGGCTAAATGGTATACTTTCCGGTAGAAGCCAGTTTAGTTATCGTCTTATTTTAGCCTCAGGAATCTGTGGTTAAGCCATGTCCCCCTATTTAAGAGACAGCCTGTATATATATATATATATACGAGGGGAGTTTTTTATGTTATCTACCTAGCTATGAAAACAACGAGTTAGAGAACAAATAAAATTTTATTTTTCAACGTAAGAACTGTTAACACTAACACACTTATTCCAACGTTTTTCTAATAAAGCTACACCTGCAAAAAAAATTTTTTGGTAATTCTGCAAAATACGACTCCACTGCGTTTTCCAAGTCATCATTCGATAAAAAGCGACTCTCTCTTAAATGTTTTTTGAGTTTTGGAGAAAAATAATAGTCGGACGTGGTCAGGGCTGTAAGGTGGATGTTGTAATTCGTCAAAGCCGCATTCATTGACTACTGCTTGAACAATTAGTGCTTTATGCACCCTGCAGTTGTTGTGCAGAAGCAGCATTTTCTGAGCATAATTGTGGGGTCTTTTTTTCGCGTGTAGCCGGTTTCAAGTTCTGAATTGTGTCTTTGTAGACATGAACATGTCACAGTAACTTGACATAAGAAAATTGTCGCGATAGCATATTGTTTTCATAGCTAGGTAGATAACATAAAAAACTCCCCTCGTATATATATGTAGAATATATCATATATTATTATACTGTGACAAATATTCACAAATTAGACAACAATTTAATGTTCCAAACAATATAAAGGACGCATTAACAAATAATACAAATACAATAAAAATGTACTAATGTAGGTACTTAAAACAACGCAATCTATTTTATATATTTTAAAAATTGTTGTACCCTGAGCACTAATGGCCTTTGTTGCAGAAGTGCTCGATAAATAAGCTTTAATAATAATAATAATAATAAAAAAAAAACATATAAAATTTACCAATATGAATCACAGACATTTAGGCCCATATTTCGAGTGCACTTTAATAATAAAAACTTTTTTCTGGGACTCGCTTTATCATTATATATTCTTATGAGCCTTAGTTTTTAAAAATAATAGTTTAGAATTATATAATTATTATGCAAATAATAACCACAGATATTAAACTAGTTTAATATTAGGTGATAATAATAATAATAATAATAATAATAATAATAATAATAATAACATTTATATCCTACAACGTATATATTCATAGTATGTTATTCGGTTATTCCTTTGTAATATAACATCCCATGTCTTACAAATAAATAGGGATATGTAAGAAAAGAGAATATTCATCGCATTCTCATTCTATTTGACATTGGCAGACCAATGAAGGCGACCTTTGCTCAAGGCCATACGCCATACCCTACTGTAAACGTTTGGGATCCTCTTTTATAAATCCATCTATATCCTATAATAATTGAAAAGATTGGTTGAACAGTCTCTGCTAAATCACTGTATGAGTATGGATATTGCAGTCAATTTTACAGTTCAAAAAAATCCGAACGAAACAGTGCACGCTTCGCACCAGGCAGTAAGTGGGAAATGTGAGATCGTCTCATGCTTCGTATGTACAGTACGTCGGCACTATCCAAGGTTTACGTTACCGCTTGCCCGGTGCCTGTAAGGTAGGTCGTATATATATACAAAGAGCCGACATTCGTAATGTAAGGGCTTATCCGGTTGGCGGTTATTCAAGGGAAATGATAAATAGGAAACTAGATCAACCTGCATTGCAAACAGTTTTCATATGTATGATGTCGGAAGATATTGTGATGAAGGTAATTTTAAATTATCCAACTATGATTACAACTTTTATAATAAAATGCTATATAATGCAGTAGAGTCCGTGCGTTTAGAGAAAAACAAATCAGCGCAGTTAACCGTACAATATCATTCACTATAAAAAACAACAAAAATCGAAATCAATAAAACTAAAAGCATTTATTACACAAAACAAAATTACAATTACAAAAATTACATTTAAAGAATACCTGTCCGATGTACAACTGCTTTCTGTTAAGTAAAAATATCGTAATAATCTTACTTTCACAAGTTGGACTCACCCGGGCGAATTTTGCTTTCTGCGCAAGTTTTTTCTCTGATCGTGTGGATTTTATACTATCATCTCTTTGACTTCTTAATCCATCACATTAAGATAACAATAACTAGAAAACATATAACAAAAAAAAAAATAAAAAAAATAGTCATTACTTACCAATTGTTTAGGTTCATAATGGAGTATCTGACCATAATCGAATTTCAATATATGTATGTCACAAAATATAAAAACTTTTTTCATAATAATAAAAAGTAAACTTTATAATATTCTTATTAAGTAGCAATTTAATGTTTTGGGGAAGGAATATGTGACGTCGTCATGGTAGGATCGTAGAAGAAGACAGGTAGACCAGGAGGAAAAGATATTGTTATAGACATAGGTGACAGGTTATGGCATGGCGACAGCTGAGTATAACTATTTCTTTTCCTCCCAGTCTATCTCTCTACTTCAACAAGCCTACCGTGGTGACGTCACATATCCCTTCCCCAAATTTTAATGATTATTTTCTCGTAAATTACGCATGATAAATCGATTTAAAAAAATACAGGTATTTTGTCTTTTGTCTAGTATTATATACGCAAAAAGTTAAATTTAGTCACATAGTACATACCTCATAAGTTATTTTTATGAACTGGTGACTCTAGAAAAGATTTATATTTAAATAAATTACTGATTTATTTCAATTTAAACTTTCTGTTGAATCACAACTAACAACTGCAGGGAGAATCACCTGCTGGCGAATAAATTGTTAATTATTAAACTAAATAAAATTTGTCTTACGATTCTACACATTTTACATTCAGCATATTACATAATCGCTTGCGTTTTGAGGGGCTCAAAGAATTTTAGTCAAGTATCGTTTTGAGTTAAAATATAGAGTAAACCAGAAAACATTTTCAATTCATAATTTATAATTTGAAAGTTGACAGTTGTTAAGTCAGCATAAAATTAATTTGACAGTTTTTAAGTTCTCCAGTAATTAGTTGTACAGCTTTGGAAATTTTTGTCACCCGAAACTAACTTGATAGTTTCGGCAATTATTCAAAGGTATTCCAAAAGAAGCGCCATTAAAACACCTGATAACTATAAACGTTCTTGTCTTCTTGAGAACAACATGTATGATGTTGAGATATTTAGAGATATGTTTATGATTTTACTATAATTATAGCTGTGTCATATTCGGTATATAAATATAGTAAAAAAAAAAAAAAAACTATAACCTTTGGGAGCGATACCAAGTAAACATTGAAGTTATTTTCAGGAATTGGCATTTGCAGTTGAATTCAGCTCTAATTAATGTTGGAAATGTTCTCGACACAAATTACAGTAATGAATTAAAGCATCTGACAGTTAAATTGATGCCTGCTTTGCCCTTTACCTGCTTACTGCCATTAACCACACATGCTCAGGATTCATGAACTTACTACCTTGTTCATTTCTCAAACCAAGCTTTACAAACCCTAAGAAAGTAAAAGTAGGACATCAGATATTTCCGCATAGGCATAGATGTAAAGATATGAATTTATAAACTGTAATTAAATACTCAATATGACCTTGATAAGTTTATTTCGCAAGAAATCCATTAGACTAAATATTTTTTTGTCATGAAAATTATATATTTTACGCACAACTGCATTAAAATTGTTTGTTTACATCTTAGTTACCAGGGCGGAAAATTGAACATTACGCCCGCCGGGCTTATTGCCAGTTTTATTTCTCACCGGGCTGTAAAATAGCCAGAACGCCCGGTAATGATACTACATCATTTAATTATATAAATTTTAGAAGTATTTCTTTAATTATTTATAATATAACAACAGAGTAAGGTCAACCTGGCCACGTAATATTTTTACATAGCAACAAGTATTGCATGTATTTAAAAATTATTTTTTTAAAAAAACATTGCATTTGATTGCAGTTGTGCGTAAAACGTTGTACATACCTCAGGCGGAAAGAAGTTTACACCCTAGGATGAATAAAAGACCTCCGCTACGCGTCGACCTTCAAATTTCGTCCGCAGGCGTAACCCTTTTCTTTCGGCCCTCTATAAGTAAATGACTATATCACTATCGACACCTAATGACAAGGGTCTTCCAAAAAATATATATACATAGGTACATTGTTGTGGGTGTTGCAGATCTTTTCTGGATAAAGTTACATTTTGGGAAACCCGGGCCTGTTCTGTGAATCTGTTGTGGCCGGCACAATACCTCTCGCTATGTCCATTTTATGTTATATATGTATTGTTTTTTTTTTTTTATTGTATTTAACATATCTACTGCACACATACAATTCTATCTATTTTTCATTGTATGAGGAAGTTCCTAAATATCCAATTCATTAAATAGATTGGAGATATTTCTGATAGATATATGCATTTTATCTACAATTTTAAATTATTTGTTGATTTTTGATACTGACAGCTGTCATTTACAAACTATGTTATAAACAGTTAAATTTATTAAATGGTTTCCTTAGTGCCTTAGCCTCTACGATGTACTATATTAATTTATTCTATATATTACAGTGCCATTGTCTCTAAATCTATGTAAGATATAATCAAAATTTTAAGTGTATTAGATGGTTAATTTTATGTTCTTCAATATTTGTAATAACAAAAATTTTCAAAAAATTATATTTACAAGATTTTTTAAAGAAACTATTACTTCAGGTTGTCCAGTTGTTACCAAAATCTAATCAGCTCATCCAGGAATGTCACATTGAGGAAATTGCAGTTAAATATTTTTTGTCTTATAGTATTTGACAAACTGTGGTTCCAACATCCATGCAAGCACGCACGCACACACACACACACACACACACACACACACACACACACACACACACACACACACACACACACACACACACACACACACACACATAAACATCATCATCATCATCGTAAAATGTTACACAAGACAGGAATACGAACACCAATTTTGATCCAATTGCACAGATCAACTGCCAATATAAGAAAGGCTGCGTAGCTTCAAAACTTATTTGGGCAACTGTTATATGTTATATTATGTATGCGCGAAGTAAATTAATTGTATTTCGTGTGGTTTTAAACGGAGCGCATATATTTGAAAATGATTTGTGCTAACATATTTTCCACGGCTCTTCTTTCGTATCCCGCACTGTAGTAAAAAATACAATACGAGTATGTTGTAAGCAAGTCACACTAAATTGCACAAAACTGCTAAAAAGTAAATAAAAATACGAATTTGATGTTTTTATAAATATTACATTTTTTTTCACACAAAAGTGTAAGATACCTTTCTATTGATATTTGTGAATGGTACACAGATGCTCACGTCCCATTATTTTTCTTTAAAAAATTGCAGCAATATTTATGTATTACGTGAAGTGTTGCCGCTAGACGAGTCGAGACTTGGGGTCGGTCTCGTCTCGGTTTCGACTTGATCTCGAGTGCCATGGTGTCGACCTGGTTTCGACTATCCAAGTCTCGTCTCAGTCTCGAAATTCAACAAGAGTCTCGTCTTTTTAAGATTAAATAATTATAAAAATTTCTAATAAGAAATAGGTACGTTACTCGTATTAAATAAGTACTCCATCTTCTGCAAAATAAAGATAAAAAGAACATTACTTTTTAAAACTTTAATGTTTAAAGTTTAACAATTTATTTATTTTATTATCGGCAATCAAAACCAATTTTTCTGAAAATGTAATCATTTTGTAAATTATGGGGAACGAAGAATAAATTTGTATAAAAAATGCGTTTTCATTTGAAATTTTGTATAAAAATTAAGAATAACTAAGTATATATTTAATACATAACCATCCCCCGAAATACGATTGTATATTTAAGGTTCATTCACAAATCGAAATTAGTTTTAGTTTAATGTTTTGTTTTAAGAACATTGGAGTTATGTAGCCAAGCCATTCATAAATCAGTATTTAGTTTTCGTTTTAACATAGAAGCTTGCGAACTCCAAACTCATGTTTTAGTTTTAAGTTTCGTATTTAAAAATCGACCAATAGGAAGAATGATGTAGCGGTATATACTTATTCCAGCTGTCAAGTCAATCATAAATATCACGTGCAACATAAATGGCGAGAAAATTACGGGACAGTGGCAGCATATTCTCGAATTATATAATTATGATCAAGAAGAAGACGTTGGAAATTTAAGGCTATGCCCAAAATTGACGGAACGACATGTTCATTTACCCAATTCAGGGCATAAAATGAAAGTCAAATATTGCACCCAGGTCCTCAGCCAGCGAGTAGCAGCTCCAATGAACCAAGTAGCGAAAACCAAAGGTATGTTTTTTATTTATTTATTTATTTATTTATTTATTTATTTATTTATTTATTGCATGCGCCTTCAAACTTCATACAACAACGTTTTTCATTTGGTCTGTCAAATTTTATTTTGGGTCAATCGATGTTAATATTATGTTTTTCTTTTGCAGGAATCAGCGAAAATGCCACCGAAACAGCTCGACTGATTGCCTTTTTGGACAAATTGTTCGATTCGTTGAATAATAGCAGCAGAACAGGAACTGACGGGAAACCGTTGACAGCTGCTTTAGCACCTGTCTCAGAACACTGGGAATTTTGGATTCGGGCTATAGAAGTCCTTGAATCCATGAAATTTACCACCGGCGATGGCAAAAAATTCAACCTTCCTCCCTCTGTCAAAAATTTTATTCGGACTATAAAGGGGGTAGAAGATTTATATCATTCTTTAGAAAAAAAAATTAAATTTCTTTTCCTGCGAAACTTAAATCAAGATCCACTTGAAAATTATTTTGGAATGATTAGGAGCCACGGCGTCCGTAATGTTAATCCCAATTGCAGCATATTTGTTGCTGCATACAAAACATTAACCATTAATAATTTAACTGCGAAACATTCCTTGGGTGCAAATTGCGAAGAAGACGTCAATTCAACATTGTTGAAATCTTTCGAAAATTTGTTGAGTGAACGACCACATCAATCAGAAATTAATGAAGAAACCTACACCTACCCTAGTCAAATGGATATGACCGAATCCGACATTGGAATATTAAAATCTAATTATTGCACAGGGTTTATATTGAAAAGCGTTAAAAACGTGACAAAAACATGCGGGGAATGCAAGTCCGATTTGCTTGCGGTGAAAGTGGGATTGCAGCATGATTTCATTGAAAAAGTGGAATACGATGAAATAAGAAGGCTGCAGTATCCATCGTTCTCCGTTGTAACTGCATTTTGCAAAATAAAAAATATAACAATTTATTTCTTAAAGGCAAATTGCCACAAGAAAAAAATATTGCATAATTTAAGAAAATTTATAAAGGAAGAAGTTAATTTTGACTTCATAAGTTGTGAAGCTCATAGAGAGTTTGTAGTAAAGACGATCATACAGAAATGTACTTTATTAATAACGCATCACTACATAAAAGAAATTAATAACATATTAATTGGAAAGAAAAAGATTGAGGACAGTGAAGATGTAAATGCAATTAAAGCTAAAATATGTTACGAAAAGCAATGTAAATACAAAAATATAATAAATAAATAAATATTAGTAGTTTTAATTTTTTATTGTTTTATTTTATAAACTTTGATAAGAATTATTTGTGATCCCGTTTATATATTTTAATCGTAGAAATAGACTATTTAAGCCTTAAGGGTCAAGGATAAATTTTATAATTTGATCTATTTTTTTCTTGATCCTTAATGCCTAAATAGTTCATTTCTACGATTAAAATGTAATTTTTAAATTTCCTTTTATTTTGAATTATGTACTCTATATTACCAGCACCAAATTAAAATGGCTATTAGTTCTTCTTTCTATCAAGAGATGGCGTAGTAATACTATTCAAGCCGTTAACATTGCAGTCCACCATCTATAGGTAGGTTATATATTATCTGTGATCATAACCAAATTCAGTTTTATAGTTATTACTTCCAGCCAGAATGAATCCTAGAAAGATTTTATTATGTACCTTCACAATTTTATTAATAAAATTGTTTATAAATAAGAAAAAGTGAAGAAGATGGTGGGGAAGGCCATTGATTATAAATAAATAATTTAATTTTTACCAGATCGTCTTTATTAATATTTCACTAGATGTCACTACTAAATAAAACCGAAAACTAACCATTATTTATTAATGCTACTCTAAGTTACTGTATAACATAAAACCTAACAAAAGAATTAAATTCGATTTGTGAATGAGGCTTATAGTGCATACCTAGACCTAGACCAGAAGCTTACCGCACGCTACTGCTATACTTATTTCACATTTTGTATATGTTTACTTTTATTTTGTTATTGTTGTTTTAAAATGTATTTTTGTTTTTTTTTTTGTTAATTATTCATAAAAATGAATGACGTAATAAAATTTAGTCACAAATTTTGTATTGTTATTTTTTTGTTTTTGTCGTATACCTAAATAAATATATTTTTCTTTTCTTATCTTGTCCGGATCAGTGGATCATATTACATAAAATATTAGATGAGACTCGATACTGGTCTCATCTCGGTCTCGAGTTAGACCTCAATATTAAACTGTGGTCTCGTCTCGACTTTTCAAGGCGAGACGAGACGAGAGCGGGACTGGTTTCGTGTCTCGCGGCAACACTGATTACGTGGACTTATAGGCCTCACCCAGCCGCTGGAGGGGTTAAATATATTACGAAAATTGTTTAAGAAATGAAAAAATCTGTCACAATACTTATTTAAATAAGTGGTTTACGCTTCAGTATCTCCAAATTTCAGATATTTACACAAATGAAGCTTTGATGTGTGAAGCGTCAATGAAAGCACTTCTTGCTTGTTAACTATTTATATGTCTGTAAACTGAATTAGATTCCAATATAAAAGTTCCATTCCTGTCGCGCCTACCTGTAACGATTGATTGAATAACTAAATCGAGTTCCCGGGTACCTTATAAAATAAACGAGAAAAATAAAAGCCTATAAAAAAATAAAACCGGCAGAGTGACAAATAGACACTGGCGAATGGAATCGCAAGACGCTTGTCACTTGTTTAAACCACAGCCGTCTCTAGCTAAACTCACCCTGGACCGGATTTCCGGCAGCGCTTCAATCCACGACAGAATGCTATCGACTTCCGAGTGTGTATTTTCCACTTTATGTAGATGGCGCGCGCAAAAACGACAACGCTGGAAAAAATACTTGTTTTATGGGTCATTAATTTCTCCAGGAAATCTCAGATGTTTAGACTTATTTATTGCATTCAATTTCCACTGGTTCAGTTATTTATTGTACTATGACGGCTGATTTTCGCAGAAAAAATACCGAATAACACTACATAACTCCGTTTCGTAGGAACGGATAGTATTAATCTTTTTATAATATCTAAAAAAAAAACTGATGGGCGATTATACAAAACGGGATAAATCTACTTTTCGAAAAAGAAAAAAAATTATGGAAAATATCATTTTCCAGTGAGAGGTAGCTTAAATCCTTATAGTAAATAAAAATTAAGTAAATCCATTTATTTTATTTAGCTACTATATATATGCAGTATATCCTGTAATGTTAAATTACAATAACATATCTTGTTTCATTACTGTATCATAAAGACATGAGTAAGTTTCTAACTGATGATTCCAGTATGCCCAAAGCTAGATGTCGAACAGAGAAGAAAAATCTTAAAACAAAATGAAAGCAGTGTGCCAATTTTTTTATGCTGCTTTAGGTGTTTCAGGAAGGTATATTAGCAAATTTAATTGACGAATTAAAATATTTAATAAATTAAGCTTTATTAACAAAATTTATGTAAATCGTGAAAACTCCAGTGGTGATTTAAGCAATCAAAATGAAGTAAATCCAATTATGTATTTATTGTTAATTATTCGATATTGATCAAATATTTTTTATTTAATTTTTGCAGTAATTATGGGCAGCAGCTTAAAATCTTAATAATCATATTAATTAATTTAATAACCAGACAATTGCGGTGTAACATTTCATCAATTTTGAAGAATAACCGCAACGATGTTCGAGTTTTTAGAGGCAGCGTCTCAGGCAGCGCTCCCACCAGGGGCTTGAATGTTTGTGTGTGTGTGTGTGTGTGTGTGTGTGTGTGTGTGTGAGTATGTGTATGTGTATGTGTATGTGTGTGTGTGCGTGCATGCGTGTGTGTGCGTGTCTGTATCTAATAGTACTAATAATACAATATTAACTCAGTATCGAAAGCCAGGGTGGCAAAAAAGAAATAAGAATTTACCCTGATTAGGTTTGTTCTTCAAAATTATGTAAATCTTTCAGAAAACGATTGGTGAATTTCTTCAGTAGCAAAGTTATAAGCATTAAGCGCATAAATAATATTTTAAGATGGGTCTGTAGTTAACCGATTTCAATCCAAATGAGCTTTTTTGGGGTACTTTAAAGCGAAAATTACATGAATAAAATATCACTAATAAAAAAATATGTTACATTGGTACACAACAACATCCACTGGTGAGACAACTTGTAGGCATTATTTGTATGCATTTTACGCACAACTGTATCAATATTGTTTATTTACATCTTAAGTTACCTTGGCAGAAAGTTAAACATTACACCAGCCGGGCCTCTTTTCCAGTTTTACTGCCCGCCAGGCAGCAAAAAAAACCCTCGGTAATATTTAGTTATTTACTTATATAAATTTTAGAAGTATTTATAATATACACAAAACAAGATTAACATGTGCGCAACACTACTGTCACTACAAACTATCTCGAGGTTTTCTGCGTGTATTCAAAAAACAATAATTGCAACATTTCTACGTCCTCTAGTTCTTTTTGTCTCATTTCTACTTGGGTACAAATTGTTGTAGGTATCTTACTTTACGCCTAAAGAAATTACGCCCTTAGCTGGGCCTCAAACTTCGTCCGCATGTGTAAACTTATATTTTAAGTAACTATTTTCAAATATTTTTAGATACTTTCTGAATTTAAAGAATTTTATAATTATTAATCTGTAATAAATATTTTTTGCAATGAAGTATTTGGGTAAATAAAACATTTTAATATTGTTAATATTGGAAAATATCAACATATTCGGAAAATATTGATTTTTAATAAAAATAAAAAACAATTTAAACTTATTTGCTAAACAAAAATTTTCTTTTCTTTCTATCTTTCGTAAAATGATACATTAGTTAGTCAACAAATTTATTTTAGTTATTTATACTCTGGTCCTGGCAAATAATCTTCAGCCATCGTTAATTTTGTATACCTTTGTCCGTTTTACTCTTCAGCGTGGTTGAACATTGTTGTAAGACGTAATCAAGTTTTATCATTGTTTAAATCAATATTTATTATTCTTCTGATCGAGCTTAAACGTAATATATCGATAAAAATGTCAAAAATTGATGTAATGAATTTGGTCTCCTCATTCTGTAATCATTTTAAAATTAATTATAGATGCATATGGCTTCAAGGGTGTGAGGATGCTTAGTTAATTAACAAATATTTTTATAAATCAAAAATTTAGAAAGTTATTAAATTTTGCAAGCTCTTAGTCAACAAACTACCTGTGAAATTAATGTATATAATGCATTATTTTAAATATGTTGTAGATAGGTACACAAATAAATGTATAATTAACTCATGTACATTATGAAACCAATGATCACATTTCATTTCAACACGTTTGTAACATTGTGAAATATATATTTACTTGTGTCTTATGGTTAAGTTTACTTTAATAGCATAAAAGAGCATATAATTGCAAGAAAAATCTATTATAAACAAAAAATCATTACATTTTCAATATAACAATTTCCTTTACTTACGAATCCATTGGACGAGTAAATAAAATATAACTTAAAACTACTCACAGACGGTAATGGTATTGAATAATCCGAGGTCAGACTTCAATCGTATTTGTCCGGTCGTACAACTTGCACTCGACAATCTTCCCTGAAAAAAAAAACACAAATATTGATATTCTGATAACAGAACTGTCAAAATACGAAGAACAAAATATTTTTATGGTTTTTTTTTCAGTTCAAAAAGATTACAACAAAAATGTATAAAAATATAATCAGAGGTTGACATTGGCCTCGCTTGTCGTAGGCCCTTATTATCTTCGTAAACATTCTATATTTTTATATTATTATATTAAAAATTTCGGTTATTTAAAGATTTAAACTATTATTTTTATCTTTTTATTTGTTATGAAAATTTGTACCTATTTCACGGGCGTTTTCATGTTAAACTATATCTTCACGGTAACACTTTAAATTCAAATTAAAGTTGTAGGTAATCGTTTTCATAATATAACTTTAGTACATTAGCGATATCTGAGTACAAAGGAGATTAGCACACCCAGAAATGGGTAATATGCCATGATGATATATATATAGTACTTTAGCGAGCACTGTAACATTACGCTATAATAATGATAAAGTCTTAAAGTAATTTTAATTAAAGCCTTAAAGTGAATCTGATTATGAAGACGGCCTTTAATGTATCTATTAATTATATATGCTACAAAACAATGACGCAACCAGGATTACACCAGTGATCGGCAAACGAATGGCAAAGTTGAACCCCCGGAACATCCGTAACATAAGTAACTATTGGGAGGCCAATTATGCCGAATTTTTACATCCCGCTAACCTAGGTAAGGGAGGTATAGTAATCGTGCTAAAAATCGCATATAGAGATTTTAGTGAATAAGCTCGTTTTGATGTCCCCAGAACCCGATTTTAACATTTTTACAATGATGTCTGTGGGTATGTATACGTGTATGTGTATGTGTGTATGTGGATGCTCTGGACACGATTACTCAAATACTATTAGTAAGAAAAATTTGAAATTTTGTATACCCATTCTATACTAATGTGGGAAGAGCTCGATATTTTTTATTG
Organism: Ophonus ardosiacus; assembly: GCA_943142095.1. Taxonomy (NCBI): domain Eukaryota; kingdom Metazoa; phylum Arthropoda; class Insecta; order Coleoptera; family Carabidae; genus Ophonus; species Ophonus ardosiacus. The sequence continues at coordinate 40,314,782 of OW964823.1, forward strand.
TATATTGGAGAACCGGAAGTATAATTTTTACAAGCTTTTTACAGTTTTTCTTGTAAAAAATTAATTGAATATAATTTTTTATCAAGTTTTACTAATAAAAATTTGATATAATGGTACAATCTTCAATTCTACGATAATAGCATTTAGTAAAATAACTTTAAATATTAAATTATAAAATAATTTATTTTCGTACATCGTCTTGCCTATGCGTCAAACAAAAACATAATATTTTAATAACAATTTTGACACATTTAAACAAATATCACTGTCAGAAAAATGTGTTAAGAAGATTGTATTGTCTAATGAAATTGAGGTTAGTAAAAATAATATATTTTCCATCATACATAAATGTTAGATGTACAGAATAATCCGATATAAATTTGATATGTCTGCAGCACTACAAATCAAACAGCTGTGAATAAGTACGTGTTACCAAAATGTCATATATTAGTTTACAACTACACATTCACAAATTGGATCATGTAAAGCAATAGACATATGCAAAGGAACTTATATAGTTTTCAGGATTAGTAAATATGTAGGTATGTATTTAAATTAATAAAAATTAAAAAGCGGGAGGTATTGTGTTGACCACATCACATTTTTTTATTAATATGTATTACTCCTAATATTAATGCAAATGAAATTATACTCGTAGACATATTTACATTTTAAATACAAATCCCACTACTAATTTTGAATACCTATAAAATATAATAAGAATTATTTTTATTGATTGCAATTTAAATTTGAGGTAATTTGAAGAACTGATTTAAAAAAAAATATGTTAGTGATTTCTAAAAATTATTTGTACCAAAATTAGTAAATTAATTATACTAGTAGAATTTAGATGTAAATTAGAAATCATACGTAACCACTGGAATAACGAAGATAATTGAATTTAAGGTTGACTCTGAACTTCATTGCGTACCTATATGGAGGTTAGCAGTAGTTACACACTGATTAGAATATTAATATGACAAAAACCCAACACTTGTTTGTAAAATGAATATATTATTCTTCGATGTTTGAGATATTTATTAAAAAATAATAGTTATGGGACACCACAATCATTGAGATTTAATTCAAGCATGCTCAGAAAAATAATTACTAACTTATTTCACCCGAAGCATGGTAAATTATAGAAGAAAAAAAATGTGTAACAAAATAGTGGAAAATTAAATCTTTTTTAAATATAAAAACCAATGTTGTTATATCACTCGGCTGGATTATTTTATTTCACAACTGAAGTCATACATATGTTATGATCTAACCCATAGATACTACGTACCCATATGTAACACCCCACAAATTAATATAAAAAATTTACCTACCTTGGTAGCAATGGTATAACTTTAGCCATAAATTTATTATTTTGTTGTTTCCCCAAAAAACAAAAGCACAGTTTGAAAAAAAATATTGTATCTGTAAACAAACGCCTTATAATCATCATCACACAAAATTGAAGGAGATTTTTTAAATTGAAAATACAAAAGCCAGGTTAAAAAAATGCTTTGTACGTACAAAGCGAGTAATAGTGGTCGCTATATATATATATATATCAACCACATTAATTCATTGAACCAGAAGTAAAATGTATTACAAAATCGTGATCAAGTTATTTCAATTAATGTTCTTATTAGGTTATTATGATATGGTCCTAATTTAACTATTTTGGTGCTTCTGCTTTTGTCTTATCTTTTATGATTGCGTTGGATAAATTGATGTTCAAATTCCAAATAAAATGTACAAATCATCGTAAAAGAGGCAACTAACGATATTAAGTTTTTGGGAAACCAACACAACGACCACTATATTAACCGCTATTAATTTTTTTTAAATTGTGCTTTTAATTTTCAATTCAAAATACTCTTTCAGTTTAGCATGGTAGTGATTGTAACGCATTTGTCTCAAGAACAAATGGAACAATTTTTAAACTATCCTATTGTTTTTCAGTTAAAACACTTAAAAATGCACCAGCACTATAAACTTCTTCTCCTTGACAAACACATCAAGGGAATTTATAAAATATATCAATGAAAAACGAATAGCTTCGTGTACCTAGAAATTTTAAAGTAAAAATATAATTATTTGTTCTCTTTATTGAATGTCTCACTTTGCTAACTAATTGTCCCTAGTACTGTCATCTCTCTTACTAAAAAACAAACAATTTGCATTAATAAGACTGTAAAATATGTATATTAAGATAAAATTCATATATGTACTTACCGTAACCTTCACAAATAATCTCGGAGTGGATAGTTCTCAAAATGTCCGCCAGGTGGTGTAGCGCTTATCTGGAGTTCCCTATATATATATATATATATATATATATATATATATATATATATATATATATATATATATATATATATATATATAATATGTTGATTAAACGGTTACGCGATAATACGTTAACAATAAAAATTGTAAAAAAATATACAAAAGAAGAAAACCTACCTTAAGTTGAATCTAGAAGTGAAAGTTGTCTCCTGGATTGATTCGTAATCACAGGGATTCGATTTCACCTGGAAGTAACTTCTTTTACGAAATTTTGACCCAACACCTTGGAGAGAACTTTGAAGACTGCCGCACCCGTATAAGATGAGTCGCGCTTTGTTTAGATAAAGTGAGGAGTGTTCATTCAAAAGTTGATATGTCCATTTTTTGTCAAAAATGAGTTATACATGTGTTCGCCTTAAATCTAGTCATCCGAATCGATTGGCATGCTCGGTTTCAAGAAAACTGTAATATGTCCCATATAAACTTAACAATAAAAAGTTTTATGTTAAGTTAATATGTCCACTGGACTATTGGTTGAAACTTTTTATGTTTTGACCAAATCTTAACATGTCCTTTGAATAAGTAATACAGTTTTATTAATTTCAAACGAAACTATAAATGTCCACTATATAATGTTCATATAAAATTGAATATGAAGATTTATACAGACGTGTAAAAAGCAGCAGAAAACTGCTGAGTATGAGGCTGAGGACGAACACCAAGACGACGTAGCTGAAGGACACAGTTACGTAGAGGATGAACATATGGATGGCACAGTATATGACATCAATCTGCACGACAAGGACCAGCAAACGGACTACGAAGAGGACATCGTGGATGGCGTAATGGACACGATTTCCGACGAGGAACACGTGAAAGACTTACGCCGCATCCATGGAGAGTATGCCACTGGTGAGATCGTCTTACGTTCCAGTGACGTCATCGCCTACAAACCAGTGCCTCCGAGTGTATTTGAAATTCCTGGAAAACGGCCCTTGCGGTGTGAAGAACCCCCACCGTTCGCCCCTTAGTGATAGTGCAGTGTCCCTCGTTTTTTTTATGACGATCGTGTAACTTTTTTTGTTAGTGTTTAGTTTGTGTCGGTAGATAAGGTTTTAGGGACATTAAGTAGCATGTTAGAATAGTAATGTTCATTAGTTAAGAAAATAAAATATACCCTTTTCCTTTTTAACAATAATTATCTGGTAGAAAATGATTATTTTGTACTTGAGATTTGTGTTTTATATTTGTTGGAAAATCTTAGTTTTTATGTTTTCGTGTAAGTTAGATATACGTTTCATGTTTTTGCAATTTTTATGTTTTGTGTTTTGAATATTTGCAATATATTTTTATGTTTCATATGTTTGCACCATATGTTTTATGTGACATTGATTTGTATTTTGTGCTTTTGTGCATTATGTTTACGTATTTGCAGAATATGTTTTATGTTCAATGGTCATTGATTTATGTTTTTCGTTTATTTGGATTTTGATCCAAGTATTTGCAACATATGTTTTATGTTTAGTTTATCATTGATTCATGCTTTTGTACATTATGTTTTATGTATTTGCGACATATGTTTAATTTGTCATTTGTTTATGTATGTACTTTGTTCCGTGCATTATGTTTTGTGCTTTCATAATTCAGGAGTTGGTTATCCTTCAGTGAGCAGGTATTAAGAATAAATATATCAATTTTGCGATATATTTATGTCTTAAGGAGGGGAGAGTGTAGCAAGGTGAGCATGATGAAATAACAAGTAAATAACTTTATTATGAACTCTTCTAAATTGTAGTTTCAATATCAACATTTTAACTCTGTCATCTTTGTGAGTCAAAATTCTGTTTAGAAATAATCATTTTTGCTATATCTCTGTTAAGTCTAGATGTCAACCGCGTAGACATTTATTGTTTTGACAATTAACTATATAAGTTATTGCCTAAGCTACGTGCAATCTTGTTATTTAGCTATGGAGGCTGGGATAAGCCCTGCACCCTTCAGATATACCCTGTTGAAGTGATAACCGATTGTTTTTTAAGGCAGTCGAGTTTTATGATTCAAACCGATAAGGTCATGCACTAGTCCGTATTTAGTTTTTGGGCATTTACGCCAGTACTCGTAATTAGGTTACAATGTAACTGTAACAAAATAGGTTAGTGTAATTAATATAATGAGTTAGTTTAAGTTAATTTTTTTAATTATGTAAATAAAGTTAATAGTAGCACAAAAAATAGTGTGTGTCTGCCATCCACCCAAGATATGTTCATCGTCAACCAGTCATCAGTTTAAGTGTTTAGTGTGAATGAGTGTAAGGGTGTTCCGTCTCAGTAAAGGGGTGGGGAATACAGCAACCGTCCTCTTGAAGTGAAGTGTCCACCAGTTAGATAAAGTCACCCAGGAAACACACACATACATGATATATAACTATCAAGGATAAATCACAGCACAATGTTATATTCCACTGTTTCATAAATGTTAAATCATAGATCTCTTATTTTATATATTTCGTATATATTACGTTATGAAACTTATCATTTATATATTTTTATATTAATTTTATGAAATTAAGTAATGTTATTTATATAAGTTTGCAGTTATAATAATGTCATATTACAAAAGTAATACTACATAAATGTTTTCAAATTTATATGGTTTTTATGTAATAATCACAACAAAAATACTATGTTTGAATAGAACGTATCATTTATATATGTATTAATACATTAATTTTATGAAACTAGTATTGTCAACCACAGTTCTATAAATTTCACAGTACACGAGTAATATTTTGCTCTTATAGGGTCTATATGAAATCTATAACATCAGTATTATGTTTGACAGTACGTCATATTATTATATTGTTCTATATGAAAAACTTAACGTTAGTATTATGTTTGTAAAATACATTTTCAATTACTAAAATTACTTGAAAAGAGAAATAAACCTCTTCATTTGATTTTAATTATATTGTTTTTATATACATAATACTCAGCCACAACTTAAGACATTTAGAATTTTGATTTATTTTACTGTTAGGTACATAATGAATAATGCTATTACGTGGCATTTTATTTGATAGTGTTTTGCAGGTATTTTGCGTAAAATAATATTAATTAGGTAGTTACTCATTTTTATTTGTTGTCACATTTTCCGTAAGAAATACAATATAATATTTATTCGTAGCTAGCATTATATACAATATTTACGGTAAATTGTAATCTAAACTTTCAAATATATTACAAAGTAACATTTCCGACTTTTAATTTTAATATTGTGTATACTGGTACTCTGCGCATGCTCTTGGGTGCTCTACAGAGGATTACAGCCATTGCTTGTGTTATGTGTATTCATTACAATATTTATAGTGGAAGAAAGGAGTTCAATAAGGTAAGTTAAATAACATAATTTATTATATTGCATTAATAAGGACCGATTTTTCAATATGTGGTTAAAATTTGTAGTTAAGTAAACAATATTGTATCATATTGTTGTCACGAATGACAAATCTGTCATTTGACAGTTCATTTCGTTTCAATTTTGTTTATTATTATCTCTTAGTTAAAATTTTAACGAGATATTGAAAAACCGACCCTAAGTAATATCTATGATAGTATCACTTATCAGCTTATTTTGTTCTGTTGTGATAAATATAATTTTTAGATTTGTCATGCAGTGGTTTATTTTCTAAAAGATGGAAACATACATGAAATACCCACAAACCAAATAACAGCATACAGAAAATCCTGTATTTGACTAAAATCAAAAAAATGTTCGACCCCTAATAACAAAATTTGTGCCAAATATGGAACAAGTATGAAATTAAAATTGATTGTTACTGTAGTAAGTGTAGGTAAAACAATATTTTTTGTATTATTTTCTAACATAATTTATTTTCAAAGATTCTTTAGAGAAAACATGGAAAAAAAGCAGAAGAGGCAGATTAAAACACTTGTTCTAAAAGCTGTATAGTGAAAACAAATCATTATCTACAAATATACGCACTTGACACAAACGAAAGCGGTAAAGGTAGTATGTGTTATGAATTTCAGATAATAATTCTAATTCAGTAATTAATGATTTTATTTTAGTTGAAACAGGTAAGTTATTGTAATAATACACAGGTGTTAAAAACAAGGGTAAATACATTTCGATGTACTGATGCTCAGTCAGATAAAAATTCACAAAACTGCAGCAAATTACTTCTTACTGTTTACCTTGGCCGACAAATTTAATAATAAGGAATTATCTAATCACGTAACTGACGTTGAATGGTTGAATAGATAAATAAATTAATTCGTAATTATTTTAATAAAAATTGGCTAGTGGTACAAAGGAATGTTAACTTTAAGAATTAAATAAAAAATAAGTAAATTTTTCCGAATTTTAGAAAAATTATTTTCGATTGCGAATCAGCATATCGCAATACATACCCAAAAAATGTTTACTCTTCTTTTTAACGCATTGTATATTACAATAACTTACCTGTTTCCATGTTTGTTTTTATTTATAAGGTAAATACCAGTCACTATTTTATAAGAATGTATGTATGAATTGTAGTTCAGATGTTGTTTATACAAGTTATAAAAAATGACATATAATCATGTGGTATACATTAATGTAGGGCTATTTTTGTTGTGTTTTTTCTTTAAATATAATTTTAAATTTGTAAATGATGTCCTTCAATAAATTTAGCCATCCTGTGCATACCGTTGCTTTGTTTGTTTTTAATATTGTCATAAAATATCTGACATCCATCTACAAACTGACTTAGTTTATGGCATCGCATAATCTATATTATGTATATTGTTTATTATTATTGTGACTTTTCTTGTAACTAAAGTATTCTTAAAATGTTACACATATCCTTTATTATGTATACTGTTTATTTATTATATTGTATATTTTTTGTGAATAAAGTATATTTTAAATGTTACACATTTTACAAAAACCCATTCTACCCTTTTAGATGTAGTGTGATCATTACTGAATTATGTAATTTTAATATAACACCGCATTGCAATACCAATTATTAAATTATATTACATGTGTATAACAGAGCATAGAACAATTATATAAAAAATAAATAAAATAAGTATCTTTCAACATTTTACGTAAACATAAATGAAATATATTTGCTATTAGCACTAGTTTATATGTATATAACATAGCGTACATAAGCTTTGTGGCGGACATCCCGTTGTACAAGTAAATAACATGTAACAAACAAGTAATATTACAAGTCGTGTTAAAGTAACAGTTGTTACAAAACTGTAATATAATATATATATATATATATATATCTGTGTTTCCTGGGCATCGTGGGGTAAGAGAACAAAGAGTAAATCCGAATCATCTGATCCCCTCCCCACTGTTACAACAATATCTGACACCATCGGTCATTTTCGTTAGCAATATTGAATCGGATAAAGCGCCAAATTTAAATAGTTGTCATTAGTCTACTTTGAAAATAGAATGATGTGATTTTGTTACATAGTTATATTTTATGTTATTAAAGTAAATCACAATGTAATAAAATTAGCTTTTTAAGATACAATTTTGAAATTATAAAAAAGTTTTGTATTATACTTTACAGATGGCAGTTATTTCAATTTGACTCTATGAAAAAGTTATCAGAATGTAACTAAAACTTTTGATTTTTGACACTGACATCTGTCATATACAAATTATGTTATAAATATTACTATGTTATACACATTTGAATTTGTCAACTGGTTTCCTTAGTGTAATTTATCCTCTGCGATGTTTACATATTCTTATATTATACTATATATTATAGTGTCTTTGGGCCCAATTCTCAATTTTCACCATTGTGATATGATATGAAATGATAAATTTATATCGAATCACTTGTCAGTGTCATGGTATTATTTGTCAAATTTGAAGAAACTCGCAACCAATATTATTAATATACGGTAAATATATAAGTACAATATCACACTTTCTCACTTATTTATATCAGATCACTTTGGAAATGAGAATAGCTGCAAGTGATAAAGTGAAGAATTTTCGCTGCATATTACTTCGATGAAAATTGAGAATTGGACACCAAATCTCTAAATCTAGGTATACAAGATATAATAAAAATTTGAAATGTATTGGATGGAGAATTTTGTTCTTCAATATTTGTAATAACAAAAATTTCCAAAAAATTATATTTAAACAAATTTTTCTAAGAAACTACTACTTCCGGTTGTCCAATTGTTACCAAAACGTTTTCAGCTCTTCCCAAGAATGTCAGATTAAGGAATTCATAGTTAAACAAGTCAGAGGTCTTATAGTTTTTGAGGAATCGTCCTTCCAACATCTACACGCACACACACACACACACACACACACACACACACATCATCGTAAAAATGTTAAAATCAGATTATAGGGACCTTAAATCGTGCTTATTCACTAAAATCTGGATATGCAATTTTTATCATGAATCCAATACCTACCTCTCTTAGCGAGAGGTAAAAAATCAACGACAATATGTTTGATGTTCACTATACTCATTTTTTTCCTTCTACCCACCCTGTCCCTTGCCATGCGGTGTTGCTACTTTTTCATAACTTAGCATTTTCAATATGATCAATGGAATTGGCAACAGTCTAGAAATCGCCAGTCCATATTTATTAGATGGCAATTATAATCGAATTCATTCTGACAAAAATAATAATATACATTTTTTGGTTAGGTACCTACATCTATTTTTGAAATTACTTTCATAAAATGGGTAAGTTTAAATAAATTGGGAAGGTATGTATGATAAAACGAAAACATTATGTAAATCAATATTCATTAAGTTTTTAAATATACTCGCATTGTGTACACAATAATTCTTTTTATAAAATATCAATTATCTTCTTAATTTCAGTTCAAGATGATTACAGTGTCTCCCAATTTCCTCTAGTTGGGTCCAAGATTTAGCAGTCTGGATCCGAGGTCGGGTAATCTGTCCACGGATCAGCACCTGCAATTAGCCCTGCTAGCTCGGGTAAATCCCCGGGTAACCAGCGTCTTTACGGCCGAGCCAAGCAGCACTCTTTGCGCGGAATGTTTTGTTAACGCGCGGCCTGCTTTTATTAAATTTACCCCGCTTACGTATTTATAGGCCAGTTGAATTTTCAATTATGCTTTTATGGTATTGTTATGGTAGCAAGTTGAAAGGAAATGAAATCTTTTTTAATTTTTGGAAATGTATGCGTTGTTGAATTGTTTTTGTATTGCGTTTTGCGGTGTCTAAATGAAAATATGAATTTAATTAATGCAAAAAAAATAACATAACATTTACCAGAATTGTATAATTCAATTAGGAATTTTAAAATTAATTTTATTTACTTGGCCTACCGTTGTTTTGTTAATATCTGAGCAAATTATTTGCATGAAATAACGTTATATTTTATTTTTAATACAAAAACAATTATTCAACTAGAAATTATTTTATTATTTTTGTGAACTCCAAATATTATTTCATTGATCGAAATCGAAGTAGCTATACTTGTTAACAGGTATGTTGCAAGTACTTTTGTAATATTTCCTCTGACGACCCATTTCGTTTTTAAACAGAAAGATTTGATTACAATAATGAAAGTTACTAATCAGACAATAAACTGAGCTGTGAGCATAATAATTGTTACTGTATATTTTCACTCTAATTCTGGGATACCTATTTAAGTACTTTTATTTAGGTCAATGTTGGTTATATACTAATCAAAGCAAGATTTGATTAGATTACAGTAAATAAGACTTGATTACAATAATGATGATGGCTAATATGAAAATAAATTGATGGTAGTTATTGTTACTGTTGGATAACTTGATTTCTTATTTTTCAGGGTAACTTGATGTGTTGTAATACCCAAGGAACACAGAGTTTTTATTAAGACATTATAACTAATAATGTTACTGCAACTTACATTTAACGGAATTATAACACTTTTAAGTTATTTTGCCTTGTACAACTTTTTTCTAGTCTGCTAAACTACAATACAAAGTTATGATGTGTGGTACTTATTATTTGGTCACATAATAGTTATTAAAACGTTTTATATTTAAGTTTCATTGGCGACGATTGTCTTAGTTTTATTATCGTCTTTCGCACTAAATTAAAGGAAGTGTTAGGAACGTAATTGACAGTTATTTATAAACAGATTTTTTAAAGTTTTATAATACAGTTTAAAAGTAATTGTTTAGTATAGATGCATTAAAGTTTACATATATTACATATATTAGTTAATTCACCGTTTTATAAAAGTTTTATAAATTTATTTAAAACTTTTAAATAACTGCAAAAATAACAGTTTTATTTTAAACAGAAGAAAGTGGGAGTATGGTTTCTAAGTAACTTAATGCGTCAACTAAAAAACTGATGTAAAGTAGTTCTTAGGAAGTTATTAAAACTGAAATATCGAATTATAATATGTACGGCCATATTTATGCATTTAAACAGAAACTGGTTTAGAAGCCATTTTGTAAAATTTAGTATAAATTAATTTTATTGTGTTTTTAATTTAATATTCTGCAAGTAATTATTCTCCTATATGGTTTATTATAATATATTTTATTCATTATAATATCGAATCATTTAAAAAAATACAAAAATCAATTTTTCATAAAAATTAAATAAATTTTCTTTTATTTATTTTAGGATATTATAATGTCCCTTGATTTTTTTCCAAGTATAATATAATATTTCACAGTAAAAATAAATTTGTTTATAAAATGAGTTCAACAGATATGTAAAAAATATGATCTTTATAAAGATGATCTTAGATTTAAAAAGTAGCAGAAGACATTACAAGTCTTGGTACATATAATTATACAACATAGTCATGCTTAGACTACTTATACGACTTGTGATATCATAAAATATGAATTTACGGTAGAAAATAGTTTGCTGAGAAATCTGTATTGTAGTTTTAATAGTAACCCATATTATAGTTTTATTAGTGAATATATCTCTTATCAATTAGCTTTAATGAAACCAACATATTATAGTCCATGCAAAATACATATGCAACTATTGCATGTAAGTGTTACTTTAGTGTTAATAGAAAGTTATATAGTAGTTAAAAAAACGTTGTAAATTAGTTGAATAGATTCCCCACCCGCCTGACATTAACGTCGTATAAACGTTAGAATCAGTAAATTATCGTTGCATAAAAGGTATAATACAAGTTAAAAAGTTTTAAGAAAAGTTTTTTTAAAGTTAATAGAACTAATAACAAACTAATTTGTGCTCCTTGGGTATGTTATGCTTTTGTTAATAATCACTGTTTTGGGTAATGGTAGTTTGTCAGAATAAAAATATATTTAAATAAAATATTAGGATATCGTTTTGTGCATTATTGAATTACTTGCGACATACAAGGACCTAACAGTTACTATATGCTTTTACTATAATCTTGGCAAATGAACTTATGTAATTTTGTGAATATACAACATGTAACAATAATTTAGTTTTTCGCCCTGAAGAAGCTAAAATCGGTGGTTTCGGGATTCCAATCCGGGACCATTGTTCTGGAAATTAAAACAAATGTTTCCATAAAACCGAGTTTATACTGCTTATTATTCTGGAACAAAACGACAAATCAAGGTTTAAAATCAAACTCGCATTACCACCCATTGAATTTATAATTATTATTAAGACTAATATATCGATCCAATGTCCAACGTGTTAAAACTTTTTAATATATTATCCTTTTAGTCTTTGAACTTCACATTCACACTAAACCCATATAGGTAAGTATTTTTCATTATTAAAATGTAAGGTAATGCGTGAATACAAATTACGAATACATTAGCATAAAAATGTTTAATATCAATCAATTCAAATTATATGATTGAACTCTGATATTTCACAATTGTATAATAACAGAGCACACATTGTCGCAGAATTCATACGTACAATAATTATTCACAAACATATGTTTTCAATCTAACCTACAACTGGTCATGGAAGTACACTTGTCCTTGTTCAACGGAAGTCGGCCTTCTCGTACAGAGTAGGATTCAGGTCGACTCGCCGTAAAATACGAGTTGATGACAAGCATTCTCCCCTGCACAACAGGCGCAATCTGTACTTGTCCACTGCAACTACAATGCATTCAACGTTTTGTGTTATTTATTTCTGTGGACTTGTAGATTGCAATTTCTTTTACAATTGAAGTTTTATTTTATTGTAAAGCTACATAGTTTACTTTAAACTATTTTTTTTAAATACGTGTATTCTAATATTCTAAAATAATTAAAACTGTGAATAGAGTTAAATTTGAATTCAAGAACAATATCTTAACGAAAGATATTAAACGTGAATGCTTTGGTAGATACTATGTTATGTCAGGTTCCTGTTATAATAATAATTAATATTATTTAAACAGTAGATAATATGTAGGGTATTCATTTTATTTTGCCCATTATTGCTATCATAAGAACTATTAAAGGAGCTTTGGCTTTGCTAATTTCTGTTTTGCAAGACTATTTTAATGATCGTAAAATTAATTTTATACAACTAGTCGTTTTCAAACTTTCTGGAGCAACTTTGTTATTTTAAATGGGACATATATTTTTTTGTTTACTTATTAGACAAAGAATTTTATTCTGAATTCAGTGATAAATTTGCATCCTTAGATAACATTATTATTATTATTATTATTTTTGAATAATGCCTGTTTAGATTTATACCTATTAGTTTTATTTTATTATAGTTAAAATAAGTACGAATATATTTATTTTAGCCATATTAAAATAAAACCGATGTAAATTTACACAACATTTAAAACAAATGATACGAATTCAGCGGGAAAGCGTCCAACACCCGAATATTCAATACCAGAATATTTAACATCAAAATATGCATGTACAGAATCATTCAAATCCCGAATATTCAAGAACCGAATCGTATATTGCCAAAAAGTACTTTGGCCGAATGACTCAAAAACCGAGTATGTGGGCGGGGCGAGCGCGGGCTAGGAGGAGCAACCGTTAGGTTATGTTTACGTTAATTAGCGATGGTTCTGCTGAAATGCTTTCGGACAATGCGCGATTCTGTGTTTGAATATTCGGGATTTGAATGATCCTGGGTATGCATATTCTGCTTTTGAATATTTTGGTTTTGAATATTTTAGTTTTGAATGTTTGGGCGTTGAGTATGCACCCCGAATGCATCTGTTTCTTATTTATGTATCATTTTAAATAATGTAAATCTCATTTACCGGACTTATTACGTAAATTACTATTTTTCGAAACTTAATAATTCTCGAGATATAACACAAACATAATATTTTGTAAATAGGAACATATGTTGAAAATAGTCTCATCTTTTTCCTTATTTTATAAGCTTTCCAATCACTTATAACAAATCTACATTCTTTTGTATTAAACGTGAATAAAACTTGAAGTATTAATTTTTTGGGGTGCAAAAAATTAAATTTATTTAGAAACAAATGAAAAAATTAATTACAGATCATCAATTGTTTATTTTGATAAGAGATATATTAATCATAATCTAAAAATTCTTTAAGTCAATTAATTTCATATAAGTTAATTTATTTTTAATCGTCGTTGTAGTTGGCTTTGACACGATTACAAAAATATGGAAAATATGCTCTCTAACATATATAAATTAGGAAACTGAGTACGTACAAAAAATTAAAATAATATTAAAAATAAACACATGATGATCTGTAATTTATTTTTTCATTTGTTGTTTAATAAATCTCATTTTCTTTCTCCCCAAAAAATTAATAGTTCAAGTTTTAATCATTTTTAAATAAAAGAATGTAGACTTGTTACACACCGTTGAAAATCTTATAAAATAAGAAAAAATGAGACTATTTTCAATATAATATGTTCCCATTAAAAAATATATGTTTTCTGTTATATTTCGAGAATTATTAAATTTTGAAAAAATCTAATTAAACCACGTTATTCCACGTAAAAACAATATAAAAGTTATCAAAACATATTTTCTTTATTTCTCATAATAACGAGATATGAGTTATTTTCAAAATAACCGAAAAACAAGTTTTTTAGCCTGTAGCTTAAAAACAAAATACGATAGAAAAATCCTGTAGTGCCTATCAATGTAGTCTAAAATAGTTGACCCATAAAGACCTACATCAATTTTCTGTAGAGTACATAATGAGAAAGTTTTTCATATAAGGAACTCAAATTTGTTCCATTCTGTACATAATAAACAATCGAAAACAATGAAGACAATGAAAAATTATATAAATATATCTTAATCTATACACTTTGTGTTATATAAATTACACATAACGTACATAGGTGAATTGCATAGAATATTACAGTTATACACACAAAGGCAAAATCTGACGTTGCAACGTGAACAGAAACGGGGGACACAAAAATCGATTTTAGATAGAAAATGAGGACTACCAAATTTGTTATGAATAATTTTTTCTACGACTACCATGAAAAGTTGACATTTGTGCTCTATTTTGTCATCGTAAAGTTAATGGTTACTAAGGAACAAGCAAAAAAATACTTTTTCCACAATAGTTAGCAAAATTCATTATTATTCAACTTAAAATAGTGAGCAAAGTAGCATGATGAATCACAAGTGAGCAAAGTAAATAACTTTCTTCACAAGTCATCAAAATACAAAAGCCTATAATAATCTACGTCAGAAGTCATAAATTTTGATGGAGTTACAAATTGTACGATAAATATCTACGATTCCACATGAAGGAACTATATTTTTTTGTAGTTAACTTTACATTAAACTCAGCTATAAACATATGTACTGTTGAGTTTTTGATTAATAAACAAGTACAATGTTTCGTTTTTTAGAAAAATTTTATTTCAAGATTGTGGAAATAATCATGTTTAGTACACGTGCGGCCAATTTCTGGACGTGTGAGAAAAAGGCATACTTTGCTCACTTGAACTAAAAATAGCTATTGCCGCGCGTCGCCAATATTTATTCCAGACCTTGAAAACAGCTAGTGATTAGAGTTTTACAAAAGTATTCAATGGAGAGGTTATAATCCTTTTCATATAATGCTTTTGACTTTGGAGGTAATAAATTCAAGGAAGCATTTTATGTCGTTGAACGATAGAACATTTTATTGAACTCAATTATGCACATAATAGATTGTTCTGTGTCGATTTTGATCTTGGTGTTCAGTTTCAAGATGAGTATGTTTTTCTTTTTCACATTTTTGTGTGACTCTAATCCTACAAAAAAAAATAATTCTGGTAGCGTAAATCTTAATACAATAGTGGTCTTTACATCTTTTTGACTCATATAAAGCTTGCAACAATACCGATAGGTACTTCAACTTGTCCACGATAAGTTGTACTTGACCGATGAGAGAAATCCTCACATTTACATTAACTTACTGAAAGTAATTTCGAAAAGGTAACAATTATTGTAAACATTCGGCTAAACGACAACGACGTCAACACACCGGAAACCCCCCTCCCCCCACCCTTCTATTTCACTACGACCCTTTTTTACCTCTCGCTAAGAGAGGTATTGGATTCATGCTAAAATTCGCATATCCAGATTTTATTGAATATCACGATTTAAGGTTCCTAGAATCCGATTATAACATTTTTAAAATGATGTCTGTGTGTGTGTGTGGATGTGTGTATGTGTGTATGTGTGTATGTCTGGATTTTGTAGCCACGATTTCTCAAAAACTATAAGACTTAAAAAATATTTAACTGCAGTTTCCTCAATCTGACATTCCTGGGAAGAGCTGAAAAGGTTTTGGTAACAATTGAACAACCGGAAGTAGTAGTTTCTTAGAAAAATTCTTCTAAATATAAATTTTTGGGAGTGTTTTTTATTAAATATTGAAGAACATAAAATTCTCCATCTAATACACTTAAAATTTTTATTATATCTTGTATAGATTTAGAGATAAAGACACTATAATTTATAGAGTCAACTAATCGCAGAGGCCAAGGCACTAAGGAAACCAGTTGACAAATTTCTAATGTTTATAACATGACACATGTCATTGTCAAATATCAACATTTTTAGTGACATTCTGATAGCTTTTTCTGGGAAGTATATTTAATTTTTATTATTGTTTTATTAATTAAATATTTGTAATTATAGGTAAAATTGTGGTAAAATGCATATATTCATCAGAAATACCGCCAATCTGGTTAATGAATTGGAACAATCCCTGACATGAAAATGATATAAAATAGATATAATTAGAATTATATGTGTGCAGAAGACATGTTAAATACAATAAAAAACAATATTTGGGTAAAGTTCTGTAAGATTTTGTTATAAAACGACGGTTCGAAAGCGAAGTGCAATACAATACATATAGCCTAATATGGAAATGGCGAGAGGTCTTGTGCTGGCCACAACAGATTTTTAATTTAGGCTCTGGCCCATATACATATTTACACTATTTCTGAGGCCAAACAAGCATACGCAATGGGTATTATGATATTTTTTTTCTTTTGCCTACTACAATTTAGTAAATAATAAATGACATATTTCAACAATAAATCTGCTAGCATTGTGATTATACTACTTAGTCCAAATATAATATACTTAAATTGGTAAGATATCTTTCAGAACTCATAATAATAAAATAAAACAACCTTTTAGTTTAAGTTATGTACCGTTGCTTTCGTCAGGGTAATAACATAAATAAATAATAACAATGTAAAAAACAAACCATCAACTAAGATAACAATTTATAATATGTTTAAAATAAGAGGCCATGCAAGAAGTCAAGCAGTATATGCTGCCGAAGTTTTGGTTTGGATTAATATCAACAGAACTTAAACGTTTTATTTATCCACAAACCCTTGGAAATGCTGACCGAAGCATCAAATGTGTATTTGGCTGCTTACTAGTGCTGTTACAATGTGGTCCTACACCAATTTTTTTTCTGTAAGAACCGGGATGAAATAAGAATTTTAGTATAAAAGCGACGTAAAAATTTTACGTAATAAGCGAGATTTTTTAAAGTTTAAGAAGTTGGTGCGTGACGTAGCGGGTAGTGACCAATGATTGACATACAATGGACAAACTGTTAGTAATAGACGGAACAATTTTTTTCATGTTTGCATAGCTGAAATATTATTATATAAAAACTTATACGTTATATTCACGACGAAATTATTATTAAGTATAAATAACATAAATAATAAGCATTTTTTCCTAATAAATTATAAAACATTGAAACAGTTTGACAATATTATGACACAAAGTATGACGGCGGATGGCGCCAGTGTTTGTCTGTTTTGAGGTTTCAATATTAATTTAATTAATAATATTAATTTAATTAATATTACAAATTGATTTAATTATAAATACATTATTATCGTTAATATTACTAAATGTTATAATTAAATAAATTCATCAAACACAAAATTGTTAATTTTTTTGCTAGATTATACATCAACGTGACATTTCATATTGTTTACCGCAGGAGACGTGCGAATCTCATTTTTCACGAATACTCATTAATTTATATATAGTTTCGTCTTCGTATTTAAGATAGTTAAAATTTGACTATGGTATAGCGTATAGGACCCCTTTTGTCGGTTTTCTAATTACAACCTCTAGTAGTGTTGCCAGAAGTCGAGACGAGACGAGACTTGGGGCCAGTCTTGTCTTGGTCTTGACTTGGTCTCGACTAGAGTGGTCTCGTCTTGGTCTTGTCGAGACGAGACTTGATGTCAGTCTCGTCTCGTCTCGAGTCTCGACAAGACTCTCGACTTTGCCTCCATTAACATTTTTTTTATAATCCCATCTAATAGTACATAAAATTCTAAGAACAGCAGTACAATCGCGATTCAAAAATTCCAAACAATATTAGAGATATTTTTTCTGTAAATATCAACTTGATACTCTTGAAATAATTAATATGAAAATATACATACATACCGAGTGTTGTTTCTTGTTAATAAACATAAAATATAGAATAAATCACAGCAATGCATTTCTATTATTAGCAATAGTTAAATAGGTATGTATATGTTTAAATGAAACAGTAAGTAAATGGACAAAAATCCCCAAAAAAAAAAACTTCTTTCGCTATTTTTTTTATATTTTTCTAAATAAATGTTAAATAAGTAGATAACTAAAACTTAACCTTTCGCGTAACTCCTAGTACGCGTACCACAGGTTGAGAACTTCTGCTTTATATCAAAATTTTGACGAATAAACATATAGTTAGTCATATATTTATATGTTATTTATTTGCCAAAAAAAAAAATAAACTTATTCCAAAAACGTATTTAGAATAATAATGGTATATTCAATAAAAACTGTAGGTAGTTACATAAACACAATTCTCTAACAAAAAAAAACACTTATTTGAAAAACAAATAAATTATAATAAACGTGCTTAAATTTATAAAATTAGTAAAAAAAAATAGTAACTAAGAAACTTTAATAATAACAGTTGTACGGTTTAACGAATTATAAATAGAGTAACTTTCCAAAATCAGTCAGCTTTACTATATCATAGAAACAGCTGATATATTCAAAAAATTGTAATTGACAGATGGTAGTGTCAAGTACAATATACAGAATGATTGTTCGTATTATAATTGTATTGGATTTATTTTTTTTCCAAAGAACGTTCGGTATGGAATTTGTAAAAAAATAGTATGTGTTCGTGTTATAATTTTATTGAATATATAGAATCTTTTCTAGGGAACTTTTGATGTGGGATTGGTACAAAATACATCAAATTGACGGAAGGTCTTGTGCTAGCCACAACAGATTTTTTATGTACCTACTAAAACTTCTTTTACATGTTGTAGAAGGTAGAGTTAAAAATAAAATCAAGCCATGGAGTGAAAATGGATAGAATTTTTTGGAGATATCTAATAATTCTTCATATGGTATTTCTTTCTCAAGAGGTTCCTCTTTCCACTTATGAAACCATAATAATGATTCCTCATAAAAATTGTCTGTTATGTTTCATTTAATTCTTTATCATACGTTTATACTTTTCTTTATTACATGGTTTTATATTTTTAGGATGCAAAATTGTTAGATTTACTAAAGTATTGTATTCGGAAATATTTGGAGTTGGGTTGGGCAAACCTACCTACTTTTATTACTAGCAGATGTCTAAAAGTGGTTGTTATTGTCTGGTAATATGCAGCATTTATAGCACCGTTGTAAAATTTATTGTTCCATTATTGGATTTTTACAAGAAAAGAAATGTTGTGTTATTTTTTACCCATTTTTTAAAAATTATATTATATTAGGGAATTGGAAAAACAGTTTGTTTTACACATTTGTGCATACAAAGTTTTAAGAAAATTTTTAAAGGGCTTGTACATTACGACTTTTATATTTCTATTTTCTTTAAGGCTTTAAGTAAACGTTGATTATTGTTTTCAATTTTTTCATATGAATAAATTTATACAATGTATTTTAATTTTTTCATCCCCCTTACATTTCACTTTGTTGAGATAAAGTTTTACTTTCATTATACATGTAAAAGATACATAAACTTTTATCTTTTGAAGCAGATATTTTCCAATTTTTTTTTACTAAATGATACATGCGATATTATTCATATGTTTCAGTGGAAGAATTATTTAGGTGAATAAGAAGTACATCCGTTGAAAATGTAGAATACGGTTATTTTAAAACGGGAATTTCCCTAAGATCGTAAAATCTTTGTGTGCATTTTCGCAAAATTCTAAGAATCACAATAGATTCTTTAAAAATAAAATAAAAATAATGTATATTTGAAGGGAACGTTACTTTTGTTATAATATATTAATTTAATAAATAAAACTGAAGTACATTGCTAACTTGCAGAATGCACCACAGATGTAACTTTTGTGTGCTATTTGAAAATTGGAAATATTTTTGAAGATGTAGTCAGTATTTCATATACCCAGTTGTACCAATATATAAATTGAGAATTAAACAAAAATTAAATTAAAATAACATGTGTAGTATAAAATAAAGGTTGATCTTAATTTAATAAAAAATATTGGTGCATTAAAATAACATAAGAATTCTAAATTGATACTTCTTTCATTTCATCCCACTTACATTGTAATTTAAATTCATTTAAAACTTATATTTGGATTACTTAGATGAATAAGGAATACATCATATTTACATAAATTAATGTTTCTGGGACACAATTATGAAAGTAGAAAATTACAAAATTTGAAAAATTAATATCTCTCTTATTTATTCGAATTTTCAATCAGTATTTACAGCAATACTCTCAGTTTTTGAAGGACTTTTAGAATTGGTATATGTTTAAAAAAATACCTTTGATCTGAAGTCGAGAGTCTTGTCGAGACTCAAGACTTTCTCGACAAGACTTGATGCTAGTCTCGTCTCGTCTCGACTTTTCTAGTCGAGACCAAATGATGGTCTCGTCTCGACAAGACCAAGACGAGACGAGACCAAGACCAAGACTGGTCTTGGTCTTGTGGCAACACTAACCTCTAGTTAATGTCCATCTATTAACTAGCTATGCTGTACTGATGAGCTCTAATAAGAGCGAAACACGTGTCTGTAGCTGCTTTTGAGCGATTGCCTTACGAACAACATTTTTCTAGTTTTTCTTAAACTTAAGGATTGTTTTATTTTAATAATATATAATTACAAAATTCATTTTAATATAAGAAAAATTGTTGGTGTAATAATGTAACTTTTAACAATTATTGTAATTATAAATATATTGGTCAAACGGGGCGAAATATCCAGTTGCGATTCAATGAACATATAAGACAATTTAAATATAAAAAAAATCTGTTGTGGCCAGCACAAAACCTTCCGTCAATTCGATGTATTTTGTAAATATCCCATACCAAAACTTCCTTGAAAAAGATTCTATATATCCTGCAAAATTGTAAGAATAACACACTATTTTTGACAAATCCATACTGAAAGTTCCTTTGAAAAGATTCTAAAATCCAATACAATTATAATACGAATACGAACGTATGTACATTATATATTGCACTTAACACTTCCTCCTTCTTCAACTTTTCCCTATTTTATTAGAAGTCGCTGTTTCTTACTCTTCTCTTCTACTCATTCCTGTCCAACGCATCTTTATGACACAGTTCTTCCTCCCTCAAATCTTCTGTTATACAGTCCTTCCATCTTCTCTTTTGCCTTTCTCGTACTCCTGGCATTATAAGTTCCTATCTTGAGGCGAGGCCGCAAATGCAAGTCACTGGCGAGAGACACTGTCACTTATATCACTTTCAGATCATATACTTTCCACTTTGGTTTTGCACTTGTCACTGACATCTGTCAATTAGAATTTTTTGAATACATATGTTTTCATAATTTTTGCAAAGCTGACTGATTTTTGAAAGTTAATCTCTCTTAATCTCTCTATAACTCTATATCTATTGAATATGAAGGAAAATGTATAATCGAACCATATAGAGAATAAGATAATCTTTCTATTGATAATCACATAAAATATCGAAAATGATATTTAACTGCGTTTTTTCAAGAAAAACTGTTAAGAACTTCAAATAAGGGTACTTCCGGTTGACCAATTATAACCAAAATCTAATCAGCTCTTCATAGGGTTGTAAGGAAGAATAATACGAAAGAATCATAATTTTTAGAATTGTAGTTTTGGAGTTATCGTCGGAGAAAAATTTGTCACATACACACGGACACACACACGGACACACACACGGACACACACACGGACACACACACACGGACACACACACACACACACACACACACACACACACATACACACATACAGACATCATCGTAAAACCAGTAAAATCGTATTGTAGGGACATTAAAACGTGCTTATTCATTTAAAACTCCCCATCGAATTTTTTGACCAAAGACAATACCTTCCTTACCTAAAGGTGACGGAAGGTAAAAATCGAAAATTAAAATTTGGCAAAACATTTTTTTCAACACTTGTAAAAATGACATTTTCCTCACTTAATTTAGTTGTGATAGTAACCACTTCCCTCACCAGTGAGGAAAGTAATTGCTTTCTTCAATAATTGACGAAAGTTTTTTATTAGATGTTTCCACATTTATTCGTTGAAATAACAGGTATACGAACTTCAATACATATGGAAAATGTATTTTTCACATGTGATATTGAAATGAATAGTATGTAATTCATGTGGAAATGTAATATTCACATGTAATGTTGAAAAAAATAGTACGTAATACACGTGGAAAAGGGCCATTGCAAAATGAGTACGAAATTTGGAGCGATAGCGAGTGTTCTAATCGGACGAGTTTTGCAATGATGCCCTTTCCTCACTTGTATTACAATATACTATATTTAACAATGATCATTTTTGTTCAATTCAAAATTCAAAAATTCTCCATATAGAAAATAAAAGTAAAAAACTAAATTCTTTAGAAGCTTTCGAAATAAAAATATCTTTACATAATAAAGAAAATCTAATGAATGAAATTGTGGATATACAATTCTTTACTATTAGTTCCTAATATTTTTTCAATATTTTAGTAATATTTTAATAAATTTTCAATTTTGTTGTTTATTAATTTGTAAATTGTTTCATGCTTTTGTTATTTATTTTTATACATATATCATTTATTTTGTATCTAGTGATGAGCTAAAAGATTCGAAATGTACATTATACAATCTTACTGAATAAATAAAATTTTGAAACAATAAGTATATATATATATATTTAAAAAATATAAAATATTTCAAATTTATCTTACGTTTAATAGTATATATAAAATGTTTATTTCTAGAAAATTAATGTAAACGATCATAAAAGACTAACTTTAAAAATAATACTGTTTCGAAAATAATGAAGTCAATATTTTAAATTGTTGTTCCATACTGTTGTAAACCGGATTGAACCATATATTCTCTCTAAACCAGAATGAACCGTATATTAAGTCTTTGTTTGACTAAGTGTGATCCTTGCATATGCATTTCATAATCAAGCAAGGTAGTGGCAGAAATGAAAAATGTTTTTTCTGCTCCGTTACCAGAGAAGAAGTAAAGGTAAGTAGGTAGTGAGTAATGAGTAAGTGAGGAAAGTAGGGGTACAGTACAGAGAGTAACAGTAATCATATACTACACAGCATAATTGCAATTGTATTATATTTAAATGTTCATAAACTAATAATACAAAGATACACGTATTAAACTAAACAACCCTTAAAAACGTAACCCGACGTGAGAACCTAAACACGTTACAACAATATCTACTAAATTATCGCGGATATATGTATGTTTTTTCGCAATACGCTTGTTTGATAATAAAACATAATATAAGATTATGTATAAAACAACTCTTGTTGCAGCAAAACAATTTTAATTGATTCGCAAATTCCTAAAACAAACAAAACCTAGTGTATCCACCCCTCGGCGAAATATCACCACAGTCACGAGATATTTGTCGACGAGGTTCATGTTTTATAGGCCACAAATGAAGGAGAACGCTACAAAAAACCTATCAATTTAAACCAGGCGAGGCACTCAGCGCCGCCCTAGCGGCCGTACAGGGAATCAGTTGCCCTATGTTTTAATTACTCTGCACACAACACGTACGCATCATTAATTTCAATCACAAGATTAATGTTACTGTTACTGCACTACTTCTAAATAGTTTTTGTTAACCTCTAAAAAAAAGAAGTATGATACTATGATATAATGCCATTTACAAAAATCTATTTAAAAGCATATGTCACGTTGAATAGTTAGCCTAACTATGATTATAATGGATGATGGATTTTAGTGATAGCAAATGGAAAAGTTTTTCATTATCTGTCTGAGAATAATTTATTGGAAGAAAAAATTATCGCTTATTGTGATAATCATAAAACATTCAAAATGTTAATAAATTACGACTTATGGCTATATTGCAATGGGGTATTCTAATGTAGTAAAATTTAAAAGGAAAAACATTATAATGTTATTAATTATGCTGAAAAATTACCGAGTTCTTATAAACTCATTTTTTTTTTTTTATTAATATGATTTTCCATGTATTTTATTCAAGCATGGAAAAGATACACATGATGTATGACATTCATTCCTTGTATGATGTATGTTTTGAGTTAGCAAAACGAGTGCGCCCGCCATTGATACTTTCTCAGCTGATCTTTGCTTGTTGTTTGTGGTTCTTGCCAGTTTTGATGTGTTTGTTTGTTGTTCTGAGTTATTACAAGTTTTAAATGATATTTAACTTAATTATATAGACAATTCATTATTAATAACGTTTGTCCTCAGTAAAAGACATGAGCTATCCGCTATCCGCTTTAATGACAGATGTCAGACGTTATCCATAGTTTATTCTGAAGCTAGCGAGATTTAGTCAAAGGTACAGAACCCTTTTTTTCAAATTATTAACACTCGTCTAAAACTTAGTGAGTGGTTTCATTTTAACGTAACCTACAACTTTTTTACGCAATTTCTTGGAAATGGGCAGTTTTCAATCTGGAAATCGGAAAACACGTGAATTTAACGATGTACTTAAAATGTATGATCAACCCTTTGCTTTCTACTTTAATCGTAAGATAATTTGATAATAAAATCGAAAATAAAATTGGCCTACAAAAATATTGGGCCATTTGCCGAGACCTACACCCCCAACATGTCAAAATAACGAGGGTATGAAAATTTATCAACAACCAGCTGATTTTCTCCCAAATGTTTAATAAATATTAATACTATCAAATGGTCATACTGGCCTACAATTTTCATGGGCAGTTTTTTCAGACCTACGGCCTAAACTTGTCAATTTTACGATGACCCTTTTACTGATTAACACTTGTAGGCCACGAAGCACACATGATAGGTGAGCTATTTTGTAATTAAGTAATGTAGTGGCCTACAGAAATATTGGGTCGTATCGCTTAACCTACAAAAACAGACAAAAATTACATTTTTATGATTCCGCATATAAAAAAATCTGTTGTGGCCAGCACAAGACCTCTCGCCATTTCCATATTAGGCTATATAAGTATTGTACTGCACTTCGCTTTCGAACCGTCGTTTTATAACAAAATATTACAGAACTTTACCCAAATATTGTTTTTTATTGTATTTAACATGTCTTCTGCACACATATAATTCTAATTATATATATTTTTCATTGTATGAGGAAGTTTCTAAATATCAGAGATTGTTCCAATTCATTAACCAGATTGGCGGTATTTCTGATGGATATATGCATTTTACCACAATTTTACCTATAATTTCAAATATTTAATTAATAAAACAATAAGAAAAATTAAATATACTTCCCAGAAAAAGCTATCAGAATGTCACTAAAACTGTTGATATTTGACAATGACATGTGTCATGTTATAAACATTGGATTTTGTCAACTGGTTTCCTTAGTGCCTTAGTGTACTCTATAAATTATAGTGTCTTTATCTCTAAATCTATGTAAGATATAATAAAAATTTTAAGTGTATTAGATGGAGAATTTCATGTTCTTCAATATTTAATAAAAAAAACTCCCAAAAAATTATATTTAGAAGAATTTTTCTAAGAATCTACTACTTCCGGTTGTTCAATTGTTACCAAAACCTTTTCAGCTCTTCCCAGGAATGTCAGATTGAGGAAACTGCAGTTAAATATTTTTTAAGTCTTATAGCTTTTGAGGAATCGTGTCTACAACATCCAGACATCCACACATACACACACACACACACACACACACAGACATCATTTTAAAAATGTTATAATCGGATTCTAGGGACCTTAAATTGTGCTTATTCAATAAAATCTGGAAATGCAAATTTTAGCATGAATCCAATACCTCTCTTAGCGAGAGGTAAAAATGATCGTTATTAATTACTTCGTATTAATATTTCTAATGTGAGAAAATAGAACACTTGTTTTTTGATTAAAATTTTATGCAAAATTCAAAAATGTCATAAAGAAATGAATATGGGTATCATTTTAATGATTTTTTAATGCGGAATGGAATACCTAAAACTCGATTCTGTTTGAGAGGCGATCCTTAGATATTGATACTTAGGTATCGATTCTTATGCATCTATTTCAAAGTTCGTAAGGATTTGACGTAATAAAAACTATATACTTGGTGTAACAGAAATAAGTACATTCAATTTACCCAATGATAAAACTCATCGATAGCAACAATATTTCATAGTAACTTTTCTTTGTAAACCTTTTAGATATTGCGTTAAAAATCTTCAAAGTTTGTCACAAATTTCATTACCTGTCTAAAAATACTAAAAGAAATTGATAATTTTTAAAAGATTACTAAGAAATATTATTGCACTCGACGAGTTCTGTCATTGTCATTAATTCTGTTTCACCTATCTAAATAAGTCACGAAAGTGAAATATTTGTTTTCCAAAAAATAAATTGCGATTTCAAAAAAAGTTACTAAGAAATATTATTTCTCTCGCCGAGTTTTGTCACTGGTTAAATTTAATGTATTTATTTCTATTACATACTGTATATTCCAAGAACATTACACGGAAAAATTAAAATTCTTTTAGTTTTTTTTTTTTATTTATTTATTTCATATATGGCCCATTTATATTGTAGGCCACATATTTCAGCGTGTTCTACGCTTCATTTCAAAAGAAAGAAAAAGAAGAAGAAATGGTTGTTAATCTGTAAAAGGGTTATCGTAAAATTGACATGATTAGGGCGTAGGCCTGAAAAAACTGGCCATGAAAATTGTAGGCCAGTATGTCCATTTGATTGTACTAATATTTATTAAACAATTGCGTGAAAATCAGCTGGTTGTTGATAAATTTTCATACCCTTGTTATTTTGACATGTTGGGGGTGTAGGTCTCGGCAAATGGCCCAATATTTTTGTAGGCCAATTTTATTTTCGATTTTATTATCAAATTATCTTACGATTAAAGTAGAAAGCAAAGGGTTGATCATACATTTTTA
This sequence comes from Ophonus ardosiacus, assembly GCA_943142095.1. NCBI lineage: Eukaryota > Metazoa > Arthropoda > Insecta > Coleoptera > Carabidae > Ophonus > Ophonus ardosiacus. Next base: position 40,341,936 of record OW964823.1, read on the forward strand.
GTACATCGTTAAATTCACGTGTTTTCCGATTTCCAGATTGAAAACTGCCCATTTCCGAGAAATTTCGTGTATAAAAAAGTTGTAGGTTACGTTAAAATGAAACCACTCACGAAGTTTTAGACGAGTGTTAATAATTTGAAAAAAAGGGTTCTGTACCCTGGACTAATTGTTATGTTATTATAAATATTAAAGAAAATGCTCTTTTCTATACGGTTTGATTATACATTTTCCTTCATATTCAATAGGTGTAGAGTTAAAGAATTATAAAGAGATTAACTTTAAAAAATCAGTCAGCTTTGCTATTTTTCATGTCATGTCATAGATGTCAGTGTCAAAATGGAAAGTATAGGATCAGAAAGTAGTAAAAGTCATAGTGTTCCTCGCAAATGACATTCAGTTGCAGCCTCGCCTCAAGATTGGAACTATCAACGCCGGGAGTACGAGGGTGGCCAAAGAGAAGATGGAAGGAATGTGTAGCAGATGATTTAAGAGAGGGAGAACTATGTGAACAACGCATCGTTGGGCAGAAAGTAGAAGATAAGAGTAAGAAACAGCGACCCCTAATAAAATAGGGAAAAGCTGAAGAAGAATGAAGTGGCAAGTGCAATGTACAGGATGTCTCATTTTCGATGCTTTTTTAGGGTATCTCGGGAAATATTAATGATAGAGTAAAATCGTTTGCACATTCCAACTTCCAACTTTTTGAGAAAAGTTTAATAGTCACCACAAGAATTTTCGATCTTCTTTTGTTTCTGAGCTACAGATAAAAACTTGTTTTTTGCTCATTTCGAAAATATCTTATAACTCATTTATTATGGTAGTTAGAGAAAAATTGTTTTAACAAATTTTATACCGTTTTTTAGGTCAAATAAAACGCCGTAATTAGATTTTTTGGAAACTTCATAATTCTTGAGATATAACACAAACTTATGATTTTTTAAATGGCAACCTATGTTGAAAATAGTCTCATCATTTTGCTTATTTTTTAAGCTTTTCAATGATATATAACAAGTCTACATTCTTTTGTGTTACACATGAATAAAAGATGATTTATTAATTTTTTGGGGTGAAAAAAATGAAAATTATTAAGAAACAAATGAAATATACTGTAATACTTCATCATTTGTTTATTTTGATTCCATATTTACTAATTATGTTTTCAAAATTATTTTAAACCAATTATTTTCGGATTAGTTAAATTATTATTTATCGACGTCGCAGGTGGCCTTGACACAATTCGAAAAAATATGCTAAATAAATTAAAAATATGTGTAAAACTAAAGCAAATAATATTAGAAATAAACAAATGACGAACTATTATAGTTTTTTAATTTATTTCTTAATAATTTTCAATTTTTTCACCCCAAAAAAACAATAATTCATCTTTTATTTGTGTGTAAAACAAAAGAATGTAGACTTGTTATATATCATTGAAAAGCTTAAAAAATAAGCAAAAAGATGAGACTATTTCCAACATAGGTTGCAATTTAAAAAATCATAAGTTTGTGTTATATCTCAAGAATTATGAAGTTTCCAAAAAATATAATTACGCCATTTTATTTTACCTAAAAAACGGTATAAAATTTGTTAAAACAATTTTTCTCTAACTACCATAATAAATGAGTTATAAGATGTTTTCGAAATGAGCGAACAAGTTTTTGTCTGTAGCTCAGAAACAAAAAAAGATCGAAAATTCCTGTGGTGACTATTAAACTTTTCTCAAAAAGTTGACTGTGGAATGTGCAAACGATTTTGCTCTATCATTAATATTTCCCGAGATACCCTAAAAAAGCATCGAAAATGAGACACCTGTACATAGTGTATGTTCATGTAATAATATTATTATGGATTTGTAGAATCTTTTCAAAGGAACTTTTGTTATGGAATTTGTAAAAAATAGTATGTATTCGTTTCCAATTTTACATGATGTATAAAATCTTTTCCAAGGAAGTTTTGGTATGGGATTTTCACAAAATACATCAAATTGACGGAAGGTTTTTTTATTTGGTTTGTTGTAGGATTAATTTAATAATTTTGTTTTAGTTCTTAATTTTTTATTTTCTTTTTAGTAATGGTGTGGTAGATTACATAGTTTAGTTAAAGGTTTATTTATATATTGCATCATAATTTTATTTTTAGTTTTCTTTCCGTATTTTCTGTTCTTCAAGCATCTCTGCGACTAGCGAAACCTCCAAAAGAAAATGATATATCGTATCTTCAGATCGTAGTAGGAAAAAAGGGGATTCGGTTGTTCATGTTTATATTGTTTGACATGTATTGATTACGTTCTTTAAAATAAAGATTGTTAGCAGTATGCATAAGTTAAATTTAAAATGATGTTATAACAGTTTTAACTAGTGGCCACTAAGAATAGCAAAAATACATATGGTTTTACCTAGCAACATTTTAAATTACCTTCGAAACCTACTTAGTGGCTACTAACAAATTTATGCATACGGCTGTGTTTGTTTGTATTACAATTTATTTACATTTCAATTTCAATAAATTATACATTAAATTGGCGACGAGGATGGCGGGATCGAAGATTTTGATGCTCGATGATTTTCTACAAACCCCAGGATCACCCCCAGTACCCTGGACTGCTTGGATTACGACTGTCGACGATTTTTTCTACCTCACATATAGAAATGCTACTACTGACGGGAAGTTAGATGATAAAACTAAGAATCTACTTCTATGTCAATTTTTAGGAACGGAAGGACGAAGAATAGTTTCAGCGTAACCATTTTTCATGGAACGTGGTACAAAAACCATGATGAGTTTATTACAGACATTCAAAAACTATTTCAACCCCAAATCAACCAAGTGCGAGCAGCTTACGACTTCAGAACACGATTACAGGGTAATACAGAGACAGTCACATCTTATCTGACAGATTTACGCTCATTAATAAATTTATGTAATTATGGAAATAATGAATTAGAAAAACGATTACTTGCTGAACAATTAGTTATGGGATGTAGATCTAAATACACCCAAGAAAAACTTCTGGCCGAAGGCAAAGTTGGCTTTGAAAAATTTGTGTCAATAATGACAGCCGATGAAACTGCTTCAAAAGATCTATTCGTTTTACAAAATAATAATATGAACTCTCAGATTTCAAAAGTGACTAATTCAAAACCAAAGTATAACAATTCTCAAGTTTTTAAATGTTATGGTTGTGGAGCAAAAAACCATGTTATTAAATCAGATAAATGCCCAGCTTATCGTAAAACTTGCAATTTCTGTGGAAAGAAGAATTATTTCTCAAACGTTTGTAAAACAAACCCAAACCGTAATAAAAAATCAAATAATACAGCAAAAATTAGTAATTTACTAAATGACGGTTCGGTGTCAATCAAAAAAATGACATCGGGACTTCAAGTCAAAATTGAATTGCCATTAGTTCGTTCAGTACATAATATTTAATTTGGTTTTGTAGATACAGGTGCAGAGATTTCTACTATTACGAATAAAATATTTCGTGCAACGAAATTAAATACAGAACTAATACCTCCAAATAAAACAATAAGAAACTACGATGGAACCAAAGTTAAAAATATTTTGGATACAATATGCACAGAAATTTGTTACAATGGACGAAGTTCACGAATAATTTTATATATAACAACAGACGACCTTACACCTACTGTTGAAATAGACATGATTCAAAAACTCAATTTATGTTTAAATGGTGATAATTTAAAAATTTCTAAACTTTCAGAAGCTGATGATTATTGAAAAGAATTTCCTAATCTACTGATGAGTGATATGGGAACTTTTAAACTTTTCAAACATAAAATTACCTTAAAACCCAATGCTATTTCATCAAAGGCGAAGCTGAGACAAATTCCGTATGCTAGACGAGAAGGTACCATCGAAGAATGCAAGAAAATGGCTCAAGAAGGAATTTGGTCACCAGTAGAGAAGAACGAATGGGTTCATGCCTTAGTAACAGTTCCGAAACCTGACGGTTCAGTACGTTTAACAACAGATTTAATTGCACTAAATAAATTTGTTATTCCAGAGAGACAACCACTACCATACATTAATGACATATTTCTGCAATTACGTGGTTCTCAATATTTTACAAAATTAGATTTAAAGAAAGGATATTTTCACATAGAGCTAGATGAAGAATCAAAGATTCGTACATCAACTATAACGCCTATAGGTTTATTCGCCTACAACAAACTGCCAATGGGTTTAACTGATTCTGCTTCAGTGTTCCAACGTGCAGTATCTAAAACATTAGAAGAATGCCGGAATGTCCAAGCTTACATAGATGACATTATTGTTTATGGAAAGAACAAAGAAGAACATGGTGAATACTTACAAGAAGTATTAAAGAAGTTAAGTGAAAACGACTTTCGATTAAACATACAGAAGTGCAAATTTGCTGTACAATCAGTACAATATTTAGGTTATATTGTATCGAAAAATGGATTAGAACCAGATCCAAAAAATATTGATCCAATTTTAAAAGCACCTACACCAAAATGTTTGAAAGAAGTTCAATCATTTTTAGGCGCTGTGAACTATTACTCCACATACATAAAAGATTTAGCTAATATGGCAGAATCACTGAGAGCACTCACACGAAAAAATAGTCACTTCAAATGGAGTTTTAGAGAAGAAAATGCTTTTAACATGCTCAAGAAAAAAATTTAAGCAAATACGAAACTTGCAATTTTTGATTTGAATGCCCCAACATTTGTTACTACAGACGCCTCAAATGTTGGATTAGGGGCTGTTTTAACACAATTACAGAATAATGAAGAAGTAATTATTGCTTAAGCATCTCATACTCTATCTGTTACAGAATATTGGAATACTTTTCTATTAGGTAGGAAGTTTACGTTAATAACCGACCATTCAGCCTTAGTAACTTTACTGAAAAAGTACACGTCCACAAGAAAATCAGCAAAATTTATTCGATGGATGGAAAGACTTTCCATATTTGATTATAACATTAAATACAAAAAATGTATCGATAACGTAATAGCCGACTTTTTATCACGAGCTCCGTTGCAAAACGAAGATGATAAATTTGAAGAAAATACATCTTACATAAAACAGTTGTTAATTACTGAAAACTTATCTCTGAAGAACATATTACGTCATCAGAGAAAGGATGACATATGCAGACAAATATTTAAATTTATTACTACAGGCTGGCCAAGTAAACAAGATGTTTCGAAAGAAATTCATACATATTATAAAGTAAAAGATGAACTTTCTGTGGATAATATGGTAATACATCGCAACGAACGTATTCTTGTCCCAAGATCGCTACAACAAAAGACTTTAAATTCTGCACACGAAGGACATCCTGGAATTGTGAGAATGAAAAGAAAATTACGAAGAGTTTATTGATGGCCAGGACAAAATAAAGACATAGAAAATTTTGTCAAATACTGTTTACCTTGTGAAGACAGCCAGAAATCACATAAAATACCCAAAACTAATGATGAACCAAATCCAATACCATAGGAAAAGAAACCATGGTCTAAAATATCAATTGATATTACTGGACCTTTTGCTATAGCTCCTAGACAAGAAAGAATTTTAGTCGTCGTTATCGGCCATTATTCGAAATATCCGGAAGTATTATTAACTAACAGCTTTACTTAAGCTATTATCATAGAATGGCTAAAAGAATTATTTAGTAGATATGGAAATCCAGACATTTTAGTTAGCGACAATGGAACGAATTTCAAATCAGATGAATTTGAAAGCTTTTTGTACGAGCGAGATGTACTACACTGGAAAACTCCCAATTATGATCCGGAAAGAAATGCTGTTGTCGAAGTTTTCAATCGCTATCTAAAATTTGAAATACAAACGTTCTCCAGAACGAACAAAAAATTTAAATTAGGTATAAATAAACTTTTATTTAGTTTTAGATCAACGGCACCTTCAAACAACATTTCATCACCGGCAAAATTATTCCTTGGAAGAGAAATACGAACTAATTTTGAACCAAGACAAAGAAGGGAAGAGGATAATGCATACCAACAGTTACCAAAATCGTTCTTTGAAAAAGAAGAATGGGTGACAACTCGCCTTCCCCAAGTTCCGAAAGGTGTTACTCCGTACGCAGAACCTAAACAAGTGAAAGAAGTATTGGGCACCAATACATATCGTTTACAAGATGGGAAGGTATGGAGTACGAAAAATCTGATTCATCATAGAACAAGAACCCGAGAAATTGAAATAGAAAACAACAGAAACCGAAATGAAAACTGCAACACTACAGATGCAATTCGCCGCTCAAACCGTCAAAACAAAGGAATTCCTCCTAAACGTTTCCAAGCTGAGTAACTTTCTTTAGGAGGGGGTGATGATATATCGGATCTTCAGATCGTAGTAGGAAAAAAGGGGATTCGGTTGTTCATGTTTATATTGTTTGACATGTATTGATTACGATCTTTAAAATAAAGATTGTTTGTTTGTATTACAATTGAAAATGAACATAACAATGGCCATTAGTAATATAAATAATTTTTATAATTAAAATACTTACAATACATAATGTACATATAAATCAAATATTATTATGATATAACACTTGACTTTTAAATAAATAAGAACTGCTTGACAACTTGTTAATCACTGTCACCTCGTAGCGTAACACTATGGGGTACCACTGGAGCTCTCGCTACGGTTAGCCACATCTCGCTATTATGAGTTCCAGTATAGGCCAAGTGATGGATTGAAGTCGGATAGCGGAATTGGGTTATGTTTATCTCACGCTATGTGAATTAGAATAGATCTCATATGTCATAATGTTTTCATTTATAATCGCTAAGCACTGCTGATTTCAGATTTCTACGTCAAGTCGTCATGAAACGAGTGGACGTTATATTTTATAATTTAAATTTTTAGACACGATTCAAAAATTCATATCTCTTAAATGATGCTAAAAAAATTCAAAATTTCACATTTGTATTTCACATTTATGGAAGTTTCAGACATGAAATCATTAGAATACTCCCATTATATAAACCTATAATATGAAAATGTTAATGTTACAAGGAAAGCAGAAAATTAAGTGACTACTAGTATTAGCATTCACTAGTATTATGTTGGCAATGCAATTACTAATGGGCTCAGCGGCGTCTCGTGCATTTTATAAGAAGGCAAGCAGCAATGGTGTAGGTAAGGTATAAAAAAAAAAATGCGCCGCAGGCGAATTTTTTTTTTTTCATTCAAGGTCAAATGCCTTATAATTGACTTACCTACATGTTTCGAAGGGATGTGCAAATGCATGTTTTTCCCCTTTCATATGCAAAAAACAAAAATTGCCAGATCACAGACTTGACGTGATATTGCGTATGTATATTATTTAAGTCGCAAAAGCCTCGTTTAATATCATTCCATAATGATTTTTCTTTATTAAATAATAAACATGTTTGTCATATAAATCGGTATTAAAATGCCTTGTTATATGTTTAACAGTTGTTGTTAATAACTTCATAGGAGGAACTGGTCTGCCATTTGCAAAAAAGGTTCTTTTTCTTCAAAATTGCCAAATGGCTTTTCTTGTAATTTTTTTATTATTATTGCACAAATGTTATCCATTCTGTATAAAAATATAAGGAGTATTATTATTTTCAAAATTTAATTGAAACAAAATAAATGTAGAAATATAAAATATAGATACCTTATAAATAAATTTTACTTTTATTCGTATCCTATTTTAACATTTACTATCTATTTCACTTAAATTTTGTTCATGGAAGCAATATAAAAACTGCTTGCAGATGAACCTAAACAGCGAAATATTTTCAGTATAGAAGGCTACATGTTCGGCAATGTTCGGTATAGTGTAGGTATAGGCGGTGTAAGCACTCGAAGTTCTGCTTACCAGCACGTTTTGTACAACATGGTAAGATCGTAATAGTACGTATCCCAGTGATAGAATTAGATTAACGGTGCGGTAGGCAACAGCAAATACATTTGTGTCTTTGCTTTTAAATTTTGCTATATTAAAGTTCTAAATATATAAATATAATTGTAAAAATATATTAAAAGTAACAAAAATATAAAGGCAAGCACTGCTTGCCTTGCTTGCATGGAGAAGACGCCACTGAATGGGCTACTTGCGTACGTTTCTTTTATTTCATATTTTTGAAGAGCAGGTAAAAACTTGCTACCCCTATTTTTTCTTTTGACAAAATTTTTATTAATTAGCCAGAAAAAAAATAATGAAATTTGATTATTTGAATTCCCGCCATGTATGACGTAGAATTACGCCGCACCAATGAGTGATCGTAAAGCCATAACGTTTGTTTGTACGGGTAATGTAGATCTCCTGTTTGACGTTTCAACAATAGTTTGGAGGTTAGTATTTTAGTTTGTCTTTTCCGTATCGATATTTTAAATTACATGTGTGTTTATTTGTGAAGTAATTAATATATTTGAGAACCCAGAGGGAGCAAAATGTCAAATTCAAATTAAAACTTTCTCGCACGCAATGCCATCTATAAGTTACATTTTTAAACATGGTTCTATTCCTCAGTTCAATATAATGACGTCACAGAAAATTTTCTTTCTTAATTTACTAAAAAACAAACAACTTTTTTAAAATAAAATTTATATTTTTATATAAGTTTTCAACATAACATTATGTATATAGTGATAGAATTTGGATTTTCAGTACCATGTAAGTAGCCCATTGTACCATATTTGCCGTCAAATAAATATGAACTGATATTCATTTTTTTTCTCCCCACCCTGTCACTTGCCCTGCGGTGTTGCCGCTTCTTCATACCTTAGTATTTTCTCCAGTCCATATTTATTTGACGGCAAGTATAGCAAATTTGATAAAGTCAAAATAATCCAAATGTGCAAAATTAAAACTATTTAGTGATTTAGGCGTAGAATTTAATTACCTACAAGACAACTTTTATATAAAACATTTTCCTTTAAGATTAATTGGGATGTTTGGCGCAAGGAAAAATTGATTTCCCATGTTAAAACTCCTATGGCCTGCTTTTAATTAATACCCTGTTTACTAGTAAATATAATACGATGATTTATGTGAATTATGTCATTAGAGTCTCTGCTAAATTTTACGTTAATTTATGACAACTGGAATTTTTTAATCAACAGGTGAATTGACTTTTTGTGAATTCTTATGCTTCAACTGTTTTCTGTTTTAAAAGCTTCATAACGCAGCAGCAAGATTTTTGACCAACTGTTAGAAGTCGGGTGACCACCTACTTCTCATAAATTTTTGTCATTCCTAATTCATTGGTCAGAATGTCTTGAATCCGTACATAGGAAATTCTCACAGCATCACCATCACCATTTCTCGAATCTTAATTCGCGGATCTGCCATGATCATATCTTGATTTTTAAATTTATGTGTACTTATTCTCAAACTATTTACCATGTCTTCATGAATTTCCTTCGGTGTTAAGCCCTCTATATGCAAATTTTTAATCACTACAGGGTGTTCTTTTTTGCTATTTTTACATAAGCTTATGTATATATAATTCAACAAATTGACTAGACTTTATTGATGATTGCTCGGTAAGATAGACTATGGTTTGGTTATACTACCTGATAGCGTAAACCCATTTCGCTGAGCGAGCAATGTGCTAGAGCGCTCATAACTTTGAACTTTGAGGGAGGTTATTCTTCACTCGTATTCATTAAACCCCAGCGCAATACAAAGTCTACTGCGAAAGCTTTGCGTATGCGCAATGCAATGCGCATTGGCTTGTATATTTCTCTAAATATGAAAACAATAACCTAACCTAATGCACAAAAGTCTCCCATAGAAAACTCTGCCCAACTTTCGAGCGTTGTTTGGTTAATGTTGTTATATGTAGAATAATATGCCCTATCAGCCTCGGTAACAGTCCGAAATTATATTAATTATACAATTGTTCGTAGATTACTGCATAAAATTGGTAAATCCTAGGTTTTGCCGGTTAGTTCTAGGATTTACCGAATTTCCACTAACAAATGCCGTGTCTCAGAGCTACCACACTATAATATATTGCACTGGATTTTGACGAATAAGAGAGTGAGAAACCATGTCCGTTAAAGTCCTGATGCGCTAGAACATTGCCCGCTCTGTACTAAACAGCGGAATGGTTTTACGCTACCTACATACATATGTATTCTATTGTTGGATTTAATGTAAAATACACACTACATTTATTTAATTATATTTACACATATTTTTATATCATGTATTTATACAGCATGGTAAGCGTATTGAAAGTAGTTTTTAGTGAAATTTATATGCACATAATGAAGTATATAATCATGATTCAATGATGTGGAAATGGGATTATATAATATCGTAAAAAATATTATTTTCGAATAATGTATGTGAAGTAACCTTGAAAAATATATAAGGTCAGTATGTCAGCAAATGATTTAGTACATAATTTGATAATGGCAAAAAATAATGCATATAGACACGGATAAATTATCAACACTATGACAAGTGTATGAATGAATGATTTCGTTTTTATAATTATTTTATACGTATATAAACATAGACACATGTCAAAGTTTGTACACTTTTCCAGTATTTTATATTAGTTTAAAATGAAGTTCATTGTACTGGTATTCTTCACTGCAGCAATTGTTGTTGTTGCGACTCTTAACATGGTATGTAAATTTTATTACATATTTCAAATATCTTCATGTACTAAATTATACGTTGTTTTACTCGTAAGATGGTTCATCTTTTAATATATATTTAATTGTTTCACTTTATGTTGCACCACAATAATAAATAATATGTATATAAAAATATTCTAGAAATAAAATAAAAATTATAAATATAAACACTAATATAAATAAAACATTTGACATAACAAAAGAAAATACAACGAATACAATAAAAATAATTTGTTAATGGAATTAAAATAATAAAATATATAGCATCTAATAATGGTTTATCCTATGAGTCTAATAGATAAACTTATTAACAAAAAAACTTAGTAATTTAAAATTTATTCTTTCAAAATTTAGATCTATATAATCCACCTACTGATACTTTTTTTTCTCATTTATTTTTAACCAGATCAATAGTAGTAGTACATGGTAGTGTTGTGAGAATGTTTAGCAATTACATAACACTATTTAAAATTGTAACATAATACATTTATATATTATTATTTTATTGTGTTCATTTGTTTCTATTCATCTTCTTCGCTTGTTGTCAGGACGTCTCGGGCCAGTCTCTTTTTCAGTCGTGTGGTTTCGCTACGCTGGCCTAGCTTGTAATGTGATGCCCCTGGACATAAATTGATTGTATTTATATACTTTTTAGTTAATTGTTTTATAAATTCCTTTATGGGAGGTATTCCTAGTTCTTTGTGAATTTGGTTATTCCTTACGTACCACGGGGCATTGATTATTATACGTAATATTTTGTTTTGCATAATTTGAACTCTATTTAATAATTTTCTACTAGCAGCATACCATAAGCTGCATCCATATATTATGATTGGCCTTAGTATTGATTTATATATTAGTAATGAGCATTTTAGCTTTAGCGCAGATTTTCTATTTATTAGTGGGTATAGCATGCCGAGTCTTTGGTAGCATTGTTTTAGTTTGATAGTTATGTGATATTTCCAGGTTAATCTTCTATCTAGATATATACCCAAGTATGTATTTTATTGCACTGGCGTCAGGATTCCATGGGATTGTTTTTTCTTCAATTGTAAGTTGTGTTGTGGCTCTTTGTCTTCTAAGTGTGAATATTTTTGCTTCACATTTATTTGCATTTAAAGTAAAGGACCACTTTTTAAACCAATAAATAGGGGGAAAGGGGGTCAACTTAAAAATCTTAAATGGGACCCCCCTATTTTTTATTGCAGATTCGGAAAGAGCGTAAAAAAATATGTTGGTTTTATTCGGAAACTTTTTAAAAACTGACTATGGACAATTCGATTTCATCAGAAATTAATTCTACAATTTTGTGTATTTATTGAAGCAACAAACGTCATTTTTTATCAAGTTATTAATAAAATATTAATCGGTTAATTTTTTTCTAGCAAATTCACATTTTTACGATTGCAGCGCCACCTGTTGGTAGTACAAAAAAGTTTCCGAATAATACGAACATATTTTTTACGCTCTTTCCGAGTCTGCAATAAAAAATAGGGGGTCCCATTTAACATTTTTAAGTTGACCCCCTTTCCCGCCACCCCTGGGGGGGTCGGGGGCATTTTGTCAGAATCTGATGTCCCTCAAAAACTATGAAGGTTTTGATTCGGCATTCGGCACACTTTTTGTTGCGTTGCATTGTTTTCGAGATATTCAAGAACGTAATGTTGTATACAAGGTGTGCAACGAAACGCGGAACATAGGAGTTTAACATAGGATTTTAAAAATGTGCAGAAATTGGCTGTCCTGCACATTTGAGAGAGAAAATACAAGAATAAAAAGATGTTTAAAATTAATTTTTACTTTTAAAAAGTCTTTATTTAATGCAGTAGAATATCTCCAGCACTAGATATTTAGAAAATAAAATATGAAATTTTCGTCAAAAGTCAGATAGCCATGGAAATCAAACAAGTGGAACAAAATCTAATTCTGACAGTTCAGTTTAGTATTATTGAAGTTAATTGTTATAATCATTCTGTCTACATTGTTATAGTCCATAAGTTACTTTACTGTGCCTTTGTGCATTATATGGATTTGTTTAGTACCGAAGAATTTGTGATTTATTATATTATTAATTATTTGACATAAATTTAAGGATAATTAATCATTTTTAATATAAACTGTTAGTTCAGTTCAGTATTATTAATCTTATTGTTGTAATCATTGTGTTTAATTCAGCATTAAATATTTATGTATACCTAATGAATTGAATAAATAATTGAAATTTTGTTTTTTATTCCCATAGCTATCTGATTTTTGGCAAAAATGTCATATTTCACTTTCTAAATATCTAGTGCTGCAGATATTCTATTGTATTAATTGACGAATTATTAAGAGTAAAAATTAATTTTAAACAACTTTACATTCTTGTACTTTTTCTCTAACATGTACAGGAGAGCCAATTTCCGCACATTTTTATAATCCTATGTTAAACTCCTATGTTCCGCATTTCGTTGCACGACCTGTATATATATATATATATATATATATATATATATATATATATATATATATATATATATATATTTGTCAAGTCAAATATTTTATTTAGTTATATCGAGATTTATATTTATAATTTTACTGTATTTCTAGCATATTCGTTTAAGTTTTTATTTATATATTTACTACAATGGTACATCAAACGAAACAATTATAAATATAATATATATATGAAATATATTTATTTTTACCATGTTTATGTGATAGGAGAGACAAAATTCTAATTATATGGATAGCGAAAATAATGCAGCAGGTAAATATGCATATTTCTATAATAATTTATATTGTTAATGTGTGACTGTGTAGAAATGTGAACTATCTAAAAGAGAAATACTGGACAAGGATGGAAAGGTATACCTTATAGTAGTGTGACTATCGTAGAAATGTGATGTTTGCATTGTGTATTTGAGATCATAGGATTTAAAATAAAACAACCTTTCAGTTTAAGATCTGTGTTTACATTAATCCAAACCAACATTTCTGCAGCATATACTACTGGATGTTAATTAAATATCATAATTTTTGAAATATTGTTTACTAAAAAGATAATTATGTTTAGTAAAAATGTTAAAGGACGAGTGAGTCAGTTACGATGATTTGTACAGGCATTTAGAGCGAATGGAGAATTTACGGTTAGTGAAACGTATTTACATAATGCTGGTGAGATATGGGTTGTGCGTTTGCCTGAACGTCTGGTGTGTAAGTGAGTCATTGTCATAATATAATTCAAGTACACAAATACATTCGTTTAAACATTTAATATAACTAAAAAATATTAATAATTTAAAATTGCGTATATCTAAATGAAATATGTGACTGAAAAAGACCTGTAACTGCATCAACAGTATCTGAAATATTTAGTACTTTTGATTTTGCAATTTTGAGGACAAAGTGAGAAGATGATTAAATATAATTTAATATCTAGAACTTATTTCTTTAGCAGGTACCTATTACGTTTAAATTCAAGCAAATTATGAAATTTCTTTTTTTCTGAAACGGAGATAGTTTCATTTTATCGAGATTTATGTTATAGATGGTTTAATAAACGACAAATAAATTTACATCGAAAATCAAAGTAAATAAATATATATCTTCAAATGACAGTCCAACTTTAGACACTAATATTAGAACGTTCCATAAAATGAATAAAATTGATTTGAAGTTGTTAATCTCAATATATTTATCCAAAATTCTCAAATAATATACCCATAATTAAACTGATTTTTATCAATTAATGAACTTCGTTACTGTTGCTATGGTAAAAATGAAAAGGCAGAAGACTTACGTCATCAACAAATATCCCTAAAGTAATGACGTCATATACTACTACGTTTACATGGGATACTAATTTATAAGGCGCGAGATGACATCACTTTTTGCAAGGTTTAAAAATACTACCAGTTGTGTTGAACTGTTTAATTATAGGTATACAACACTAAATAAGTCTCTTACTTCAGCTTGGGAGTTTCCTTCATAAAACCATTTTATGCACTGAATTTTTTCTTAATTATTGTATATATTGTTTTATATTAAACCAAATTATCATAAACCAAGTAATAAACTTAATAGTAATTACTTGCGCGAACTGTCAAACTACTAGAAATTATTTTGCATTTGTTTGTAATTTTGTTCAAATTCCATGGCTGTCGCTATAAATGAGCAATTTTATAAAAATATTGATCCCAATTTTCCGCTTTACAAAAAATATAAAATGGTATATGATGAATGATTTGGATGCATAATTCAATTATCTACAAGTTTTATTGGAAGCATTTTGCTCTAAAATAAATAGGGAACGAAATATCGCAATATGAAAAAATTAGCATTGAATTTCCTATATTGCATAAATCAATTCACAACCCGGTACCTATTTATATATACGTACATATATTTTCCATTTCAGAATTCAGCAGATTGAAAAGAAAAATAAGTTTTGAAGATTTTGAAAGAATAGTTAATAGCTCAATTGATATAGGAACGGCAGTGTTCAATAGATCAATCTCCGCCGCAGAGGATATAATGGCAAATATACCCACATCTTAGTAAACAATGTAAGTTCCTATAATAATTATTTATCATACCAGTGATTAAAAACATGCATATGTTATCGACAAAAATAGAGATAAACCCCTAAGGTAGTAGCTGATTAAATGACTAATAATGTTTATTCAAAATTTTAATCACCCTAATTACAATGGTAATTCCTGAGACACACTACCAAAATAATAATCATTAACGGTTACGGTTAATTATAGTGTGCGCACGTGAATTTGTGACTGATGATAGATGTCAAAATTGCGCCTATTGAAAAACCAGAAAATAATGATTGTAGTAAGCACGTGGTACTGTAGTTGTACAGTATAAAATAATAAGTAGCGCAAATTTAACATGTCATCAGTCTCACTATAACTAACTGTTAATGATCATTAATTTTTGTAGTTGTCTCGGGTATTATCATTTAAAATAAATTGGAATGATTAAAACTCATAAGTCATAAAGTAACCTGATCCAAATATATTTATTTCCGACTGGCAAACAATTTTTTCTAACCTAGATAAAGCGCAGCTTTATGAATAGGTTTTGGGTAAAACTTTAATGTAGAGTTGTTAAAAATGTAATAAGTAAAAATTGATTGTTCAATAAGTCTTTAACTCTCGCTATGCAATATTTATTTATTAATTTATTGCTTGTCGGAATCTACATGGTTGATTTTACACAATGCAAATTATTATAAATTATCAATCTATAAGTTCGTGTGTAATATGCAAAATTACTAGACTCTTGATTGAATAAATTTTATATTTGGACTGCATGCCTGCCTAATTCTTTCTTTCATACATATATTATATTCATTTTACATTTTCAGGAACCGCTGGCACTCTTTAAGTATATGGTTGTATCTATGATATGGAAATCAAATTTATAAAATAAACATATTATATAGCATATTCTGTTTATTTTATTATGGAGTCTCGTGGTTGTGTGTCTGAGTGTTGGGTCGCGAATCCCGGCCACGCCAAAATTATTTCGAATATTAAATGCCAGCACTGAGTGCCCGTATAGTGACGCCTGGTAAACGTCCGCACGGTACGAATATATCATCAGTCATCTTCATTACCGATATCTCCGCATAAAGCAGATTGGCACAATCAAAAATGGGTAATAAGTTATAACGTGATGATATATTTATTTATTTATTTATTTATAAATGAAACGAAGGTCAAATTTCATTCGCCGTTCCGGTGAAACAATGACGTAACTGCATATTTATTTATTCCTTTAAAACTTAATTATAAAAATAATCAACAATGGTTTTTCATCTCTCCTGTAAAATTCATCATTTTGCAGTTGCGTCATTGATTCACCGGAACGGCGAATGTGAATCTCCGACAGTGATTGTCAGTGATGTATATTCTGCTACACAGTGGTTAATTTTCATTTAATAAAAAGATGAGAAATTAAATATCATAATCATTATAAGTAGTTTGCTTCTTATAACATATTTTTATTTGGTTTAAAAATATCTTTAGTTAAGTATTTACTTAAATTAATTATTGTACTTCTATGTAGAGAAAATTTTTTGAGGGCATATAGTTCTGATCAAAATTAATAAAAAAAAGTTTAATTAAGGGTCTAATCTGTGACAAGTTGAGGGCAGAACAATAAAAAACTAATAACTTTATTATTAACTTTTCTAATTAATAGTTTCGATGATATTTTAACTGTTATCGTAACTAAAAATTCTAATTAGAATTAATTAATAATTTTTCCACAACTCTCTCTGTTTAGTATGGATGTCGGCCGCTTAGACATTTAGTGTATTTATAATTAAGTCTGTAAGTTATTGCAAGCCTACGTGTAGGGTTGATGATAACAGTTTGTTCTTAGTCGGCGATTTAGTCTCATTTCGATGACAAGTAGAATTTTAGTTTTGGCTCGCGTTCTGCGTAACGCGGGTATTTTGGCTTAAGGGTGTATCGGCATCTTTAGGATTTAGTTATGTTTACTACCGGTAGTACTGCCGCTTTGGTGGTGATCCGGAGACAATCCTCTTAACCAACTTAGTTGGATCAGATCACTACAGCCCTAACTGCTGCTACGCTGGCGACCACAGAGGCGGGTCACTACAGCCTACCCTGCTGCTAACGCTGGCGACCCCCGGGTCCACACAACTATCTCACCTGATCAAAATCAGTATATCCAAAAATCCCACAGACATCAACTAGAACTCAATCACTACTGGAGCACACTACAACTTCTCTGCGCAAAAGCAAGAAAGGAACTAACCAGGGAACAAAATAACGTAAAATATTTGACGATGAATATAAATAATTGACAGTTTGCGTAACCCCCGTATGTTTATTATAATGCTTGATAATTAATTAAATAAAAACTATTATACCACAAGAAGAATTCTAAAATTAAACATTGATGACATACCATTAAATAAATAATCTGTGACACAATTTTGTAAATTAGGTATGAAAATGTTGAAAATCACCCTCAACAATATAATGTATTTATTTGAAAATGTATTTCCTATTCAACTGGTTGATTTGTTCTGCAAATCCAAAGGAATAAATTTATTTTACGTATTCGTAATATTAAAATTTATTAACAACAATGACTAAAATTTTTATCAATTTAATGTTATTAAGTTTTACATAATTTATAGAAACTGTAGTTGTTAAACACATAAATTTTAAATATATTTATATTTCTACCGCAGTAAGTACTGTTCCATCTATAATTTTATAGTATTCCAATGTATGATCATCCTTCAACTCTTTATTATTCAATTTTATTACTGTATTACACATGCTGATGCCCATTTCTTTTGCCATTGTTCGTCTCACCTCTTGTATGTTAGTACTAGAGGTAACATTGTCTATAGCTTTTCCAATTGTCTCGCCATCATCATCAGCGTATTGCACAGTAATTGAAAAAGCGGAGCATCCTAGAAAAGAAATTTATTTATTTATTTATTTATTTAAGAAAAACTATCCTACAGGACGAGCCCAAAACGGATAGTGGTACAAAAAATTCAATACAAGATAAAAAAAAACACTACGAATTTAAAGTATTGCGCAAAAGTTTATAATTCAAGCAAAATATGTCTAAATCAGAGAATTTCTTATTGTAAAGAGCACACATACGGAAGAATGGGGAAGACATGAGCAGATTGGTACGGGAGAAAGGGAGATAAAAAGTGGAGGAGAAGCGAGTAGAGATAGAGGGGGCGTGGAAATTTAGTAGAGCAAGACAGCAGGGATCATCGATTCTATTATTAATTAGACCAAATAGATGAAGAATAAGAGTGGTTTCCCGGCGTTCCAAAAGGCTCTTTACATCGAACATGCTTAATAAGGCTGAATAAGGCATATTTCTTTCAGGGTAAGATTTATTAATTTTAAAATAAATTAATTTAAGAAATTTTTTTTTAACTGATTCCAGCAAATCTTGCGTGAGTCTCGTAAACAGGATTCCAAATTATGCTGCACTATTCCAATTTGGATCTAATAAATGAATAAAATAATGTAAAAACAGCAGAAATATTATTGAAATCTCGAGTATTCCTGATTACGAAACCCAACATACGCATAGCTGAATTGTAAACATCACGAATATGAGGCACAAATGATAGAGTAGGGTCAAATTTGACACCTAGATCTTTAACTACTGTAGATCTTTGCAAGGTTATATTATTCAGTGAATATTTATATGAAAAAGATGTCATTTTCCTAGTGAATGTCATAACTGTACATTTCTTTATATTAAGATGGAGGTTATTTAAGAACAACAATTAAATAGGCTATTCAGATCATACTGAAGCAGAAGGCAATCAGCTGGGGAAGAAATGGTATAAAAAATTTTCATATCATCGGCAAAGAGTAGTTTATCACAATGCAACGCACTCGTAACGTCATTTATGAAAACTAGAAAAAGTAGTGGTCCAAGGTTAAAGCCTTGAGGGACACCGGAAGTGGCGAGAAAATGAGAAGAATTAGTATTGAGATACTGAACAAAGAGTTGACGATTCTGTAAGTAGGAAGAGATGAGAGTAATAAGGGGGGTAGAAAAAGAAAAGGTACACAGTTTGCGGACCAAAATATTGTGATCTATACGGTCAAAGGCCTTAGCAAAATCTGTAAAAATGCAGTCAAGTTGGCCATTGGAGACGAGTACAGTTCATTTTTTTGCGTAAAATACGTTAAGTTGGTCACTGTAGACCGCTTACTGATGATGTATACAGTGTATCCCATTTAGAGGTGCCACCATTGGGATCTCGAGAACTATAAGAGATACGATGTCGGTTAAATGGAACTTTTTATGCGCCTTTACGAGGCCATCTCAGATGTGCTTTTATTTTTCCAAAAATTCTCATAGGGCACTAGATAATGACGAAAAACTGAATATTGTTGATTTTTTCTTTTTCAAATAACTTCTAAACTATTAGTAATTGAGAAAAACGTTTCAAACATAAAAGATAGATATTTTTATTAACTAACCAGTGGCGTACAAAATAAATTTTTATATCCGTAAATTTTCGAGATATAACACGAACTTATATTTTTTTAAATGGAACCCATATCTGATTTTAGTCTCAAAAAAATCAATATTTTTTTCTCTTTTCAACGATGTAAGCGTTATTAAGTTTTATATTTGTTTTGTTCCTAAAATTTAATTTTTCTCTTTATTTTCCTGAATTTTCTTATTTCTCAAAAAAAAAAAAAATATATATTATTTTCATTAATTATATTGTATTTGATCGAAATAATTTGTTTTATGCCTTTATTACTTAATATTTTCATTCTAGACTCATAATTACAAATTATACTATGATGAGCCAAGGGCGACCTGATAAAATATAAAAATTAATTTGATACGTATTTTGAGCAAAATTTTCTAACAAAATAAATTATTGAAATACAGGGAGTATTTCCAAATAGAAATCTACCAATATTTTCAAAATAATTGTAAATTGAATACAAAATAAGGAAAAAAACATAATTTTGAAGGCAAAACAAATATAAAACATAATAACCCTTAAATCGTTGAAAAGAGAAAAAAATATTAATTTTTTTGAGTCTAAAATCAGATATGGGTTCCATTTAAAAAAATTTAAGTTTGTGTTATATCTCAAAAATTTACGGATATAAAAATTTATTCCGTACGCCACTGGTTAGTTAATAAAAATATCTATCTTTTATATTTGAAACGTTTTTCTCAATTACTAATAGTTTAGAAGTTATTTGAAAAACAAAAAATAAACAATATTCAGTTTTTCGTCATTATCTAGTGCCCTATAAGAATTTTTGGAAAAATAAAAGCACATCTGAGATGGCCTCCCAAAGGCGCACAAAAAGTTCTATTTAACCGACATCGTATCTCTTATAGTTCTCGAGATCCCAATGGTGGCACCTCTAAATGGGACACACTGTATAATTCCAAACAGAAAATTGCTTGCAAAAGATTCTATATTTCCACTAAAATCATTTCAAGATATTATGTAAATTTTATTTGATACTGACATCTGTCATTAGTAATATTTGCGTATTCTACACAGATCACTACACTGATATTAACTGTTTCCATGGTGCAGCTTTTAGCAATATAGTTTGCAAGATATTTCTTTAAAATTGTTATCTCTGAATATCTTGAATATGAAGAGAAATATATAATTAAATCGTGTTGAGAATATAATATTCTTTAATATGTATAATAACATTAAATATAAAAAAAATTATATTTAGCTGAAATTTTTAAGAAAAACTGTTATAAACTTGAATTGCTTGTACTTCCGATTGACCAATTATAACCAAAATCTAAGCAACTCTTCACTTGGATGTAAACTTGTGGAATAAGCAAAACTTATAATTTTTGGAATTGCGATATTGGAGTTATGCGATCCAGAAAGATCGTCATATACACACTTACGCACGCACACACACACACACACACACACACACACACACACACACACACACACACACACGCACGCACATACGCACAAATACATACAGGCATCATCGTAGAAATAGTATAATCGTATTCTACGTACGTACTCTAAAACGTGTTTATTCATTAAAAACTCATCATCGAATTTTTGACCAAAGATAAAACCTTTCTTGCCTATAGGCGACGGAAGATAAAAATATTACATTAGCAGATAATTCCGTAATTTTGGCAGTCAGAATACATTATTTCTTTGAAAATAGTACGTACCACACGCTGGAGATTTGGGACAACGACTCGTAATTATATGACAAGTAGTTGTGTGGCGACAACGTTCTGTAGTTGTATGGCGACAACGTTCTGTAGTTGTGTGGCGACATCGTTCGGTAGTAGTGTGACAAGGTTTTAATGTAGTAGTTTTCTTATTACAGATTGGTGTAGTTTTTCTGTGATTAGGGCGTTTTCTTGTTGCTTTTTTTAGTGGCCAACAGTGATGATTTTTCTTCTTATGATGATGGTGATGATGTTTTTTATGTTTCCAGGGCCAGGGTAGCTGCAATTTAAATAATCTTAATGCTGTTTTGAACTGAAAAAAATCCCTTTAGTGTCTAATTTCTTAATAAAAATATGTATTTTATATATATACATATGTACTTTAGAGGTAAAAAATTGTCTGTCCGTTAATACATATTCTGAAAAAATAAGATTGGAATCTTTACCTCAAAGGTACAAATATACGAACATAAATTTTAATTATAATATTTTGAGTAATATTGTTAACTTTCTACATCTTTAATAATTATTAATTGATTATTATTGATTAATATGAATTGCAAATAATTAAAAAATATATATATTTATTCCTTTATAGCAGTGAAAATATAAAATGATATATTAAAATTTAATTGATTATTAAATTATCAACACAGGTTAAATAGAAACAACAATATAATTCTATTTTATTTTGCCATAGTACAAAGATCCATTTTTTTGAGTATAGTAATAATAATTATATTGTTGTTATTCCATAAAGTAGTTAATTTTATTTAAATTTCTAATATTTCGTTTCACGTTTTGTAACTTCAGCAAGGAATACTAAACTGTACAATAATTTTGTGTAAAGTTAAGTTACATGAATAGGTCTGTGTTACTTTTACTTTTAAGTTAGAAAACAAAAACATCCAAATGTTTAAATTTTATCTTACACTAATTTGAATGTTAATTACAATATTGACAATATACAACACAATGTTATAATTATAAAAGTTATAAAAAATATTGTGCGACCGTTACATGTTAGCCGAAAAGTTTAAAAATGTTTTAGAAATTTAGGGTTAGATAAGAATTATCTCAACAGAAAGAAGAAGAGAAACGATCATTATCGCGGAAGAAGTTGCAAAATATGTAACGAAATATTGGAAGTTTAAATAAAATTACATACCTCATGGAATAACAACAACATAATTCTTCAAAATCGCCGCCGGGAAATCCATTAAACATAATAATGTTCCACAAATCCGATTCAGAAAATGGGACCGGTTTTTCACCGATTCCTTGTCAGAATTTTATTTGAATTTAGTGGTGTGCATGGGCAACCCACAGCCTACAACGGACCGACGGATCTTATAGTGACCCCTAAATTTCTAATATCTAAATATATATATAAAATTAAAACAAATAATTCATACCGTATATTCACTGAAGACTACGACTAGCACCAAAATGAGAAGAACAACTGATACTTTCATATTTTATAATCAAAAATTTATTTTTCAAAATTAAGCAAAGGCAAACTAAGCTGACATATGGCTGACATGCTTGTAACTGACAGACAAATGTCAATGTCAAAAAAGTAAATAAGTATTTTTCAAAATAGTGCCTTTATGAATTAGATATATTTAATTTGTTAATGCCGAATGTTTACAAATGTAGTGAAATGTTATAGAATTCAACGTATGCTCTATAAATATGTAAAATAAAATTAGAGCTTTTATTATATAGCTAACCGAATTATTTATGTATGTAGTGGTAAACCTGGTAATATTATTTAAATGGATATTGGTCGCGTTCAGCCGCACCTAGCTGCTAGCTCGCTAACCTAGCGAACGTCGTTGAACGGTCCGCTGACCGACCGCTAGATTCTAGCTGCTAGTCTAGCGGGCTAGCGAAAACAAAATGTGCTAGATGACTTAGCGTACTGCTATAACTGTCAAAAATAGGAAATATGGCGCTAGTAAATTCAAATGAAATACAATATAAATATGAAAATATGTCATATTTGGTAAATGAAAGCAGAGAAATTCACAAACATATTCAATCTGGTAAACTTTTACATACTATATAATATAAAATTTTATTATGAGGTGAGAATAAATTTTATTTTTAGATGGACCGGTCGAATTACCACGACCGCTGTTAGCTAGCAGCTAGATAGCTGCTA